>OZ034974.1:46630002-47230002 GCA_964030785.1 Siderastrea siderea | reverse complement strand
TATAGAACTCCACCTTTTTATGGAAATTGGCCTGATCAAACATTAGGTATGGGGACTAAAAAAAAAGCTCCCAAAAAAAAAGCTCAGAAAAAGGGCAAAGGTCTTCTACTAGGGAAAAATTCACCCTTCAAAAACGTCCCACTGTTAAACATTCTGTTGTAAAACCGAAATTCCATAAGAATGTCCCATTAAGCAATTATGATTTAATAAAATGGTGTAAATATCTGAATATCCCAATCAAAGATGTTCTGTCTCGAGATGAAACTGTCCCACATAATCATCAACAAGCATTATTCATTTACAATCTTGAACCGAGTTATATGTCAGGGAGCCATTGGGTTGCTACATATGTTAAGGATAAAGTCATCAATTACTTTGATAGCTTTGGTTTGCCTCCCCTCCAAGAAATTGTCAATCATGCGAGAAAAAAGAATTTAACATTGCTTCATCAGAACAATCAAATACAAAATTTACTGACGACAACATGCGGTTACTTCTGTTTATATTTTTTGAATGAGATGAATAAGGGTAAATCATATTTTGATCTGTTGGAAGTTTTCGACATTAATGATACGACGAATAATGAGAAATTCTTAGAACAGTATTTCAAAAATATCTAACTCATATATATGGTCAAAAGTTATTGTGTAAAACAAAAAAAGGTTACAGAATGTGTTCCAGGAAGTGAAAGATATGTGAGAGCCAAAAATAACAGACTTATGATGAAATGTATTTGTGCTGAATGTGGTATTACAAAAACCAAATTCATCAAAAGCCAAAAGGGAGGTGAAAATCCATTAGGTAAAGCTTTCGAGGCAGCCAAAATAGCCGAACAAATAACTCGCAAAGTAATTCCATCAACCAACCATGTATTTGACCGATATTGGTCTGGTGATATCTTGAAAGGTGCTTTCACAGGGCCAACAGGTATAACAAGCAAGAAATTCTGGACTAAACCAAAGAAGGGTACTGTTATGCGTTTGGTGAAAAATCCGAAAACTGGTAAATATGAGAATGTGTACGTCGAACCTTAATCTAATCTAATCATATATATATGAGATCATATTGCGTGAAACAAAAAAAGGTCACAGAATGTGTACCTGGGAGTGAACGATATGAAAAGGCTAAAAATGGGAGGCTTATGCTTAAATGTAAATGCTCTGAATGCGGAATAACTAAGACTAAATTCGTTAAACAGGCGGGAAACGGGCTGGCCCGTCGAAGGGGGCGGGCGTACTAGATACAGTAGCATCAACTGGTACTGATTTATTGATTCACCAAGTGGCACGTACAACCTTACAATAAAGTGGATGAAATAGCAGCTCATCATGATATTTGTTATGATATGGGGAAAAACAAAGGTGAATGTGATAAAAAAATGGTTAAGTCATTGGATGAAATACCTTATGGTGAAATGCCAAAATGGGGCCAAACAGCTCGGTTCTTGATTAACACGAAGCAGAAACTAGGTCTCGGTGTAAAACAAAGGAAGACAAAAAACGGGAAAGGCCGTCGAGTGAAGAAAACTGGCAAGAAAAATTAGCTGATGAATTACACAAACCCATAAAACGTAACTTTACTCGGCGGCGTGTTTTAGTAAACGGCATTGACGAGATATGGTGTTCAGATCTTGTTGAGATGCAACAGTTTAGTCGATGGAACGCTGGCTACAGATACCTTCTCATGGTTCTAGATGTGTTCAGTAAATATGGTTGGATAGTCCCTTTAAAAGACAAAAAAGGAGAAACTCTTGCTCAGGCATTAAAAACTATCCTTAAAGAAGGTAGAAAACCGGAATATTTATGGACAGACAAAGGCAAAGAGTATTACAACAAACATGTTAAAGAACTACTTGATAAGAATAAAATAACCTTGTACTCAACTGAGAATGAGGAAAAGTCGTCAGTTTGTGAAAGATGGAACAGAACAATTAAAACCAAGATGTGGAAGCAGTTTACTGTTCAAGGTAATACACAGTATTTAGACATGCTACCCAAATTAGTGAAACAGTATAACAACACTAAACATAGCTCTATCAAAATGACACCCATAGAAGCCAGTCAAAAGGGACTGTTTACTTCAATCTGTATGGTAAGTTGGAGAAAGTATCATCTAAACCGAAATTCAAAATAGGTGATAAGGTTAGAATAAGTAAGTATAAACGGAAGGTGTTTGATAAAGGCTATACACCAAATTGGTCTGAGGAAGTTTTTACAGTTGTTAAAATCCAATATACGAATCCAATAACTTACAAACTAAAGGATCTCAGAGGTGAAGACATTCAAGGGAGTTTTTATGAACCTGAATTATTAAAAGCAAAACAAGAGGTATTCAGTTAAGTGGAAGGGATATAGTAATGACTTTAATAGTTGGATTCCGTTAAAGGACTTGAAGGATATTTCAAAAACTCATGAATAATTAATGATCATTTCCACCAATTACATCACGCAAATGAGTCACGTGGATGCTTGTTTAAAACCGGTAATACATCAACAATCTAAAAAGCCTGGTGGCGGCATTTGATTTCAGTCCCAGGGGAAAGCGGGGCTGATTGTAATATACCTCATTACTATTCTTTATATAAAATGTTACCCTCATTAGTATTCTTTATATAAAGAATACTAATGAGGGTAACATTTTATATAACAGAAACAATGCTGTACAGCGTACGAGGAGGATAATTTTCCCCGGTATCTTTGCACACTTCCATTATGAATTTTGTTAAACAAAAATTTAGCGACTCTGCCGTCATATCAAGCACGTCGGTTTCCAAGTCTTGAATTTGTGATGTGTCATTAGTACAACTGCTCGGCTCTTCAGAAGCTTTCTTATTTACTCTTGTTGACTGCCATTCTGAAAAAATCTTCATAGCCCACTTATTGACGGAACGTGTTGACTTTGGTACGGCATTTTCCAGCAGTTGTTTCTCTTCTTCAGCATTTTTGGGTTTGCGAAACGTCCGCTTGTGCTTCGAAGCCATAATGTTCTCATCGAGCTCACTATTGAATGAAGTTTCCACTATACAAATCATCTAATCTTATAATTCTTTTCAGATCTAGCAGCATGAACTAGCAGCACGGGAAAATGGTCCGAAGCTCATTAAACAAAACTTTTTATTCTTTTCAAAGACTATAGGAACTACAAAACATGAAAGAATGTCTTTATATTCTGTGAGATCGATTTTGACATTCTCTTGATGAGACTATGGAATAAAGTTATAGCACGGGAAAATGGCACCATTAGTTCATTATTCTATGAGATCGTTTTTTGAAGCCGTTCAATAAACTCGCAGATCGTGTTTTATCGGGTCTAAAACCACTCGGCTACGCCTCGTGGTTTTAAACCCGATAAAACACTCCTGCTCGTTTATTAAACAGTACATAAAAGCGGTTTAAAGAGAATTATCTAACATATATTATATCTATTGATACAGTATATGCTGTCTTTTGCTTTTGGTAGCCAAAAATATAATTGTTTCTGGCGATCGTATTTAAACAGAAAATAATATATATATAATATGGAAATTTTCACTTAGGAAGGAAAAAAACTGAATATTATCAAAAAGGATGATGACATATGGTTCCGTGCTAAAACTGTTGCAATTATTTTGGGATATTCAAATTCACGAAAAGCGATTAATGATCATGTTGATTCTGAAGATAAATGTACACTGAACGAGCTCAAATCCAAAGGTAACGAATCGTTACCTTTGACTGGGAACCTCAAAAACACTATTTATATAAATGAATCCGGACTATACAGCCTCATTTTGAGATCTGATATGGATAAAGCAAAGGAATTCAAACGATGGGTTACTAAGGAAGTTTTACCATCAATCAGAAAAACCGGTAAGTATGAATTCAACAACAGGCCATACAAAATGCTGACATTCAATATCAACACAGAATATGATTTACATAAAAAGGTAGTCAACTTTATTAGAAACAATTATCCTAAAGCAATCCTAATCCCAACATTAGGTGAAAACCAAATTAATGGTAACATGAGAATAAAATCATACAACATGGGTTATCAGAAGGGAGCTTGTGATCTATTCATTGGAAATATGCATTTGAAGTACTCAGGTTTTGCAATCGAATTTAAAACACCAACTGGTTATGGAAAGCTTTCAGAAGAACAGGAGATGATGCTACAAGAGTACGAAAACAACAATTACAAAATATTAGTCAGCAACGATTATGATGAAATCATTAAAGAAATCATACTTTATTTCCAGGGTGTAAGAATCAAATGCAAACATTGTTCCAGAAAATTCAAGTCAACAGAAACATTAAGCAATCATTTGAAATTCATACACAAACACTTATAAAGAGAAAAATAATATATAGATTATATATATGTGGAAAATCAAAATGTAAAGAGAGGTCGAGGTAGACCAAAAAAGTATTCAACTGAAGAGGAGAAGAAGGAGGCTATAAAACAACAAAAATCGAAGTACATGCTAAATAAGGAATGGTATTGTGATATATGCAATACTGGTCGTAATTATACTCTAGCTGGTAAATGGTGTCATTTGAACACAAAAAAGCACATTAAAAATGTCCATGAAATCAATATGAAAGAGGTAAGGAATGAAATAATACGGATACTAAATCCATGATAATCTTTTTTCATATAGTTCAAAGGATCTATTAATTGGATCATTTGAATTCTTGACTGTGTTTGAACGTAGATTGAAATGACTTAAAAGAATATCAATACTATAGTATACAGAATGGAAAAATCTAATCATATAAATATGAATAAGAAAGATCTTAAGAAACTCAGTAAATCTGAACTCATCAAATTGCTATTAAAGCAACAAAATAAGAAACCTGAAATCATAGTGGTAGATGATACCAAACCAAGGAGACCAATACCAACACCTCGCAAAAGTGTCAAACAGATGGCTAAAGAATATGAAGAAAACATAATTATTCCACCTCCAGAATTCAGGGATGATTACAAACCAGTTCCAGCACCAAGAACTAAACAAAATGCAGTTCAAAAACCGGTTCCAACGCCAAGAACCAAAATAGAACAAACAGACAAAGCCTTAAAAGGTTACACTAAGTCTTACGAAATCAGCATCAAAAACAATAAAGACCCCTTAGACCAAATGCAAAACACGAGAAAGGCTATAGAACATCGTGTAATAACTTTGTTGAATGAAATGAAAGGCTTGAAATACGTTGAAACATTGAAAGTCACATTCAGCAAAATGTCTGATATTGAAACAGTTATTAAGACTGCATATTTCAATAGTACACCTCAAACAATAATCAATCAAATGGAGATCAATGAAGCATTACAAATGTCTAAACAACAGATACTGAATAAGATAGCTCAATGGATATCAGAAGGTTCAGGATGGACCATCCAATCTGTTGATAGCCACTATTTAAACATTGTTAAATACAAGCCATTGAAAGGATCCTCATATATCCAACTACCTTCCGAACTGCGAATGAAGGGATTAATCAACATAAAAAATGAGGATAATGAATGTTTCAGATGGTGTCACATCCGACATTTGAATCCACAAGACAAAGATCCTCAGAGGATTAAAAAATCTGATAAATTATATGTTAAAAATCTAGATTACTCAGGTGTTGAATTTCCAGTCAATGTCAAACATTACAACAAAATTGAGAAGCAAAACAGTATCAATATAAACGTATTCGGATATGAAGACAAACAACCGTATCCCATCTATGTTTCCAAAGAAAAGTATGAAGATCATATTGAACTACTACTAGTAACGAAAGATGAAAACAAACATTATGTTCTCATAAAGGATTTCAACAAGTTCATGTATAATCAAACAAAACACAAAGAGAGGAAACACTTTTGTATGTACTGCCTGCAATGTTTCAGTTCTGAAAGAGTATTGAACAATCATAAAGATATTTGCATTAAAGTGAATGGTGAACAAGCAATAAAAATGCCTGACAAAGACAATAACATACTGAAATTCAACAACTTTCATAAACAGCAACCTGTGCCATTTGTCATATATGCTGATTTTGAGGCTGTAACTGAAAAGGTACAAGGATGTCAACAGAATAATGAGTCATCATATACTGAAGGTTACCAAAAACATACAGACTGTGGATATGGTTATAAAGTGGTTTGTTGCTATGATGACAAATATACAAAACCAATACAACTATATAGAGGTGAAAAGGCTGTGTACAAATTCATGGAAAATATGTTAGAAGAAGTAAAATACTGTAAAAAAGTAATGAAAAAACATTTCGATAAACCATTGAGAATGACTGAAGTCGATGAAGAGGAATTCAAAAAAGCAACAACATGTCACATCTGCGATAAAAAATACACAGAAAAAGACATACGCGTCAGAGATCATTGTCATATAACTGGCAAATACAGAGGCTCAGCACATAAAGACTGTAATCTGAAACTCAGAATAAATCCAAAAGAAATAAAAATTCCTGTTATATTCCATAATCTGAGAGGTTATGACAGCCATTTTATAATGCAAGAAATTGGAGCTATTGTTAAGAATAATACATACACCAAGAACGGAAAAGAGATTAAAATGGACATAAATGCAATTCCAAACAATATGGAAAAATATATGGCGTTCATGCTTGGTAACCATCTGACATTCACTGACAGTTTCCAATTCATGAGCTCAAGTTTGGATAAACTAGTCAGCAACTTACCAGCAGAAGCTTTAAAGTATACAAACAAAAAATTCAAGAGCAAAAAATTCGAGCTTATGACGCGAAAAGGTGTTTATCCTTATGATTACATGGACAGTTTTGAGAAATTCAATAAAACAGAATTACCAACTAAAGAAGAATTTTACAGCATATTGAATAATGAGCATATAACAGATGAGGATTATAGTCATGCTCAAAAAGTGTGGAATACATTTCAATTACAAACGATGGGTGAATACCACAATCTATATCTTAAGTCTGACATTCTTCTGTTAGCTGACGTGTTTGAAAACTTCCGTAAGACCTGTCTTCAGTATTACAAACTTGACCCCTGTCACTACTTCACATCTCCTGGTTTGTCATGGGATGCTATGTTAAAGATGACCAATGTTAAACTAGAACTAATGACAGACATAGACATGTTTCAATTCATTGAAAAAGGCATGCGTGGTGGTATATCTTATATTGCCAATCGATATGGAAAAGCAAACAATAAGTACATGAGAGAATACGATGAGAAGGCGCCCTCAAAGTATATTATGTACCTTGATGCCAATAATTTATACGGTTGGGCTATGAGTCAATATCTCCCCACTGGTGGTTTCAAATGGTTGACAGAAAAGCAGATTAATAAAATCAATTTAGCCCAGTATAATGAAGACAGAAATAAAGGGTTGATACTAGAAGTCGATCTAGAATACCCCAAAGAGTTGCATGACCTTCATAATGACTACCCTCTGGGACCGGAAAAGGTTAAAATAACTGATAACATGTTGTCTGGATATTGTAAGAAGATACAAAACAAGTTCAAAATATCAACAGGACTAGTCCACAAACTGATCCCTACTTTATGTGACAAAGAAAAATATGTTCTACACCATAGAAATCTGCAGTTGTATCTCGATCTCGGTTTGAAACTAAAGAAAGTGCATAGAGTATTAGAATTCAATCAGTCACCCTGGCTCAAACAATACATTGACTTTAATACACAAAAACGTACTCAAGCGAAAAATTCATTCGAAAAAGATTTCTTCAAGCTAATGAACAATTCAGTATTTGGAAAAACGATGGAAAATATTAGAAAGCGTGTTGATGTCAGACTTATTACAGATGAGAAGAAACTATTGAAGATGGCTTCTAAACCAACTTATGTAAGCAGTAAGATATTCAATGAAAATCTGGTAGCAGTGCATAAGATCAAAGAAACGCTAACTCTAAACAGGCCGGCATATGTGGGTATGTGTATTCTTGATCTAAGTAAGACATTAATGTATGATTTTCATTATAACTACACAAAAGAAAAGTATGGTAATAAGGCTAGACTACTATTCACTGACACAGACAGTCTAACATATGAGATTGAAGCTGATGATGTGTACCAAGACTTTTGGAATGAAAAAGATCGATTTGACAACAGCGACTATCCAGAAAACTCTCAGTATTTCGATAAGACAAACAAGAAGGTAATCGGTAAATTCAAGGACGAAGCAGCTGGAATACCAATCACAGAATTCGTTGGTTTGCGATCAAAAATGTACAGTTACATAAAAGACAATCATAAAGGTGGAAAAACAGCTAAGGGAATCAAGAAGAACATAATAAAGAACAATATCAAACATGAAGATTATAAAAATGTATTAACCAATAACAAACAAATACATCATACCATGAAGACAATAAGAAGTATCAATCATCAACTAGGTAGTTACGAGCTCAATAAAGTGTCACTCAGCTGTTTCGACGATAAACGATATATAGCAAACGATGGAATCAACAGTTTCGCTTACGGACATTATGCAATCTGAAGATGTGACGTCACGCCACAGCTGTGGCGTTCTGTGGTTTAAATAGGCTGTCTGCTTTTCCGAGAATTTAGACTTCCTGTTGTATGAAGTCACGCAATGGAAAATGCGTTCGTTTCCATCATATGAAAATGCGTTCGTTTCCATCATATGAAAAATGCGTTCGTTTCCACATGAAATAAAAACATATAGATTCCATCATATGGAAACATGTAGATTTCCATGATATGAAAACATATATAGATTCCATCAAATTATTGCCATAAAATAAAATACATATAGATTTCCATTAAATTATTGCCATCAGATGGAAAGTAGTTACATAGTTGGGTTTGGTATGAGCGCATTTTAAAAAATGCGCTGATACCCCCAACTATATAACTACTCATGTTACAATTATAGTTATTAGTAATTTTGCTAAGAAAAAAAAGAGCGGCTTTTCTACAATTTTAGTGATCTTCTAGATAGGTTATGTGTTTTTTTTTTAATAAAAGAAAGCCAAATGTTTCATTACTTCAAGCACAGGTAAATTTTACAGTGTAAATTAAACACAAAGGAACTGTTACTGGTTGTTTTGATGGGTTTTAAAAGTAAATAATTTTTTAATTATGTTCCTTTTAAAAGTCAAGAAAAGTAAAGAGTAGGACAAATAATTTATCCTCAAAATTGTTCTTTCTAGATCTGTGTGCTGCTTTTCAAACATGATATTTTGTATTTTTAGTAGATGCTATGTGTACATATTATGTCTGGAATTAAACTTTTCTAATTGGAAATGTATTTATATGAATCTTGTTTAGTATTAAACACAGTGTACACTCATTAAAATTAATACAACTCACAATGTACTTTAAGGTGGCCGAACACAGTTTTCTTGTACCTATGCGTTATTCATCGTTACTTTCAAACCACTGGCAGTTGGGCAGCCAAAATTGGCACGATACAAGTTCAGCTAAAAGAGATTATATTTTGATATGATTGGATTAGGCACTGTTACCATGGCAATGCAGCTGGTAGTAAACCAGCATTAAATAATGGGTTGGTTATATTTTTAGAAAATCCAGTCGTTAGATTTTTCCCATCATTTGTCTCTAGAAGACCCAGAAAAATACTGGCCTATTGACGATGGTCTCGTGAAATTTTGACGGAGAGATCTTCTGTTATTTTGTGTTTTGCATTTTAACGTTTTCTGTCAGATTTCAATTTTTGTTTGCAGGCGAGTTAAATGTGTTCTGAACTATTATTCTACCAAATTTCATGAAATTCTAACGAGCGGTTCCATAGAAATCTGAGTGCATTTCCACTTAATCGTGCAGTCACAATTTTCTGGTTAACTGCGCATGCGCTGCATTTGACAGGATTCTCGATCTTTCTCGATCCATACAAACAATCCCAGAAAGGCAGGGTGTTTTCCAATAGTATTAACTTTTATACATTGAAAACAAACGTTTCTGACACATAACAAACTGTTTGATTGTTAAGACGGAAAAAACACTTGCACAATCTTCATTGAACAAAATGAAATGACCGATGTACAGGCTCCATGTTTGTTTTTCTCAAAGCCTTGTGCGTGCGTTTCTTCACGTCGGCAGCACAAATCGTAGAGCGCGCGCAAACTGTGTTCAGACACCTTAAGCTTAACATGTAAAGAGCACATTCTACACGTTATGAATAGATCTGTTTAAAAGACATGGAGTTGAAATTTCTATGAATTGTTCCTTAATAAACTTTAAACAGTTCCTAGAACATCACAAATTGGGTAGTTTTTTTCAGTTTTATAACTAATTTAGAGGTTTTTGGTGGAGTGTGCTTTTATTGATAACAGCTGCAGCTCTTGTCCTTGTTTCTTTCATCTCACGGAACTTATTTTAATGTTCTTGTAGCCTCACTTTCCCCGTTCCTTTCCGCACGCCTTGCCACTTTTAAGTTAACACTGTTTAGCGTAACTTATTCTTACCTTATTATTCTATTCTCGATTGAAAGCGATCGCTGTACCAAGCCCTATTGTAGGGTATATAGCCCAAACAACACCCATCTATATCTGGCGACAAGATTCGAGTTATTTTTTTTTACAATTTTCTGCTGGCGCGTCATCTTATTGGCTTTCCTTTTTACAAATCGTGGCAATACAATTAAAAAAAACCCTGAAAAGAATCGATATTTCATACTGTTTCATGGCTGGAGTTGTTAGAAATCAAAAACAAAACAAAACAAAACAAGGTAACAAGGTAGACTGAGGTGCGACTGTAGCGCAATTTTAATCGTATGTCGTTGACAGTGATACACACCTCGACGACTCTCTGTTGAGCCCTGCCACTTTTATCAATATTTTTTCTTGAAAAGTCGCTTCCTTAATTAATAAACTGTTACCGGCAAAAGGGATTTCGTGTACCAAAACCCACGACAAAAGTCTCGGATACTTGAAGCAAAATATTTGTTTGGAATAAAATTCAGCTTTACTATTGCAGTTGCGCTGTTAACTGCTTGCGTCTAGGCACAATATTTTCGCTTAACCAGCAAAACTCATACAATTCCTTTATCATATCGAATTTTTCATTTTGCTTCGGCTATATGTTTCGTTTTTTTAACGTCAGAAATCATTCACAACCCCAAAACATGTAGTTTACGAGGCAGACGCCACTTTTTACCTCCCTCTTGTCAATGAATTTGTCTTTCTGTTCCTTTCAAGCACAAATTATCCTTCAATGCGACAAACATTACGCATTTCCATTCAAGTTCAACTAACTTTATTGTTAAGCAGTACTTGGTCTTGCGTTGAAGTCTGTTATGATGATGAAGAACAAAGACAGGAAGGCAAAACTTTCGTCTGCTTATCACGAGTTTTCAATTCACCGTCGCCTTTTTTGACTCGTCTCATTTCTCAAATTTGCAATCCCTTGCTGCGATTTTCCTCACGATGAATTTTCGTGACGGCAAAGCTGAGTTGATAACCTAAATTTGGAAGTTATTCAACAACTATACATTCTTACTGCGTCGTTTGCCCCAGAACACAGGATAAACATTCAATGAAATACAAAGCTGTCACAACGGGTCAGCCCGGCCGTCAGCCCGCAAAATCGCTGCTGGGCGAAATGCATTTTTTCCCGGGGGGAGGGGGGGGGGGTTGCGGGGTACCGCAGTTCCATTTTTGCTTCCGTTGAAATTTGAAATTATGAGCAGTGCGATTCGAATGCGAAGTTGATTCAAAATTCAATCACTAGTTACCATAAAAATCAAGAAAGAGCGAGAGAAAAACAAACGAGAAAAGAGTAAAAAGGAACAATGATCACATGACTGAACGAAAAAGGCGCCAAAACCTTGCGAAGTGTTGCAGCGTTTCTTTGCAAGGCTGCATAGATAAAAAAATGCTCCGAAGTGAACGTCAGAATAACTTTTGGGAAAAGTCTTCCGATTATAGCTTTAAAATGTGGCACAGGTTTGATGTATCCTGAAAAATTGTTGTCACCATATCCATCGTCTAAAGCGGATTGAAGCTGTGCGATTTCAGCATTGTAGCTGCGAGAGTTGAAACGAACACAATTTAAGCTGATTAAAGGTAGTGGTTCTCGGTTCAGAGGCCACGAACGGATGTGGTAAACAACGGTGAATCGAAAAACTAGTAAAGCGATTATTTAACTTTTTTGTTACATTCAATTTTATTTGGACATTTGGAGGTGCTTGAACTCAGGCTACATCGACTGCAGGTAAATCGATGTTGTTTTGTGTAGTAAATAGCCGGAAAAAAAGCTTGTCAGTGTTTCTTTAGCTTGGCTTTGGTCACTTAGTGAATCCGAAAACGTGTGGTAGTTATTTAATATTAAAACGATTCTGTCTAATTTTACTATGTTTTATTTTGTGTTATTGCCATGTCTTGATATTTTGGTGTCAAATGTTTCCGTATAAAACCTAAGCTTACCTTTTGTGAACATATTTTGAGAGTGCGACGGTGAAAGAAATCGTAACACAAAGCCAGTCGCTATTACCTTCGAGTTTCTTTTCCAACAAAATTCCTTGCTCGTCATAAGAAATCAAACACTCCGCAACATTTCCGTTGTTTCAAGTCTTGTAATGCTCTAAAGTGATTTCACCGCTCATTTACTCGTTAAGTTACTCGCAAAGAACACACTTTTGGCCACTGCAGACACGCCTTAAGCGTACAAACACTATCCAGGACCCATAAAGCACGCTTATGCGTAATTCATATAAGGCAGGACTATTTGGTAACCTTAGATTAATACGTACATGTGAATTCGCATGATTCATATATATCAGGCAGGTCTGTTTGAGGTCTTTAGATTATTTGGTGACTTAAGATTAATACGTATATGTGTACGCGTGATTCATATAAGGCAGGACTCTCTGGTGACTTTAGATTAATACGTACACGTGTACCCATGGTTCATATGAGGCAGGACTGTCTGGTGACAAAAGATTAATACGTACATGATTCATATCAGTGATTCATATCAGTGAGAATTCATATGATTCATATCAGAGAGGCAGGGCTGTCTGGTGCCCTTAGATTAATACGTACATATCTACGCATGATTCATGGAAGGGAGGACTGTTTAGTGACTTTAGATTAATGCGTACATGTGTACGCATGATTCTTATAAGGCAGGACCGTTTGGTGTTTTTCGATTAATACGTACATAGGTACGTATGATTCATATAAGGCAGGACTGTTTGGTGACTTTAGATTAAAACATACATGCACGTGTACGCGATTCATATTACATTATTGGGGGTCATTAGATTAATACGTACATGTGCCCGCAATCTTCCTAACTATTAATGTTTATAAGTAGGCATAATGTAACATGAACACAGGTAAACAGGACTGTTCTCCAGCATAATATTAGAAATCACATGCTATTGACATTTGAAGTGGTTTTTGCCAGTGTTGTTTTTCTGCGTTTGCAGTTGAACTGAAGTGTAAATAATAGAAAAACCTCACTTCGTTCAGTTATTATGATTGTTAAGTGGTGAACTTGCCGGTATTGAATGTGTTCGGTCCAACCCAGTGTTTTTAGCACGCCACGGTGGCTTTGAACAGTATGTTTATGCAGGCGTTTATAGTCTGCTTAGTATGCTTATCACTAGAGGAATCGCACGCACACATGTTTTCAGAAGTTAGCTCCTGGAAAAACTAAAGCATCATTTTCTGTGAACATTTTTTCTTGATCTTTACGATGAGTAATGTGCGACTCCTCGCCAGTATTCGAGAGTGCTGACATTTCAAAATCCTAAAAAAAGGAATTAAGGTCACCTTGGTATCCTTGGTATCCGTCCCAGTCCTTCCCTCCCCACCTTCTACTGTCTATAGGCGACCACTAAGTATCACGTTTTTGGGGGGAGGGGTGGGGACTTGTCAATTACAATTTTGACGGCTGCATATGTCTGACTGCCTGATTCATAGAGGGAGCTGCGTGCTGTCTTTACAATGGCTCAACGAATCTTTTTTGGAGCTTTGAAAACCATCGCTGGAGAGTTATGCAAAGTTTTCTATGGCTGTGTTTAATTCGTTCAAGAATGGCTTCGTGGCATATAAACAACAAAAATTGAGTTCCGCCGCACGGAGTTGGAATTATTCTGTTTGCCTTTGCCACGTGGGTCGAACGGCTGAAAGCAGTAAAACTCGGCAAGAACAGAAATTACGCATGAGGTTACCTTTAAAAGGAAAACCAGTAACCTGGCTTTTGCAAATGAAATGCCATCATTACGGTTAAAGATCTGAATTTGGAATGTTGTGATAACTGGCTTTGTGTGATATCCGCCAGGGAATGGCGTCAAATTCGCAAAGGTAAGCACATTTTTTATAGCTTTGTAAGTACTCGATCTAACTAAATTGATGGTACTGGACAACACAAAACATTGCCATTGTTGTGATACATTAACTTTAATTTAAAAAGAAGCCACAAAAACTATGAAAATTTGTAAGCTTTAAATCTGTAAATTATTCTCCCGCGAAAAACGCTTTTGGCGCCAAGTTATTGAATGTAATGGCGACCTATCAAGCTTTATCCACCGTTCAAAAAGCACATAAATACATCGATGTTTGAAATTATCACTTCATTTTTGCCCCCAATAATATCTTTTGTATTTCAACCGCCGGTCACATTAAGCTAGAGCAAAAAAGTAGTCAATAAGAGTGTGTTTGTTTTGTTGGAAATGCATGTCGGTACGCGGTCGGGTATGACAATGTTTATATAACGGGAATCCTTATTATTTGACGTTTTCAAATTGAGAAGGAAGAAAAATGACCTTACCCGAATCCTCAAACTGCGTCTCTTAATTATCATTAGGGATTAAAAACTCTGCACATTAGCTGGCCGTGCAAGTAAAAATCTTTAACTGATATTTTGACCGTGAAATCAACTGTCCTGCCGTAGGTCTGTTTAACAACGATTAACACCGATCAGCGAAACCTCGGCAAAGTCCGCCTTGTCTCGCTGCCGAATTTTTTGATCGGATTTATATTTACAAAACAGCTTGGAAGATAGCTTGACGAGGTTTTTTTTTTCCTTTAACTAAGTTTTGTTTATCCGTACCTTGTTTTGCTTCAGTGCATTTGATCTGACGCTGATATTTAAGCTTGAAACAACCAAAAACTAAGTGCCTCTATCACGATCGGTAGAAAACGTTTTTCTGGCGAGGATGGATTAAAGCACGAATAAGCGAAACACCCAAACAGCTATTTTTTTGCAATTCCCGGTTTTTTGAACTTTTTCTTTTCTTTCTTTCTTTTAATTTATATTATTGCGGACAAGGTTTTTCGCCTTTGTTTACTGCAGCGGTACGTTCTGGAGAAACAAATAGGCAAATAACTCATGTAAACGTATTTACCAGCTACTGATTTGGACTTTTGTCCCTTAACCCTTTCGCTCCCAAGAGTGCCTAAATTCAAAATTCAAGCCGAATCCCAAATTTCATTTGTAAGATACTGAAATATAAAAAGTGTCATGTGAAAGAACTGCTGAAGAGGTTTCATTTGAATGGTAAGGATTTCATCCACAGAGCCAGAAGTCAGAATCACCTGAATGTCTCCATAACTGACTCTGGGCGTGAGAGGGTTAAAAAAGTGAGATAGAAAGTTTGAGAGCAAACCTTCGATAAAAGTCACGAGAAGTCAAACCCTGGTGGTCACCCATCCAAGCACTAACCCCGCCGAACATGGCTTAATTCTGCTAATAGGAAGCGGTGTCTTCATTTATATGGTAGACGTTTCATTCTGTTATTTCCCACTTATATTTTCTCAAGTAAAATAGGCATTTGAAAACCAGGAAAAAGACGAAAATGGAAAGCAAAAGGTAAATATTTGAAGCAATTGAATTCCATGATCAAGATACCACAAGTTTTCCTGCCCGTACAAGCGAAGTTAAGCCCAGTCCGGCGGGGTTAGTACTTGGTTGGGTGACCGGCCCGGGAACGTTGAATTTTACCTTAGCTTATTCGCAAATAAAGTTCATTCGTAAAAAAGAGGTTCTTTTGGTACACTACAGGTTACGATTAATGAGATATTTAGCTCTACTTTTATTCCCGGTCGAGCTTATTCGCTTATTGCACAGGTTGTTTGTCGCCGCCGTAGGCGATCAAATTGTGAACAATCTACGGCTTGAAGTTAAAGCAAAACTCTTTTATAAACAACATATTCCGGACAATCTTAGGTGGAAAAAACTGTTTTTCTTCTCAATTAGTAAACAAACTTTCCTATTAGGGGTATTTGGAAGCGAAAAAATGCTAACAGTTTGACCACAACTCGCCCGATAAAGAACTGCTGCTAAATGCAGCTTGTTGTCCTTCATGAAATAGATTTTAATCTCGCACTTTCAAACAGTTAGTTTAAACCAAAGCGAGTCTCTCTTTCCTACTGAAATGTAGTTTCAGACACCGCTGATTATTATCTTTACTCGAAGTATTCTGTTGGGAAAAGCAGATTTACGGAACGGGAAACAAAAACGCTAACGGTTTTCACCGGGGCGCTCGATCGCTCGATCGATCGATCCGCGATCGGACGGGCTGCGAACTCTTACATTTGAAAAATATCGGCCCCCAAAACAAAATCCATGTCGTCTTGTTGGTTAATTGAAAGAATTTACAAACAAGACTTTGCCTGAATCATTTTTTTCTTTAAAGGTTCACCAAATGAATACATTTCGCCCTCGATATTTTTTTCCATAATGGCCGACAAGTATGAAACATCATTGTTTGCGAAGTTTGGTGACACTTGTACTTAATAAACGAAAGACCTACCTTTTGTCCTTGTTAATCACATTTTTCGTACTTAATAAGTACAAGAGACGTACTTAATAAGAGGAAAATGCAATCTTTGTACGTAATAATCGAAGATAATGGTCTTTTCTACAAAATAAGTACACTTGCCCTGCAGGATCTGTTTATTAAGTACAAGAAACGGTACCTGTGCTTAATAGACGGTCAATTTTGGACTCCGAAAACAATTTGACACTCCGGAAACAAATTGACTCTTGTTTATTATTATTAAACTTCAATAATACATGTATTATAACATGACTACAATTACCTGATAAAATTCTTCGCAATACCTCATCGTGAAATTACCTTTTTACTTCCATATAGCAAACTCAACAGTCAAAAAACAAAGGCATACCCTCACATCGCACCTCGCCATGGAAATCAGCTACTCCTTCAACTGGCAAGGTAGAGTAGTTGTGTTCTTGTTCCCAATAAAGAAGCTGCACTTTTTTGGAACCATCAGGGAATTTTACTAATTTATTAATAAAACAACAGTTGCTGCAGTTGTATCATTGCAATGTTCACTGCAATACCTTATGCATGTGGTTTAATGTGCACAGTTAAGGGCAAAAAAAATGCTATTGAAAACATCTAACAAAGAGGTTGGTCATGCATGCTTCATACACCATTGCCTTTTATTAAATTTGGTACGTTCTAGTGACTGCAATCTGTCTTTTTCGTCATAGAGAACTGGTGCCTTGTTGCCAAGGAAACTTGGGCAAAGTGGAGCTAAAGTTCCCAAAAAGAACCTTATTTGCCCAAACCCTAAGTGTGCAAAGGTCTGTGAAGAGCTTGCCGCCTTAAGAGAGGAATTTGGCACAATTTCAGCCAAACTCCAAAAGCTGCAACAGCAAAAAAGTAGGTCACGAGGGCTAAAATATATTAACTAATCTGACTTATTCTCATTACTCTCTATTTTGTTTGCTCACTAATTGCATGTACATGTAAGTGTATTAATTAATACTTATTATATTAACTAGCTGTTAGCTAAAGAAAGCCAAGCACTGATCCTTCCAAACTGACCTTGCCCAGTATTTTACGTATAACAAAGGCGAAATTTGAAAAAAGTGCAGTTGACTTTTGGGAGATGAATTAGTCAAATTGGTAAAAATTTGATATATTTATCCATCATTTTTTAAAATTTTGAACTTTTCTTTTGAAGAGTGTTTTATTGAGACAGTTTTAATGAAAATATCTGTGAAATAGATGGTCTTTTGATGTTGCAGCCAAACTTGGAGGTTTAATTCCCTTTACAAAATTGGTACTTTGACTCTGACAGTTTTCTCAAGCAGTTTCTTGTGTCATTTTCTTGACTAATACCACTTACATTAATAAGATTTTACTCTGAATTTTGATTGTGGTAGTAAAACTTATTAAAACAGCTCTTTTTAAGGAATTGGATAAACTGATGTAAATTCTTTCAATAATTCAAATGATTTGATTTGTTGTTGTTGCATCTTCAGGTTTACATTTGTGTGCAAGACGTTAGTGTTTCACTTCTGTCAAACACTATGAATGATGTTCTGTCTGCCTGCAATTAATAGTCAAATTTGAAATGTTTTGTTCTGTAATTAAAAACAAAAACAAAACGTGATTGTTGCATTTGATTTTGCACTGTGAGTTTCTTGCACAGTTTTCAACGTAAGGTTTCCTTTGATCTTTGCGAATTAGTCACACACTCACCCACTCAGTCCTCTTCATGCCGTCGGGCTTTAAAAAGCCCTTATGAATATGTAATGAGCAAAATTATTTAATTTATTTTATGTAACTTGTTTTCATATTATGAAGGAACATGAATAATGTTTAATTTAATTTACCATTTTAAGGTCAAAGTTGTGCTGATGATGTGGTTGAGGAAGTTGCTGCTGGGCTAGTTCCCCGGAAAATTGCTCAGGAGAAAGGGGTATGCATGTGGCAACAAATGCAATGTTCATTAGTTAAAAAAAATTTGTTAGACATCACTCATGTAATGCATCTCTCGTTTCGACCTAATGCAAACACAGTATACGTAAAAGTTGAAAAACGTTTCATCTACATGTACCTATATATAACACTTAGTAATGTACTGTATCCTGGTAGCGTATTGAGAAGTTTGTTTAACAGCTTAAACACATGTATATCATGTTTGATACAATTACCGTGATTAATTATACACAGTTTTCTTTAGATAGGTCTGGGCAAATTTTGTGTAGTATTAGCAGACACCAATCACTTGAACATTTAAATGTATGCAGATCATAGTCCCCCAACTTCACTAAACATTTTAATTTATAATAATAATTATTATTTATTGTTATTATAAGAACTCATATTCAGGACATCTGTTTCCTACTGACAGATGTAAGAACTAGTACAGGGAAGTGGTGTCTTCCTATTCAAGACGCAGTTGGCACTCTGTAGGACTGCACCATCTCGCACTGCCCTGGCCTGCAGACTACTTAGAGTCTTTTTCACACCAAAGGAACTGGCTGAGGGGAGAGTGAGCAAAAAAGTTTCATCAAAATACTCCCACCTAAAATTGTTCGATCAAACAATTGTAACAACAATAAAGGGTAAGATAAGTTTGAATTCACATAAACTACATTTACTATAAACCAGTGCCATGCACACGTGCAATATGTTACAATGTATCAATTTGTTTCTTGCAGCTGGTGTTTATCCATGAACTGTCTCTCTTTGCTTTTCTTATGTCAGTGCTATGACGAATCACCCTTTCCAGAACAGTCCATTTTAAGTTTCCAACTCTACATGTTAAAACTGGGGGCATATTCCTCTGACCCACTGTCATTCCTGAGCAGTGGTGATTATATTAGTCCCTGTTTTTCTCAAAATGATTAGTTGTAAACTAGTTTGTCTCTGTTCCAGCTTATGCATCCATGACTACCTTCAAGGACAGAAAGGAGGTAAAATTCGGCCATAAAAAAGGGATGGCCCATGCTATGACCCTCTGCCTGCAACATTACAGGAGCCAGGTGTCAGTTAAGAGGGAGCCATTAACAGACCCTAAAGGGCTTGCAGTAAGTCAGAGCAGTCCTGAAGATGATGGTGATGATGATGATGATGATGATGATGATGATGATGATGATGATGATGATGATGATGATGATGACAATGACGACGACTATGATGATGATGATCCAGACGATGGTGATGATGCCAAGGTCAAGGAGGATGGAGAGGAGGACAATGAGGATGACTTGCAGCTGAGTGAAGTTTATTGATCAATTGGACTCACAGAATGATATATCGACGCCACTTAATACTTTTTAATATTTTAAAAATGCTTTAATATTATTCATGGAGAGTTCATGCACATATTCAATAAAAATGCAGTACAATTATTATTATTGTTGTTGCCAATAATTTGTTTTGAGAGTAAAATTATTATTTAAAGGTGTCAGATTTTAAACTTAATGTGGCTGACACAATATAATTATGTTAATTTGTTTGTGTCATGCAGTGTAGCAGCTCTCTTAGGTTTCTGATTTCATTGGCCCACCATAGCAGCTGCATCAATTAATTGTTATCAGGGGTAGGTGAAAACCGAGAGCTGCTACATGTTGAAGGAATTTTCATGGTATGCAAAAGGTATGCCTTTTGTATGATATTGGTATGGTTATAATTTAGGGTCATATTCAAGATATGTATTTGGTATGTTTTTTATGCGGCACCTATTAATTGTTTGCAATTAAGTAGGTATGTTGGAGGTATGTTTCAGTGTGATACATGAGAGGTATGTCTTATAGTATGTTACTGGTATGTTCTAGAGGATCTAGTTTTGGTATGTTTAAGATATGATATTTGTAGCTTCAATGAAATGTTTAACTAAAATTAATACCAAAAACATACCTGATGAAGGTATGTAGAAGGTATGTTTCAGGGTATGTAACGGGTATGCCTTTGATATGTTTCTGGTACTATTGCATTATATCTTGGACATATTTAGTAGGATATGTATTTGATATGTTTAAGGTACAATATCTATGTCGAAATTTGAGAGTAAAAAAACTCAAAAACATACCTCTTGAGATATGTTCAAGGTATGTTTTGGGGTATAAAAGAGGTATACCTTATGTATGCCACTGGTATGACAATGCATATCAAATGTATGTTAAGATCATACCTAAATAATATCACAAAATTCGTGTGGGTAGGTACAGTTTGAAAATTCAAAAATTTTCCAAAAAATTGCAATTTTCTGGGAAACATATGATAAACATATAACACATATGACAGAACATATAAGACATACGACATATAAGACATATTCTCCAAAACATATGACTTAATATGTGACTCATATGTCAAAAGATTTGATAAAAGTATAAACATATAGCAAACATATAAAACATATGACATTGACCTTCAATGACAATGCAAACATATGACACCAAATGAGAAACAAGTGACAGTTGTTGGATATCCTGACATCTGAGAAAACAAACATATGACTCATGTGTGACTCATATGTCAGCAGATTTCCACAACAGCATAACATATGATATTAACATGTATTTAGCACCTGACATTATAAATTACACTGAATATTGGGTGGAAACCAGTGAAAAAACCTACCAAAAACCTTCACAAAAGCATGTAACAGAAAATTATCCTGTGAAAAACCTGTGAATTTTGCAGGGCATAAAAATTAGTTTAAAAACATTCTCAATTTATTGGGAACTTTCAGGGAAAAAAGCTGTAAAAGAATTGACCTGTGAAAAAGCCTGTATTAATCATATGATAATGTAGTTTCCAATATTGGTAGGTTCTTGTAGCCGCCGATTTAAAGCTCCATGTACAGAATCAGAATCATTTTAAATTAATTATTGAGGCCTTATGAAAATCAGCCTTCAGGTTATCTGTGCATCTAACACAGCGCTAAAACTGCACTACAACTTTTAAAACATACAACAAAACTGCAAAAATGTAATCTCGTTTTCAGAAATACATTCAAAGCTTGGTTGGTTTGAGTTCATTATCACTGGACCGACTCTAGCAAAGATAAGCTTATTATATTCAGGATATATCATACTGATATGAATGACTTCACAAAACAGAAATATAAATGAAGGAAAATCTCAGGTCTTTCAAAAAGTTTTTAATATGTTTCTTTCAGTTGCACAGTCATTTCTTACAGTGTAGTTAGCTAGTAAATTATCTGACTATTATCAAACTACACATCTGAACAAACTATATATATATATGTTAGCTACCTTGAAAAGTCAGTAAAAGTCCTCAAAAATCTTGAAAAATGGCTTTGCATCCTTCATTTATATCCCTCGCATTTGCTCCTTTTAGTGTTCATGGAACTTATCTTTTCCTGCACTGATGTAGGAAAATAGTTTTCTAAGGAAATAACATAACTTTCCAAAAAACGTAATCCAGAAAAGAAATCCGATTTCTGTAAAACGATTCTGTAAAACAAGAGAAAACGACAGAGAAAACAAGATGGTTGCCAAACACAATTGAGCCTACAGATTTGTGGTCAGCTGACTTATTCTCCTGCAAGGACTGGACCCGATTGTGAAAAAGGCGGAAAATTAACCAATGACAAAGCAGCTTTTGCACGGCTGGCAAGTTCTTGTGCAAGGCCAAGGCTTTTTTCAACTTTATCGTCTACAACTAGAATGAAAGTCACTTTAAAGATGTTTTTGGTTATAAAAGGTAAGATTTTATAATTGAAATGTAGCTGAAAAGATTTTCCATCCTGAAATTCCTAATGATTCATGTGGAATCTTTCATTAGGTGCTAGTTTGTACTAAATTCCAGTGTAATGTTATAAACAAAGTTTAATCCAGCTTCTCTTTTACTAGCTTAAAAGTTTAAGATTTAAGCTCAAGTTGTTCTGCTTCATTTATTGAATGGAAAGGTCCAGGTTTATTTTTCTATCTGCCTGTTTGATTCAAGAAACAAGAAGAATGGGCTCACTTAATTATTTAATTATTACCAAAACCTTACAATAAAATGCAAAGCTAAGTCTGGTCAACCTTTTGAATACTAACTAAAAAATATTGAAAATGCTGAAGCCAAGCATGGATCATTGCACTGATGTACAAATCTTGCAAGTTTAGTACATGTTACTCATCGATGTTTTGATTAAAGCAATCAAATTATTGACACTTAAGCCTGGTGTCCTCTTACAGTCCTCTTAGCCCTATAGTCATACCTAATTTAAAACTTTCTAGCTGTTAAACCAAATTGTTTTTTGAAGTTAGCAGACAATAGGGACGTTCCATTTTTTATCCGAACCCCCCCTAAGGATGGCAAGTTTCTGCACAAAGAGGGTCGGATTTTAAATCGAAGGAGCCGCCAAAAAATTAACCCTTCGGAATTTTTTTACCAAGGTGCCACCAAAAAATGAATCCTTCGGATGTTTTTTCTTCAAAGGGTGCCGCCAAAACTTTGAGGGGTCGGAATCCTGCCATCCTTGGGGGGGGGGGGGGGGGGCAGATAAAAAATGGAACGACCCATTGCCATGATGTAAGTATATCACTCATATAATATTTAATATTATGTAAACTCTCACAGGGATTGGAAGTCTTATGAAGATGTTAAAAATAGCCTGTTTGCAGTTTGGAACAAGGTAGAGTCAATCCAATTTGACAATGAATGTGAGTAATACTATTAATATATCCATTCAATGAACTGTGTAGCATTCAAGAATTTAATCCAAAATTAATATTATATATGGCTGTAATAATCCAGCAGCTGCTAATTTGTAACTGAACAAAGTAAAGAAGAAAATAAAAGTCAGCAATAAAATTTGGCAAAAATTTGTATTATATCATTTGTTGTTGTTTCGAATAAATTGAAAACATGTTTCAATGAAGATTTACCTCAAAGGAAACCAAAGCTAAAATTAAAGTTAGATCCAAGTATATCATCACAAGGAGGCATAAACTAACACTAACACGATGATCACGGTGTAGGTATTACTGATACATCTACACATAGAAATGAAAGTGAGGTGAAAGTTGAAAGACTTGTACATCCACATAGATAAAGGGATTGGGCAGGCAAACAGGCAAATGGGCCTATGGCCCCTTGCTGTGAACAGTTATGAGCCATTGAATTAATGCGATGGGCCAGAAAAAAAATCAGGTTCAGTCAAATTGGTACACAGTGTCAGTTTGTAGTTTAATGATTTTGTTACCGTTTTGAGTACCTTGCAGTTAATGCAAATCAATACAACATACAGGTTTCACTGGCTCAACAGCTTCAGGGGGAAGCAGTCAATGTGTACGCTGATCCTTGAACTAATGAAATAAATTTGACTGAGATGTGAGACTACTTTGAATTTACACTCTTCTTAGACTTGCCCACTAGTGGAGCTCAGGGTATTTTTCGGAAGCGCGAAAAAAAAAACCAAGTAGAGCACGGAGCGCAAGCGATCAGGCCCACCACCGGAACCAGAAATGAGAAGCTAAGAATTTTTGAGAAAGTCTACGCTCTTCGTTGCTAGGCCTGAAAGATGTGTTTCTTTGACCTGTTTCATCCGTTGTACCAATTAATGCTTGCATCTTTGTCGCAATCCTTCACACACTCGTTGGGCATGGTGTTCGTGCTAAAAAATGTTGACAGTTTTCTTTGGTAATGCACGTACCAGTCAAATTGAAGCTTCAACATCCACCCCCAGGCAAACCCCCGGGCAAACCCCTGGGCATTTGAACTTTTGAAGATTGGCTTGTTTAAATTCCCTCCCCTCGGGGCAAAAAGGCTGATCAAATGCCCCACCAATTAGTACTGAAATACCTCTCCTCAAAGACAAATTTCGTCTTCAATCAAACACTCTTCACGCTTTTCAGAGTGAGATATGCCATAGACACCTTCAAACTTCTTTTAAAGACCCTTTTGAAAGAGCTATTCACTAACAAAGGCAAAATTCTATCTTGGAAATCCGTCAGACCCTGCAAACACCGAAAAACCTCACGGGTGTATAACGCTAGAACAAGAGATAAATCTGGTTCAAATTTCCCACCCTTTCAAGGCAACGTTCAAATTCCCCCTCCCCGGGCAAGAATTACAGTCAAATGCCCTGGGTATGCCCGGGGGGGCTGTTGAAGCTTCAATTTGACCGGTACATAATTATCCAACTTTGGAATTTTTTGGAGGTATATTAACTGAACATTACCAGAGCTATTTCCATGCATGTAGATTCACAGTGAGCGATTTGAAGGTCGAAAATCTAAAAAAAAACTCGAAGTACATGCATTTTCGATGGCGAACCTGGTTTGGGAGTTGAGTGAAAGTGCTCATCATAAAATAGCCTACAGCCATTACGTGACTAGGGCGCATCTTTTCCGCCGTAAGTAGATTTATAATGCACCTTTTTAGAACGTTATGGGCCATCTGCGTATGGCGGATGGCCTTCCCAATCCCTTTAGATATAACCCAATGCCCTCTTGTGTAGTTTATTGATGAGCAACAGGTAAAGTAAGACAACAAAAGAATTGTAAAGGCTGTGAGACAACACATTATATCTGACCTATAATTGGCCGACTATAAAGAATGTCAAGTTATTTCCCTACTTTTTTGCACCTTAAATTTCAAGGAGTCACCTACAACAACACCAAGCTAGAGTAATTACACTCGTTGTTAATTTCCCTTTGGCATATATTGATACAACAGAGTTATAGTTCGTGGAAGGTTTGAGAGCCTTGCACTTCTCTGGCTTAGGAACAATTCAACCTTAGTGGCATTGGGTCATCATCAGAGTAGTACAGCTGATTGAAACAGTTGTCTTCACAGTTGTTCACGTGTTTGACTTATATGTTGGTAGAACTTCATATGTTTGTAGTTTTTCATTTCCAAAACAAGTGAATCACAGGTTGGTCTGTTTCCAGGTTTGCAAACATAAGAAACAGCTATTTTTATACCAAACATATGAATCATACATTGGTACATTAATTATTTCACATGTTTGCAAACATATGAAATGGCCATTTTCATAATGGTTGAGATTTTTTTTTCAAAACATATGAATCTTATGTTGGCAAAATTCATATGTTTACAAACATATGAAACGGCCATTTTCATATGTTTGACATTTGTCCGTTTTCAAAACTTATGAGTTATATGTTGGGAAAATTCATATGTTTTACAAACATATGAAACGGCCATTTTCATATGTTTGAGATTTTTTTCGTTTTCAAAACATATGAGTTATATGTTGGGAAAAGTCATATGTTTACAAACATATGAAACGGCCATTTTCATATGTTTGAGATTTTTTTTGTTTTCAAAACATATGAGTTATATGTTGGTAAAATTCATATGTTTACAAAACATATGAAACAGCCATTTTCATATGTCTGAGTAGATGCTTGTAATTTATATGTTTGCTAGTGTTATTCACGTGTTTACAAACATATGAAACGGCCATTTTCATATGTCTGAAATTAGGCCTAAACCTGTGACAAACATATGGAAAACATACAGATAACATATTAAAACTTATATGTTTGTTATATGTTTCCAATATGTTTTTCACATGTTTTTCATAGGTCAGAATCCCAGTAGTGAACTTGATAACAGCAAAATTTTCTCAGCTCTCTCTTACTTACAATTTATGAAGAGCTAAGCCGGTGGAATTAAAACACGAAAAATATTTTGATGCGATTAATAATGAAAACTAGCCCACAGCTAATAGCAAATAACAAAGGTGAATTTTGCCCGAAAAAAATAAATTTAATACCGAAGGTATATAGTGATGACCCAAGCACATGATCTATAACATTGAGTATAAGAAGATTACATCCCAAAAATTGGTTTGTTTGTCACCATGCCATTATCCTAAGTGACTAGATTGGATAACTTCATAGGAATTATATTGATCAATTATCAATTATTTACACCCATTTTCTTGAAAAATAAATGATTTTCTTATCATTACCAGTAAAAGTATCCACACACTGTGGAATATGTGCTGGCACCAACACCAGAAGACTTGTCCCCTGGACCCCATACCTAGATTGCACTAGACAGCAGAGACAGTAAAAGAAAAAGGTTTCATAAAACTGGAATCAATTACGCAATGATGGTCACATACAGGCATTGATTAGTATTTTTCTGAGAGAAGTAGGCTACTTTTCCCCTGTACATTGAAGTAATTTGAGTAAGTTTCCATCAAATGTTGTTCATACAGTGTTTTCTCCCTAGTCAAATTAAACCAGCTGCCTACTTCAAATTTTATTGAAACCTTGAGTTGTCTCTGAGTGAATGGTCCCTGGCCCTGTTGATCATCAAGCTCCTCCACATATTCCAATATGTACAAAATGGACATTAAAGTGGCACTAATTATAATATATGAGAGAGATGGGACAAAAGGAAATCCTAAGGCAATTACCTGCACAACTAATGATAGGAGCATTGCAAAAAGTTTGATTAATCTAAAACAATTTTCCTTCATGCCAATTTTATAAAGTTTTACATACCTTTTGCACCCTCATTTGACTGGCTGTCTGCCAGCCAAAAAAGAAATTTCCCAGTTTTCCTCTTTTCAATAACTCTGTCTAAGACACTGCAACACCATAATATTTTAAAAAGAAATTCAGTATTTACTATGTACAAGGTTCTTTTTTGTTATTTAAATGATCAAGATACACAGACATGTTCAGTGATGATGAAATTGTTAGGTTGATATAATAATACTTTCAGAAACGTATCATTTTAATCATCGCTGATTGAATCATATTACTTTTAAAAGTTTCACCATTTGCGATTTGCCATTTTTGTGATATGCACACTCTAACCAAATCTGCATTTTAGAGCACAGACAAGCAACAAAAATCTAATAACATAACAAGATTTGTCTTTTAATTGGTAAGTGCCTGTGAAATGTCATATTGTTCACTTCTAAAATACCCATCTTCTCTCTAAATTCAGAGAAGAAAATATGACCCCACTACGCTAACATGGACGACACTGTTAATATTGGTGGCTGCATGTTTTGACAGGGTTTCACTGTAATAAGTATAATGAGTCCGTATAAGTCCGTATCAATTTTGCAGTACAGCTGTGCATGAAACGTACCAGTACATCGCCTCAGCACCATCCCATGATGCACAGCTGTATTGTAAAATTGATCAGAAAAGAGCTGGATAAAGTAGACTGCGAAAAACCTGTATTTTTGCATTTGGTCATGAAAAGAAAGCTACGGAGCGAAAGTGAAGATGTTGGGTGAAACTGGGGAGAGACCCTATGCCTCACATGACCTGCGAGGCTTGCATTTTTTAGGGAAAAAAAGACTGTTTTGCAGTCTACTGCATCAGGGCTTGAAATAATTTCCCGGCTGGTGCCGGTCAAGTTGTCCGGTCAAACCTATTTTTGCTCGGACACAACCCATTTTTGGCCGGACAAATCTCCATTACGCCATATCTCTACAAAATCCCCCCCCCCCCCCTGCAGCATGATGTTTACATATCAAACAAGTACATTTTCTAAGCCTTTATTGTACATGGAGCCTCGAACTCATTGCAGGAAAAGTGGAATGCATAGTACAGCCACAACGTTCGGCAAAATCAATATTACATTTGTGCATGCATCTATCGCTTCAGTTCTATGTCTTCTATACAGTTAAATTTTAATACCTAATAAAGTTATGAAGTTGATGAAATTGAAGCCTGCGATCTAGTTGATCCTCATAATAATACAAGCTAACTGATGTGAATATACAACAAGAAACTCTTACAAGTAGAATCCATATCCACTGATTTGCTACAAAGTAAGCTTAGAATGAATAAGCTTGAATCTTGAAATGTTTCAGTACTATATCTTATTAAAAGGGGTCGGGGAAATGATACTAACAGGCAACTCTCTTTTTTCATTTGGAATACTTGAATGGCAGCCTAATTTTGCTACTCGTTGTCAATTTCAAGTCTATACTGCCTGAGAAAAACATTGCCTTGCGAAGTAGTGCCCGTGAATCCAATAATCACCAAAAAGCTTGGTAACCAAGTATTTATCAGGGGCGTGCCGGAAGTGATGAATGATTTTTTCCGTTTCAGCGTTTTTAGAGACGATATGAATCACAACTTTTATGGATGACTATTTGGCCATTTGGAATTACTGGAATTACATCAACGTTGTGCAATTAAAGAAATGAAAGCACTTTGTTGTGGTTTTAGGTGAAACAAAAACATATCAACGCCAAAAATATATACAATGTTCGGGAGCCTACTGATCCACTCCTGTTTCTTTTATTAAATCTATTGCTCTGTCTTCTAATTCGTCCTCATTATCTGAATCGGAATCTTCTTCAGTTGAAGAACAATCGATCAAGACCATTCCCCTTTTCGCAAACTCTCGGGCCTTGTACGATTTCCTCTTGCTTTGGTTCGGAGGGCGAGTGGCGCTCGTTACCCACAAGTGAATGGCTGGTGTAGTCTCGTAACCTTGAAAAGGGGGACCTTCCATTTTGACTCTTATCAGGTGGCTAAGGGTGTTCTCGCTGAGTGTTGCCCGAGAATCTGAGAGGCATTGTTATGCTTCTCACTTCACGTTTACAAAATCCAAGCGGGCTATATATTATAAGAATATAGTAATTCATACTGCTTCACACGCTACTCCGGAAGACCCGCTAATTTGCGGTGACGGCTTGATGAACGACAAAGCGAAGATTTGCAACCACCGGAAATTTTACAACCACTATTATGAATCATTTTTTAAAAGTTCTTGGTCTGGTAGTATCTCTGTCTTTTCCCCTTTTTATTCACAAACGCCAATAATGTTGAACCTATAAAAATTTAAAACCTGAAGATCCGCATTAAATTTTTCTTTACAAGCGTAAACGACCGGACAAATTGTCCGGCCATCCAAGGATTTGACCGGACAAAACCTATTTTTGACCGGACATTGTCCGTTGACCGGCCGTTATTTCAAGCCCTGTGCATATTAACCAGTTTAAAAGATTCCTACTGCTTTGTACCCAAAGCCCTGACCAATTTGACCACTTTATTGCAAGTACTTACTTGAAAAGAAACTCCTCAAAATTATCCACTTGAGCCTCGCCTGACCACAGAAGGAGGAGGCAAACTGCTTCCTCTTCGATTTCTCTGGCTTGCCACAACAGCTGTTAAACAAATTGGATAGAAATAATGTTAAGATATTTTAAAATAATATCAAAATCATGAACTAAGAGTGAAATTCAACTACCAATAGTCAATAACAATAAACTGGACCTTTCCAGTGCATACACTGTTAGTTTCAACTGAAAACAAAATTGTGTTGGCCAACAGATCCATGTCCTTTTAATTGCTACCAACATTAGAGCAAATAAAACTTCATTGTGACTTGTGGATGTAATGAAAAACATATGCACAAGTCATGTTTCAAAATTCAGCCTTGACTAGATTTATAAGAGCTTATGTACAGTTCTATTTACGTAGCACAGGTGTAGAGTATTTGATAATCCTAGTCTTCTCAGGGGTGGAGAATTCGATTACGAGTTTGGGGTGGAAATTTTCAATGTGAAGTCTTGATTTATTTTGCATTGTCTCAGTGCTTGCAGGGAGGGGAGGGGGGAGTGGAAGGATTTGATTGATACATTATCACCTTGATATGCATGTTCATTATAGACAGGATCAGGGAGTATAATAATATTTATTTACAGTGTGTGTACCTCATCCAATGTATGGGGCATGAATGGTGGCAGTCTACTAACTGTTTTGTACAGTTTCTTTATCACTGCCTCTACTTCTTCAGTGCGACCATGGTAAGGTTCATTTTTTTCCCCACCTAAGAATATACATAAACATAGGCACGCAAAGCGTGCGTGAGGTATTTTGTTGCTGTCAATGAGTGGTAATTATATAAGTAAGTGGTTGTTAAATGTGTATTTGCGTTTTGAATTATTTATTAATGATATCGTCACTGTCATTAGCACGAGAAAACGAAGGTCTGCTGGAGTGGTGACAAATTTATATAGTGGAGTTTTAGCTAGGAAAGGCTAATTAAAAGGAAATTGTATGAAAACAATGAGATTGTAAATGTTTCGATTTGTATTAAAATATGCTCAAATGAAAATTAATTCGGAGTGTAAGGAGCTTTATGACTTTGACAGAATTTATGGGGTGGGAGTGTGTGCGGATGGTGATCACGATTGGTTAGAAAGGTGGAATCTTGGGTTGCCTATATATCTTTCAAAGGGTTGTGAAGAGTTGTGTAGGAGTGAAACGAAATGGCGACTCGTGACAATGGTACACTCTGAGATTGTTTTTAATGCGTGCTGACGTTTATTTATTTATTTACAGTCTGTGAGCGATTGTATATTGTTGGTGAAAGACGTCCAATTTTTGATGGAGTGATGCGGCAGTGTGAATAATGAAGGCAAAGAAGACAACAAAAAACCACTACATGGAGAGAGGGAGAGAAAAAGGGAGAGGGAGGGAGAGGTGCATGCGCAGTGGGATTGCATAACGAGATTTCTGACAATGACAGTGTCAGGGTCTTTAATATTGCATTTTCTGTCTAGTTTATCTATTTCATACGATTTTGTTTTGTGTCCTTGTAATGCTTGTATCCTGATTTCCTTTTCCTTGTACATTGGTCGTTTTTATAAATCAAGGGAGGATCAGAGGTTCATGGGTTTTAACTGTAAAGTGTACGGGCGTAAATAAATAAAGTTGTTTCTTTCAAATTTGGTGGAGAAGCTTTGGGTGTAGGTATGTGCTGCTGATAAGGTAAGGATTCAGTGTTGGGGTTGGACACCCCCACCCAACATGTCAGAGAATACCCCCCCTCCTTCGAGCAGGCCTCTTGAAAGAAAGCCATTTAAAATAGTTACAGCGCAAAGTTGTAGATGATAGCGACCATGTTAATGAGAAACTGTGAAGACTGCTATGACGGTATTACGAAGTTATGTTCCTTGGATAAGTCTGTGTCATCTGAGGTGGTTATGGCCAGGTTCTGTATGAAAATAGGCATTAAGTTGAACTGAATGTCTACGTTCGTACAGACACTCATTAACAAAATAAAATGCTGTCAGAGCTGAAGTTACAAAAGAGGGCATCCAAAGTAACAGTAAATAGTTCTTGTTGATCACAAAAAAAACTTGAAAGCCTGGGGTCCCCGGGAGAGGGGGGGGGGGGGGGTCTCAATAACGGTTTGTAGTGGAAGGCTGCATGCAGAGGTTCAATCACTTACGTTTTAATATAGCTAATTTTTAGCAAAATGGTACCCCTTTCACATACTAAAAGCAAATTGCAGCCCTTTCTTATACGTCAAGGATAAGCCAAAATAATATAATTTCCTATAATTGCCATGTTTTTCCTGGGTTTTCAGTTGTTGTGATTCAGTTGCGTAATGATTTTTGCCAAAATGTAGCTATATACTTCGTTTTAAGCACCATTTCTTCCACTTTGCAGCCCATTTTGTGAGTGTTTCATATAGTAAAATGGCAAATTTCCGTACCTTTTTATATAGTGCGAGGTTACAGCCTCCGCGTATAGCCCATTATAGTGTCCCCCCCCCCCCTGCGAGGTGAATCGGAGCACTAAGAGGGGCACTGTAGCTCACAGACGAGCGTATCCGGATTTCTTGTCAGGTCAGCACCCTTCCTCCCCTGTTTAAAAATCCTGGATTCGCATTGTTTTTTAGAGAGTAATCACTTTGTTTGTTCTTTAAATAAAATACTACTATGCAAGGTGTGAGGTCCCTCTTTCACGAGTTTTGGAAGGAGCTTTATTTGGCCGCTCGGTATACAAACGGTTGAATATTGGGATTTATAAAAAAATTAAGATAGTGCGCGCGCTCTCATTGGTCGATAGGTGTGTTTAGATGACACAGGGTCTGGAAGGGTATTCTCGGGATCTGGGATTTGGCCAAAATACGGTGCGGGATTCTGGAAAACGCAAAATATGTTGACAGGATTTGGGATTTGACTGCTACCAGGGAAGCGGAATTTGCCAAAATTTGGGCAGGGGATGCGAGATTTTTCTCTTGTCTGTCAGGAATTTGGGAAATCGTCACCACCCAAGTAAGCATTCTAGCGGCAAAAGCGAATTAACCAGGTGAGGAGAAAATATCAATCGAAAGGGCCAATGTACATCTTAAATTTATTAGCTTTTGCAGAAATTAGCCAGGTGAGGAGAAAATATCAATCGAAAGGGCCAATGTACATCTTAAATTTATTAGCTTTTGCAGAAATTAGTCATTTTTAATGTATTTTTGGAAAAGAAAAAACGGAATTCGGGATAGCGATGAAAAAAGTGCGTGATGCGGGATTCTCGTGAAAAAGGAGCGGGAATGCGGGATCAGGACCCCCCTTCCAGACCCTGATGACAGTAGGTAAACATGGTTGTGACGTCACGCTTTCTATGTTTCCCAGCATAATTTGAAAGCACTTCAAAGATATCGCAGGAGTCGTAAAGTAATTTCAAGTTCAAATACAAATATTAAGGAAAGGGAGAAAAATTTGTCAAGTTTTGATTTGAGGTTTGGCTATGTGTTCTGTCCTGAGCGCGAGGAAAAATAGCAAAAGAAAGAAAGGGCGGTTAATTGAAAAACACAACTTGGCATACGTTAATTTAATTCAGTTCCGAGCGAACTAATCAAAAAAATCTTGTGGGACAGTTTTGCATTTGTGTATTTATAAGCGATAGCAAAATTTATCAGACTCTGAAAAAATTACCAAAACGTTAAAAGTTGTTTTAAGGATCGGAATCGTTCGGCAAAGGTTTTTTGCAATTTTTGCGCCAAATTCATTGACTCAAGCATGGCTTCACAAATGCGTTAAAAACATGCACAGGAAACTTGTTTTAACGAAAGTAAACTTCGGGAGCAAATTTGATTAAAACTGACCTTTATTTGATTCGTCGAAGTGCTCAAATCCACTGAATTTCTTCTCTGAGTTCGTGGAAAGTCATTTTCATTCCTTTGGCTTTGTACAGACGGTAGATCAGCAAGTCTGATTCTCGGCGTTCCAAAATATTCGCTGTCAGACTATTACAAATAATCTCTTCTTTTTCCCTCGCAGTTGGTTTCTGAGAAGTTCAGTCAATTAAAGTCAAAATTTACAGATTAACGATTGTATCCTCAATGAGTAATTCAGGTAATTGCAGAATTCCGGTGGTTTTGTCACTTGAATTTTAACAACGGGCGAGGAGACTCATAAAATTTATGCACAGTTCCAGACAGGATTGCCTTTCAGCAATGGAGGACTTTTTCCGTGTTTACATAGGTTCATCTAAACACGAGCGGGGCATTTTTTGTAATTTTCGCCGAACTTTCGGTATTTTTCTGCAAGATTTACGATGAATAAAAGGTGAATCGCCTTCATGTACATGGCGCTTCACAAATGTTGGCTTTGACTTTTATAACGCGAATATTATTGGTTCTTGTGTTGTGAGATGCGCGTTTTGATTGGCTAGTAGGAAATGGTTGTCCAAAGCGTGTATTGAGAAAATGTATGTCAATGAAGAAGAAAATAAATGAAATTTCCCTTCACTTGTCGATTTGTTTTAGAGAAATGTAGCATTAGATGGCTTCTTCGGTGTTTAAGTAGGCTGATCTGAACACTCGTGGAGTTAGGAGAATTTCAAAAGTTATGCGAGTGTGTCTTGAGTGCGTTTCGGGTTTTCATAACTGTCTCGAATTCTTCCAACTCCTCCTTCTCGTGTTTAGATGAGGCTATGTAAACACGGAAAAAGTGCCCTATGGCTAATTATTTTATTTCAAATGCCAATTTTTCTCCGAAGAGCCAGGGCGGCGGGTGTTTAGATTATCCAGAGGCTAGCGAGAATGGTCCAAAAGAGGCTTTTCGCGGCTGTTTTTCACTTCATGTCTGGCAGCTCGCTCCATTTAAGTCACACTCGTTATGCGCGTGGAACGGCCGGAAGTGAGGAGGTTCTGGTTTGGTGTGGAAATCCTGTTAATGTTGTTAATGAAATGCTGCGTCGTGCCCACTACGTTACTCCTAGCTTGCAGAGCAGGCGTTTTTTTACGAAATAAACGGTTGTCTAACGGTCGCTTAGGTTGCCATTTTGAAAGCAAGTAGAAAATGGACTAGGGGAGAAGGGGAGGGGAAGGCGGATATTCATCGCTCGCCCAGCCAAATACGGCTGCTCTGCAGGCTACGTTACTCGCGTGTTGAAGGCCGCATTTCATTCTGCCTCCTCTACAGGTTTTTCCAATCGCTCCGCTCGTGCTCCGCGCTCGCTTCTGGATGTTCCCTCTCGCTTGGGCTTAAAAGCCTGTGGAATGTAGCCTTGAACGCGCGAGTACTGTTGTTTTGTCACTGCACAGTAGGCTTGGATAAATTGTTCCTGCAGAAATTCGGGCACAATAAGCGATTTTGAGGTGAGTATTCTGCGGGCAGAATAAGGCATTTTGGAGCAGAATTTGAGTAGAACAACGGGAACTGAGCGACACCAATGATATGCATAACAGTTGTAAGAAAAATTGAATACTAAATACAGAACAAATTGAAAATAACTTGATATTGATGTGATTATTAGCTAAAATACTCACGTGATTCACTGCTTCGTCGAATATTAGTGATATAAAGTAAGTTTTGCGACCGATAATGAATACAGTATTTAATGGTATCTAATTTGTTTTCAGGGTTAGGCCCAGTCTCCCTTCCATATTTGCGAAAATATCTGAGGCCTAGGGAGCGGAAAATTTTTCGGGTACCAAGCAGAATTCGAGCAGAATAAGGGTGTCCAAGCAGAACTTCGAGCAGAATGAGTGACTTTTACGAGGAGTGCCGGCAGGGAGAATAAGTCATTTTACGACCAGAGTTTATCCAAGCGTCCTGCACAGACCTCGGAGAATTTGCGTTAATCAAAGCAAGACAATGTTTTAGGCCTTTCAAGATCAGTAGTGGTAAATTGCATCGTGAATTTGAAACTACTTCAGATCGCGGCAGTTGAAATTAGGATATGTTGCTTCTGGCAAAGCATTTTTATCCCGTATCCCACCCGTTAAAATTTCTTACATCTGACATGACGCGTGTATTTTATCTCTCATCGCGCATCCCACCAAACGTATTTGTGCTTTTCTTAGGGTAAATGAAAAATCAGCCTCACATAAAAATTCACAACAATAAAGCTTTTATAAGGAAACGTGTTATATTTCTTTTATTGACTTAACGTTATATAAATGTTAAGCTAACAGAACAACCTTTTATTGTTTTCTTGATACAAGATCAGAGAAGTGACTTAAAAAAACTAACATAACAGGAACGTTTCTTCTTTGTTGAAATAAACGACTGTTTAAGTTACTCCGAACAATTCTATGAAAACAACAAGAGTTCGATAAAAATAGAAATTACAAACTAGGACGTGGGGAGAAAGGATTTAAACGCACGACGATCGACTGACATGTTCCTTATGCTTAGAGTGGAAAATACTTGTGTGAATTCTCTCTTAAAAGTTCTAAACACGAATAGTTCGTTTTGAAATAGTGCGACAGGGACAAGTCTTTATGTGTAAAAAGTTTCAAACACAAATAGAAAACACAAATTGATGATGTTCTTAGCTTAATTGTTGGCTGTAAGCTATAGACACGTCGACAGTGTTTACAATGCAAAGTGAACATCCTTGACAATCAAGGAATGTTCGTCATAGTCGATGGTAAAGTTTTCCAGCTGGAACAGCTGCGTGTAGATTTCCTCCTCTTGGGACTGAATTGTGACGTCAGGTGATGGCTGTAGAAGCATTTTCTGAAGTACTGACGTGAAGACTTTTAGCCAGATAAGTTCATGGTCTTGATCATGGCGTACTGCAATACGCAGTGACGCGCTGACAGTACATGAAGACACTGGTTGTACGACACTGCATGTGGGGCATTTCATGAGAGTGATGTCGCTTGAGGTCATGTCAGTTATTTGTTTTTTGCATTTGCTGCAAGCCAACCAGGTCTTGAAGGTGTCTGCTAGGCGGATCTTATCGACGCGAATGGTTTCAACATCAAATAGCTTGTTGAACATCTGTTCAGTTGGAGGAGAAAAGTACTGATCCGAGGGTGTGATTTCACTGCTGGGTGTGGTTGTTAAGTACTTGGTGGAGTTATAAGACTTAACAAGAACGTTGGTGATGGTGTAGGAGTTATTGTTGTTGACCTCTTCTTTTGCACTTCCCCAAAGTGTCAAGTGGATTGTACCTGTGTCGTCGGTGATGGTGCAGCGAGTTAACATTGGGACAAGAAAGCCGTCGTTCATGAGTGTTTGTTGAACGGAGTATTCACAAAGGGTCAAAGTTCCTTGTACGGAGGTAAGTTGATTTTCCTTAATGCAGTTAATGTTTTCGATGGTGGTAAGCTGCTGCTGACTTAGTGACGAGGTCTCGTCGTATTCGAAGGTGATGTCACTGTTGTTTGCTGGCTGGAGGCGGGACCTTTTGTTCAGGATGATGTCCTCTTCTGATGGATCGCGAAGACTTCTCTTTTGTGCGACATTTTGTAAAGTTACTGGCTGTCGGGAGTCTTCGTACCCTTTGAGGAGCTTCTGCTTGGTGGAATCGTAACAAAGGACGCGACGTTGACGTCAACCTGGAGTGAGAAGTTGAAGTAAGGAAATGACTTCTCTCTGCTTTTTTTGGTTGGTGAGACGCTGTGCACGTATCCTTTAAATGTTAGTTGGTTCATCTCCAGAAGTGAGCAGATTTTGGGTTCAGGCGAATGGGGTGAGATATGCAGAAACCAACAATTGATGAGTGTTTTTGTGTTTAAGAGGGGTTCGGAACTTTTATACCAAAGTGGTGGATCGAAATGCTCCAATGAGAGAACTGGAAAACTGAAGGTAGGAGAAGTAGCCAATAGACGGTAGTAAAAAGAGGCCAATCAGAGGAAAGAAGATTGTAAACAAGTAAGATTTGTGATCGACAAATTTGAGGGTGATGAAAGTTCAATCTTTTAGTCAGCCAATGGGGTGTGTGTTAGTGGTAGTGTTCACGTGATTGATCAAAGTTCGGGTTGTGTTCAACCAATAAAGTTTGTTTTATTCAGTGTTTTGATGTGAAAACAGTAGCCGAAATTCGGAGAAGAAAGTATATTACTGGATGTTTTGATACGTGGAGAAGTGGAAATGGGGTAGTAAATTTCGGGAATCTAAAAGGAGCCAATTTTGCGAATGATAGGAGGGATAAGTATGTGTGGTAAATAACATGGCTTAAGCACGTGCAGTACATGTGAAGGGATAAAGGTCAAATTTTTCTTAGCTTTATTGTAGTGGTTTTGCGGTGAAATTGAAGTGAGATATTGAAGGAGGAGTTGTGATACATAGAAGCGTATAATTTTTTGGTTAGAATATAGATAATAGTTGCGGAAGTAGGAATGATGTTGCTAGATGGGAGAAAACGTTTAGGTTCTGCTGAAAAAGTAAAATTTTATCACATGTCCAGATGGTGATGTAATAATATTTGTGAGGTTGTTTCACGTGTTAAGAATGTGTCCAGGTTACTGTTTTGTGTAAATAAGTGGCGTTTTGTCACGTACGTAGAAACATGTGATGAGACAAAGTTGTGCGAGTATTCAATGGGTACTATACGGGTATCTACTGGTTCCGATGAATAGGGTACAGGGCAGAATGGTGAATAGCTGTTACTTTGATTGTTGTTTTGTGTTGTACGGAGTACGGGAGATTGTGTTAGATTAGAAGATGGCCTTTATTGAATATGTGGGGGAGAATGTTTAGTTTTCGATAGGGAGTTAAAAAGTAGTAAGCACTTTGCTCGGGAAAAGGGGGAGACAATGTTCATAAGTGTAAGTCGCTGTGTTGGTCTAAGGAGTTAATTGTGGTGAATGATTTAGTGATTCAAGATCAAGTTTGTTTTTAACGTTTATTTTGCTGTTCGAATTATAACGGTGGTATTAAGTTTTAGCCATGAGGGGGGAAACATTTAAAACTTCGTATCTGAAAAAGAGCGTTCTCTATCGTTATTAGTGAGGGGCATAAAGTGAAGGGAGACTGGTTTGTTGTAGTCAGTTTTCTCCCCACTGGTTGACGATACGTGAGGGTGCTTACATTTGCTAACTATATAAACTTAAAGAGCTAAAATATAGTACAAGGTTAGCGGTACGAGTTTTCTTTTTTTGGTGTTAATCGTATTGAAATTGTTATTTATGTGAGAAAACTAATCCCGGCTGGAGTATATAGAAGTTTCAGAAGTCATGTTTTACCTAGGAAAAGATAAAGGGAATTCTATGAATAGCATTTGTTTGTAAACCTAAGCTATTTTCATTAAAATTCGTGAAATGCAAATTAATTGAGAGTGTGGAGAGGGTTATAGGAATGGGTTGCCTATATATTTTTGAAAGGTGTCTGCACAGTTATCTGGGACGAAAACGAATGGTGGTCTCCCAGGTTTTAATGGCTGGTAACTTGTTTATTCCGTTATTTATAATTTGTGAACGATTCCGTACGGTGGGTGTAAGAGGTCGAATTTCTGATGAAGTGACGCAGCAGTGTAGCTAACAAAGATCAAGAAGATAACAAGAAACTACTACACAGAAAAAGGAGCGGGGAAAGGGACAGAGAGAGAGAGAGAGAGGCGCGCACGCAGCGGAATTACTAACCTCTTAATAACTGAACGCGAGGGCCGTACTGGGGAATGCGCTCGGTCCATACTGCCACGACCGAGGGCCAATATTCCCAAGTACGGTCGTGAGCAAGTGAAGTTATTGAGAAGTTTATTACATGGCATCCTTCCCTTGCGAATTAACTCTATGAATTCCTAGGAATTCCTAGGAATATCCTAAGAATTCCTAGGAAAAAATTCTTAGGAATTCCTGAGAATTCCTAGGAATTCCTAAGAATTTGAGGTGTGAATTTTCACGGTAAATTTGGACTTGGAATTCCTAAGAATTCTTAGGAATTCCAAGCTTAAATGGTGCTGACTTGAAATTCCTAGGAATTCCTAGGAATTCCAACTAAAAGAAAATCAAAGATAGAATTCCTAGTTATTTTCAGAAATTCCTAGGAATTCCAAGGAATGTTTGAGACTAACTGGGAATTTTTGGGAATATGTGGGAAAAAATAGGAATATTGTCAGGAATTTGTGGGAATAAATGGGAATTTCTTAAATACTGTAAGTGGGGGAAACATTAGAAACATGCCGAAATGGTAACACACAAAAAAAAAAAACAGTTGTCGGACAAGATACAATATCCCTTAATTTAAAGGTCAGTTGCTGATGTTTAGAAAAGACAAATCGAGGGTCTGGTTTTTAACCAGGCTTGGACCGGGGCAAAACCCTGGTTTCCCCGGGCTCTTAGTACATGGGCACATTCAATTTACCTCAGAATGTCTGTTTTCAACATATGTTTAACAGGAGTTAAAATTAAAATAAAATTAGTTCAATATCATTTTGTAGCCTACATTTTTGTTTATGAGGGGGGGGGAGGGGGGGGCGGAGGCACACAAGAGCGAATTTTTTTTAATCGGTCCGATTTTGACCAAAAAAATTGGCAACGACAATTTTTTTTGGGTTTGAGTTCCGGTCGCACATAAACCTGCATGACAAGACTAAAGTCTTGGGTAAAACAGCTATGTAAACAATGAGAGCTGTGTAGCTGTGCATCAGTTTCCTTGAATTAGACACGCAGTTGACATTTTTAATGGCTTTTGGCTTTCTTTAGGCGAATTTGGAAAAAATTGCCTCCCCCACCCATACACTTCGCCATCTTTGAACGTTTTCGTCCTCTGGCAAATTTTAATTTGCTCGAAGAGGTCGGATTAGGAAAATCTCCAATGTTGACCCAATTTTTGGTAAAACAAACCGAATTCGCTCTAGTGCGACCCATGGCAAATTCAAACTTGCCTGAGGCATAATGTCACGTATATTCGGCTAAGGGTAGAATGTCATTTTTTGTTTGTAAAGTCGATTATTGAATATAAAGAAATTGATATTGTAATAATCAACTTCAAATTTTTATTCTCTGAGGGTACGCTGTAAAAAGTCTCATGATACTAACAGCACTCGGCAATAGTCGGAAACTGGGAGGAGCCGCCGAAAATTTGATTGACGGCAGCGAAAAACGCACTTGTCAGTTTAGCTTTGAGTTTTAGAGTCTGCATGTTATTGAAAGGCGCAGTAAGGACGATGCCTCCAAGACAACTCTTCAAAGACAAGAAGCCGACCACTTCACTTCTTCCACTGTTATTTTGTTACTGCGCATAAGTTTTGCGCGTCTCGAAACTTTCGAGTTTCATAAAGAATTTGCCCCTTAATACAAAAATATTTTTGTGCGGTTTATGACTACGTGGAAAAAGCAGATCTTACCAAGAGGTATCAGAATCTACAAACAAAAACTTAGGGGCAACCACGCATTTTTCAGAGATAATTAAGCTTAAATTGCAAAGAAATTCCCATACCTTCTTTGTATTTTAACGCTTTTTTAGAATTATGGTTGCTTAATTATCTCTGAAAAATGCGCGTTACCTGCATTTTTCTTTTTGCATTGCAATAACCCTTGCTAAGATATACTTTTTCCCCATAGTCATAACCTTTAGAAAAATAGATCTCTATTAGGAGGCACCGTCCTTAAATCGCGCGCCGATCTCATGGACCTTGTGCGCTCCCCTAGGCCAACCAACGAAAAAGAGGACTCGCTTTCTAACTCACTCTTTAAGCGAGCAAAAACTCCTGCCAATAAAACAACAACTAAACTCAAAAGTTACAACCAGAAAAAACCCACACACCAACATGCTCCATTTTACAATACTTATCGTCAATTGTGGTATCTTACCTCACGTCAACTTTGTCATTTCTCCGAAAGCAAAAAATTAGAATTTCTTCAAAATTGCTGTTGGATATTTTCGAGAATAAATTAAAAGCTACCACTTTCTTTGTCTCCAAACTTCAAACACAGACGCCCAAACAATCTTTTTCCCTGAAAGACGCAGTGGAAGCATCGTTGAAATGTTCAAGTAAATGAAGAAACAAATTATTAAATACGCACAATAATTGTTATTGCACAATACGCACAATAACTGTTATAACTGTTATAACAATTTAATGCAAGTCCATTCCGTTTCGTACTACTCAACGATAAACCAACCATTTGGTCATTTTCCCTCTCTCCACCTCATAAGCACGCCGTACAAGGCTACTTCCATTAAGTAATCTTTTATTTAACCTGGCATTTTAATCTTCTTTTTCTTAATCTCAGGTTCCAACAATTGTCCCAGGTGTCGCAGAATTTCAGCACGAATGTGCTGTCACTGTTCATTCTTAATTTAACAAAACTGAATGAGGTGACTACCCACGAAGCACCATCACACCCTTGCAAAATAACTCTGAGAATTCCTAGGAATTCCTAGGAATATCCTAAGAATTCCTAGGAAAAAATTCTTAGGAATTCCTGAGAATTCCTAGGAATTCCTAAGAATTTGAGGTGTGAATTTTCACGGTAAATTTGGACTTGGAATTCCTAAGAATTCTTAGGAATTCCAAGCTTAAATGGTGCTGACTTGAAATTCCTAGGAATTTTAGGAATTCCAACTAAAAGAAAATCAAAGATAGAATTCCTAGTTATTTTCAGAAATTCCTAGGAATTCCAAGGAATGTTTGAGAATAACTGGGAATTTTTGGGAATATGTGGGAAAAAATAGGAATATGGTCAGGAATTTGTGGGAATAAATGGGAATTTCTTAAATACTGTAAGTGGGGGAAACATTAGAAACATGCCGAAACGGTAACACACACAAAAACAACAGCTGTCGGACAAGATACAATATCCCTTAATTTAAAGGTCAGTTGCTGATATTTAGAAAAGACAAATCGAGGGTCTGGTTTTTAACCAGGCTTGGACCGGGGCAAAACCCTGGTTTCCCCGGGCTCTTAGTACAAGGGCACATTCAATTTACCTCAGAATGTCTGTTTTCACCATATGTTTAACAGGAGTTCAATGATAAAATTAGTTCAATATCATTTTGTAGCCTACATTTTTGTTTATGAGGCAAAATTTTAAACACAATTCAACAATCATCAAGTACCACCTTCACTGATTTTACATGTAGGTCTTATCTGTTTTGGCTGCCTTTAGTTCACTTGCTGTTAACAATCTTCTGAGTTCAGTCCTCTGATGGCCTTATACATGTACATCTAGTCCTTGGGAAAAAAAAATCAAAATTTTATATAAATTCTAGACCTGTCGTACACTTAATATTATTTAATAGGTTGCAGTGTTAATTTTAATAAAATATAAGGTAAATATGTGCATGTACAGGTTGTGGTTCAAATTTTTCTTTGGTTTAAAAATATTATTTTCAAATCAGTATTTTTATTTCCCTAATTGTCTCAGATTCATTACCAAAATCTCAGGCAAAGGAAAATAAAAATTAATCTGGTTTGAAAATTTTCAAACTAACGAAACATTTGAACCACAACATACATTTACAATTACAGTTCAAGTAGCCAACAAAACAAAGTAAACAGTCAAGTAGTGGGTTCCAAAGATGTGGAGGCCTGAGTGGCACACTACGAAAGAAATCTGAAGCTAAGCTCTCACTTGAGTGACATCCACATTGCTTTAGCGTTACAGTGATAGACCATTTCAAAACCTTAAATACACTAACCAGAAAAGAATTTTCTGATACACCATAAAAGAACATGTACATTGTAGTTAGTGAATACATGTACATGTCATGGTTTTCACATGTTCATTAATGAGGTTCTCAAAATTCTCAAACTAATATGTTCTTATTGAATGAGTGAGAGGATCAGACAGGAAAATGTTTGGATTAAGGTCATGGCATATCGACCAAATGCAGGAGGTCTGTGTGCCATGCCTGAGAGCCAAACACATGGTATTTTACCATCCACCTGGACCTGTGAGTGTAGATGTAGGTATTGAAATGGAATGAGACCCCCAGAAAAGCTGAACCTGAGGTGTTCCCTTTTACCAATCAGGAGCTCTAACCACTTTCACTGTACAGAATGTAGCTTACACATGAGTCTAGAAGTGAGCTATATTGTAGGTCATTGCTTACAAAGTCACCATACAGTCAGGATGCCCTCCAAAAACCTACATGAGGATCAAGTTTCATTTCATGAAATTATCACAGACTCTATGAAGCTTGTAGCAGTTGACATTCGACGACGAGTTTATTAGATTTTTGAAAGGAATACTTTATGCTTTGTGTTGCTACTGATTGTCATTGAACTGCAAAATGAAGATTAGATTCTGTGTAATTCACGATCCATCTCGTTGATTACGATCGAGTCTGTGCGAGGTGTCCCAGTCTCAGTCTAGGTAGTTTGTTTGTTTCGAATCCCTTGTCAAGGTGAGCAGTATACAGGCTGAAAATCGCTTGAAACGGGAAACTATTTTTGATATCAAGGCGATGCCAACCAGGAGTGTCCTTGAGATATTTTGATTGTCCACAAAAAATTGTTTTACACACGGGCTGACCAGACTTATGGCAGCATAAAATCACCTTGCATCCACCTCACTTTTCAGTACAGCTTAGTAGTGCAATTTACACAAAAATTTTTAAGACGTTGAAACACAATCAGCAAATTTTAGGAAATTAGTGTTTTTCGTACACGAAGTTAGAAATCGGCATTTTAATGTGCGACAGAGCTAGAATTAGAGTCAAATTTCGAGCAATACAGAAGTATAGAAAGAAAATTGCTTATCTCAATTACAGCGATACAAAGTAGGAAGAAATTTCTTATCTCAATAATATTAGACTTGGCTTCTGTGTCGGTAAGAAAGGGCACAATAGAAATTAAACCAAAGGTGCGAAAATCAATAACAAAAGCGAAACGTGTTGAAAGAGAATGCGTTGGCTAGTGCGTTGAAAAAATGTACCAATGTGTTGTGAATGCGTTTAATGGTTCGCTTATTTCTGAGCGGTACTGTAGTACAATGTATCATGTAGTTTAGCTGGAGTGCAGAAGGTCAGGGGTTTGACTTAAGTCAGGGATTATTTACTATAAATGTTCTGCTTGCTATATGCAACATGTTGAGCACATTGCTAAAATTTTTAATATGTTTCATCCTGGTTACTCCGCCATCTTCAAAAATATATTTATTTTGGTTAATACATGATCAATCTCTGTAAATACAATATTTACAGTAGCATGGTGTTTGTTTCAGGGACTGTTCAATCTTGTAGTCACAATGTACATGTAGTCCACTATAATCTACATGAAGAATTCATGTCTCAATAATTCAAGCAGTTACCACCAAGGAGATATTGCTTTGATACATGTATGACATGAATCCATGACAAAGTTCAACAACTCCAAACTCTGTGTATGTAATTCTGTCATAATCCCTGAAGAACAGCCTGTGACCCAAAGCTTAATTACATCTTACAGGTACTACCGGTATGTTTAAGGACGTTGCCTCCTTTTGTTACTGTGCATACATTCTTTGCATCTCTGGATATTCGGGTTTCTTAAGGAATTTGCCCCCTAATACAAAGATATTTTTGCGCGGTTTATGGCTATGTGGAAAAAGTAGATCTTAGCAAGGGCTATCAGAATCCAAAAAGAAAATTGGGTGTAACCACGCATGTTTCAGACATAATTGAGCTTAAATTTGGAAAGAAATTGCCACACATTCTTCGTATTTTAACGCTTTTTTAGAACTATGGTTGCTTAATTATCTCTGAAAAAATGCGTGGTTACCCACATTTTTCTTTTTGGATTCCAATAACCCTTGCTAAGATCTATTTTCCCCCATATTCAAACCCTTTACAAAATACATCTCTATTAGGAGGCACCGTCCTTAAATAAAACAGATCTAAGCAATACAAATTGAAGTGTTACAATGAGGATTATAATGTATACAGGGTTTTCAATAAGGGCCAGCAGCCGGCGAAACTCACCGGCTATTCCACATGAACTCACCGCCTATTTGATTGAGAAACTAGCTCATATTTTACAACTAACATGAGAAACATTTGCCACCAAACAAGAGCCTTGGATCGGCCAAGATTTATTCATGAAAATCAAAAGGATCTTGTCTGAATTCTGAGTAATTTCAGCAACAATTTGTGTTTCGTGTTCTGTCCAAATACCCTAATTCTTGCTCCAGAATGCTTGAAATGGATCCTAAGAGGCCCAAATTTTCAAAATTTTCCGGGGGAGCATACCCCCGGACCCTCCTAGAATCTTGCACCTTCGCCGCAAGTAGTTCTTTCCCCGCCTACTCCTAAAATGTTGCCACCTACTCAGATTCCTACTGAAAACCCTGGTATATGTTTGAGTAACTTACCTGATCAAGTGTGATGCATTTCTTTGCCATGTACAATGTGCATCAATAAACTGTTTTGCTGTAGAACTGGGAGTGCAACAATGTGTACATATGTAGACCCTGATGAAAAATATTCTGATTAATAAAACTTTGGCTCATAAACAATAAATTAATTTACCACTAATATTAAGCTAAGGTGAATGTTAACCATACTCTAATTTTATCTACACCACAGTACGTGACAGTATGTGTAGTACAGCACATTTACTTTACAGATCCTTGGAGACTGTTGAAGGAGCAATGCAGATGTATGAGGTTCAATTTTCACTGTAATTAACTTCTAGTATGTAACTAAACAGTGTCAGCTACCTAGCCCAGTTGATTGTGTTACAGATTGTGTTACTTTTCAATCAAAACAAGAATTTAAAAAATTAGCCTGATACAAAAGATGTTCAGTAAGTTTAATTAATATTTGGTTCATGCCAGTGGTGCAAAGAACTCACTAGAGTGTAGCCTGCGAGCAGGCTCGGGGGCAGGCTCTCTTAGTGTGCTATTCGTGCGAGTGTCTTGGCGGCGGAAGTTGGCGAGCGAAGCGGGCCGGCGAGAAGAATGGGGCAAGGAAAAGTGAGCCTGCACAAAAGCCATTGAATTTTGAATTCTCTGTGTTCGTCCATGAATGCAGCATTCTGACTGGTTTAAAATGACACATCATGACAGACTTCATTATTGTGACAAATAGCAAGCAAGGTGGTGTTATTGTTTGTCGCTTTTCTTGGTTTCTTAGACTGTGAGCAGTCTCTTTCTTCTCCTTATTTTAGCGAGAAGAAAAAAAGGACAACTGCTCGCAGTGTGTTGGATTTTCAACCGATTCAATTTCTTAATGTGACTCGGCTGGTTGCGTCTGGTTAGCGATTGCAGTGTTGTATTTTTTTTTTGGAATATCAACCATGTTTGTTCCAGTTATTGCACACTGGTTTTAGTACGTGGTAGTTTTCAAGCCTCTCTTCTTGGGATCTCCATAATGACAGGAAATGTAACATTTTATTTGACCATGCAATGGGCATTATCTTGCAGTCATTGCTACTCTTTTGGTTATTTGTTATTGTGGGAAGACGGTATCGCTTCTTCCTGGTTACAGATGTTTGCAATGCATAATGTAAGGGTGCAGTTTTCTGCAGTAGCGGCTACATACTCTTTGTAATTTCAAGTTTCATGTCCCTGGAGTTCGATATTTTTAACTTTTACACTGTATACTGATTTCAAATAGAACAAATTTTTAAAACGTAGACTTTCAAAAAAGTCCTTCATCCTATTTTATATGGTGCAGAACTTTGTCGCTTGCTCCGCTGCTACGCGGCCTAGCTACAACGCTCCGCTCGCTTTATGGCTTTTGTGCTCTGAAACTCGTGAGGTCAACTTGTGGCAAGTCTAATTTAAACACGGCAAAAATTGTCAACTGTGTTTATAGTTTTCTTTTGCGCTATTCCGGCACATTCATAAAGAACTCGATCCTCTTGAGTGTGAAAATCTGCTGTCGTGTTTGTTTAAATTTTGCTTCGCTTGCTGATTGGTTGGATATTTGACACCTTGACAGTTAATGACTTGTCACTTCACAGGGGCAGAATTCAAAATTCAACGGCTTTTGTGCAGGCTCACTTTTCCTCACCCCATTCTTCTCGCCGGCTTGCTTCATTCACCGACTTCCGCCACCAAGATACTCGCGTGAATAGCACACAAAGTGACCCTGCTTGCAGGCTTAAACCAGAGTCATTTCCACACACTGTACACAGGGCACTAAATTGCGCCTAATACAGTTGCCAATGTGCCCAAATTTTCCACATTGGCAACCAAATCCTGAAAATTAGTCACCAAATTGATGACAAGAATTCTTCACCACACCCTACCCAAAGACCATGTGAATTTTTCAGTTATAAAATAGGGTTGGAAGGCCTGCATGACTCCTACTTCATATCTTTGTACACTGCATCTCCTTTATCTCAGTCTTTCAACCAATACTGCTTCTTGCATTTTTGTAGTGGGTTTAGTTTGGAGGATTTTCAAATGGTGACTGAATTGAGCATTTATTTACAACTTAAATGTCACATTTCTAAGACTTTGATCTTGAGGTCACATTGATCTTTCTCAGATCACTATATGAAGTTCCGTTAAATATGACCTCGGATTGTCTGTTAAGCGACTTAGTGAGGTTTTAATGCCGCTCTTGGCATATAAGGTATGTTGAATTTAGCTCGTTTAAGACCTCGATAGGTTTGTCAGCCTCTCATGTTTGAATTTGTGACAATTATTAATAAATCTAAATTAATATAATTTGCAACGTGATGAGTTTCTTTCCTGATGTTTGTACACGTAATGCCCGGCCCGGCTTAATAATTTATTGTGTTTAATTCTGTTGCAGGATGTTGTGTTTCGCCTCACAGAGTGTGATCTAAAGACCCCTTTCGTCAAGAAATTGAAGTTTTAGCATTTTTAAAGCTATGCAACGTGTAATAAATGGCTGAACTCTGCTTCAATCAAACATGTGTCTTAAACCCCTCTTGTAAATGTGAGTTTCATGTCTTGGGGTTTTATATGCCCACATGATAAATCATTGCTCAGTATCTAGGCACACAATGGACATTCACAAATGCTGGGGAACAAACCCATGAATCTGGTAACCACTTTAAAATTGTTGATTGCAATGAAAATCTTCCATATGCAAACCCCTTAAAAAGGAGACTTTTAGAAACACACAGAATTCCACCTTAAGCCACTGGAGCATTGTCAAATGCAAATGGAAAAGACCTGAAGTTGCTATTATTCTAATTTTATCAAATCATGTTGTTACATATCAGTACCTTTGATTTAAAAAATCAATAACATATTTAAATCACACAAAACGTTTAAGAACTCACTCTTTCTAAATTGGCAAATGTATGTTTTCATTTCAAGTTCAATCGCCTTCGACTGGTCATTGAAGAATAATTTAGGCTTTTAATGCATTCAATTTAATGTGCTCACACATCTGAGAGGAACTGAATTGTTGGCAAGCGCCACGTGGTTTTGAATTCGCTATAACTTTTGAGAACGCTGTCCCCCCTGTGGGCAATTTTACTGAACAACGGCCCTTTTGATTTCTCTTCCTTGAAGAACTGCATGCTTTATACACTGTATTAAGGCTTGTTACACTTATTTGGCAGAATGTCGCAAAGAAGGGAACTTTTGTTTAAGCCCTCGATAGAAACTAAAATGTAAGTTACTCACCTTGAAATCGGTTAGTCTGTTTACAACCATCTTGAATCGACAATTATCCACCATCAACTGTCAACTTCCACCAAAAACATTCGGGGTTGATCCTCACTTATCGTAAGCGAAAGTAGTCCAAAAGAACAGCGTAATAAACCATTTTCGCGTATGATAACCTGCAACCCTTGGCACATTCCTGGCTCAACGGGCTCAACGTAATTTGAAAATGGCCGCCTCGCTGGTTAGACAGCCATGCGACCAGGCCGCTTGCAAGAGGTCATGTGACTTACAACCGCACGCTTGAAAATTGCAGGCGCGCGTTACCGGTGACCACTGATTCTTTCCTGGAGTGTTTATCTCCGTGTAATCTCCGTGTTATTTATGTGCGCCAGAAAGGAAAACATGGATAGTTTTTAATTCCAGTGGTTGAAGTGTTGTAGTGTTCGATGCAGAGCTACCTTCTCTTACATAAAGGTACAGTAATAATCTTTAATTTCTCGAACTGATTCTAAACCATGTCTTATGCAGTTGGACGCCATTGGGCCATTCCATTTAATGTCTGCACCCCCACGGTAATGTTTTTGAGAGATCAAAGGAACCGACTTAGCTACTCTTTCAGAAATGACTTTTGAAATCCCCTCCCTCCCTCTAGGATTTCCCTGTACCTCAAGGAGGGGGAGGGAGTTGCAGACATTACATGGAATGGCCCATTTTGTGTCGTTGTGTCGGCGGAAAAGCCGAGTGTGGCAGCCACACATAATGCATGGTTCAATTTTACCTGTTACCATCCCCCCACCCCCCGGGCAACCCTGGGGACAAGTCCAGCCCTTCGGTCCCGGGGATGGGGAATTGTTTGAAGCCGTCTTGTCCCGGGGGGAGGGGGTGGGGAAAATTGAAAATAACTTCTTGTTGTTCTTGTGAAGTACATCACTTCTCGGTTGATGCCGTACCGCGTGGAGAATTTCTAGAAGTTGCAGCAGACTGGTTAGAGAAGAATAATCTCTCAGAATTGAAATCTGTATTCAAAGGTACTTTTATTTTAAATTGTTGAACGGATGGCGTTCGTCACAAACAAAGAAATATTTCTTCAGCCTATTTACGTATAATTATACTAAGACAACTTAAATAGACTCTATATGAAAACGGATGTACGGATTTATATTAAACAGAGGTCTCAGTGAAGTATTCATTCTTTTGAAACAAGCTAAGAAAAACTCCTTTAGAATGTTGCCCTCAATTTGTTCATGGGCCTCTTGTGCATAATGTGCTATATTTAGAATAAATCACGTGGCGAAGACCATTTCTTTAGTCGCTAGCCGTATGCCAGTGCGGTTAGAGGTTTTGGTTCAGTTTTCTTTTTCAAATATAGTGTTCATGTTTTTATTACATTATACATGTAGTGTCCTTCGTAAAAGAAACTCTAGAAAAGTGTTTAAGTTCTTGTCAAAACGTCTAGTTTTGCTTTTGAACAGAAATCAATATCGTAATCTCTGTTTTGTACACAAAACAACGTATTTGTGGTTGATGAGGAGTCCTGGGGGTGGGGAATTGTCTCTTTCTGCATGCCCAGGGGTGGGGAATAGACCGCCAAGTGAGAACAAATGGCAAATTCCCAGGGGTATGCCTGGGGGTGGGATGGTAACAGGTAGAATTGAACCATGCATAAACATCTTGTGAAAAAAAGTGAGCTTCATTTGAAACATATTCGAATTTTAACAATGAGGTGGACTTTTAGAGGAATATAGAGTATAATTCTGAGATATGGACTTTTCTTGCCATTGAATAGGTGGAATAAAAGAATTATTGGTATGCTCGAGTTTATACAGGTTTATATCCTCAAGAAGCACTCTCGTTCTGCAACCAGCTGAAACAATCTTTACAACAGCTCGCTTTGTATACAGTGCAGCAGCACAAACATTAATACTACTCAAACTCAGTCAAAAGATTGGGTACAGCTGACCCTGTGGTCAACAAGCTAAAATTTAGAATATCTGACCCCATTTGCATGTCATTGAATAAGAATGGTCTCTTTTGTTCATATTCAAAACATTGATCCACTTGTAAATAAGTGGCTGGGTGTTCTTAAATCCCTTCCTCGACATTACCTACTGTTGTATTCATTTTCTTTAGGGACCATTCATTTTTTATGAGGTAGGGGGAGCTGGTGGGTTTGAGGGGGGGGGGCCATGCTAAAAAGTATGGCTTCAAAAGGGGGGCCAGCCAAACCATATGGTTTGTAAAGGGGGGTCACCAAAAAAATACCTCTAAGTTTGGTAGTGACAGCATCTGTAATAATGCAAACACCAGTGCCAGAAGGCCAAAAATACATGTGTAGCATTTCTGAGGTTCTGAAAATTCAAATTTTCCCGGGGGAGAATGCTCCCAGACCCCCCCTGCTTTATTATGTACCCCACCAACTGTTTCATTACAAAATACAGCCAGGGGAATGTCAACTCTTTTCTGGCCTCTGCTGGTCTGATTCTTAAACAACTGAACAACTGATAACAGTGTCCAAAACAATGCTTTCAACCAGCATGAATTGTCTGTTTATGTACTTGAGAATGCAACAAATTGCATTAGAGCATCTCTAGATTTTCAAAATTTTCCAGGGGAAGATACTCCTGGAACCCCTACCAGAAAATTACCTTTAAAGCTTGTCAATAAAGACATTTACTCCTGCGGGACTTGAGTGTTAAAATTGAATGTTTAATTTAAGCTTTATAAGTTTAAGATTTACTTTTATTATCATTTTTTTCTTTTCTTCTTTCTTTTTTTTTTGGGGGGGGGGGAGTCATCTCAAACATTTAGGACTACAAGGGGGTGGGGGGCAGGTAAAAAAATTTCTAATGTAGAGGGGGGGTCATTACATTTTACAGGTACTACCCATCAAATCCTACCAGCCCCCCCTACCCCGTAAAAAATGAATGGTCCCTCACTAACATGAAATCCACAAGAAAGTGAAGTCATTAGAGGGAAATAATCACAAGTCCTATCGTCAATTGTGTGATATGCTCTTAAACGTTGTTGTTGTGTAATTGTCTCCCAATAATAATATATACTTATTGACTGAGTGGGAGGGCTGGATGGGAAAGTATTTGGCTCTAGCGCATGGAATACGGGCAGAGTAGTTCCATGCGCCATGACAGAGATCCAAATATTTTGCCACCCAACCTGACCTAACTTAATCAAAAAGTATTTTTTCATGCTACCATTTTAAGGCTGAATTTGATTGGAAAGTTACAGAAAGGTGTTGGTAAATACTAAGTGAATGACGACTTGCGCACACACTATAGTAATCAGGTGACAATGTGTGCAGAGCTGGATAGCTCTTCTGGACCGGCTCGCACCAACCTATCTGCCCCTACCCACATCAACTCCTGAGTATGTTTTCAATAAAATTGCATGAGTGAGGTCGTACGGTGGTATGATAATAGTATTTATTTGAAGGCATCATTTCATGACTTCTCATGTACTTTTATTTTATTCTTTGTTTTCAGAGGTGAATTTCAACTGGCAAAGGAAGAGGACATTGTGGAAAAAGTGTTCTTTCTCAAAGGGAACTCTGCAAATCCATACCTAGTACACTGCCTTACTTTAGTGGAGTGTAATTGAAACTGTCATGAACAATTTTTTTAAGATGCTTTATATAGTTACCTATTTCATGGACAATTTTTAAGGATACCCTTTTTTTGTAAACAGAAAATAGCAGCATAATTAAATGCTTTTGCTGCTATGGTACATGTATGTATTCATCTTTTATTCAATGTTCTTGTGTCTTTCTTCTATTCAACAAGCGAACTAACGCATAATTTACACAAGGAATTTATTTATTTATTTATTTTGTTTATTTATTTATTTATTTATTTATTTTTGAGTTGTGTATGTGCCTTACAATTTTGTTTGCCTGACCTGGCCTCAAGGGTTCAGGAATACTTGAAATATTTAGAAAACAAATTAAGACTTGTTTGACTGTGTGATACATTAAAAATTAATGTCCTTTTTCATAACTTCCTGGAAGTTCCAAAGACATTTTACTGAAATATCCTCAACTTGAAGTCTGTCAAGTATATAAGTCAGGGACTTAAATTTGCTATTCCAAGTAAATTGCCAATATTTCTCATATTTAATTTAGTCATTCCTATTTATTCTCAGAAATTCCCAAGCATTTTAATTAGCCCATTAGCCATTTAATTTAGCCATCCCCATATATTCTCAGACATTCCCAAGCCCTTTCATTATCAGTTTTGGTATTATTGGGAATTCCTAGGAATTCCTAATAATTCCAAGTGCAGTTTTAACACATTGCCATATATTCCCAGAAATTCCAAGCTTTTACGTTTTTCCTATTTTGCGTGTCTTGGAATCGTTTGGAATTCCTGAGAATTCTTAAGAATTCCTAGGAATTCCATCTTTTCTGGGAATTCAGTTCGCAATTACGAAACGACACTTTCGGTAGTTCATTCAAATGAATTTCCAGCGTGATGTCAAGGGAAGAAGCCAGCGATGTTATCTGGCTTTGGAATCAGTTTGATGATCGTTGCTGTCGATCGGCAAAAACTTCCGTGACTCTTGAATGAAAACTGCTGTTCTTGTATTATACGTGTCAGTTTTTTCTTATCTGGGGATGATCTTAAACGTGCGCGGGCTGCGGGGAGGTAGGTGCAGATTCAAACTGTAGCACGCGTTCACTTCCATCACGGAAGCTACCAAACGAATCTGATTGGCTGATTTTTGCCTGCGCGTTTTTCTTTCTTTGTTTTGTCACAAGATCATGTCACAAAGGAAAGTTTTTAGTCGCAAAACAAAAGTCTCTCGCTTCAGGCGTGTTTTTGCAGAGAGAAAATAGTTTGCTAAATAACTCGCAATGGGAAGCGCTTTTAGTTTTCTCAAAGAACAAAGAAAGGAGAAAAAGGAACTTAAAAGGTACCTTAATCACTCGTTTCTTGTTAAATCACTCATTTGATGGGTTAAACAGAATTTTTTGGGGGGGCGAAAAAGTTCTATTGTCCCCCTGCTTCAGTTGTATAATAAACGGTATCTCAGAAGCATGAGAAGTATTGAGAAGCACGACAGATTCAGTAAATGTGTACTCGGTAAAAAAACAAATCCTTTATCTAATACAACCTTGTTAATGGAATGGAACATGAATAAGGTTTTATATCATGAAAGATATTATTCATCGTTGTTTGAAATGATAGCTCAGATAATCGTTTGGCTCACAATTTAGTCATTTTCATAAGGATCACTAATTAGTCTCAACTTAGCCAGTTCGAAGTGGATCATCAAAGTGACTAAAAAGTGAGACAAACGATTAACTAAGCTATCAATTAAGATTCGGTTGTCTTAGGGCACTAACCCGAATTTTTAAGTTTGTTTGTTCACCTTTGTTCTGCCACTAATCCTCACGGGTTTTCAGTTCGTCTCTTTCTTTTTAGTGGCCTGGCGAGCGTTTCTCAAAAGCCCCGAAACTTTTCGGGCGATTTCGGGGGCTATAATTCATTCAGTCTATAACTTGTAAACAAAGATGTTTCTAAGCGTGAAACTTTGTTATAGGTTCAAATTTTCTGGTCTTCATCAGATGTTAAAATGAAGAATGAGTGGTTCATGTTTGTTCAAATGGAATTTCGGAGCCGAAAAGTTTTCGGGGTTTTCGAGAAACGCACGCCTGAAAACGGTCTATACGTTTGCGCAACTTCTCATGCCCCTTGGTGTCTCTCGTGCGCTGTCGGAGAATTCCAATCTGCTCAAAATTTATCCTGTTCCGCGCTTCAGGAAGGGACAGCAAAAACTAGAAAGGGACCACAGAAATAAGACGCCCAGAATCTGGAGAAAAAAGGAGGGGACAGCGGGAAAGAAGTTGCCGAAGAAACGCTTCATGTTTTTGCGCTTGTTGATTCATTTGCTTTTCGTACGATAGCGGAGCCTGGAACATAAAGCGAGAGAAGATTTTAGTTAGAACTTCCAGGGATTCTAATGAAATATTGAGTGCCTTATTCCCTCCATCATTTCCCCTCTTTCTCCAGATCCCGCGCGTCTGATTTTCTGTGCCCCTTTCTATTTTTCGCCGTCTCTCCTATCTGAGATTCTGGATCAGGCTTGCCTTATTTGACAGCGACTCTCTTGCGCTCTCACTGAGATGTGCAAACTCTCGTCAATTCTCGCCGACGACTGCACTCGTTCTAGTTTGCCAGGCCGGGGCTTGACAGTGGCTACCAATTTCCCGGCTGTTTGCTTTTAATTAGTTCCAGCCGTTCGGATCGAGAAAGTTGTCACTCAACTTAAGATCTGTGAGCAGGCATTTTCCTCAGCTTTAAAACTCCTGAATCTCAGCTTTAGTTTTGCTTATTTGATAAACCGACAAAGCGATTATAAATGCACAGTCCACGTCAAAATTTAGCCTGTTCCGCGCTTCAAGAAGGGACAGAAAAAACTGGAAAGGGAGCGCGGAAATGAGACGCACAGAATCTGGAGAAAAAGGAGGAGGCAGCGGGAAAGAAGTTGCTGAAGAAATCCGTTCATGTTTTCGGGCTCGTTCACTTACTCGACTTTTCTTACTATCGCGGAGTCTGCAACATAAAGGGAGACAAGATTTTAATTTTAACTTCTAGCGATTGTAGCTAAGGAAATATTGAGTGCCTTGTTCCGCCAACCACTACCCTCTTTTTCCTCAGATCCCGCGCGTCTCATTTTCTCGGTGCCTTTCTAACGTTCGTCACCCCTCCTATCTGAGACCCTGGAACAGGCTTGCCTCGTTTGACTGGTATCTATTTATGTATTCTTAGCGACTCTCTTGCGCTCTCACTGAGAAGTTTGAACACTCGTCAATTCTCGTCGACGTTGTCGTTCAGTGCGTTGATGCATATCATGAAAGAAATGATACGTCAGGCTAGCTTGAGAAAACAGCCGACAACTTGAGCCCTAGCGAGACGACGTCTGAGTAACGAGCGCAGAAATTCGATACTGTTGACGTGCATTACCCAGATCATGGTAGTGCTTCTGATTGGTTGAAAGAGAATTTCCTCGCGGCACAACTAATTAGAAGTACTACCAAGATCTGGGTGGTGAACGTCATTAGTATGGAATTTCTGCGCCCGTTACTCGGACGTCGTTTTGCGAGGGTTTAAGTGGCGACCTCGCGAAACGTCGGCTGTTTTCTCACGCTAAAGTCAGGCCAATGAATAGTGAAAAATGCTTGGTCATTCGTCGGCGCGCGTCCCTTTCCTGGAAGCTATCAAACGAATCTGATTTGCTCAGCATTTGTAACGGAAAGGGGTGAGCCTAGTACCCAAGCGTTCTGTTTTCACTCACTCAACTTGACGAAAAATTTCCTGACGTCAGCCAAATGGTACACCAGCGCGGCCGACTCATTCGTTGATGTCGTCACATTTCGCGTCGAGGCGAGTGAGTGGAAAGATCACGTCTGGGTGCTTGCTGGGAAGGGGCCTGAGAGGGAGCAAGAAAATAGATGGAATATGTAACCCTTTAAGCCCCAAGATCATTATAAAAATTCTCCTCATTGGTCTTCATAGATTTTATTAATTACTAATTGGGAGAACTTGTTTAAACATTAACACAATTTACCTTTGGTGATCACTTGCTAAATTGTCATGACTTATATGTGTTATAATACACTGATATAATGAGGAGAAATTTGATGCTGATCACTATTGGGGCTTAAGGGGATAAATAGCAACTTTGTTGAACAAGCTGCATTTCTTATCATATTGTCAACAGGAAGCGAGAGCTTCTTAGTTCCATGTCTGCGTCCGAAAGGGCGGAACTAATAAAAATGAAAGCTCAAATGGAGCAAGAGAAACAAGCTCTGAGGGAACAAATTTACCTCGAAGAAAGAGCACTGGTTGCTAGAAGTAGTAAACCCCAGCATCTGGCCAAGAGTGTCTGGTAAGAGGAAATTTATGTTGAAAAATATAAATACTTAATAGATTGATTGAAAGTAGCCTTTAACGTCTTGTGCCAGAACGACATAGGGGGCTCATAATGTTAATCTCTCTGCGGACTTTTAGTGAATGCTTTTTCGAACGCTTCAGAAAAATAATAAACGTGAACCTTAAATCGGGGTTGTGTCAGTTTAAACTCACAAGACGTCTATTAGGTAACACAACAGTGGAAGATGTGGAGCGGTCTGCTTCTTGTCTTTGAAGAGTTGTGATGGTGCTTCGTGGGTAGTCACCTCATTCAGTTTTGTTAAATTAAGAATGAACAGTGACAGCACATTCGTGCTGAAATTCTGCGACACCTGGGACAATTGTTGGAACCTGAGATTAAGAAAAAGAAGATTAAAATGCCAGGTTAAATAAAAGATTACTTAATGGAAGTAGCCTTGTACGGCGTGCTTATGAGTTGGAGAGAGGGAAAATGACCAAATGGTGGGTTTATCGTTGAGTAGTACGAAACGGAATGGACTTGCATTAAATTGTTATAACAGTTATAACAGTTATTGTGCGTATTGTGCAATAACAGTTATTGCGCGTATTTAATAACTTGTTTCTTCATTTACTTGAACATTTCAACAATACTCTCCACTGCGTCTTTCAGGGAAAAAGATTGTTTGGGCGTCTGTGTTTGAAGTTTGGAGACAAAGAGAGTGGTAGCTTTTAATTTATTCTCGAAAATATCCAACAGCAATTTTGAAGAAATTCTAATTTTTTGCTTTCGGAGAAATGACAAAGTTGACGTGAGGTAAGATACCACAATTGACGATAAGTATTGCAAAATGGAGCATGTTGGTGAGCAGTTTTTTTCGGGTTGTAACTTTTGAGTTTAGTTGTTGTTTTATTGGCAGGAGTTTTTGCTCGCTTAAAGAGTGAGTTAGAAAGCGAGTCCTCTTTTTCGTTAGTTGGCTTAGGGGAGCGCACAAGGTTCATGAGATCGGCGCGCGATTTAAGGACGGCCGGTGCCTCCCAATAGAGATCTATTTCTCTAAAGGTTATGACTATGGGGAAAAAGTAGATCTTAGCAAGGGTTATTGCAATGCAAAAAGAAAAATGCAGGTAACGCGCATTTTTCAGAGATAATTAAGCAACCATAATTCTAAAAAAGCGTTAAAATACAAAGAAGGTATGGGAATTTCTTTGCAAATTTAAGCTTAATTAACTCTGAAAAATGTGTGGTTACCCCTAAGTTTTTGTTTGTAGATTCTGGTACCTCTTGGTAAGATCTGCTTTTTCCACGTAGACATAAACCGTACAAAAATATTTTTGTATTAAGGGGCAAATTCTTTATGAAACTCGAAGTTTCGAGACGCTCAGAACTTATGCGCAGTAACAAAATAACAGTGGAACAAGTGAAGTGGTCGGCTTCTTGTCTTTGAAGAGTTGTCTTGGAGGCATCGTCCTTACTGCGCCTTTCAATAACATGCAGACTCTAAAACTCAAAGCTAAACTGACAAGTGCGTTTTTCGCTGCCGTCAATCAAATTTTCGGCGGCTCCTCCCAGCTTCCGACTATTGCCGAGCGCTGTTAGTATCATGAGACTTTTTACAGCGTACCCTCAGAGAATAAAAATTTGAAGTTGATTATTGCAATATCAATTTCTTTATATTCAATAATCGACTTTACAAACAAAAAATGACATTCTACCCGTTAGCCGAATATGCGTGACATTATTCCTCAGGCACGTTTGAATTTGCCATGGGTCGCACTAGAGCGAATTCGGTTTGTTTTACCAAAAATTGGGTCAACATTGGAGATTTTCGTAATCCGACTTCTTCGAGCAAATTTAAATTTGCCAGAGGACGAAAACGTTCACAGATGGCGAAGAGTATGGGTGGGGCAGGCGATTTTTTCCAAAATCGCCTAAAGAAAGCCAAAAGCCATTAAAAATGTCAACTGCGTGTTTATTCAAGGAAACTGATGCACAGCTACACAGCTCTCATTGTTTACATAGCTGTTTTACCCAAGACTTTAGTCTTGTCCTGCAGGTTTATAAACGACCGGAACTCAAACCCAAAAAAAATTGTCATTGCCAATTTTGCTGGTCAAAATCGGACCGATTAAAAAAAAATTCGCTCTTGTGCCCCTCCGCCACCCCCCCCCCCCCCCCTGACGACAGGTTTTCCCGAGCTGTATTCCAGCGGTTATCTGATTTAAAAAAACAGAACACCGAAAAAACTTTGAGTATTTTGGTGAGACTGAAAGGAAGTGTTTGCGTTAGAAAAGCAGTAGCAAAAACTAAACGATATGAGAATCCGTTGCCCGTTGGGAGCGGTTTATGCAAATCGGGAAACCTGTCAAATTCCAACGTGCCTGTCGCATGAATTCACCGAATCAAAAATCGAGTATGAGATCGGGTTTCAGTCTGAATATTTCATTCTTCATTTGAAAAGCGGATTATTGAAACAAATAATAAAATGAATATTGCAATAATCAACTTCAAATTGTTATTCCATGGGGTACGCTTGACTTGATTGACGACTGCGACAAGCGTCATGATGGAAGGAGCCGCTGAATATTTGATTGACAGCAGCGAAAATCGCATCTGTCGGTTGAAGTTTGAAGTTCTCATGATATTGAAAGGCGCAGTAATGGGCTCTTGAAATAACCGATTGAGTGATTGGTGGAAAACAAGGCCAGTGAACAATGAGGGAACGCTGCGACCAATGAAATTTAACCTACTATTGAGTTGTTCGTGTCGCCTGAAAGTCGTGTGCATGTGATGCATTTAGTTTGAAAGCGTTTCTTGCCTAAAGATGTTTCCTATGAAAGTAGATGCGACCAAGAAAACCACTAAAATCTAATTTTCAGGATCTAAAGATTGTTCGATGGTGAATACTGTTCCTCTGGCTTTGTGTTAAACAAGGAAGTTTTGAATTACATTTGAACTTGTTTTGCCGTGATGTCGTCACTTGGGTAGATTGAGCACGTAATGAAGAAGATGCATTTGAAGCAAAACAGGTTTTTTACTGCTTTCTATTTCGGAGTACATCAAAAGATGAATCATTTGAGAACGGATGTGCTTTAACGGCAGCTCAGAGTGAAATAGAAAGGTACAGTGAGAACATTTATCTCACTTGCTACTTTTTGAATGAAACGAACATTCGGGATAATCACCAATAAAACGTAAATCAGGACGAATCTGGGGTGAAATTATGTTTTAGGCTTTGAAATACGCGATTACAGGATTTTGTACAGTAAAAAATGTTGGCTAGTTCTTTTTTGGCTAGTTTCTGAGAATGACTATAAGATCTGGGAAACTTCATAGCGGACATTATGATAAATAAACAAACACTAGAATTCAAAAAGTACTGTTATTGTCATTTCATCTCTTCTGGGGACATTGTAAGGCTCCAAAATTCAGTGGGGGATTTCTTGGAGGTATGGAAGTTGACGACACAGGACGACAGAAGGCAGTAATTTTATTTAGGGCTAGGTGTGGACATTTGAGCAGCGTCTGGTTAAATCAAGTTTTGGTGCAAAGTTGAAGTACCTCTATCGTAGAATTTCAAACCTAATGAGCGAGTAAAAATTTCTTGTTTATTCCTTAAATGGCTTTGGAATAAGTGACTGGACACGGTATCGTATGGCCTGCGAGCAAGCTCTCTCGGGGCTGGGGGCGCGATAGAGGGAAAGATGGAAAGAGAGCTTGCAACGACGTCTCAGGAATTTGAATTCAGCCCCCGGTGCACCTGTGGCTCCCCGTTGTCTGAGGTGTCAGATGTTGGCCAATCAGCGTAAACCAAAAAATGTAACAAATGTGTTGAGCATTAAGTTGAGCATGTGAAAGAAGGTCAGATTTCACGCGTTATGCAAATTTAATGCGGTTTTGAACTGAAACTAACTTCTGAAACTAACTGCTTCCTTCGAAACGTCCATAAAAATACATCTTAAATGTATTAAGGAATGCTTTTGGGAAAAATTTTAAACTTTGGTTTTTGGTTTACTGAAATCAAACGAGCAACGATAAACCGAAACCGATAAACCACAACATGTGCGAGCCGGATAGATTGGAGATCAACACATTGGTATGTCACGCAACGCCTGATCGTACATTCGTGACGGATTTTGCCTATCCGGTTTCTGGTGACCAGATAATTCGCATTCGCTTTTTCTGCAAAAATGAAGTAAAGTAAACATAACTTCCTTGTACGTAAGGCTAGAACAAAAGAAAGTTATTTCATGAGACGCGAACAGACTATGAGTATGAGGTGTTTCGCTCGTTAGAGAAGGGGGCGGGGGTGGGTGGGGGAGAGGTGAGGCTGTCAATGTTTTACACCCTGCAATGTTTTCAAGCTTGCTGACTTGCTGAACGTGTAGGCACAGGATTTATTGAATCCACAGACCGGTTCATGGCGAAACAACGGGGAACGCCAAACATTGAGGCATTGTTGGAACGGGTCTCCGTAGTTGAATTTCCACGGCCTTCTTACAATAAGTAGCGGGCTATGCACGGTGGTAAGCCTCGGCTTAAGCTACAGAGTCGGTATCATCATTATCACACTCTTTTCCTGCTTTTTCCACTCAGCGTTTCTTAGCTGACAGACGACCAAAGAAGCCTGTGATCTGTTGTGCAATGAGACCTTGTCGGGTTGAAATCGACGCGCCCCGATTGGTCCCTCACTGACGTCGTAAGGATTACATTTATGTCCAGTTTCCCCTCTTTTTTGAAACTGGTCCGTTAGATTTTTTTCTGCTTGCCAGTGAATCACTTCTCCTTTCTGATAGTCTTCAAGGCCCAACCCTTTGTAGGCGGCGGTTTTCTATCACCAGTCTGTAGGTTACTCTGAAGAGTACGAATTCATTCTTAAACCTCCGTCAACTTACAAGCGTACAATCTCGTTGCTTTATCATACAGAGTTTCCTCTTACAGTGTTATTTTTTTCTTATTGTATCGCGGTATGCCTACAGGTAGGTAAAATGGCCGTACGCTGTCACGCTTCTTTCTTCAGAGCAGGGAAGAGCACGCCCTCCTCCCTGTCATTAAAATTGCCTCTAGGCAGGTATTCTGAAGAAGAGTGCAGAGAGGCTTTCTTAAAGTGTCTGTGCCTGACAGCTCTGAAAGTTCGCCCACTTGTTATACGCTGGAATGGAGGAACTAGAACTTAAATTGGTGATTGTATAGCTCCTTCGAACTTGGCCCATGGAATAAGACTGTCAGATCCCAATGTTCACTCTCGAGCTAGCAAGTTTGTCCTAAGCTAGCAAGGAACTCCTGTCCTAAAAAGGAGATAGACTTTCGAACAGAAGCCCAACATGCAGCCAGACTTCTGTTTAGTGTTCTCTTGCTCCTAGACTCGAAGTTGGTCTAACAACAATATTGCTGATATTGTTTAACAATTACGCTCTGATGTTCTCGTTCTAGCTGATAACGTTTGGAATTCTTATTGTCTCACATGTTGGCATTTTCAGGAACTATTCGCTAAAAGGGACATCCTAAAAATACGTGGGGACTCGTAATAAATGAAGTCAAGTTTTTGCGGGATTAATTCGCATTCTTCTGGCCTCATTACAAGGTACAGAAGCAGCCCTCCCATGAAACAAGCTATGGAGTCGCGCGATATTGTAGCGATAGCTGGTGATCGTTGGGAAGAATTGTCGTAACTCATTGAGAGACAAATTGTCTGCTATAAAAGACAGTATTTGCCGTCGAGTATTCCAGTGTTGCGCGTTCACGTAGCTTTGCGCACATGCCTCGAGAAATTTCACTTCTGTTTCGCTTTTACTACTGACGTTGTTTTAGACACCATGCATATGCAGGAGGATGAATAAGGGCTCCGTCCAAACAAACCATCGGTTTTGACTAAATGTGGCCTGGTTATACTGTTACACTGCAAAAAACAAGTTCCTCGCAAATCTGTAACCACGCAAATATATTTATTTACGTTGCACAAAGTAGAGGGAACAGTATAATATATCCACTAACTAGCCTACCCGCATCTTTGCCGCGAAGCAGGAAAGAAATTTGAGTCGTGTGTGCGCACTGGTTATCCTCTACACAGAAAAAGTGAGAGTGTTATGGTAACACCAAAAAAGTGAAAATTTTTGCAGCTGTGTGAACACCAATTAAGTCTAAAAGTAACGCCAACATGGTGTACATTTACACCACAACAGTGTAAACCACTAACAATTCTGATTTGGATTGGGTGAAAAAACACTAACACAGTGTTATGTAGACGCGGAATTCGGGTAAGTTTACACCAAAAAGTGTAAAACAACTTGCAGCTGTGTGCACACCAAAACAAGGTTAATTTACACCAGAGGTAATTTTACACTAATCTTGTGTACTTGTGACACCCAAATGGTGTAAAACAACTTGCAGCTGTGTGCACACCGAAACAAGGTTAATTTACACCAGAGATAATTTTACACTAAAACTGTGTAAAATAACACTTTGTTGAATAACACCCTCCACGTGTTATCTTAACACTGTTCTAGTGTACTTCAACACTAAAATAAAAGATGGATGTGGGCTACTTAAACATTGTGATCATTGCTGCTGAAGGAGACAGACATCACTAGTTTCCAAATTTATTTCACAGTGAATATTTATTTGGTATACTATACCTTAAAACAAAATGCGTCCAAAAATACGATTTTTTGCCAAAAACAACAAGTCTACATGTAGAAAAATAAACCTTTCAGTGCAACCGTGGAAACTCACTATAAATTACAAAGATGCTACTCTAATGCCTTAGAATTCAATAAAGTAGTGACACTGAGTAAGATAGTTTAAAAATATAAGAAAGCTACAAAGATTCCAGTCCAAACAGTGCATTAACTTCTGTATACTTCATTTTTGTTAACACCTAAGTTGATGTGCCAAAATAATGAAAACCAAACTCATACAAAAATAAAAGGCCTTTCAAAAGGCATTTTGATTTAGAGTACTTTTCTAGTTGTTATAGAAAAATGAAGTCAATAAATGCAGATTGAGTGAGTGATTTTGATGATAAACCACACCCAGTTCAGAAGCCACCTCCATCTGATTCATCAATCCACTGAAACAAAAAAAAAGATAAAAATTAGTAATGCTATATTAATTACCCACTTGTACACACCATGATTAGGCAATACTGAATGTCACTTATTCAAGTTTATTTCTTTTTGCGCCAAGATCTGGAAACAAACTTATTTTGGTCAGCTATATACAAAATTTAAAAAATACCACTACAGCTCTAAAAGAAAACAGCCCTCAGTAACACTTATTGTTCAGTTAGATGGAATACTCTGTCAGACAGTTGTACATACATGTACTGTATTGCTCAGTCTGTTAACCCTTTAAGCCCTAACAGTGACAGAAATGAAATTTCTCCTTACATGATCACTGCTTGTTCAAACATTCAAGTTGTGAGAATGAAGAAAACAATCACCAAGGATGAGATGTATTGATATTATGACAAATTCTCCTTACTAGTTCCATACGAAATGTATGGTGAACAGTAAGGAGAATATGCATTTCTATATCAGGGCTTAAAGGGTTAAGTGTTTAAGACGGAATCCATCAGGAAATCGAGTAATCAGTGGACAAAAATCTTGTACCAGAATAATTTAAAGTATATCGCATTCTTTTTTACACTTTTTAAGAGCTATAGACGTAATAAGTTACCTGTAATAACACCAAAGACAATTTCTTATGGGAGCCCGTGAAATTAAATTTCAAATTTCACAAGAATTGTGTGAACACAGGTAAAATAGGTAAATTCTTATGCGTAACATTTCATTTCATTTCTACATGTACCTGTCTTGTCTGCTAAGTCAGTTATGTGCACCACTAAGAACACATAACTTTTACAACTGTGTTTCACTCAGTCATTTATCACCCTGTGAGTTGTGTGCACCACTTGCTAACTTGTGAGTACCACCCAGTTACTTGATCAGCTGCGGGCTACCACTCAGTCAGTTGTGTACACCACTGGGTCAGTTGTATCATTCAGGCCAGTTGTCAGTTGAAATGTGTGGATAACTCCACACAACTCGCCTAGTGATACAACTGACTTAACAGCTGTAGTGAAAAAGACAACTGGCACAGGGGTACACAAAACCGACCGAGCAGTCTATACAATCGACCATTTGGTATAAACAGCTGAGTGAAATGTATATTCAATTCAGTGACTGACAACATGGCTTACTGAGTGGTATGCTGGACAGGTGTGTGTATCACTCAGTCAGTTTTGGACCACTCTATATGTAAACAACATTTGAAGAGGCTAGTGGAAAGTCCCCAAGAGATTTTTTTCACTCATGTCCAATACTGCCGCACTGATACGGACCGTTATTTGTAGTTGACGGTCCGTAAGTTTCGCACGGACCATCACTCTTGCTTACTGACCGTGATTTGCGGTTGACGGTCCGTATGCTTCGCACGGACCGTCATTCTTGCTTACGGACCGTTATTTGCGGTTGACGGTCCGTACGTTTCGCACAGACCGTCATTCTTACTTACAGTCCGAATACAGAGCGTGCATCTCATTATCGCGCCAGGGCCAACTGTTGACGGTCCGTACATTTCGCACGGACCGTCATCATTGCTTACGGACCGTCATTTGCGGGTGACGGTCCGTACGTTTCGCACAGACCGTCATCCTTGCTTACAGACTGTCATTTACGATTCACGATCCGTATGTAGAGGTATAAATAGTCGATACAAGACATAGTATGATTGAGCCTCGTTATTTAAGCGTACGTACGAAGCGAGCGAGATACACCAAAAAGGTCGAAAGAGAAGACGGTAATATGTCTATTACTCGTTCCATAAGCGTTGCGCAAACTAATAACAGAGTTCTAAAAGCAAACTTTTATGTCGATTATTCCTTCTACTGAAGCCTTGTGAAACTGTTCAGGGAAAGGCAGATGATAATATGTCTATTACTCGTTCGATAAGCGTCGCGCAAACTGATAACAGAGTTGTAAAAGCGAACTGTTATGTCCATTACTCCTTCTATTGAAGCCTTGTGAAACAGTTCAAATTATGCCACGTTGTTTAAGCGCCATACGAAGCGAGCGTGATACACGAAAGAAATACATACGACGCGAGCGAGGTACACGAATAGAAGAAGATAATACTGTCTATTACTCGTTCTATAAGCATCGCGTAAACTGATGACAGAGTTCTAAAAGCGAACTGTTATGTCCATTACTCCTTCTATTGAAGCCTTGTGAATTATGCCTCGTTATTCAAGTGCCATACGAAGCGAGCGTGATACACGAAATAGAAGAAGATAATATGTCTATTACTCGTTCTATAAGCTTTGCGTCAATTATCTATCAAACAAATATTCATACTATCAATTCAGGCAACCAACCGACCGCAAACGATCGATGAATAGGAATTATTTTCATGCGTATTCTCCCTTCACGATCGATCGATTATAAATGTAGTATTCTGCCTTCGTTCCACACTTTCAACTCGATAAAGCCCTGCCGCACACAAACAATACAAAATGTTTCATGCGAATTCTGCCTTCAATCGCATAGTCCCGCTAGTTCCCTACACAGCCATTTTATGTCTACAGGAGCCTTGCGTGGCGACAATAAGCCAGCTGCATAGGAAACTATCAATCGCACTATTTATGAAATGTCGACTACAATGCTGCACGGGACAATTCATAAAGAATATTGCTTTCACGCGTATTCATATTCATCCCCAGAGACACTACATTAAAGTGCGCACCGTCGAGCGACACAAGTTATTTTCAGGCTAAGCAACGAATATGTGTTCCACAAACGACCACTTTTACATCTACGAACCGATTTTACGGACAGCGAACTCCTCTATACGGCCCGTATTTAAAGTTCACAGTCCATAAGAAACATATCTCCCACTCACAACCAGAACGAAATATTCTAAGTTCCACTAATGGGATGCAATTTACGGACCGTGAACTCTTCTATACGGACCGTATCTGAAGCTCACGGTCCGTACAAACTGTACGGTCCGTAACAAAGATATCTCCCTCTCACAACGGGAATGAAATATTCTAAGTGCCACTAATGGGATGCAATTTACGGACCGTGAACTCTTCTATACGGACCGTATCTGAAGTTCACGGTCCGTACAAACTGTACGGTCCGTAACAAAGATATCTGCCTCTCACAACGGGAATGAAATATTCTAACTGCCACTAATGAGATGCAATTTACGGACCGTGAACTCATCTATACGGACCGTATCTGAAATTCACGGTCCGTACAAACTGTACGGTCCGTAACAAAAATATCTCCTTCTCACAACCGGAATGAAATATTCTTAGTCCCACTAATGAGATGCAATTTACGGACCGTGAACTCATCTATACGGACCGTCTCTGAAATTCACGGTCCGTACAAACTGTACGGTCCGTAACAAAAATATCTCCCTCTCACAACCGGAATGAAATATTCTTAGTCCCACTAATGAGATGCAATTTACGGACCGTGAACGCTTCTATACGGACCGTATCTGAAGTTCACGGTCCGTACAAACTGTACGGTCCGTAACAAAGATATCTCCCTCTCACAACATGAATGAAATATTCTAAGTCCCACTAATGAGATGCAATTTACGGACCGTGAACTCTTCTATACGGACCGTATCTGAAGTTCACGGTCCGTACAAACCCCTCTCACAACGGGAATGAAATATTCTAAGTCCCACTAATCAGATGCAATTTACGGACCGTGAACTCTTCTATACAGACCGTATCTGAAGTTCACGGTCCGTACAAACTGTACGGTCCGTAACAAAGATATCTCCCTCTCACAACATGAATGAAATATTCTAAGTCCCACTAATCAGATGCAATTTACGGACCGTGAACTCTTCTATACGGACCGTATGTGAAGTTCACGGTCCGTACAAAACTCTACGGACCGAAACCATAGTCTCACGGTCCGTTACAGTGCGGGTGTATTGGACAACCCTCATTTTTTTGGGTCAATTGTTTTAGCTTGAAAGTGCCTGAATTTTTGCATGTGGGCTTCAATGAATTCAGAGAACATACCCTGTTTTTTTCCTGCCGGTTTACACTTAGTTTTCCAGAAAAGGCCAAAAAATGAGGCCCCATCTTCTGTTTTCTTTTGTTAAAAACCTAAACAAAAGAAACCAATTAAATCCTTTGTTTCATGAAACAAAAGAACGAAATCAACAGAGGGACCAATGCTTTGTTAGATGTGTTTGGTCACTTGTGTATATTATTCACCAAGTTGGATGTATCACTCAGTCTGTTCCTGTTTACAACTGTACATGTAGGCAATGAGGGCCAGGACTCTACTACAGTACACTCTGACCCTCTGCTACTTTGATGGAAAAAAAAATGGCAATGCTATTGTACTGTCTTTTCCCTCCTTGCAAGATTTGTGAGTTAATTTTTTATTTATTTATTTATTTATTTATTTATCTTCGGCCAAAAACATATTACACAAGGCAAGAAAAGGACATAATATAAACAAGTACAAGTACAAGTACAAAAACAAAAACACTGGCCGGGGAGACGCTACAGCTATGCCAGTTACAGCGCTCCCCTTGTAAAACATAGAAAAAAAAAAAAAAACAGATTACAGACAAAAAAGTATAAAAACTAGAAACAACATGACGGTAGGCGTGTTAGGTCCTGTTTTAGCAAATTCTGATAAATAATCACTATCTTTGAAGAAGCACAGTCCAAGTAATGAGCAGGTAGTAGTCACTCAACACTGGAGGTAGTTAAAAGTGGAAAACCACTTTACACAACTGTGCAAGGCACACTGTGTCCTTCAGAAGGTGACATTAAATTCAAAATGAAAAGAGAAAGTAAAATATTTGTCGACTGATTTTTCTATTCTCATTATTTTTGTTCCGCTCTGACAAATTCTGATAAATAATCACCATCTTTGAAGGAGCACAGTCCAAGTAATGAGCAGAGTTCGTGCTGGTTGTGGGTATAAAATTCAAGGAGTATTCAAGGAGTATTCAAGCACCAAAAACTGAGTTTTCAAGGAGTGTTCATGGCAAGTTTACTTCATCTTGCATTATCTTTTGATATGTTTTCATTGGTCAATAGCAACTTTAAAACAAATGCAACATCAATATCAAGTCTGTAATAATTCATAAACAGGGATGCATAACAAGTTCATAGTTCTTACGGGACCAAAAGCCTTGTATGTGGTGAAGAAAAACCAAACACATAATCCAATAAAGCAACACTATACCAAACAATAATCTCAACAATAATCTTAACAACAATATAGTCTGAAAGCAATGTTTGTGTTTTTGACTGAAAGTTGATGGCAGACACATACTGACAACAACACTGAGGTACAACAGGCTTTTGGAAAGGATAAAATTGTCATAATTCTGGCCCGAAAACTTTAAAACTCCTGAACACACAGAATGGCAGTAAAACATGATTTTAGTGTCTCTATCTGATCATGAAAATCATCTGCAATAGGAACTGGTTTTGCAGAATCCATAATGCATGTTTGGTGTTTTGCTCCTTCCATATGAAACTTCAAAGCTGCTTGGCCTATACTCGCTTATTTAAACTTTCGGCAGCACAGCCTACAATAGGCAGCACGTTTATCATCTTTGACACCTTGTAACCAATCTTGTTACACAACGTCTACAAGCTAAATCAGAATTGAAAACACATTCACCTCCGCCAGGCATTTTGATTCATGTTTAGATGAGTTTCGTCCGTTCACCCTAACTATGCATACAAGATGTACAAGATGGCTTCCACCTGATCACATAGTTAAGAAACTGATCCCAGAATGCAATGCACACAACACAGAATTCCACCCAGCATGCAACAGCACAGGCTGAGACGCATATTTTCGAAAATCTGTCTCCAATTTTAAAATCTGCGCTCAATGTTTATATAATCTGCGCTTTTCAAGCGCCCTTGAAATCTAAAATTAAATTCCAGGGCTTTTCAAGGACTTCAAGGAGTAGCATGATCCCTGAATGAGCAGACAGAAGCCACTCAACATTGGAGCTGGTTAAAAGCGGAAAACCACTTCACACAACTACACTAGGCACACTGTGTCCTTCAACGAGAGGGTGACATTGAATTCAAAATTTAAAAGTGAAAGTAAAAGATGTGTCAGTTAATCTTTCTATTCTGAATATCTCTGTGTTGCTTTAACAAATTCTCATAACAAAAAATCACCATCTTTGAAGGAGCACAGTCCAAGTAATGAGCGGGCAACAGCCACTCAACATTGGAGCTGGTTAAAAGCGGAAAACCACTTTACACAACTATGCAAGGCACACTGTATCCTTCAGAGAGAGGGTGACATTGAATTCAAAATGAAAAGAGAAAGTAAAAGATTTGTCAGTTGATTTTTCTATTCTCATTTTTTCTGTTCTGCTCTGGCAAACTCTGATGAATAATCACCATCTTTGAAGGAGCACAGTCCAAGTAATGAGTGGGTAGAAGCGACATTGCCTTCAACGACTTTTGGCGCCAAAATGGTAAAACTGCATAAATTTTCGTACCGCCAAATTTCCATAAAATTATTCAAATTGTTATCTTAAACCTGACACGTTTGGGCCATCTGTATTCTTTATTTCGTACTAGGCTACTTTTCTCACATTAGTAAAGGTCATTAACTGTGTTTGGCGATATTTTGGACCACATTATTCAAATACAACAAAACTGCCGTTCCTAAACAATCAAATTTATAACCGACTGCAAATGGCGCTCGTTTCGAACACCCGAAAAACCATTCATCGAAATGTTTCATTTTACTCACAAGAAAAGCATTTTGAAAATGGGCATTTGGAGATTTTGGCGTGATAATTATGGGGTTAAGAGTTGAGCTACAATTTGAACAAATCATGTCTTAATGACATTCATGATTGTTGTCTGCTGTCAGAGCTATACTATAAAGTATGTATTCACTCGTTTTGACTTAAAATTACCAAATAAAGTCACTTACCGCGTGTCGTATTGACGGTATTGCAGTAGCAGGACATCAGGCAATGCCAGAAACCAGAATGTACTAGGAATAAACGACAGGCACACGAAAAGCATCGAAAATCGCTTGAAGCATGTGCTCGTCTCGTCGGCAGGGCGGAAAAACCGCTGATTGGCTGAGAGATATGACGTCAAACGCCTCTTGAAATCGTTGATGCTCATGCGCGAGTTAAATATTTTTCAAAATGGCGGACAGTCCTCGAGTTGTATAGCTGCAGAAAGCCCAATAATATTTGACTTTACTGATGATCCACGTTTCCTTAGATCTTTTCATTATATGGAAGGTTGAGTGGGTCGATAATTGACTTCACTGGTGTTCACAGGGACTATTTCAGCCCTCGTACACTGGAGAAATGTCATTCGAATCATGACAGTCAGCTTAATTGAACATATTTATTCCAGCACTTGTACTCCTAACAATTCGCCTTCTCGGTCTCGCATCTCAACACGCGGCAGGTCTTTGATTGATGGAGCTAAGAATTCGTTTCATCGTTTTCTTTTTCTGTTGGCAATAACTGCAGGCTTGTCAACTGTCTCTGGTTTCCTCGTCAACTTCATGGTCTTTTAAAACGTCTTCGGCGATTTTTTCGTCATCAGCTGTTGTCACATATCTACATTTTTTGGCGAACAAGACATGCTATCACTAAGGTGCAGGTCAGTAAATTTACTTTCTTTCAAATGATCAACGTGTGAAATAGTAATATTTTTAGTTCAAGTTCTACTGCAATAGTGTGTTTGATTTTGATACAATTATACATGAAAACAACAAAAATACTACAATTCCAGCCAGTGTAATGTTATAGGTTGTTTTTTCATTCCCTGTTCTGAAGAAAGGATTGTATTGTTGGGCTGCATTTTCCTGCTTCCATGTTTGCATAGTAGTATTGCCCTTTGTCAATCCATTGTCTGGCCACACCTGGGACAGATGCTTGCATGTTTGAAGGCTGCGTTAACATGGTTAACTCACTTGTTTCTCTGTCACAAGCTAAGATGTGATCAGTTGGAAAAGAGTGTTGATTGCTACTGAGGGAAGAGCTTCTGATGGTCATTGCCCATATTTTTAAAAAAAACTTTCCCATAAACCAGTGATGCAGAAGTCAGCACTGTTGCTCAAAAAAAGTTGCTAGGTGTTGTGTGTCAAGTCCTACTGCAAATCAACATGTTGATGAACTGATGTTAATAAGATTACACAAAGCTTCTTTTTCAACTGTTTGAACATGTTGATTTGCATCAAACAGTTGTCAATGACAAACGTATATGATGACATTTGTTTACAATGTTGGACAATATTGCCTTGTGTATCATTGGCTTTTGTTTTGGCTTCATGATGTGCTATTTTGCAGTTATTTTTTAGTTATGTGTTGATGTCAAATTCTTTGTCAACATTTACTTGTCTGGCAATTTATTTGTACACTGGTTTACAATTCTACAGATTTTACAATGCAGCCATGATGTTAATACAACTACCAACAGGCCTCTAACCAATGACCTTATATTAAAGGGTTTTCAAATATGAAAACAACTGCATGAGCTTTAGCTTGGGTGAAATTACAAGTGATCTAACTATTTAATGGGTCGGTCCCACTGTTGCACTGAACCTGGCACAACTTGCCTATTCAAACCTGTTGTGTGGGTGAAAGGAATATGTGATATTTTGCAAAAATGTAGTGAATGGCAACATTGTGATGTATTTCATGGTAGGCATTTTAAGTTTAAAAGGAAATTCAATATTTTTTGCAATTATTATTTTCACTTTCTTTATCCTAGGTTATCCACATTTCATCAACAACATTGTTTTTGCAGTCTACATTATTAAGTGTTATTAGCAAACAAAGGTGGCAAACAAAGAGGTCTCTAACATTCAACACAAGGAAACATTTTTCAGTTCATGGCTCAGATTTCAAATCATTCCCTGTACTGTTCGACTGTATGTTTGTCATTGCCAGTGCAATGTTTGGATGTCTGCTAACTGCATCGGGTTGTGCCTTTGGTGATGATAAAGACCCTGAAGAAAGCAATGAGGAACCCAGAGTTTGATGAGCCTGGATTTGTATGGATGAAAATAGCGTGTTATCTATCTTTAACTGGGAGAGCAGACTGTTGTTGTTGGTTGTTTTCTGGGTTTTTGTTGTTGTTGTTTTTTTTTTCTGAAAACCTTAAACTGTAGTTTTTGCAGTTGGGGGGGGGGGGGGGGGTGGAGGGGATTTTTCATCTTGCCTTGTTTTATCAATGTCTCTGTTACTTAGAAAATATTTTGTTTTTCTTGAAGAGAAGGTAATTAAATTCATTGTGCGAAAGGGGTATATTTAGGCTCAAAAATGAAATTGCTTTGTTTGGGGGCTTGTTTGGCGTGTTTAATGTAGTTTATCCCAACAGCTTGATTTGAGGAATGTTTTGCCTTAGGAAAGCAAGGCCAAGGAATGATGTCATTGCAAAAACCAAGTTTTGGTTTAGTACAAGATAATTGATATTGATACAGTATTTCGGCTCTATTACAGAGTCATAGTCATGTAATTGCCAGATGGCTCTGGATTTTGCCATAAGATTTGTTTAATTTTGTTTATAGTTCAATAATTAATAAACCATGATGTCATCACATCATTGCTTGTGGTGGACATAAATGCTAAATAATTTACTCTTGCAACGCACTCAAGTTCTTTCATTGATGGTCTTAGCATAAGAGCCAAATTTTAACAAAAATTTAATGCAGGGCTAACTGAGGTGTACCATCTCACTGAATTTTGAATCACCCATTATTGTTAACCTCCCCCATGACTTGTCATGTCATTTGTATTGTTTATGGTACTACATGTAGTCCTACCCTGTGTGGCATGCAGCTGCCAAAACAGGAGGGAGAGGGCTGTGCAGGCTGAACCTAGTCCCTGTGATCAAATGACAAACAATTAACCTGAATCAAAGAGCAAATTGGATTCTCCCTGCAAAAAAGACCCCTGTCTAAACACTCAAGGGACTTGTCTTCGGGTGACAGACTTGTTCCAAGTCCCTGAACAACTTGTCCTCTTCTGTGAACACTACAAAGGACTTGGCCCTGAGAAAAATACTATGATTTGACCATTTGTTTGTTCTTAACTGGGATTATTGCTGCTTTTTCATAAAGTGACTTTAAGTGAAGGTTTCATCGCATTCCCAAAGATATCTTTTTACTTATTCAGTTATCTTAAGCTCACTCGGTGCCATTAGTATCCTCAGAGCCTCTGGGGACAGGGCACCAAGTTGGAGTTGTTTGAACACTTGACTTTAGAAGGAAAGCAGCAGTTTGCTCTGCTCCGTATTTTTAACTTGACCTTAGTAGCGTGATTTCGCCACAATTGAACTGGCCTGGAAAATCCGCGTAAAATTGCGTCTTCGCCGGAAAAAAGAGCTGCAGTTCCCAACACTTTCACGACCCTCTTTGCAAGCCAGACCTGCATTCGCAGAGATTTTCCATCTTACCTGGTCTCCACGAAAGTCGCAAGCGCAAAAAGAAAAATAACTCCTTAAAGGAGACTTTAAAGGGCCCTTAATTACGTAACGAAAACTGAAAACAGCGGCCGGTAAATTTGAGAAGTGGCGCCAGGTCATTTATAGTTTCCCGCGCAAGAGAGTGAGGTGTTTGGACCCTGTAACGCAAAAGGTAATAAAATTGCTTATCTGTGGGTAATTGTTGGCGAGCTTTTAGTCGAATACGTGTGTAGGATCAGTTTATAAGCCCCTGCAGTCGCAAAAGCTTGTGTTTGCGAGTGATTTCGAATATAGTTTTCGCGAGTGGAACATAAAGACTTGAAAAAATTTTGATGTACGTATCTTACGATTTTTTTGCGTATTTGATATTTTGTTTCTCTGCCTTTAATCTTTCAGATCGTCGGATTTTTGTCCTTAAATATCCGAAAACTTTCTTATTTTTTCACATTTTGTGCCGAGTGTCGATCGCACGATGGCTTGAAGTTAGCTACGTAAAGTCGCATGTTTCACGGAATAAATGAAGTACAAAAACTGATCCAAAGGTTATGAAAATTAATACATAACTTTTTAAGGAGTTGGACTTTTACGAAAGCGACTTTGTTCTACTATTGTTGTCGTGTGAATGTAGTTATTTTAGGCTAAATCTCTCCAATTTTTTTAATTAACTTGAGCTGCTTTACTTTGGTCAGCGGATAGTGCTAATACCCGCGAAATAAACAGCCAATCAGCGGTTTTTCCGCCCTGCCCGTCTCGTCATATTTGTGTTAGCGTGCGCACAGCTCATCAAGAGCAGCGAGGCACCGCTGACCGCAATAACTGTCGGGCAGTAGTAGACAATCCGCTCGTGAAAAAAGTTAAAAAAAAAAACTATCATCTGCACTGACCATTAATATTTATTTCAATCGCTGCCGAAAGAGAAATTATACATATGACACTCCCCTAAAATGTGGCGTAATCCAATGTCCGCCACTGCTAGTGCAACTTGCATTCAGCTTGTCTCACCGAGGTTCACCGGGGAAATTTGCTGTATTCGCTGCAACCCTTATTATCTTCCAGGCTTATGGTAAACCTTTTGCGCATTAGCTGCTCACGAAAACACATATAAGAATGAGAATGTCCCCCGTATTATATTGTATTTAATGGCGGATTTGTTTTCAGATCTTATAAAAAGGTAACTATATGGAGCTATCCACCAGTCTAAATAGCAAACCTATCTTGTCAGCTACCTTGTACAATATTCTCTATTTGATTATAAGCTGATTTTGCAGCCCAGACGTCATATGTGGAGGTGATCTAGTCGTTTCAGAAAGTTGCCTGATCGATGCCCGACAAGAAAACGTAATTGACATTCGGTCAGTACAAAATGCAGACTGCAGACTGCAGACCGGGTACAAAATGCAGACTAGGTACAAAATGCAGACTGCAGACTGCAGACTGGGTACAAAATGCAGACTGTTTTTTCCTTTTTTTTTATATTATTTCATTTTATAACTTACCGGTTGTCACGCAATCCCTTTTCCGATGTCATATTCCACGAAAACTCACATTACCGGGGAATGATCTTGCTCCATTACTCGAAATATACTTTTTAAACGAAGTCTCGAAGATCAATTCGTTCTTAAACATGATTTAAGCCTTCTCAGTCTTCTTACTTCAAGCGCGAGATCGCATAACATAAAATAACAACACTCGTTGCAACATGATACCGAGAAACCAGCAGACACATGACCTTCCGTGCACGTGGTCGCTTTCTTTACCTCTTCGCCGGTTCGTCATGGCGGCCTTCGGAGGTCGGTTAATGCGGTAAGTAGTAGTTAAATCACCTTCCTTTAACCGATGTGTGTTAATATAAAAATACTTATACCTCGTGAGAGAATTTAGATCTTGCATGTGAAGTAGGAGCATAGATGTCGAGTTGTATTTTACCATTTCTTTGTAGCTTTTAGATCGGATTGTATTTTTACAAGTTCGTTTTTGTATTTTCTCTTAGTCTTGTTCGCGGGTTGACCTTACTATGTCGCGTGACAGTGGTGAAGAAGAAGTGCCTTCGTCCCCTTGCTCGCAAGTGAGTTGTGAACTTGTGCCAGGCTGGTAGAATGAACTTTACACAAATGGAGCAGTGTTAATTGTTATGGTTGGTTAGCAAAAATATATTTTGGAGAAAATTAAAGAAAGTTTAAGTTTCCTACATTTGCAATGTGTTTTATCTGTACTTGTTAATTAATAAACCAGGAAGATAACAAAAGTCAAATCGGGGGAATTTTTCAAGATTCCGTGACTGACCGTTTGTTTACATTTGTTGTGGTTTTATCGCATCGGATCATGAATGACCACACAATCGCTACACAAATTGAAATCATGACTCAGCGTTTTCGTTTCGAGTCATGGAGCAAGATCATTCCCCGGTAATGCGAGTTTTCGTGGAATATGACATCGGAAAAGTGATTGCGTGACAACCGGTAAGTTATAAAATGAAATAATATAAAAAAACAAACAAAAAAACAGTTTCAAATGTCAGTCTGCATTTTGTACCCAGTCTGCAGTCCGCAGTCTGCATTTTGTACCTAGTCTGCATTTTGTACCCGGTCTGCAGTCTGCAGTCTGCAGTCTGCAGTCTGCATTTTGTACACAGGGCGCAGAGGAGTCATGTTTGACCGTAATGCTAGCTCAATTCATCGCGCAAATCGATCTTGTAATTCAAAACAATGAACGTGACTGAAGAGAGCTTCACGCTATCGCGTTACGCGTCCGGTGAAATTCTATCCGCAAGACAAAAACCGCACACAACAATTACTGTGGGCGTATCAAGTCACTAACAGCCGACAAACAGTAAAGAAAGAGACAAGGGACGAAAGCAATTTTGGCCCAATTTTCAATCCCCGATAAATCGCCACATTTCGAACAAAAAGGGCCTCGTTTTTGCCAAGTGATATGAAAATAATATTTTCTACCAAGCCGGGTTAAAAAATTAATCAGAAATTTCATCAAATCCAACTTTTGGGAAGCGAATTTTTAGAGTTGAACGGTGCGCTTTCGTTCAATGTGGACCGGAGGATACCGGTGACGGAAATGCGTCATCAATTACATAATGAGGCGTTATGCGCATAATCGGAAGTGATTTTGACAATTCGGTCTTTCAGAACATGCGCAAAAGCTTAGCAACGCTATCCCGGGAAACGTGGTTCCTTTTCGCGGAAAGTCGAACGTGTACAGTATTTTTCGTGGTTTTACCGTAGATTCATTCATTCATAGGATGTTTTGAAGGAACTGAAAGAATTTTCTTAAAATTTTAATCCTTGAGAAAAGTTCGGCGGCACTGCCTGCGGTGGCACTGCCTGTACATATTGGCATATTTGAACACGCAGTCAATGGAATTGCTGACCGCAACAGGAGGAAAGATATCTAGCTCCTAGACACGAAACTCACAGTTTCAAGAGGAGTTAGTCACACATATTTGACTGAAGCCGAGTTCAGCCATCTATTACACGTTGCATAGCTCTAAAAAAGTTACAACTTCAATTTCTTGACGAGATGGGTCTATAGATCACACTCCGTGATGCGAAACCCTACATCCTGCAACAGAGTTTTTAAAACAATATTAGCCGGGCCCGGCGCTACAAACAAAGAAACTCGTCAAGTTGCAGATAATATTTCGGATCCTTTATTGTCAGACTGAAATTTAAGCATTAGAGGCTGAAAAACCTATCAAGTCCGTAAACGAGCCAAATTCAACAATCTAATATGCCAATAGCGGCATTAAAAAAGTCGCTTTACAGACGATCAAAGGTCAAATATTACAAACAGGCGTAGAGCCGTAGGATTCCATCATACAAATAGCAGACATGACCTTTATACAGTAACAGTCCTTAAAATGCGACGCCTTAATTTTAACGGCTCTATTCAGTCTCCATTTAAAAATCCACCAGACTTAACCCACTACAAAAATAAAATAAGCTAAATTGGTCGAAAGACCGAGTGATCTAAGGCGCAGCTTACAAAGACGTGAAGTAGGAGTCGTGCAGGCCTTCCCACACCCTTTTACTTCCGTTTCCGTCACCGGTATGTTACGGTCCACATCGCACGAGTCACGTAGTACTTGTTTCTTCCCTTGTCTCTTTTTTCTTCTCGGCACTTCGTGCCTCGCTTCGGAAAGCTTCGCTTTCCGGATAGGTCGCCCGAAGGGCGACGATTGTCGGCCTTTTGTCTTGCGGATAGAATTTCACCAGACGCGTAACACGATAGCGTGAAGCTCTGTTCAGTCACGTTCATTGTTTTGAATTACAAGATCGATTTGCGCGATGAATTGAGCTAGCATTACGGTCAAACATGACTCCTCTGCGCCCTGTGTTTTGTACTGACCGAATTGACATTTGGTGTTACTTTACACCTTGTTCGTGCTTGACTTACACGATGCAGTGTTAAATTACATACCAGCGGTGTTAAATCCTGAAAAAACCTTGCAAGGTTTTTGCTACACAGCTTTAGTGTACAAAAACACCAAGAAGGTGCTGCATCCTGATTCGATTACACCATTTTGGTGTTATCTAACGCAAAATTGGTGTAATGTTGTAATTACACTCTGTCAGTGTCGTGGTAACGCGAATATCGTGTAAATTTATACCACTCTCGGTGTTATTTAACACACTCGATTTTCCTGTGTAACTAATTTCAGTCCTGAAACAGATCCTCTTATACACCTCATACGTACCATCCTGTTGTCCTCTCAACATCGTTTTTTTTCGGTTTTTTAGCCTTCGTAACAAGCGTTTCCGTAGGGTTTTCCGCAGGTTGGAAGCATTTTTTGCTTTTTTTACCGCGTAAAAATTGGGGCGAGTGCACTTTTTTCGCACTCCCTCCAATTTTACTCGGAAATGCTTGCTATGCAGGCTATATTTTTTTCCGGCTATTTTTTGTTTCAGTATCATGATCAAGTTGTAAAAATAGATCCCAGATTATATTCAGAAATGCCAAACGCAAAAACTCAGTACTTACGGGCGACCACTGATCTAGTCTCTATTTTCTTACAGTCTTTAATAAGTAATTTTCTTTTTAGTGGGGGGGGGGGGGGGGGGGAAGTTGGAAGCAAGGGATAAAAGACGAGAAGGAGTGGGGTCGATTAAAAAATAGCAGAATGGGAAGGATTTATCCTGAAAATTCGAAAAGCTAGGACAATAAAAATATAATCAATTACAAGAAACAACCGGGATGAGTTGTTTTGTTGGTTCATACAGCTTCCTGGAAGTTAGCAAGTTAATCTCCCTTTCCGCTTGTGGTACCTTCTTTCTATGGCCCGAAATTTTCTGAGGAACACAACATAATTTCTCGCTCACCCCCATCCTATCCCAAGACTTGATCAATAAGACGGACAAATGGCAATTTCCTAAAAATGCTTTGGACTCTGAAAAATTCCACATCTCGCTTAAATCAAACCAGCTTCCTTTTCAACCCTGGAGAACATCAAAAACGTCTGTCACTACTGATGTCTTTTTCGCAGGATGATATTGGTATGTCCGCAGATGAACAATTTCTGTCGCCAGTTAGGCCATTCCCACGGACGCAATTTTTTTTCAACAACTCCAAAAAAAAAAAAACAAATAGAAAGCTTCTGAGTTAGTTTCCCTCTCCACTTCCTCTGTTATTTCCAAGTTTATGTTTTGTACACATCTCAAAGTGACTTCATGTAAATTAGCACTTTACTGACTGACCCTCCCACATTTACAAGAGAGAGGGCAATGGGAAACAAAACATTTCAGGGGGATGGCCTTATCTGCGCCGCAAACACCACCTGCAAAAACGAAGAATGAGCAAAAGATTCTCTATCGAAGTTGGGGCCCTTTTTTGATTAATAGTTTTTGCCATTAGTATTTTAAACAAAACGAAGAGGTTCTTAGCTTTCTTACTTGGGTAACAATAAGTGTTTCCCTGTCGCATTAGGGACGGACCATTAGAAAAGTTATGGGGGGGGGGGGAAGGGAGAGAACAAAAAAAATGATGCAGCGAGTAGCCCAGAAAAGAAGTTCTTGAATACGGAAAAAATATCCCTGATAGGGAAATGTCAACGAAAAAAAATTGTACAGGTCGAAAATTCCCTACCCCCACCTCACTTTTCTCAGTTATGGTACGTCCCTTTTAGTAAGTTCAATTTACGTATAACTGCATGTTACGTGACACGTCTATTTTGAGTAAGTCACGCGGGAAAGAACTGGAACAGTTCAGGTATTGTTTCTTGACTTATTTGAGTCCAAACCAGAATGACAGTGGACCGTAAAAAGTCCACAATGAGAACTTTTAAAGTAAGAAGTGCTTGTGGAGAAAATCAACTAGGGATGTTTACAAGACTTGGCTTTACGTGCTATCGACAACTGACAGCCGTCAGGCTGGTATTAAAAAGTCTCATAAACTGAGTCAGTGATCTATTATAAAATACACCAGTTTTGAGGTGAATTTCAAGACAACGGCAAAACGGTTTGATCTAAAGGTCATTTTATCGCTGTGAGTCCCGGGTGAAAGTAGTTTGGTTTCGTGCTGTGCGGCATAATTCAGTTACATGTAACCGAGCTTGCGTGTATAAAACAAGATTCAAACATGACTATGCTAATTCGGTCGTCGCGTGTAATCGGTCGATTTTAGCTGTTTTAGTTGTACACATTTAAGCTTTATTTAACGGGAGGGATGCAAAACAATATTATTTACCTGGTTCACCTAATTTGAGTGATTTTAATCAGATATTAGATGTTACTGAACAGAAGTCTCAAGATTTCGGGTGTCTGTAAAACCCGGAACACCCCGGAACACCCCCGGAACACACCCGGAACACACCCGGAACACACCCGGAACACCCTCGGAACACCACGGAACACCCCCGGAACACCCCGGAACATTCCATAATGCCCCGGAGTACCCTCAATACAGCCAGGAACACCCTTGAACACCAAAAATAGTGGTCAGCGGTCAGACTGCTCACGTATAGACTGACCCGAGGATCTCCGAAGATGAACGAAGATTTTCGAAGACTTTTGCGGATCACCCGAAGATTTCCAAAGCTTGTTATCTAGCATCGAATTTAATGACAAAAATAACATTCATTTGGTGTGTTTGATTTTGAATATTTCAATTCAATTATTGAATTTGTTGTAACTCATGCGAGATTTGCTTTATAACTCTCGACAAACAGATGTGACATCATGGATATAAGTGAAATTCTGGGGTTTGGCATCCCAAATAATAATTCAGTTCACCATATAACACGCCACGGTCGCAATAACTTACTCTTGGGCATTGCGTGACTGATTTTGCACGCAAAGTGCGTTTCACTTTCAATACCACGAAAAAAATGTAAAACATTATGTATCCACATTTTCCTGAACTTTGCAAAGTTCAAGAAAATGTGGTATGTACTCTCATCGTTGATATTTTCCTCTTTGTTTATTGAATTTTTTCTCTTAAAGTCTAACTAGATCGGGTTGTGACAGTAAATAAAATACTTGTTCCTTTTCTTGCTATAAGAGTGTAAACTCCTTTTGCTCCCGGATTACATTGTGACATCCCACATTATAAGCCCCCGGATACCTCTACAAACTTATAGTGAGTAATCCTACTGAGTACTTTCTCCTACTTATTTATCTACCGAGCTACGCTCTTTTGTTAACCAAAAATATATCCAGGCCCAATTGCAAAAACGTTGTAATTTAGATATGAAAAGAGAAAGCTGTGAGATGGGAATTTATTAGACATGGAAACTACGTTCTCGGATTTTAATATTCCCGAAGCACTCTGCAATGCGGTATGATACTTCAAATTAACATAAACTGAGTCGATAAAAGGTGAACTGGCCATCTAAAAGCTCACATTTTCAGCGTTTTCAAAAGCCAAAAAAGTCAACGCTCGTGAACGCTTTTTTTAAACGCTCAATTAAAATTGCTCTGCGTCAGAGCGAATCCTTGAATGTAGTTTGCATGCCTAATCTATTCCTATTTCAAGTACCGGAAATAATAAATGAATATTAACATAACAATATATATCCCACAATTCTCTACGCTGTATATATTATCATGTTTTCTTCTATTGTGCACATTTCTCCTACGACATCACTTGAAGTAGGAACGAAGTCATTACTCTGTTAGCACCGCGTCATGGCCCAACCGCCGCAAATCCAACGGCCTTTGCAAGTTAGAGCTCAAGATATTTTAGCAAACGCCCAAGCAGAATTGCCTGTTCCTCAAGGTCCTCAACCGGCGGTTGCCGTTCCTGCTCCGGGTCCTGCACACGTGGCCGAACCAGAAGTTGCTGAAATTGCTGAAGTTGCTGGACCTCATGCAGTCCCTGACCCTCCACTTGAGGTAGAACAACCGTTTTCCTTTCTTCCCGTTTCATTTACTGGTTTTAGCTTATTTTTGCTCTTACGTCTGTTTTTGAGATGTATGCCACCCGAGTGCGGCGTGTTATTTAATGCGAGTGATGCCGCTCGAGTGCGAGCGATGCCAGTCGAGAGCGACTGAAGGAAAGCTTGTTACTCGACCATGTGAAATGCAGTTTGCTAGTCGAGGGTTATTTAACCACTCCGGTGTTTTGTGAGTGATGCCACTCGAGTGCGAGTGATGCCAGTCGAGAGCGACTGAAGAAAAGCTTGTTACTCGACCATGAAAATGCAGTTTGCTAGTCGAGCGTTATTTAACCACTCCGGTGTTTTGTGAGTGATGCCACTCGAGTGCGAGTGATGCTCTCGAGAGCGACTGAGAGCTTTACGAGTGAATGAAAATCCTGTTGCAAACAAATGCTGGTCGGAATTTCGACATGTCACTTGAATGCAATTGAATGCAATTTACCGGTTAGGCACGACTGATCGGACAATTTTTGCCGCTCGAGCGCGAGTGAAAATCTTGAACTTATGTTGTTCAAATATGTTTTTTTGGTGTTTTTGTAAAACGCCTCTAACGCGGTAGTGTATGTTATATTCTACAAGTGTGGCTAAAGGTTTTTTGCTCTCAGTAAAACATGGTTTGCTCCTTTGCTTTTTTAAAACATCTCTTTTTGCCACACGCTGGGAAAGCTGCTGGTTGTTTGTGCAGTTTATCAAGTTTTATTTTCCCTCTTAATAGGGCCAACGGGCCATAACGTGCTTTGCACGTTGTTATTTATTTATTCATTTCCCGTACAGCAAACACGGCAGTTTGTTTGTGAATTTTTTCTCACCTTATGCAAATCACGTTTTCACTTATTTTTTGTTCGGTTTCTCTTTCTAGCTTTCGTTTGTAATTTCTTTTGGCGCGCGAGGCCGCCAATTTTCGGATATCGTTTCCGCTTGTGTTAGTGTTTTGGAAATATGTCAACAGTTTTGACGGCTTTGTGCCAGCTCCCTCGTTTAGTGCGTTCGGGAGATGTTATTTACCTAGTAGGCAGAGTGTTTTATTATTTTGTGGGCAGATTTGTGTGCTTATCCTTTTCTTACCTGGTTTCCTTTTTTGTTTTAGCAAAATAAGCCATAATTTCCATTATGCTGTCAACTCATGCTGAATCGAGTTATAATAAAGTGTTTTTTGTTGTTGTTTAGTTTTTGTTAGCGTTTGTTCTCCCTTCTTTTGTTTTTCTTGTTTGCGGCTTTTTTCGTTTCCCTTTCCTTTTGTTACCAGTTGAGTTGGATTGTCGCTTGAAACAGGGGTACAACTCTCCTCCCGGTTTATCTGGGTCAAGCTGTCTTTCCTCCTCCTCTGGTGGCCACTATTTTGTTTTTTACTTTACATTTTCGCCTTTTCTTTCTACTTGGGTTTTTATTCCAGCATTTTTCTGTTTTGCCCTGTAGAATCAAGCAAAACCGCTCACGCCTCGTGCCGGGCACAGTACATTTGATCCCACTCCCTGTGTTGCTGTCTTCTAGTCTAGAGTCAATGAGTGGGTAACCATGGATATGTGGCCACTAGAGTCTGAGGTGGAAATGACAGCCCCTTGTTTCGATTTTGGCTTTGTTAAAGTATCTGTTCCGGGAAGATTGTCCCTGACATTACGACCCTCCGTTTCCGCAACCCTGATGTTTTCATTGCTGGTCAGCTTCACCTTCACAGCGAAGTCTGGGAGAAAATTGCGAGTCTCAGTACCTATGACCGCGCGGATGAAGTCCTTGACTGGATTAAGAATAAAGTCTCTTCAGAATTGTGATAGCCTTAAAGATTTTATTCCAGCCTTCCCGCGGTAGTTTTGGAGAATGGGAGAATAAACTCATTTTTGGCTAGGTTTTCTTCTTTCCCATCTCTGTGTCCATTACCCAGAGTCGAACGGTTGGATTTTGCAACCCATTTTCACCCTTCCATATCTCATTGTTATGTATATTCATGTGTATTGTAGGTACTTGGAATATGTTACTATTTCAAGTACCGGAAATAATAAATGAATATTAACATAACAATATATATCCCACAATTCTCTACGCTGTATATATTATCATGTTTTCTTCTATTGTGCACATTTCTCCTACGACATCACTGGTAGTAGGAACGAACCCGCCCGCCCACCCCCAGTGGCATGACGCGGTGCTAGACCTTCATGCACATGAATATACCGCTGTCCACACTCGTGGACAGCACCCATTTTCACCCTTCCATATCTCATTGTTATGTATATTCATGTGTATTGTAGGTACTTGGAATATGTTACTATTTCTCTTTTTTTTTAATTTTTATATGAAATGTTTTTTTTTAATTAGGTGTATATATTAGCGTAACCGAACCGGCGGGCAAACCGCATTTTCCATGCGCCTGTGGTAATAACACGATGACGATCGTGTGTGTGTCACCTCGGAATAATGACCTCACAGCATTGCGTGACACTCTATTATTAGGCTTTGTGTCTAGAGGGCAAACCTGAGCGTGATAATGCAAACTTCGCACGAGAAATATCAATGCAGAATTAATAATTCAACTGTCCCCTTTTTTGTTTTTCACTAAACATCGTAAGCTTGTTGATATGAAGGACACGTGTATAATCAGGAGCCCTGGTATAATATATTTTTGCCATTAAATATTGGTTCTTTCGCTGTTCTCAAAAGCTTCGAAAATATTCCAAAGCATTCTTGAAATGCTCGGAAATCTCAGGGTGATCCGCAAAAGTCTTCTGAAGAATTGGGAATCTTCGGAGGTCTTCGGCTTAGTCAATTCGTGAGCGTCTGACCGCTGACCACTATTTTGGTGTTCTGGGGGTATTCCTGTCTGCTTCGAGGGTGTTCCGGGGTATTATGGGATGTTCCATGGGTGTTCCGGGGTTGTTCCAGGCTGTTCTGGGGTGTTCCGGGGGTGTTCCGTGGGTGTTCCGGGGGTGTTCCGGGGTGTCCGGGGTGTTCCGGGAGTGTTCCGGGTTTTACAGACACCCGAAGATATCCGTGTTTATCGCATGCCGCACTTTTAATGCTATTGAATTGCGTTATGGTGTCACTTGTGTTTTGCCAAAATTCAGTTGGCGTTCGCATTCATAAATGAGAAGGTCCCAGAGATACAAAACCATAACTTTTTAAAACTATGTTTCAAGACTCTAAGTCTAAAATATTAGACATTTTGATGCACTACCACATACATTTCTACGAAGCTGTTTCGGGCATGCTTTGGCGTGTAATCGAACGGCTGAAAATACAACTTCAAACTTTGTGCTTTTTTTTCTTCAGGAAGACCCTGAGACGGAAAAGAACACCATATCCCAATTAAATAAGACCCAGTGTGTACATTTGTAGCTGTAGAAGTCTGGCTGTTGTAATTTATTTCGAACGGGAATCTTGCAAAAAGTGCAAAATTTTGGGCTCGCGCACCGCCTAATTCGATCAGATGGTTTTTAACCGTTAATATTGTTCAAAATGGTTATTTCAAAAAACTAACCCCATTTCACTTTGTTTAGTACCTTAAACTTACTGTAGACAAGAAATGAGCGAAACCGATTTTTTGACCGTGGCCGCGATTTTACGGTTTTTCTTTGATTTTTACTGACACTCACTCTTAACGGGTTTCGCTTTTGGCAGCAGGTTTGGCATAGGCAATTTCAATTCTGAACATTTTACCTTCGTTATTTTATACATCGCATTCGGTGTTTGTTTTGTCGTCTTCGCGTGAGATTGATGACGTCATTACCAAATTAAATCTCCACCAATTAGCATTTTGCATTGAAATTTTCGATGTGGATAGTTGAATTGCTGAGACGTTGTTGCAAGCTCTCTTTCCATCTTTCCCTCTATCGTGCCCCCACTCCCAAGAAAGCTTGCTCGCAGGCTAGGTATCATATAATCTTTGTCTTTTATTTGATCCTAAAGAAACAATACGTAATATTCGAGCAATCTAATACGCAGTAAGCCATTCATAAAAATTGTATGCGTACCGTTGGAAATGATAAAACTTGATTCAAGTTGCAGCAGCTGTTACTTTACAAAACTCATGAAACTCTTTCCCGTAGTAACAAAATGAGATGCTCTGAATCTCGGGTCTAATGGAAATAAAGGACACGTAACTTTAGATGGCTGAATCGATTGACGCATTTATAATCTCCGGGATAATCAGGTGATGAAAAACCGAACGTTCGATTTTGCTTGATTCAGATGATGTTGTGATACGACGTAAGCTTGATTAGGTATCATGATCATTCGGCGACACAACTAAATTGAACCTCATTGAACTTAATTGAACGTTTGATTTGGTTCGATGTGCATTTACTTTTTGTGAGTTCGATTTTGTTCAATGACCGAACAACATCGAATTTAATCGTTCGATTGAGTTTGATTGAGTTCGATTAAGTTCGAAAACCGATGTTCGGTTTGATACCTCGGGCGTCAGTAATCATGACATCACATAAGGTATACAAAAGATAAGGATGTCACACCAGAGTAATAATGTTACTTGTGATGTGTCAACGTTTCATACTTACAGAACACAGACAAATCACTGTTAATCTTGTGGTAGTGGTTTAGGTTGTGGTAGATGTTTTACATGTAACATATGTGCAAGTGAATTCAACTGAATGGTACGTAATACATTTGACTTTGCTTAAAACAAAATATGGAGAAATTTTTTAAAGGCCGGTGATAAAGAAGGACTCATGACATTGTGACCTGAAGAGAAATGAGTTTAATTTTGCTAGTCTTGACATGATTGACACATTTCTTTGAATGATTGTTTCACCACTTTATAATGGTAAAATTGTCATATGACAAACAAAAGAAATGAACTCCACTGATTTTGCGAATTTTCATAACATGTTTCGTTTGTTTCGTACTACCTTTTTGTATTTCCAAAGGTAATTGTTAATTTTTAGAAAAGATATTTTTAAAATTGTTACGAATTCTTAGTGAACTTGTTTGCTTTTGTAAGGGGATTCTCAAGTTAACAAACTGAATTTAAACGTTATGTCATGAGGTATGCTTTAATGTGTTTGAGTGCGTGTGGAGTGACAATTTTGCTTTCCCTGATGATCTGCTTGTGTTTATCAATGTTATGTTCTTGTTTTACTGGTATGCTGACTGTCTGTATTCACACTCCAGGCCTAACAGTAAATGTTTTATCATCTCTGTGTAAACATTCTCACTTGTGGGCAAATTTGTCCTGAAATTGAACATTGGCACATTGAATTTGTTGGTTTTTAGGACAATAAATATTAAAAGCGATGTGAAAAATATGCTGAGTGATCAGAGTTTAAACATTATAATTTATCATGTAGTAACGCAATAGTCAAAATATTCTGTCATATGGTCACACTTTTTGTCATGCTGGTTTGTTTGTTGAGCGATGTAAAAATCGTTAATCTAGAGATGGGCTGGTCAGAAAGGCTGGTGAAATGCCTATTGGGCTTTCTTGCTCTATTTTTAGATAAACAGCTTGCATCATGAATTTTCCTTATGTGGTTTGAGAAAATATCCATATTACACCCATGAAAGGGTTTTTGGTTTGCATCCAGGAATTTCCAGTATTGTTAAATATGGAGCTCTCCGCTATCTCGAAAGTTCCAAATGGTTTAGTACTTTAAAAAAAGACCAGTAATAAACCTCAGTTAGGCGAACATAATTTCTGTTGTAACCTGCGTATTTGAGCATTTATTATGACATCCATTTTCAACATAAGCTTTGTTGTTGTTCTTTACTATTCGCATGTTCGTCATGTAGAGTGAAATGTTTTATGTTATTCACGGAGATGTTTAAAAATGTGTTTGAACTTTTTATGTTCTAATATTTGTGGTGAGGGCTTTATTGTTGTCATGAATACTTTGTGTGCTGAATGCAACGTAAACAACAAAGCTAAAATTTTCAGAATTGAAATTCTGTTCTGCACCCTTAAACCTGGTGACAAAGCAAAACTGTCGAATGTAATGTAAATTACAAATTAATGTTTATAATGTTAATAACAGAACTAGAGTAAAATAGCAACCTTTTTTCCTGGAATTAATTTTGGTTGATGATACACTGAATTTGCAATACTTTGAGTGTCAAGTGAAACATCAAATTTGAATAACATGTGAAATCAGACCTTTTGAATGAGCGTGATGGAACAATTCTAGCTTGATGATATCCGGTGAAAAGCGGCTGAAAACCCTTTGCTGGATTGCGTGATATAAATATTTTTGTATTTGATTATTAATAAATAACTTTGGTGTTTTAAAACAAAAACATTCCTTTTTGAAAGGATTGAAAATGGTGAAATATTGACTAAAGCAAAGGAAACATGCAATCTTCTGTGAACACAAATTAATATTCAAATTTGGTCTACTGAAATTTCGTACACATCAATGTCGCCAAACTACATTTGCTAATTTTTGAAGCTAAAAACAGTGTACGTAAGCCTTACTTCATGTTTAATAAGATGAATTGCGCATTGCTTTCAATATTTTCATCTTTTTTTACGTTCTGGAAAAAGACCTTCTTATGAAAACTCTAGCTGCTCTGGAATATTTTGCTTTTGGAGTTTCCAGTGACCTTCCTGGGGGGGGGGGGATGGATATTTTCTGGAACCAGTTATTATAGTTGGTATATGTTGCTGATGAAATGGTGTTTGGATGGGTTTTTGAGTTAGCTAGTTAGAGATGTGTTTTTTATTGTTACCCCCTATTGTTACTTTCTTATGATGATTTGACTATGATTGAATAATGCAAAAGTAAAAATTTTTATTTTCAGGCGTGAAGGTGAAGAAAAGAATCTGAAATGTAGAACATGTACTGGACGGCGTTGGTAAAACAAAAAGTGAGTTATTTATAAGGCAGCGAATTTTACAAATGTTTAATTGCCTGGAGATTATGAGCGGTTGGTACTTTTTTTTAAATAATTTTTTTTCTTTAATTCTATTTTTAGATGGACAGTTGTATCATCAATTTTCATTAGAGTTGCCATTTATTGGTGATGAAATGGTGCTGTTTGGTTAGTAGAATAGTAAAGGTCATGAAGTTAGAGTTTTATTTCTTTATTTAACTGTGATTAGAGCAAAGAGATTATTGTTTGATCTGTTCTTTTCTTTCTTAAAATTGTATAATATTGTGTAAATGGTTGAATTGGTTGTCAACCTTTTTACTATCAGGCATATAAAGAGAGTAATTCTTCCAGTAATTTTTTAATGTAACTTTTGGATTACCGTGTGGCACCAAATTTTTGCGGGAGTTTAATTTTGCAGATCGGCGATTTTTTGTGTTTTGCGGGAACTAATTTTTGCGATTGGAAAAGACTGGTTTTTCTTGCTGGGAATAAATTTTAATTTGCGATTTTCTGAAAGTCGCGTTCAAACGGAACTGATAACATTGTTTTATCTGCAATCAAAATGCAGCTAAAACAACATGGGAATGTAAGACTGACCAATCAATGTCACTCTATTACACTACAATGGATCGACAATAACTAGGGTACCACTTGATGTATTATCCACCGAGTTATCTATGGCATTTTCTCCTTTAAACCAGTATTTTTGTATATAATTTCTACAGTCGAGTAAATTTGTGCGGAAAAAGAATTTGCGGAAATTTTATTTTGTGGAAACTTTTTTTTGTGGATCACGAAGAAAACCGCAAAAATTAGAACCCGCAAAAATTTAGTGCCACACGGTAAGAGATATTGATGAATAGTTTTAGTAAAACTGATGATATTGTAAAATGACTACCGGGATCCCGGCGGGATCCCGGCAAGATTCCCGCTTCCCGGCGGGATCCCGGCGGGAAATGAATTTCCCGGCAAAAATCCCGCCGGGATCCCAACAAGAAATAGTCCCGGAGGGGAATCTCGGCGGGAATCCCGGTGGGATTTTCCTTTCCCAGCGAGACCTCCAGGGATCTTGCCAAGACAATGGCATCCCGGCAAGAATCCCGGCGAGATTTTCCTTTCCCAGCGGGATCCCGACAAGATTCCCGCTTCCCGACGGGATCCCGGCAGGAAATAAATTTCCCGGCAAAAATCCCGCCGGGATCCTGACAAGAAATAGTCTCGGAGGGGAATCTCGGCGGGAATCCCGGCGGGAATTTCCTTTCCCGGCGAGACCTCCAGGGATCTTGTCGAGAAAATGGCATCCCGGCAAGAATCACGGCGAGATTTTCCTTTCCCGTGGGATCCCGGCAAGATTCCCGCTTCCCGACGGGATCCCGGCAGGAAATAAATTTCCCGGCAAAAATCCCGCCGGGATCCTGACAAGAAATAGTCTCGGAGGGGAATCTCGGCGGGAATCCTGGCGGGATTTTCCTTTCCCGGTGGGATCTCCCGGGATCTTGCCCAGACAATGATATCTTGGCAAGAATCCCGGCGGGATATTCGTTGTCAATGGGAGCCCGCCAGGAGTTTTGGCGGGCTTTCCATTCCCGGAGAGAATCCTGGAGGGATGTTCGTCTTCACCTAGATCCCACCGGGAAATGGTGTGCTTCCTGAAGGCATGGTGATGGAATAAAAAAAACGTCTTAAGACCCCCATGTCAATCTTGAAAGGATGTTCTTCTCCTGATGAAGACGGGAAAGGCCAGCTAACAAATTTCATTATGCAAAACATTTAATGGGCTTTAACATTACTAGCGTTTTTAACCCACTGACGCCCAATGCGCCCCTATGCGCCCTAGAATGAGGGGGCGTCTTGTTCCACTTGTGACATCATCAGTTTAAGTGACGCTAAAAACCTCTGATAGTCAGTCGATGCAACGCAAAAAGATCTTGTAAATGATGCCTGAACGACAATGATCGGATCAAGTAAACCTGAATAACAGCCAGAAAACCACGGAACTTTTACCTCAAAAACACAAGAAAATCATGGCCTTCCCACCGACTGCTACTTTTGGCCAACTCTTTCCTTTTCAAATGAGCTTTGAGGCCAAACTTTTCTCATCGCCGAAAACCGTGGTCGATTGGCTAACTCGACAGCAAAAAGCGAAAACCGAAATGAGAACGAAAGCAACGGGCTTGTGCGCTAAATCTCGAAGAGCCGTAGACGGTGGAGCTTTTCGCGTAAAAAAACTTTGAATTCAAAATTTTGAATTGTGCGCATGCCCGAACTCAAAATGCTAGAAAACGTCCTCAAACCGAAAGAAACGGCAACTGTCCATGCTAGAAAGCACTTTTCATGAGGATTGGAACAAAATTGGATCAAACAGGGCCAAAAAAGGCCATTTGCTGCTTAAAAGTACCATTTTTTCGAAGCTTGCCGGGTGTCAATGGGTTAAGATGAGCACTGAATTTCTTATGAATTTTCATTGTGTTGTTATCCACAGGTGAACTCCTCAGTGTCAATGGTATTCAGTCACTATGGACGTTTTCTTTCTACTGTGTTAGTTTAATCATCTCGTCTATGCATATTTGTTAAATTGCCGGAGGCCTAATGGAGACGTAATGTGCGCGCCATGGGGCTGTCCACAAGTTGCCCCAATTTTCTCAAAACGTTGCTCCAATTTTCTCAAAAAGTTGCTCAAAAGTTGCTCCAAAAAGTTGCTTTCAATTTTTTAGTGTAAGAGATTGATTAACAACTTAAATAAAGATTTAATGAATAGATTTAACTTTGCATAGATATTATATACATAATTATATCATACTGACTCATCAATATTGTAAGACTGAGTCTCTCTCAACCCAAATCATAAAAATCTGATTCTCTGTATTGGCTTTCTATTACGATAACCACGTGATTGTATTCGAACAAAACAAACTTTGCTAATATGCTTATTAAATATATAAAGTTTCTCTGACATACACGAGTGTATGTGGTATAAAACCAGTCTTTCAATATTTACATCTTTGCGGATGTAGTACAGAGCACTGTCCCTGTTGGTCAATGTTTTGCACCACCAGCTAGTCCTCTACAGACATATAATTCAAGATTTCATGTGCGCTTATTGTCATTGTAACGTAACATGAACCGATGTTTCCACTGTTTCCTCTAATGCTGCCTCTTGCTGCTTGCTAAATGCATTTTGCAGCAGGCTAAACACTCGTTCAGCTGATGCTGAACTAGGCTGCACCAACAAGATCTTTTTGACTGCAGCAGAGTGAGCAGACCAATTTGGGAGAGCAGCAGCATGTGTAGCCCACCACTGTACTTTGCCTTCCTCTGTTTCAATGGCTGCACCATCAGCAATGGCCAGATAGTTTGGCAGCTCTTCCACAAGCTGTACAACTTCTGCATCAGTAATGAAACTAAATTGCTTTAGTTCCTGGACTGATGCAGCAGTTGGATGTAGTGCTTGCACCTGTATTGGGCAGCATAAGCGTGCAGCCTTAAATGCACGGACAGTATTATGGAATTGCACACTGAATTTCTGTTGGTAAAAGCGGAAGCCTGGATTGATACATGCCTTTGCTTGAGCAACTAACTGGTTGTACAATGCCATATTTCTACCTGCATGTTGGCGAGCTTTGGCCTCAGTGTTTGGATAAGATTCAATGGCTATTGCATGTGCTAATGCGGACAAACGCTCATAGCAAGTAAATACTAAGGGACCATCCCCCTCAAGATAATAAGTTGCTTGAACAAAGTGCTTGCCCGCATCAATCATAGCAGCAAGCTCAATGTCTAAGTCTCTAGCAGTAGCTGGATCATCAAAAATCTCCAACAGGCTTGTACGGCAAACAGGAGACAGGTTATCATTTTCTCTTAGAAAGGGCTCAACATCCCCAAAAAACTCCTTGACCTGATTGAGAACACCATCTCTCATCGCTGCTAGAAGATGGTTTGGTTGCATTCCATACTCCACAGCCAGGCACTGAATCAGCCTTTGAGCAAGCTCTTCCGCATTCATGCTCTTGGCTAGAATTTCTAATTTGAGAAGCCTCTGCTGTATATTCCAATCTTTGTCAATGAAGCGAACGATAATTGCCAACGCTTCTCCAAGTCTGGTGCTCCCATCAAAGATAACAGAAAAAACACTGTTGGCAGCTATTTCGGATTTCACAAACTCTATCTCCTTCTGACAAATCATGGGAATGAATTCTGCTAGATGGTTCCGAGATGTCAAGCGATGACCATATTTTTCAAGAAATGGTCGCAAACTGTCGACTTTTAAAAGGGGAATGCCTGCCTTCAGTAGAGCTTCCACAAGCTCATATCGATAGAGCCTCATGTCTTCAGGTAATGTGGATCCTTTTGCTCCTCCGCTTGTTTTTGCAAGAAGATCCTTGATATTTTGATCTTTCTTCTTACTTTTCTTAATATTCTCCAACGCTTTGATGTGCTTTATGGATGATACGTGTTTCTTGACAGAACTCTTTTTTTTGGAAAGAGTTTCTCTGCAGGCGTCACATCTTAGATTTCCCGACACTGTAGTTAGGCACTGGTCTTTAAACTCGTTCACTCTATCCCACGCGGACACATTTGGATCGACTGATCCACGCACATTTCTCTTCTTTTCGGCTGGATTAGTCTGCACTTTTCTTTTCCGAGAGATACTGGCTTTTTCTGGAGTACTTAATCTAGCTCCAGCACTAGCTGCTACTTCTAAAGGATCTGAATATTCATCATCTTCACTCGAGCTTGAATAATCACTCGGCTCCGCCATTTTGAATTTTTCAGCATATCCGCTGACCACCTTCGGCTGCTACCACAGGCAGACCACCAGGGGAATAGTGTTTTTTGTTTACAAAAGGTATTTTACGCAAAATCATGCATAAAAGCAACTGATGCTTTAAATTAGAACTTGAATGGGCGGTTTTTAGTTACAAATTGCCTTTAAAAAGAAAGAAAGTTATTCAAAAAAGAGAAAAGTTGCACGAAATCCAAAAAGTTGCTCGAAGGACTAAAAGTTGCTCCAAATCTGAAAAGTTGCTCAAAAGTTGCCGAGCAACTTATGGACAGCCCTAGCGCGCCAGGCTGCTTGAATATTAAACTGTAACTGAATATTTATTGTATGCACAGTTATTTACGAGACGGCATATTGACTAGTTTGACGGTTAAAATTATTTCAATAAAAAAAGTAATTACATCATAACGGTTTGTGATTGCGTCATCACTGGAGTTATAATATATTAAGCTTATTACAATCTCAGGGAAAAGTTATATTTGCGCAGTTAAAATTTAAAGTAATCCTTATCAAAGTGAAATTTATCAGTGATTATTTATCAAGATTGCCAATGTAAAAAACACTCCTTACGAAATTAACTTTTCACTACTTACAGAGAATAAAAGGACTGCAAAGCACGTGTAAATTCACTGAGGTCAGATACTGGTAACGAGTGAGTGGTGAGTCGTGACTTGCGCAGTATAGACCAGGTTGTCGATAAGTTTTTACTCGAAGGTACGCCCCGATTTGAGTCTTCTTGTGTCGTATATTACGCGTAAGAAAGTTTATGTTGCATCTTCCAATTAGCTTTTAATGGATGGAAATTCATGCGAGCTCTATGGAGGTTTTTTAGAAAGTTTCCTAACTTATAATCATCATGTCAGTGGTTTATACGGAGATGGAAAGTTTGACGGCTCAATGACGCTCACGCTTGAACATGCAGCCAGCAATATAAGTAGTTACTAGAGGTAAGAAATATTTCTTGTGTTAGGCTTCCATTGAGTTGAATTTTAGGAAAATTTTGATTTTTAACATTTAAGACGGAATATAATAGGGTTTTAAATGTCGCACACGATCAAGCGATAAACTTTTCCAAACACACTTAAGCGAAGCTTGTTATTAATATATATGCAACATGTTTCACTGTCTAGAACGACGAAGATCTAGAGAGTTAGGCTTGGTGCAAACAACATGGGAATTAGGTACTTAACGTTCACAGTTCACAGTAACGTTCAATTCCTGCATACTCCAGTAATCTTGTATCTACACTGACGTTCAAGTCACGTCAATTGTCTACATGCCCGGTATGAGTGTTGAGATTCGTGAAATGTTTTTGCAGAAAAGGGTAGGAGTGCCGATTCCTTCACCTGGGATTAGGATTTTTGAAAGCAAACTGTCAAATGCCCCACTGTCCAAATGCCCTGCAGTAGAAGTAAAAGGGCAAATTAGTCTTGTTTCTCTGTATTGCTCCAATGACTGATTCCTTCTGGGGATCTACCATTTCATTTTGTCCTCCTTAGAGAAAGTTAATAAAAAAACTCATTGTCCAAGCCCGATGAAGTTATCTCTGAAAGGAAGTGACAGGACCGTGACGTGAAAATTGCAAGACCACCAAATGCTGTGGGTTAGCCTTAAGCCCGGCCACACCAATGTCCAGGGGAATGGGCACTCCCGGAACTGACTGGTGCATTGAGACATAACACCCATTGGGCTTAACACCCATTGGATGTTTAGGTTAGATCCCCTCTCCACTCCTCATTAACGTCCACCTGTAACTTTGCACTTCCATGTTTTTCTACAGCCAACGAATTTTGTCACTGCGACTGAACTTATACAAGTGTCAAGGCGATGCAGTTGTATAATTTGACTGCACCAAGTTTATTCTTATTTTCTACTAAAGTACGTTTTTCTCTTCACTGTGTTCTCTACATGGACAAAAAAAGTTATACTACAGTATAGTGGTTTAGTTGTCCTAGATTCCTACTCTAAAGTCCAAATCTCGACTCTCCCTAAGCCCCTTCGCACCCTAGACATCCAATATTCATTAAGCAGGGCACCTGTGATTTTGTTGATGGCACAGTTGACATTATGAATCCAGAGATGGGTGATAATTGCTTCACAGAGCACTCACGGACTAAAAATATGAGAAAAACAATTGTTCATGAAAATTTATTTCTGACAAAAAGTACATACATTAGACAAAGGAATAGTTTGCTCATGTTTCTTCCACTGAGAAATCAAACAAAGGATAGCAATTAGAGTTGATAGTTTGTTGACAACAGACTACTACATTCATCACCCACATGGTCAAAATCAGTTTCTGTGGTAGCAGAAGTTCTTACAGTTACATAGGGAGACACTTGCTAAGTACAGTCAAAAATTTTGGGATACAATTAGGCAACAGTAGCCGTTAAGAAATTATGTTATGTCCTTACTCGTCTCTTACCATTTAAAATGTATACCTGCCAGCTCACATGCATTAGGCGTGAGTCACTGACGCCTGCAGATTGAAAACATGGTTCCTAACTGTGATCACACCACTAATCTACAATTTCTCATGCCTGACTCACAGTTGTGGACAACTTGCTCATTAACCATTAACATGAAAAACTGAATTCAATTTACACCAAATGGTCCATTGAACAGCACTAGAATGTCACATGTGAGTCCTACATATCAAGCTAACAAGTTTGCTAACAAGCTTTGCACTGCGACATAACCTGGAATCGTTCAGTAATCATCAGAACATCTTTGGGAGTCTTCGGCAGTGTTTGAAGTTACAGGGACATCTTCGGCAATGTTCAGGAGTAGTCAAAAGTTTTTTGGAAATTCACGTACTAGCGTATTTTTTGTATTTTTCAGCCCCAAAAATCAACCTGACTTACATTGGCCAAAAATAAGAAAAATACGAAACTCCTGTAAACATGTGTCACTTGATCAATTTTTTTTCTTACACTTGTTTACAAACAAAATACTGTCATCTTTAAAGTCGCTTTGTACTTTACAAATAGGTATGGTCGAAAGTCTCGTGCATTTGAGTTAGGAAAACTTGGCAGGTAAAAAAATGTAGAATACTATTGACCTAAAAATAATTGTCAAACAAAATAAAAACTCCAAATGCAGTGTCATTGAAACAATTAACTGTGCATTTCAGTTTGCAATTATTGAATGTGACTTCTTATAATTCAGGGCTTCTGATAGGGTGCAAAAAAATTTGAGAAATTATGTGGCATTTCATGGTAAATTCTGTGACAAAAAAAGTACAACTGTGTGGCAGATTGCAAAATTTTTCAAAACTGAACCTAGTTTGAACCTAGTTTTTCTACTTGGGGGTGTCAGAAGAAGAACAACATAATTTTTCTCTGACTCAGCAGACATTAACAACCAAAAAAATGCTTTTTCTCAACGAAAGAGCACAAGATTCACATCTGGAAATGGTTTGCAGGTACCTTCTCATGATGATAGAGCCCAGTACTGTTCCTTCCATATATTCACTAATACATGCAATGCCTGGTTGTTTAAAGCCAACTGCAAGTCAAAACACATCGTATCATTGTAAAATTGTCTGAGAAATGGACTTAATTGACAAAAATTAATGCAAATAAAAAGGGTACCATAGAAAGATCTATCGATGGTCAAGTAAGTAGACATGACATTCATGCCCTCTGAGAGGTAACACAATAATCGCACGTTAGACTTTCAAATGCTTTTTGAGGTTTCAGCAATTGATACTCTGGATGCAACGTGATAGTATGTGTAGGAACGCCAAAATGTAATAAACCAACCTAACACCATACTCGAGATGGGTTTTTTAAGTTTGAAATCCATCTTTACCTTTTTGAAAGATCTTAATTTAGTGATGTCTCAAGAATTTAACATACTACTTTTTAAACATTTTGCTGATATCACGAAATTGTGTTAAATCACACCCTTGCATAGTAAATATCAGAAGCCCTGTCTTATATTACAAATGGAAAGTATTTAGCAGGGTGGTAACGAGGTATGTGGGATCAAGGATCAAAGGGGTGGGATCAGGGATCAGAAGGATGGGATCTGAGATCACAGCCATGGGCCCAGGGATCATACACCATGGGATCGGAATCAGCAGTTTTTTTAGGGATCAGGTTATTCCATATTTGTGGGATCAGGGACGAAAATGGGTCACGCTTTTGGAATCAAGGATCAGGAATTTGCGTACAAAAATGGGATCAGCAAAGAAAACACATACCTTGTTACTACCCTGATTTAGTACTGACAGGGGCCTTTGCATGAGCCCAGGCTGGAGACTACCCCTGGTCAGGTCACTGCCACAGGTCAACCCTTCTTCAATCAATTTTCTCAAAATGTTCACAAAGGATGTGCAAAAACAACTAGCGCAAACGTGCTTAAGCCCCTTCTCTAATACTCGCCCCCCTTTCTTACATGTTCGCTAAAGAGAGCTTTTACCCTTACTTTGAGTGCTTTCCTCCATTTTGTTTGCAGCAAGTAGATTACTCGTAAATACTAGTCTTAGATCAGGAGAAAATTAAGTGAGAGCTGACCCAGGTTTGACTAACCAGCCTTATATTAAACAATTATTAGTCAATAAATTGTCACTATGCCCATATACGGTAAGGAAGCCCTCAATATCTGTCATCCTACATGACAGATATCCTGCGATATACGTAAATGACCATATTTGGAAGTGCACTGCAGATTTTCTTTCATTGCTTGTTTGGCGGCCATTTTGAAAAGCGAGGCAGTTTTAGCAGTGTTCTCCGTAAATTTTAACTCTCTGGAAGAAACTTTCCACGATTAAAGGATCCTAGTCAGGCACGCCTTTGTTATTGTTTTGATCTGAAATTTGCGATCAAATTACTCGTCGAACGTGACAAAACGTCTCAACAGTTCAACTGGTAAAAATATAAATTGTAACCTGAAGCTGAAATTTCTTCGCCTGTTTTTGATTTTAGTGCCAGTAAAAGGGCTTTCGATTATTTTCAGCGCATTTTGGCGGCTGTTCAAAAAGCTAGAACTCAAAGAATGTTTGTGTTCGTAAGCCGGCCAGCCTCCCAGTCCGCCTACCCAAAAGCAAACTATATTCAGCGAGCGCTCGCAGAATATGACTTACAAGCGAATCTAGAATAATAAAGGTTTGGAATCTTGTTTAATTGGGTATTCTTGACTTTCCCATCGCCATAAAACACAAAAGGCGAATGCACGGAGGGCAGAAATGTTTCCAAAACTCACTCGATCACGCCGCTCTGACCACCGCTCCGCGCATTTAGTTTTAATTGATAGCGCTAGATAAAGTGAGAACATTTCACATTCCTTTCAAATAGGAAACTCTTTTGTTAATAGCTTTTATTTTCTTTGTTATCGTCGTACAGGATGGATATTCATTTCAATTTTCAAAATACATGAATTGCCCTGAAAACAAAACGTACTGCAGCTACATTGTAGCTAAGGTGTCGACTGCGGCTAACAGATCTGAAAGTTTCTGTTCGCAAACCATTCTTCTCCTCCTTTCCTGCAATTCCAGGGATTAGCTTATGGAAAAAATTGAAGTGTTGTTCTTAGGCATCGAAGTCTTTGAAGCTTTCGCTACCGGCACTGCAGAGCGAGTCCCGTCGTCACATTTGGAAGACCAAAACATTTCAGCACGTGAAGAACGCGCACCGTAATGAAGTAAAATGTCGGCGAATAAGCTTGTCCAGCCATTCAATCTATTGGATATCTTTTGCTTCACTAGTGCAATAACCAAGAATATCCCTTGAATAATGGTTTCTTTCATAAGCTTGACTGTTTTGGTACTGCCACGCGAAGGAGAGCATAAACCGCTTAGAGTCCTGGCGTTGTCTCACACATTTCACGAGAAAAATAGCAAACAACACCAAAATAACCGGCCAGATGTAACCGCTATTAATTTTTTAAGGCCAAAAAAGTAAATGAAGGCCCAAACTGGCCGTATTGGCGCGGATGTAGCCGGATTTCACTTCACTGTGAAAAAATCGTGATTTTAGATGGCATAGAAAATGGCGGATTTCTCACTCGATGCGCGCAAAGCACTGTGGGTGACTAGGATCCTTTAAATGCTCTCAAAAAGTCAACAAGTATTTGCTTCAGCTCACAAAGATATCCAGAGGTTGACTTGGAATTTTCATAGTGAGAACTCAACCAAGAAAATGCTATTGCGAACGAAGCAGCACACTTGCTCACGGAAAGTTGTAAAGAATAAAGTTGAAAAGATTTTAATTCACAGAAAGAGGACTTATTCTCGGTAAGGTAGCAATATTTTTTTTCCTTTGTCTTGTCATTTCCAAACATGAGTTTGTAAATAAGTCTTTTTAAGTGAACGGTAGTAAACTTCGATTTCTTGAAGTTCTGTTTTGATTTTTATTAAGCTTATGTGTTGCTAGCTTTTAGCGTTTTTATCATAGAGCCGTAGTTTTTCTCGTTCTGAAAATGGTAGGCGATGGGAATTTGTTGAATAATAAAACAATTACAGTTGTATCCTGCTCAACCTTGCGGAATATCCCCTGATTTAGCCAACTCGGCCTACGGCCTCGTCGGCTAAGTATCAGGTGATATTCTGGGCGATTTCGCAGGATAATTGTTAATTATTGGATGAGGTTTTTACAATATCCGGAATAATCAATGTCGAGGTAACTGTTATTAGCCAAAGCCGGGGGCTGAGGCTGATAACACTTACCGAGTCCTTGATTATTCCGGATGTTGCAAAAACTGAATCCAATAATTGTTTTATTATACATTGTTTTACAGGTAAACAAATTAACGGCAAAAAAAATTCAACATTTGTGTCCTTCTTGTCTTCCGGCTTCTGAACGCTTTTTTCCTTAAGGTATTCGTGGAACAGTTCCTTCCCAATTTTTGTCAGCCTTCTTTTGTTTTCCGAGTCTTTTTGTTTCAGCAATTTTTCAATTTCTTGTTCGGTTGAAGAAGCGAATCGACGAGCCATGAATGTACTTCACTTTCAGATGCCTCCCAGATTGCTCTTGGAAAATCATGCATTGCATCTGCTAGCAGATTAGTGAATAATCTGTAGGTGGCGCTGATTCCCAGAATTAACTGTAGGCTCTTAGCCAATGAATAGACAGATAGAGACTACAATGTATAATAATCTAGATAATCATGGTTTGTGTAAACTAAAATGTACCCATGGTTAAGTCTCCAGCTTGGCCTCGTGTAACCCTAGTCACTCTCAAAAATATTAGGGATTGTACTGACGTACTTAACCTTGTCAATCTCTACAAGGACACACTTTCTTCTTACTGATGACAACTCCACCACTTTTAAGGCGTTGATGACCTCACATTCCATTGCCATGGTGAAGGTGTCATCAATGGCCAAGATGTGTTCATCTAGTGTGTCCTTGATGGCAGACTGCAGGTCTGTTCCAATGGGTGAAGACAACAGCTGATGGCAGTGGTTCCTTGCAACTTCTAGTGGCTTTAAAAGGGCCAGAAGTGCACCTTGGAAATTAAGGAAGAGTTGTATGCAGCCATACTTCTCTTCCTCGCTTTCATCCCCATAGGCCACGGTATGCGAATTTCTTCTCTGCATCCTGGTGTACAGAGCAGAGAAGAAAGTCTGACCTTCCTTCTCCACTCTGTAATAGCTTCCAATTCTGTGAGATGTAAATGGTGGCTTTCCTTTAGCCTCCAGGTAGTTATCGAGGGCTGCCCTCTGGTCTACCTGGAGCACGATGTTCTGCTCTTTTCCAAGAGGAAGCATGCGGGATGTGTGTTGGTTGAGATGGATCCTGTTATAATTTTGATTAGAACAATATTTATTCAGCTTCTGGATTATGACTTATATTCAAAAAAATTGATGCTGAGTCAAACTGGCAAGTTTGAACACCATAAAAACCAATATGTTCAGTTTACTATCAAATAAGCAATATCTAAATGCTTTCTTTAAACATGTGTCAAGGTCTTTTATTACATGACCTGAGTGATGCAAGAGTTTAATTTTTCTTGGTTTATTGACTTTAATCTTTGAGGACTTTTACATTTTTTATTTGGGGAGGGTATTGTGTTTTTACAGGACTCAGTATTATATAGTTGATAGTTCATCTGTTGTATGTACAGTCTGTAATTATTGTGTAATGTTTGATAATAGCTACCAATTTAGCAGTCTAGAAAGATATTCTCACTGGTAACTAGTCACACATTCCTTAATTCCCAGGTTCTGTGCTTATAATGAAATATCAGGCCAATAGTTCTATCTCACTGACAAGAAGGCTAAATTTCATTTCAGAAAAATCTTTGAACATGCAGCTTTTGATTGGTAAACTTATTTCTGGGCTCTGTTAAGCAGACATCCTTGGATAGGAGTAACGTCTGTGCATCGCCAGGAAGTGTTTCAAGGTCTAGCATTGTCAAAAATTCTGGAAATTTTCTGTTCATGAGAAGTGTGCACATTATCTGTGAAAATGAAAATATATATATTATGAATAGTGAAATGTGGTTTTTTAATCACTTGCATAGTTACTCATTCCACTTTAAGCAAAATTAGTGCAGTTTTATTAATATATTAATTATTTCAATTAGAGAACTGAAAGATAATTATTTTCAAACGCATTCCCAGAGTCTTTTTCAATCCCCCCATAGTCACCTCACTCTCTCTCTGTGGTGGGAAGATGGAAGACCCTAATAGATTGATTAGCCATAGTTTGACAGTTTTACTGAAATAAGTTAAACTCTGATTTTATTGTATCAGGTTAAAAGCAATAATAATTACATTAATATTAGCGTACAGTTGACTCCCGGTAAATCAGACCCTCGGTAACTCAAATCTGACACGCTAACTCTAACCAAAACTGATTTCCCCTGGATTTGTTTCATTAACATTCACTGTAATTTTACCCTTAGTAACTCTAACCCTTGATAATTAACTCGACACTCCCGCTAACTCTGAGTGAATTCCTATTCCCTTCAGGTCATTTTCTTTATAGTTTTTCCCGCGATAACTCGAACCTTGTTTGTCAAAGTGTAGTGGGACACACTCATGTCCAATACTGCCGCACTGATACGGACCGTTATTTGTAGTTGACGGTCCGTAAGTTTCGCACGGACCATCACTCTTGCTTACTGACCGTGATTTGCGGTTGACGGTCCGTATGCTTCGCACGGACCGTCATTCTTGCTTACGGACCGTTATTTGCGGTTGACGGTCCGTACGTTTCGCACAGACCGTCATTCTTACTTACAGTCCGAATACAGAGCGTGCATCTCATTATCGCGCCAGGGCCAACTGTTGACGGTCCGTACATTTCGCACGGACCGTCATCATTGCTTACGGACCGTCATTTGCGGGTGACGGTCCGTACGTTTCGCACAGACCGTCATCCTTGCTTACAGACTGTCATTTACGATTCACGATCCGTATGTAGAGGTATAAATAGTCGATACAAGACATAGTATGATTGAGCCTCGTTATTTAAGCGTACGTACGAAGCGAGCGAGATACACCAAAAAGGTCGAAAGAGAAGACGGTAATATGTCTATTACTCGTTCCATAAGCGTTGCGCAAACTAATAACAGAGTTCTAAAAGCAAACTTTTATGTCGATTATTCCTTCTACTGAAGCCTTGTGAAACTGTTCAGGGAAAGGCAGATGATAATATGTCTATTACTCGTTCGATAAGCGTCGCGCAAACTGATAACAGAGTTGTAAAAGCGAACTGTTATGTCCATTACTCCTTCTATTGAAGCCTTGTGAAACAGTTCAAATTATGCCACGTTGTTTAAGCGCCATACGAAGCGAGCGTGATACACGAAAGAAATACATACGACGCGAGCGAGGTACACGAATAGAAGAAGATAATACTGTCTATTACTCGTTCTATAAGCATCGCGTAAACTGATGACAGAGTTCTAAAAGCGAACTGTTATGTCCATTACTCCTTCTATTGAAGCCTTGTGAATTATGCCTCGTTATTCAAGTGCCATACGAAGCGAGCGTGATACACGAAATAGAAGAAGATAATATGTCTATTACTCGTTCTATAAGCTTTGCGTCAATTATCTATCAAACAAATATTCATACTATCAATTCAGGCAACCAACCGACCGCAAACGATCGATGAATAGGAATTATTTTCATGCGTATTCTCCCTTCACGATCGATCGATTATAAATGTAGTATTCTGCCTTCGTTCCACACTTTCAACTCGATAAAGCCCTGCCGCACACAAACAATACAAAATGTTTCATGCGAATTCTGCCTTCAATCGCATAGTCCCGCTAGTTCCCTACACAGCCATTTTATGTCTACAGGAGCCTTGCGTGGCGACAATAAGCCAGCTGCATAGGAAACTATCAATCGCACTATTTATGAAATGTCGACTACAATGCTGCACGGGACAATTCATAAAGAATATTGCTTTCACGCGTATTCATATTCATCCCCAGAGACACTACATTAAAGTGCGCACCGTCGAGCGACACAAGTTATTTTCAGGCTAAGCAACGAATATGTGTTCCACAAACGACCACTTTTACATCTACGAACCGATTTTACGGACAGCGAACTCCTCTATACGGCCCGTATTTAAAGTTCACAGTCCATAAGAAACATATCTCCCACTCACAACCAGAACGAAATATTCTAAGTTCCACTAATGGGATGCAATTTACGGACCGTGAACTCTTCTATACGGACCGTATCTGAAGCTCACGGTCCGTACAAACTGTACGGTCCGTAACAAAGATATCTCCCTCTCACAACGGGAATGAAATATTCTAAGTGCCACTAATGGGATGCAATTTACGGACCGTGAACTCTTCTATACGGACCGTATCTGAAGTTCACGGTCCGTACAAACTGTACGGTCCGTAACAAAGATATCTGCCTCTCACAACGGGAATGAAATATTCTAACTGCCACTAATGAGATGCAATTTACGGACCGTGAACTCATCTATACGGACCGTATCTGAAATTCACGGTCCGTACAAACTGTACGGTCCGTAACAAAAATATCTCCTTCTCACAACCGGAATGAAATATTCTTAGTCCCACTAATGAGATGCAATTTACGGACCGTGAACTCATCTATACGGACCGTCTCTGAAATTCACGGTCCGTACAAACTGTACGGTCCGTAACAAAAATATCTCCCTCTCACAACCGGAATGAAATATTCTTAGTCCCACTAATGAGATGCAATTTACGGACCGTGAACGCTTCTATACGGACCGTATCTGAAGTTCACGGTCCGTACAAACTGTACGGTCCGTAACAAAGATATCTCCCTCTCACAACATGAATGAAATATTCTAAGTCCCACTAATGAGATGCAATTTACGGACCGTGAACTCTTCTATACGGACCGTATCTGAAGTTCACGGTCCGTACAAACCCCTCTCACAACGGGAATGAAATATTCTAAGTCCCACTAATCAGATGCAATTTACGGACCGTGAACTCTTCTATACAGACCGTATCTGAAGTTCACGGTCCGTACAAACTGTACGGTCCGTAACAAAGATATCTCCCTCTCACAACATGAATGAAATATTCTAAGTCCCACTAATCAGATGCAATTTACGGACCGTGAACTCTTCTATACGGACCGTATGTGAAGTTCACGGTCCGTACAAAACTCTACGGACCGAAACCATAGTCTCACGGTCCGTTACAGTGCGGGTGTATTGGACAACCCTCGACAAAACACGCTCCATAACACTGCATTTATTGTAAATTAATTTTCGAAAAAATGAGCAGCCTCTTAGTTTTAACGTGTCTATTTGTCCACTGTGTCAATTTCTTTTAATAGTTTCCTGGTATTTTGGTACACAAAACGTCTCAGTTCTTCCTGTGAGAATACCTGTGATAAGTTGGTGTCATTTCTGGATGACTCGAACTCCTGATAACTCGAACCTTTTTTGATTTTCCTTGAAGGTTCGAGTTATCTGGAGTCAACTGTATAAGATAAAAAGCAAAGCATCATATTTGATAAATATCTTTCACTTGAAGTCAATTAATTTGAACTGTTTGTTTGACTTAAGTTCCAGCTGTGCTTGTTCAATATTACGATGCTACCTTGAAGAGAAGCTGTGGTCAGGGTCTGAGTGGACACTGATAGTAAGTACTCAGGCTCACAACAATTGTCCAATTAGATTGAGTACTAGTGTTTCAGTGATAGCAGTGGGTATTTAAACAGAAATAACTCTGTGATTCAGAGCTTGGTCTTGAAAGCAAACTGGAAAAAGCTTTAAAACTTCGTTAACACATAAGGTTGTTATACATGTATATAGACCACATGTGTGCTAAAAATCATAGGTCCATGCTCGTTTGTTATGCTGAGAGCTTAAACTTGAAGAATTTATTTTAGCCGACAATTGTTTTCTAAGTTTGCACTAATTCTACCAAAGGGTGACTTCTCTTCTTCTCTGTTTGAACTCAGACAAAAAATGCTTCATTTAGTTAGGTTGAGTTTTTTGAAGGAGGCAGTAATTATAACGGATAAGTCATTCTTCTGATTTCATCAGAGCCAAAAAATTATAAACAAAACTGTGTCTACTCCATGATAACTTTTTTTGTTAAGCCTTTAAGCAAATCAAGTAGACTAAATTAGAGTGGCCCCACCATGATCAATTGCCCATTTTACACCCAAATCCCTTTAGTTAATAAAGCAGTTTCCCTCTAGTTTGTTTATAAATGTTTTAATAACAGGTTTCGTGGTCTTTCTACACTATCCTAATAATGGTCAGTTCAAAATGCAGTCTGCAGACTTGGTACAAAATGCAGACTGAGTACAAATTTCAGACTGAGTACAAAATGCAGACTAAGGCCAAAATGGCATAATATCATATAAAACCCTACCCAATCAAGGGGAAAAAAAGCATGGTCAATTGACTAGTCACGGATCAGATGCAAGATATAGAACCACAAGAAAGGAAACGAATAGTCCGTTGCAATTTGGTTTTAATTGTGTGCATTTTTTACTCAGTCTGCAATTTGTATTCAGTTTGCAATTTTTGTACTGACCAAACATCGTACCCAGATCTTTTCACTCTTGAGTAAAAGTGAACATTATAATGTCTTATCTATGAAAGGTTCAGTTACACTATATTAGAAGACAGCTAATTGGTCAAAACTTTCTTTGCACCCCACTCTCCCAAGAAATTTCAGTTGATCTCAAAACTTTGCTTCTAAAATTGTAGCTTTTAAGCCCCCCCCCCCTCCCCCTAGGAGGCTAGGAATTTTTGATGACCTTCCATGGGGTGGGTATGTATTTTTTTTATTGGAACAGCTCATTAAAAAACTGAAAAACTGTTCTTAACCCTTGAAGCACTAACAGTGACAAAAATGAAATTTCTCTTTACATTGTTACTACTTGTTAAAACAATCAAGTGATTATTGCAAGACTGTTAGGAGTCCAACATTATGAAGTTTTTTTGGAGGACTTAAGGATGGTGCCTCCTTTTGAAAGTGGTCAGCAAGGATGAGATATCTTGATATTTAGACAAATTCTCCTAAGAAGTTCCATAAGAAATGTATGGAGAACACTAAGGAGAATATTCATTTTTATCTTGGGGCTTGATGTTAAAGGGAAAAGAAATACTTTCCCACAGTCACCCTACTTTTATACTTAAAATAGTTTGATCAAGTGAAACAGCCAGATGTTAATGTGTTTCGGTTTGTAGGATTGCAGTAATTAGATACAAACATTATTCATGTTACACTTTTGGTTGCATATATCAGTCTTATTAATACTAACTATATTGTATTTTTTTATTATTCTAGTCACCTGTTCCTTGACATATCTGGTGCCATGTACCATGTCTTTCATGGAACCGTTCACTGATTCATACGGAAAGCATGAATAAGCCCACAGAGGACCATACTTCCGCACAAAATGGACGAGATGCCTCACTTGATGAAATTTGTGGGTGCAGGCCTTGTAACCTATTGTGATAATTTTTTTTAATAATCTCACAAAAACAACAACCAATCCCTCACATGTACAATTGTTTTGGCTTTTTCAGAAAATATCCATACTCCCCCCACAGAGGGTTTTTTTGGTTTGTACCCCCACCTTTCAGTTAAGGCTTATACAATCCTTTAAAAATGTTGGCCTTTAATACCCCCCCCTGGATTTTCCAATGACCCTGGTCAGTGGGGGTATGGATATTTTCTGGAACCACACATTATACATTGCCTAAACTATACTGTGTTAAATGTCGTGGATGTAGTTTCATACCATTGCAGACATGCTACACTTAACCCTTTACCGCCCAAGGTAAATGTCAAGTTTTTCTAAATTGGCAACTATAGACTAGTAGACCCAATGTATACACCATTTGAAAGGTTATTTCTGGGATATGCTGAAAATCACACTAACAGGGATTGCGGAGGTCTCAGATTAGACTAAGGAGTGTCCAAAATGAAAAGAGAAAAACGTTTAAAATTTTCTTATTCCTCATACATACTGGGTATAGACCTAAACTATAGTTAAATTTGCAGCTCTCAGTGCACTGCTTGTAATTGTCAGATATCAACTTGAACCTAAAAGTACAAAGGAAAAATTTTCGAAAAGTTGGAGGGGTGGTAAATCAAGTCTCATATAGGATAGGGGTTCAATTTCATGCCTTTAATGTGCAGATCTTCCCAAGATCTTCTGGTTCTGCAAATTTCACAGAAATTGACCAAATACTGAGCATGTAATGGCATCTTCTGCCATAATAACAGTCAAAATCCAACACTCAAATAACTGACCGCAGAATAGCTGCATTGTGACTACATTTGGAAGTCATACAACAGTCAAAAATTGAAAGAACTGCAGTCAAACTCCAACAGTCAAATAACAGTCAATCTGCAGTTAAGCTACAGTGAAAAGTAAGTCAAAATAAAGAGCTGCAGCAGCCCTGCCAATTTGGTAAGGGTAGGTATCATAACCCTATTTGCTGTGTATACCTCATTTTCCACGCTTTTTTCTTTTTTCTTGTTGTGTGCCTATAATGGCAATCAAAATATTATTTAGTCGACCAACATTTCAAGAGAAAATATCCTGCAATTGCTTGCATTGCATCTAGAAATAAACATGTACTTCATCTGTCAACAAACCACATTTTACACCTTGGATCAATAATTGCTACTTCATTCATGGCATTCCAGCATTCTAGACATGTCACAGGTCAAAATTAAGTTCAGGTTCAAATTTTTCAACCTAGTTTGATTCTTGATTTCCTTTGTCTATTGAGCCTAATTGTTCACGACTGTAACAAAATTGAATACTAATTAAGTAAACACAAGTTGCAGCACGGTGGAAGGGATAACCCCTAGGCCTTGGCTTTACTCACATAACAGAGGTTTAATGTAAATTTTCATCACACCTGTTTGTATTCCTTGTTCTGTAAACTCAGTCTGATATTAAAAATATACTTATAAATTGGTCATTAAAACATACACGACAAGTACACGCAAACAGAATGTAAAAACAATCATGCTTTAAAGGGCATCATCCATGCCTTCCAATTATTTCACCTTTGCTCTTTAAGGTGTTGGCATTCCCGCACCGCACTTAACAATGCCTCTTTTACCTTTAGTTCATCGACATTGGCTGCTGTCAATAAGAAAAGTATTGTTTTTGATAATGAGAACTTTGTTACAACTGATTTTTGTACAGAAATAATATATTCTTATTATTGTGAAGTAAGAGCAAATATCTGTATCAACATTACATTGCCTTACAGGTAGCTCTAATCAATGACACAGTACCCATGAATTACAGTTTTGGCAGATACAATAGTATAATTAACAATTAAATGAGGAGGTTGATAAGATGAATTATGATCTCAAAGAGGGTGATATCCATCAAAGGGGGAGCCACAGCTGTGTTGCTGTCCAGGTGATGTCATTGCGTGTGATAATCTTTCATATCATCAAAAGATTTACGTCAACAACCACTACTAGGCAAGCGACATATGACAAACATATGAGCAACATATGAAAAACATGTAAAAAAGATATGACATATGACAAAAACATATGAAATAGGTACAGTTGGAAAATTCAAAAATTTTCCAAAAAATTGCAATTTTCTGGGAAACATATGATAAACATATAACACATATGACAGAACATATAAGACATACGACATGTAAGACATATTCTCCAAAACATATTACTTAATATGTGACTCATATGTCAAAAGATTTGATAAAAGTATAAACATATAGCAAACATATAAAACATATGACATTGACCTTCAATGACAATGCAAACATATGACACCAAATGAGAAACAAGTGACAGTTGTTGGATATCCTGACATCTGAGAAAACAAACATATGACTCATGTGTGACTCATATGTCAGCAGATTTCCACAACAGCATAACATATGATATTAACATGTATTTAGCACCTGACATTATAAATTACACTGAATATTGGGTGGAAACCAGTGAAAAAACCTACCAAAAACCTTCACAAAAGCATGTAACAGAAAAGTATCCTGTGAAAAACCTGTGAATTTTGCAGGGCATAAAAATTAGTTTAAAAACATTCTCAATTTATTGGGAACTTTCAGGGAAAAAAGCTGTAAAAGAATTGACCTGTGAAAAAGCCTGTATTAATCATATGATAATGTAGTTTCCAATATTGGTAGGTTCTTGTAGCCGCCGATTTAAAGCTCCATATACAGAATCAGAATCATTTAAAATTAATTTATGTGGATGTAATGAAAAACATATGCACAAGTCATGTTTCAAAATTCAGCCTTGACTAGATTTATGAGAGCTTATGTACAGTTCTATTTACGTAGCACAGGTGTAGGGTATTTGATAATCCTAGTCTTCTCAGAGGTGGAGAATTCGATTACGAGTTTGGGGTGGAAATTTTCAATGTGAAGTCTTGATTTATTTTGCATTGTCTCAGTGCTTGCAGGGAGGGGAGGGGGGAGTGGAAGGATTTGATTGATACATTATCACCTTGATATGCATGTTCATTATAGACAGGATGGGAGTATAATAATATTTATTTACAGTGTGTGTACCTCATCCAATGTATGGGGCATGAATGGTGGCAGTCTACTAACTGTTTTGAACAGTTTCTTTATCAATGCCTCTACTTCTTCAGTGCGACCATGGTAAGGTTCCTTTTTTTCCCACCTAAGAATATACATAAACATAGGCACGCAAAGCGTGCGTGAGGTATTTTGTTGCTGTCAATGGGTGGTAATTATATAAGTAAGTGGTTGTTAAATGTGTATTTGCGTTTTGAATTATTTATTAATGATATCGTCACTGTCATTAGCACGAGAAAACGAAGGTCTACTGGAGTGGTGACAAATTTTTATAGTGGGGTTTTAGCTAGGAAAGGCTAATTAAAAGGAAATTGTATGAAAACAATGAGATTGTAAATGTTTCGATTTGTATTAAAATATGCTCAAATGAAAATTAATTCGGAGTGTAAGGAGCTTTATGACTTTGACAGAATTTATCGGGTGGGAGTGTGTGCGGATGGTGATCACGATTGGTTAGAAAGGTGGAAACTTGGGTTGCCTATATATCTTTCAAAGGGTTGTGAAGAGTTGTGTAGGAGTGAAACGAAATGGCGACTCGTGACAATGGTACACTTGTTTTTTGATTGTTTTTAATGCGTGCTGACGTTTATTTATTTATTTATAGTCTGTGAACGATTGTATATTGTTGGTGAAAGACGTCCAATTTTTGATGGAGTGATGCGGCAGTGTGAATAATGAAGGCAAAGAAGACAACAAAAAACCACTACATGGAGAAAGGGAGAGGAAAAGGGAGAGGGAGGGAGAGGTGCATGCGCAGCGGGATTACATAACGAGATTTCTGACAATGACAGTGTCAGGGTCTTTAATATTGCATTTTCTGTCTAGTTTATCTATTTCATACGATTTTGTTTTGTGTCCTTGTAATGCTTGTATCCTGATTTCCTTTTCCTTGTAAATTGGTCGTTTTTATAAATCAAGGGAGGATCAGAGGTTCATGGGTTTTAACTGGAAAGTGCTACGGTCGTAAATAAATGAAGTTGTTTCTTTCAAATTTGGTGGAGAAGCTTTGGGTGTAGGTATGGGCTGCTGATAAGGTAATTTTTAGCAAAATGGTACCCCTTTCACATACTTAAAGTAAATTGCAGCCCTTTCTTATACGTCAAGGATAAGCCAAAATAATATAATTTCCTATAATTGCCATGTTTTTCCTGGGTTTTCAGTTGTTGTGATTCAGTTGCGTAATGATTTTTGCCAAAATGTAGCTATATACTTCGTTTTAATCACCATTTCTTCCACTTTGCAGCCCATTTTGTGAGTGTTTTGTATAGTAAAATGGCAACTTTCCGTACCTTTTTATATAGTGCGAGGTTAAACCCTCCACGTATAGCCCATTATAGTAAGTCTCCCCCCCCCCCCCTTGCGAGGTGAATCGGAGTACTAAGAGGGGCACTGTAGCTCACAGACGAACGTGTCCAGATTTCTTGTCAGGTCAGCACCCTTCCTCCCCTGTTTAAAAATCCTGGATTCGCAATGTTTTTAGAGAGTAATCACTTTGCTTGTTCTTTAAATAAAATACTACTCTGCAAGGTGTGAGGTCCCTCTTTCACGAGTTTTGGAAGGAGCTTTATTTGGCCGCTCGGTATACAAACGGTTGAATATTGGGATTTATAAAAAATTTAAGGTAGTGCGTGCGCTGTCATTGGTCGATAGGTGTGTTTAGATGACACAGGGTCTGGAAGGGTATTCTCGGGATCTGGGATTTGGCCAAAATACGGTGCGGGATTCTGGAAAACGCAAAATATGTTGGCAGGATTTGGGATTTGACTGCTACCAGGGAAGCGGATTTGCCAAAATTTGGGCAGGGGATGCGAGATTTTTTTGCTTGTCTGTCAGGAATTTGGGAAATCGTCACCACCCAAGTAAACATTCTAGCAGCAAAAGCGAATTAACCAGGTGAGGAGAAAATATCAATCGAAAGGGCCAATGTACATCTTAAATTTATTAGCTTTTGCAGAAATTAATCATTTTAATGTATTTTTGGAAAAGAAAAAACGGAATTCGGGATAGCAATGAAAAAGTGCGGGATGCGGGATTCTCGTGAAAAAGGAGAGGGAATGCGGGATCAGGACCCCCCTTCCAGACCCTGATGACAGTAGGTAAACATGGTTGTGACGTCACGCTTTCTATGTTTCCCAGCATAATTTGAAAGCACTTCAAAGATATCGCAGGAGTCGTAAAGTAATTTCAAGTTAAAATACAAATATTAAGGAAAGGGAGAAAAATTTGCCAAGTTTTGATTTGAGGTTTGGCTATGTGTTCTGTCCTGAGCGCGAGGAAAAAAAGCAAAAGAAAGAAAGGGTGGTGAATGAAAAACACAACTTGGCATACGTTAATTTAATTCAGCTCTGAGCGAACTAATCAAAAAAATCTTGTGGGACAGTTTTGCATTTGTGTATTTATAAGCGATAGCAAAATTTATCAGACTCTGAAAAAATTACCAAAACGTTAAAAGTTGTTTTAAGGATCGGAATCGTTCGGCAAAGGGTTTTTTGAATTTTTGCGCGAAATTCATTGACTCGAGCATGGCTTCACAAATGCGTTAAAAACATGCACAGGAAACTTGTTTTAACGAAAGTAAACTTCGGGAGCAAATTTGTTTAAAACTGGCCTTTATTTGATTCGTCGAAGTGCTCAAATCCACTGAATGTCTTCTCTGAGTTCGTGGAAAGTCATTTTCATTCCTTTGGCTTTGTACAGACGGTAGATCAGCAAGTCTGATTCTGGGCGTTCCAAAATATTCGCTGTCAGACTATTACAAATAATCTCTTCTTTTTCCCTCGCAGTTGGTTTCTGAGAAGTTCAGTCAATTAAAGTCAAAATTTACAGATTACCGATTGTATCCTCAATGAGTAATTCAGGTAATTGCAGAATTCCGGTAGTTTTGTCACTTGAATTTTAACAACGGGCGAGGAGACTCATAAAATTTATGCACAGTTCCAGACAGGATTGCGTTTCAGCAATAGAGGACTTTTTCCGCGTTTACATAGGTTCATCTAAACACGAGCGGGACATTTCTTGTAATTTTCGCCGAACTTTCGGTATTTTTCTGCAAGATTTACGAGGATTTAAAGGTGAATCGCCTTCGTGTACATGGCGCTTCACAAATGTTGGCTTTGACTTTTATAACGCGAATATTATTCGTTCTTGTGTTGTGAGATGCGCGTTTTGATTGGCTAGTAGGAAATGGTTGTCCAAAGCGTGTATTGAGAAAATGTATGTCAACGAAGAAGAAAATAAATGAAATTTCCCTTCACTTGTCGATTTGTTTTAGAGAAATGTAGCAATAGATGGCTTCTTCGGTGTTTAAGTAGGCTGATCTGAACACTCATGGAGTTGGGAGAATTTCAAAAGTTATGCGAGTGTGTCTTGAGTTAGACTGCGAGTAGTCTCTAATTTTGGCGATCGCGATTGTGGGGCGGGCGAATACACACACGCGCGCGCACGCGAAATTTCGAGGAGACGTAACGCGAAGGGAGCGCCCTCACGTCGTGTCTCCTCGAAATTTCGCGCGCGCGCGTGTGAGTATTTCGCCCGCCCCACAATCGCGATCGCCAAAATTAGAGACTACTCGCAGTCTAGTCTTGAGTGCGTTTCGGGTTTTCATAACTGTCTCGAATTCTTCCAACTCCTCCTTCTCGTGTTTAGATGAGGCTATGTAAACAGGGAAAAAGTGCTCTATGGCTAATTATTTTATTTCAAATGCCAATGTTTCTCCGAAGAGCCAGGACGGCGGGTGTTTAGATTATCCAGGGCCTAGCGAGAATGGTCCAACAGAGGCTTTTCGCGGCTATTTTTCGCTTCATGTCTGGCAGCTCGCTCCATTTAAGTCACACTCGTTATGCCGATAGCGCGTGGAACGGCCGGAAGTGAGGAGGTACTGGTTTGGTGTGGAAATCCTGTTAATGTTGTTAATGAAATGCTGCAGCGTCGTGCCCACTACGTTACTCGTAGCTTGCAGAGCAGGCGTTTTTTACGAAATAAACGGTTGTCTAACGGTCGCTTAGGCTGCCATTTTGAAAGCAAGTAGAAAATGGACTAGGGGAGAAGGGGAGGGGAAGGCGGATATTCATCGCTCGCCCAGCAAAATACGGCTGCTCTGCAGGCTGCGTTACTCGCGTGTTGAAGGCTGCATTTCATTCTGCCTCCTCTACAGGTTTTTCCAATCGCTCCGCTCGTGCTCCGCGCTCGCTTCTGGATGTTCCCTCTCGCTTGGGCTTAAAAGCCTGTGGAATGTAGCCTTGAACGCGCGTGTACTGTTATTTTGTCACTGCACAGTAGTCTTGGATAAATTGTTCCTTCAGAATTTCGGGCACAATAAGCAATTTTGAGGTGAGTATTCTGCGGGCAGAATAAGGCATTTTGGAGCAGAATAACGGGAACTGAGCGACACTAATGATATGCATAACAGTTGTAAGAAAAATGGAATACTAAATACAAAACAAATTGAAAATAACTTGAAATTGATGTGATTATTAGCTAAAATACTCACGTGATTCACTGCTTCGTCGAATATTAGTGATATAAAGTAAGTTTTGCGACCGATAATGAATACAGTATTTAATGGTATCTAATTAGTTTTTAGGGTAAGACCCAGTCTCCCTTCCATATTTGCGAAAATATCTGAGGGCTAAGGAGCGGAAAATTTTTCGGGTACCAAGCAGAATTCGAGCAGAATAAGGGTGACCAAGCAGAACTTCGAGCAGAATGAGCGATTTTTACAAGGAGTGCCGGCAGAGAGAATAAGTCATTTTACGACCAGAGTTTATCCAAGCGTACTGCACAGACCTCGGAGAATTTGCGTTAATCAAAGTAAGACAATGTTTTAGGCCTTTCAAGATCAGTAGTGGTACATTGCATCGTGAATTTGAAACTATTTCAGATCCTGGCAGTTGAAATTAGGATATGCTGCTTCTGGCAAAGCATTTTTATCCCGTATCCCACCCGTTAAAATTTCTTATATCTGACGTGACGCGTGTATTTTATCTCTCATCGCGCATCCCACCAAACTTATTTGTGCTTTTCTTAGAGTAAATGAAAAATCAGCCTCACATAAAATTTCACAACAATAAAGCTTTTATAAGGAAACGTGTTATTCTTTTATTGACTTAACGTTATATAAATGTTAAGCTAACAGAACAACCTTTTATTGTTTCTTGATACAAGATCAGAGAAGTGACTTAAAAAAACTAACATAACAGGAACGTTTCTTCTTTGTTGAAATTAACGACTGTTTAAGTTACTCCGAACAATTCTATGAAAACAACAAGAGTTCGATAAAAATAGAAATTACAAACTAGTACGTGGGGAGAAAGGATTTAAACGCACGACGATCGACTGACATGTTCCTTATGCTTAGAGTGGAAAATACTTGTGTGAATTCTCTCTTAAAAGTTCTAAACACGAATAGTTCGTTTTGAAATAGTGCGACAGGGACAAGTCTTTATGTGTAAAAAGTTTCAAACACAAATAGAAAACACAAATTGATGATGTTCTTAGCTTAATTGTTGGCTGTAAGCTATAGACACGTCGACAGTGTTTACGATGCAAAGTGAACATCCTTGACAATCAAGGAATGTTCGTCATAGTCGATGGTAAAGATTTCCAGCTGGAACAGCTGCGTGTAGATTTCCTCCTCTTGGGACTGAATTGTGACGTCAGGTGATGGCTGTAGAAGCATTTTCTGAAGTACTGACGTGAAGACTTTTAGCCAGATAAGTTCATGGTCTTGATCATGGCGTACTGCAATACGCAGTGACGCGTTGACAGTACATGAAGACACTGGTTGTACGACACTGCATGTGGGGCATTTCATGAGAGTGATGTCGCTTGAGGTTATGTCAGTTATTTGTTTTTTGCATTTGCTGCAAGCCAACCAGGACTTGAAGGTGTCTGCTAGGCGGATCTTATCGACGCGAATGGTTTCAACATCAAATAGCTTGTTGAACATCTGTTCAGTTGGAGGAGAAAAGTACTGATCCGAGGATGTGATTTCACTGCTGGGTGTGGTTGTTAAGTACTTGGTGGAGTTATAAGACTTAACACGAACGTTGGTGATGGTGTAGGAGTTATTGTTGCTGACCTCGTCTATTGCACTTCCCCAAAGTGTCAAGCGGATTGTACCTGTGTCATCGGTGATGGTGCAGCGAGTTAACATTGGGACAAGAAAGCCGTCGTCCATGAGTGTTTGTTGAACGGAGTCTTTACAAAGGGTCAAAGTTCCTTGTACGGAGGTAAGTTGATTTTCCTCAATGCAGTTAATGTTTGCGATGGTGGTAAGCTGCTGCTGACTTAGTGACGAGGTCTCCTCGTATTCGAAGGTGATGTCACTGTTGTTTGCTGGCTGGAGGCGGGACCTTTTGTTCAGGATGATGTCCTCTTCTGATGGATCGCGAAGACTTCTCTTTTGTGCGACATTTTGTAAAGTTACTGGCTGTCGGGAGTCTTCGTACCCTTTGAGGAGCTACTGTTTGGTGGAATCGTAACAAACGACGCGACGTTGACGATTTTCGTCAACCTGGAGTGAGAAGTTGAAGTAAGGAAATGGCTTCTCTCTGCTTTTTTTGGTTGGTGAGACGCTGTGCACGTATCCTTTAAATGTTAGTTGGTTCATCTCCAGAAGTGAGCAGATTTTGGGTTCATGCGAATGGGGTGAGATATGCAGAAACCAACAATTGATGAGTGTTTTTGTGTTTAAGAGGGGTTCGGAGCTTTTATACCAAAGTGGTGGAACGAAATGCTCCAATGAGAGAACTGGAAAACTGAAGGTAGGAGAAGTGGCCAATAGACGGTAGTAAAAAGAGGCCAATCAGAGGAAAGAAGATTGTAAACAAGTAAGATTTGTGATCGACAAATTTGAGGGTGATGAAAGTTCAATCTTTTAGTCAGCCAATGGGGTGTGTGTTAGTGGTAGTGTTCACGTGATTGATCAAAGTTCGGGTTGTGTTCAACCAATAAAGTTTGTTTTATTCAGTGTTTTGATGTGAAAATAGTAGGCGAAATTCGGCGAAAGTATATTAGTGGATGTTTTGATATGTGGAGAAGTGGAAATGGGGTAGTAAATTTCGGGAATCTAAAAGGAGCCAATTTTGCGAATGATAGGAGGGATAAGTATGTGTGGTAAATAACATGGCTTAATCACGTGCAGTACATGTGAAGGGATAAAGGTCAAATTTTGCTTAGCTTTATTGTAGTGGTTGTTTTGCGGTGAAATTGAAGTGAGATATTGAAGGGGGACTTGTGATACATAGAAGCGTATAATTTTTTGGTTAGAATATAGATAATAGTTGCGGTAGTTGTAGGAATGATGTTCCTAGATGGGAGAAAACGTTTAGGTTCTGCTGAAAAAGTAAAATTTTATCACATGCACAGATGGTGATGTAATAATATTTGTGAGGTTCTTTCACGTGTTAAGAATGTGTCCAGGTTACTGTTTTGTGTAAATAAGTGGTGTTTTGTCACGTACGTAGAAACATGTGATGAGACAAAGTTGTGTGAGTATTCAGTAGGTACTATACGGGTATCTACTGGTTCCGATGAATAGGGTACAGGGCAGAGGAATGGTGAATAGCTGTTATTTTGATTGTTGTTTTGTGTTGTACGGAGTACGGGAGATTGTGTTAGATTAGAAGATGGCCTTTATTGAATATGTGGGGGAGAGTGTTTAGTTTTCGATAGGGAGTTAAAAAGTAGTAAGCACTTTGCTCGGGAAAAGGGGGAGACAATGTTCATAAGTGTAAGTCGCTGTGTTGGTCTAAGGAGTATTGTGGTGAATGATTTAGTGATTCAAGATCAAGTTTGTTTTAACGTTTATGTTGCTGTTCGAATTATAACAGTGGTATTAAGTTTTAGCCATCAGGGGGGAAACATTTAAAACTTCGTATCTGAAAAAGAGCGTTCTCTATCGTTATTAGTGAGGGGCATAAAGTGAAGGGAGACTGTTTGTTGTAGTCAGTTTTCTCCCCACTGGTTGAAGATACGCGAGGGTGCTTACATTTGCTAACTATATAAACTTAAAGAGCTAAAATATAGTACAAGGTTAGCAGTACGAGTTTTCTTTTTTTTGGTGTTAATCGTATTGAAATTGTTATTTATGTGAGAAAACTAATCTCGGCTGGAGTATATAGAAGTTTCAGAAGTCATGTTTTACCTAGGAAAAGATAAAGGGAATTCTATGAATAGCATTTGTTTGTAAACCTAAGCTATTTTCATTAAAATTCGTGAAATGCAAATTAATTGAGAGTGTGGAGAGGGTTATAGGAATGGGTTGCCTATATATTTTTGAAAGGTGTCTGCACAGTTATCTGGGACGAAAACGAACGGTGGTCTCTCAGGTTTTAATGGCTGGTAACTTGTTTATTCCGTTATTTATAATTTGTGAACGATTCCGTACGGTGGGTAAAAGAGGTCGAATTTCTGATGAAGTGACGCAGCAGTGTAGCTAACAAAGATCAAGAAGATAACAAGAAACTACTACACAGAGAAAGGAGCGGGGAAAGGGAGAGAGAGAGAGAGGGAGAGAGAGAGAGAGAGAGGCGCGCGCGCAGCGGAATTACTAACCTCTTAAAGTCCGCTGTTCACGGAGAAGCGCATGCGCGAGCGGAACGGCTCAAAAATAAATTGTACGGGTCGACACTAAATTCGAACTGAGCTTATGGTGGAAAAATCCGTTGAAATCGCACCCTAATTTTGCACATCCGCTCTTCGCTTTCCACTTTTGATAGTCTTTATTTCCTGTTGTAAATATTAGTTCGATTTTTATAATGTTGAAAGTGATTTAGCAGCCGAAATCGGCATTTCAGTCAATGGATGGTCAGAAGAGACGTCGTGGTAGACTGGCGACGGGACGACAGAACACAATACATTCACGAGATTGAAGAATCCTTGAGTCTTGCGAATCAGCATTTTAACTGTTGCGGATTTGACAAATGGAAAATCGTTAAGAACTACAAACAGACCATCACAAGCGGGCCAAACAATAACCTTTGTCCGAATTGCTGCTGGAGATCTATCAGTTGGATGCTAGTAGTTCGCCATAAGACAACAGAGGTGCAATGTTTTAACTCCAAGAATTCTATTTCTATTTTAACCACAACCCTGAAAGTGGAGTTAAAACGATATCGCCAGAAGCTGTAGCTTCTTTATGACCAAAAGAGGTGGCAACAGTCTGAGAATAATTAATTTGGATCTGACATCGGTGATAAAGAAAGTTACATGTCCTGCAGATAACCGCAAGCAAACATCAAATTACGTATTAAGAAACTCGTGGATCCTTTCATAAATTAAACGTCACTCTTTTAAGCGGCTTTAGGAATCTCGCAATTAAACTGAGCACAAAAACCTAACTAGTTGCCAAAGAACTAGAACACATAGAGGCACAAAGATTTCAAACGGCTCTAAGAACATCAAACACTCCAAACAGTATCATAGCTTGAAGTTTCTCCCGGATCAATAGGTCAACCTCACAATTTACCGGCTCAATTTCGCTGTGTCGCCTTCAAATCATCTTGATCAAAGGGACTGGGGGGGAAATCTTGATCAAAGGGACAAAGCTGTTACGATTGTACGTGAGCAAGCTCTATTTTGAAGGCTGGAATAACTTCAACAACTAGCGGCAGTCGTGCTTGGCCTGTCATTTCATGTACCTGAATATACTCAGATCGACAACAAGTTGTAACAATTTACCGCCGTATCCCGCCAGGGTTGTGAACGCGCTTCTATTTGGTCTAAAAACAATTATCTTGACAGTGCTCAAGTCATCGCTCGCACATGCGCTGAACCGTGAAACTCTGCCTTTAATAAATGAACGCGAGGGCCGTACTGGGGAATGCGCTCGGTCCATACTGCCACGACCGAGGGCCAATATTCCCAAGTACGGTCGCGAGCAAGTGAAGTTATTGAGAAGTTAATTATATGGCATCCTTTTGCGTACGAAACGAGACTTTCGGTAGTTCATTCAAATGAATTTCCAGCGTGATGTCAAGGGAAGAAGCCAGCGATTTTATCTGGCTTTGGAATCAGTTTGATGATCGTTGCTGTCGATCGGCAAAAACTTCCGTGACTCTTGAATGAAAACTGCTGTTCTTGTATTATACGTGTCAGTTTTTTCTTATCTGGGGATGATCTTAAACGTGCGCGGGCTGCAGGGAGGTAGGTGCAGATTCAAACTGTAGCACGCGTTCACTTCCATCACGGAAGCTACCAAACGAATCTGATTGGCTGATTTTTGCCTGCGCGTTTTTCTTTCTTTGTTTTGTCACAAGATCATGTCACAAAGGAAAGTTTTTAGTCGCAAAACAAAAGTCTCTCGCTTCAGGCGTGTTTTTGCAGAGAGAAAATAGTTTGCTAAATAACTCGCAATGGGAAGCGCTTTTAGTTCTCTCAAAGAACAAAGAAAGGCGAAAAAGGAACTTAAAAGGTATCTTAATCACTCGTTTCTTGTTAAATCACTCATTTGATGGGTTAAACAGAATTTTTTGGGGGGCAAAAAAGTTCATTGTCCCCCTGCTTCAGTTGTATAATAAAAGGTATCTCAGAAGCATGAGAAGTATTGAGAAGCACGACAGATTCAGTAAATGTGTACTCGGTAAAAAAACAAATCCTTTATCTAATACAACCTTGTTAATGGCATGGAACAAGAATAAGGTTTTATATCATGAAAGATATTATTTATCGTTGTTTGAAATGATAGCTCAGATAATCGTTTGGCTCACAATTTAGTCATTTTCATAAGGATCACCAATTAGTCTCAACCTAGCCAGTTCGAAGTGGATCACAATTCACATCAAAGTGACTAAAAAGTGAGACAAACGATTAACTAAGCTATCAATTAAGATTCGGTTGTCTTAGGGCACTAACCCGAATTTTTAAGTTTGTTTGTTCACCTTTGTTCTGCCACTAATCCTCACGGGTTTTCAGTTCGTCTCTTTCTTTTTAGTGGCCTGGCGAGCGTTTCTCAAAAGCCCCGAAACTTTTCGGGCGATTTCGGGGGCTATAATTCATTCTATAACTTGTAAACAAAGATGTTTCTAAGCGTGAAACTTTGTTATAGGTTAAAATTTTCTGGTCTTCATCAGATGTTAAAATGACAGCCTTGAAGAATGAGTGGTTCATGTTTGTTCAAATGGAATTTCGGAGCCGAAAAGTTTTCGGGGTTTTCGAGAAACGCACGTCTGAAAACGGTCTATACGTTTGCGCAACTTCTCATGCCCCTTGGTGTCTCTCGTGCGCTGTCGGAGAATTCCAATTTGCTCAAAATTTATCCTGTTCCGCGCTTCAGGAAGGGACAGCAAAAACTAGAAAGGGACCACAGAAATAAGTCGCCCAGAATCTGGAGAAAAAAGGAGGGGACAGCGGGAAAGAAGTTGCCGAAGAAACGCTTCATGTTTTTGCGCTTGTTGATTCATTTGCTTTTCGTACGATCGCGGAGCCTGGAACATAAAGCGAGAGAAGATTTTAGTTAGAACTTCCAGGGATTCTAATGAAATATTGAGTGCCTTATTCCGTCCATCATTTCCCCTCTTTCTCCAGATCCCGCGCGTCTGATTTTCTGTGCCCCTTTCTATTTTTCGCCGTCTCTCCTATCTGAGATTCTGGATCAGGCTTGCCTTATTGACAGCGACTCTCTTGCGCTCTCACTGAGATGTGCAAACTCTCGTCAATTCTCGCCGACGACTGCACTCGTTCTAGTTTGCCAGGCCGGGGCTTGACAGTGGCTACCAATTTCCCGGCTGTTTGCTTTTAATTAGTTCCAACCGTTCGGATCGAGAAAGTTGTCACTCAACTTAAGATCTGTGAGCAGGCATTTTCCTCAGCTTTAAAACTCCTGAATCTCAGCTTTAGTTTTGCTTATTTGATAAACCGACAAAGCGATTATAAATGGACAGCCCACGTCAAAATTTAGCCTGTTCCGCGCTTCAAGAAGGGACAGAAAAAACTGGAAAGGGAGCGCGGAAATGAGACGCACAGAATCTGGAGAAAAAGGAGGAGGCAGCGGGACAGAAGTTGCTGAAGAAATCCGTTCATGTTTTCGGGCTCGTTCACTTACTCGACTTTTCTTACTATCGCGGAGTCTGCAACATAAAGGGAGACAAGATTTTAATTTGAACTTCTAGCGATTGTAGCTAAGGAAATATTGAGTGCCTTGTTCCGCCAACCACTACCCTCTTTTTCCTCAGATCCCGCGCGTCTCATTTTCTCGGTGCCTTTCTAACGTTCGTCACCCCTCCTATCTGAGACCCTGGAACAGGCTTGCCTCGTTTGGTTGGTATCTATTTATGTATTCTTAGCGACTCTCTTGCGCTCTCACTGAGATGTTCGAACATTCGTCAATTCTCGTCGACTTTGTCGTTCAGTGCGTTGATGCATATCATGAAAGAAATGATAAGTCAGGCTAGCTTGAGAAAACAGCCGACAACTTGAGTCCTAGCAAAACGACGTCTGAGTAACGAGCGCAGAAATTCGATACTGATGACGTGCATTACCCAGATCATGGTAGTGCTTCTGATTGGTTGAAAGAGAATTTCCTCGCGGCACAACTAATTAGAAGCACTACCAAGATCTGGGTGGTGCACGTCATTGGTATGGAATTTCTGCGCCCGTTACTCGGACGTCGTTTTGCGAGGGTTTAAGTGGCGACCTCGCGAAACGTCGGCTGTTTTCTCACGCTAAAGTCAGGCCAATGAATAGTGAAAAATGCTTGGTCATTCGTCGGCGCGCGTCCCTTTCCTGGAAGCTATCAAACGAATCTGATTTGCTGAGCATTTGTAACGGAAAGGGGTGAGCCTAGTACCCAAGCGTTCTGTTTTCACTCACTCGACTTGACGAGAAATTTCCTGACGTCAGCCAAATGGTACACCGGCGCGGCCGACTCATTCGTTGATGTCGTCACATTTCGCGTCGAGGCGAGTGAGTGGAAAGATCACGTCTGGGTGCTTGCTGGGAAGGGGCCTGAGAGGGAGCAAGAAAATAGATGGAATATGTAACCCTTTAAGCCCCAAGATCATTATAAAAATTCTCCTCATTGGTCTTCATAGATTTTATTAATTACTAATTGGGAGAACTTGTTTAAACATTAACACAATTTACCTTTGGTGATCACTTGCTAAATTGTCATGACTTATATGTGTTATAATACACTGATATAATGAGGAGAAATTTGATGCTGATCACTATTGGGGCTTAAGGGGATAAATAGCAACTTTGTTGAACAAGCTGCATTTCTTATCATATTGTCAACAGGAAGCGAAAGCTTCTTAGTTCCATGTCTGCGTCCGAAAGGGCGGAACTAATAAAAATGAAAGCTCAAATAGAGCAAGAGAAACAAGCTCTGAGGGAACAAATTTACCTCGAAGAAAGAGCACTGATTGCTAGAAGTGGCAAACACCCAGCATCTGGCCAAGAGTGTCTGGTAAGAGGAAATTTATGTTGAAAAATATAAATACTTAATAGATTGATTGAAAGTAGCTTTTAACGTCTTGTGCCAGAACGACACAGGGGGCTCATAATGTTAATCTCTCTGCGGACTTTTAGTGAATGCTTTTTCCAACCCTTCAGAAAAATAATAAACGTGAACCTTAAATCGGAATTGTGTCAGTTTAAACTCACAAGACGTCTATTAGGTAACACAACAGTGGAAGAAGTGGAGCGGACTGCTTCTTGTCTTTGAAGAGTTGTGATGGTGCTTCGTGGGTAGTCACCTCATTCAGTTTTGTTAAATTAAGAATGAACAGTGACAGCACATTCGTGCTGAAATTCTGCGACACCTGGGACAATTGTTGGAACCTGAGATTAAGAAAAAGAAGATTAAAATGCCAGGTTAAATAAAAGATTACTTAATGGAAGTAGCCTTGTACGGCGTGCTTATGAGTTGGAGAGAGGGAAAATGACCAAATGGTTGGTTTATCGTTGAGTAGTACGAAACGGAATGGACTTGCATTAAATTGTTATAACAGTTATAACAGTTATTGTGCGTATTGTGCAATAACAGTTATTGTGCGTATTTAATAACTTGTTTCTTCATTTACTTGAACATTAGAAAGTTAGGAGGGCCACAAGTTTATTAGTGCTTCGCACTATTTCGTGCTACCCTCGTTAAATAAAGTTATTATTATTATTATTATTATTATTATTATTATTATTATTATTATTATATTATTAACATTTCAACAATACTTCCACTGCGTCTTTCAGGGAAAAAGATTGTTTGGGCGTCTGTGTTTGAAGTTTGGAGACAAAGAAAGTGGTAGCTTTTAATTTATTCTCGAAAATATCCAACAGCAATTTTGAAGAAATTCTAATTTTTTGCTTTCGGAGAAATGACAAAGTTGACGTGAGGTAAGATACCACAATTGATGATAAGTATTGTAAAATGGAGCATGTTGGTGTGTGTTTTTTTTTCGGGTTGTAACTTTTGAGTTTAGTTGTTGTTTTATTGGCAGCAGTTTTTGCTCGCTTAAAGAGTGAGTTAGAAAGCGAATCCTCTTTTTCGTTAGTTGGCCTAGGGGAGCGCACAAGGTTCATGAGATCGGCGCGCGATTTAAGGACGGTGCCTCCTAATAGAGATCTATTTTTCTAAAGGTTATGACTATGGGGAAAAAGTAGATCTTAGCAAGGGTTATTGCAGTGCAAAAAGAAAAATGCAGGTAACGCGCATTTTTTAGAGATAATTAAGCAACCATAATTCTAAAAAAGCGTTAAAATACAAAGAAGGTATGGGAATTTCTTTGCAATTTAAGCTTAATTATCTCTGAAAAATGCGTGGTTACCTCTAAGTTTTTGTCTGTAGATTCTGATACCTCTTGGTAAGATCTGCTTTTTCCACGTAGATATAAATCGCACAAAAATATTTTTGTATTAAGGGGCAAATTCTTTATGAAACTCGAAAGTTTCGAGACGCGCAGAACGTATGCGCAGTAACAAAATAACAGTGGAAGAAGTGAAGTGGTCGGCTTCTTGTCTTTGAAGAGTTGTCTTGGAGGCATCGTCCTTACTGCGCCTTTCAATAACATGCAGTCTCTAAAACTCAAAGCTAAACTGACAAGTGCGTTTTTCGCTGCCGTCAATCAAATTTTCGGCGGCTCCTCCCAGCTTCCGACTATTGCCGAGCGCTGTTAGTATCATGAGACTTTTTACAGCGTACCCTCAGAGAATAAAAATTTGAAGTTGATTATTGCAAAATAAATTTCTTTATATTCAATAATCGACTTTACAAACAAAAAATGACATTCTACCCGTTAGCCGAATATGCGTGACATTATGCCTCAGGGACGTTTGAATTTGCCATGGGTCGCACTAGAGCGAATTCGGTTTGTTTTACCAAAAATTGGAGATTTTCCTAATCCGACCTCTTCGAGCAAATTTAAATTTGCCAGAGGACGAAAACGTTCAAAGATGGCGAAGAGTATGGGTGGGGCAGGCAATTTTTTCCAAAATCGCCTAAAGAAAGCCAAAAGCCATTAAAAATGTCAACTGCGTGTTTATTCAAGGAAACTGATGCACAGCTACACAGCTCTCATTGTTTACATAGCTGTTTTACCCAAGACTTTAGTCTTGTCATGCAGGTTTATGTGCGACCGGAACTCAGACCCCCAAAAAATTGTCATTGCCAATTTTTTTGCTCAAAATCGGACCGATTAAAAAAAATTCGCTCTTGCGCGCCTCCGGCCCCCTCCCCTGACGACAGGTTTTCCCGAGCTGTATTCCAGCGGTTATCTGATTTAAAAAAAAGTAGAACACCGAAAAATCTTTGAGCATTTTGACTGAAAGGAAGTGATTGCGTTAGAAAAGCAGTAGCAAAAACTAAACGATGTGAGAATCCGTTGCCCGTTGGGAGCGGTTTATGCAAATCGGGAAACCTGTCAAATTCCAACGTGCCTGTCGCATGAATTCAACGAATCAAAAATCGAGTATGAGATCGGGTTTCAGTCTGAATATTTCATTCTTCATTTGAAAAGCTTATTATTGAAACAAATAATAAAATGAATATTGCAATAATCAACTTCAAATTGTTATTCCATGGGGTACGCTTGACTTGATTGACGACTGCGACAAGCGTCATGATGGAAGGAGCCGATGAATATTTGATTGACAGCAGCGAAAATCGCATCTGTCGGTTGAAGTTTGAAGTGCTCATGTTATTGAAGGGCGCAGTAATGGGCTCTTGAAATAACCGATTGAGTGATTGGTGGAAAACAAGGCCAGTGAACAATGGGGGAACGCTACGACCAATGAAATTTAACCTACTATTGAGTTGTTCGTGTCGTCTGAAAGTCGTGTGCATGTGATGCATTTAGTTTGAAAGCATTTCTTGCCTAAAGATGTTTCCATTGAAAGTAGATGCGACCAAGACAACCACTGAAATCTAATTTTCAGGATCTAAAGATTGTTCGATGGTGAATACTGTTCCTCTGGCTTTGTGTTAAACAAGGAAGTTTTGAATTACATTTGAACTTGTCTTGCCGTGATGTCGTCACTTGGGTAGATTGAGCGCGTGGTGAAGAAGATGCATTTGAAGCAAAACAGGTTTCTTACTGCTTTCTATTTCGGAGTACATCAAAAGATGAATCATTTGAGAACGGATGTGCTTTAACGGCAGCTCAGAGTGAAATAGAAAGGTACAGTGAGAACATTTATTTCACTTGCTACTTTTTGAATGAAACGAACATTCGGGATAATCACTAATAAAACGTAAATGAGGACGAATCTGGGGTTAAATTATGTTTTAGGCTTTGAAATACGCGATTACAGGATTTTTTACACTAAAAAATGTTGGCTAGTGTTTTTTTTGGTTAGTTTCTGAGAATGACTATAAGATCTGGGAAACTTCATAGCGGGCATTATGATAAATAAACAAACACTAGAATTCAAAAAGTACTGTTATTGTCATTTCATCTCTTCTGGGGACATTGTAAGGCTTCAAAATTCAGTGGGGGATTTTTTTGGGGTATGGAAGTTGACGACACAGGACGACAGAAGGCAGTAATTTTATTTAGGGCTAGGTGTGGACATTTTAGCAGCGTTTGGTTAAATCAAGTTTTGGTGGAAAGTTGAAGTACGTCTTTCGTACTCCTTAAGTTATGTTTTATAATACATAGGTTTTGAGTTTAATAGCTGTTTAGAGATGTGTTTTTAAAACTTGAATTGTCACATGCAATTTTTTTAGTGATGATTTGATTGTGACTGAATAATATAAAAGTACAAATTTTTATTTTCAGATGTCAAGGTGAAGAAAAGAATCTGAAATGTGGAACATGTATTGAAAGGCGTTCAGGTAAAATAAAAAGCGAGTATTTATAAGGTAGCGAATTTTACAAATATTTAATTGCCTGGAGATTATTAGTGGTTGGTGTTTTTTTAAAAATGGATTTTTTCTTTAATTCAGTGATTGTTGTCATAAGACGCTGCCGCTATATAAATTGGGCTGGGTTTTTTGTTGTGTGTCACTTGCCTTATTCATCTGGTTTTGTCTTGGCCAACACAGTCTATTTTAACTTCTGGCTTTCTAGGCAGTTTCCTTAAACTTCTGGTTCTGGTGATGTTGTTAACCCGCTGGGGTATCAAATCGAACAAAACTGAGTGAATTTGTCATCGAACTCAATCGAACGAGATCGAACGATTAAATTCGATGTTGTTCGGTCATCGAACGAAATCGAAATTTAGCATTCGATTTAGTTCGATTAAATTCACGGAAATCGAACTTGTAGCTAAAATTCAAAATAAAGAATTTCAAATCTAATGAGCGAGTAAAAATGTCTTGTTTATTCCTTAAATGGTTTTGGAATAAGTGACTGGACACGGTATCGTATGGCCTGCGAGCAAGGTCTCTCGGGGCTGGGGGTGCGATAGAGGGAAAGATGGAAAGAGAGCTTGCAACGACGTCTCAGGAAATTGAATTCCACCCCCGGTGTACCTGTGGCTCCCCGTTGTCTGAGGTGTCAGATGTTGGCCAATCAGCATAAACCAAAAAATGTAACAAATGTGTTGAGCATTTTACCGCGGCAAAATGCACTGCGCACGCGCTGTATTTTTACTTCCTGTCAATGCTCCCCTTCTCCTTGCCCATTGAAAACTATTGACAACAATAACAAACTTCGTTTTCGGCCGCGAATTTTGAAAAGCTTAAGCTCCAGACATCAAACTTAAGGTTAAAAAATCCAGAGCAGCTTCAATATAGTTTTATCTGTTTCTACACTTTTGCACCTCGTAGTTTCGGGCTTGCACCCACAGCGAAAAACATCATGAAAGTCGATAGTTTACGTTCGCATGTCGCCATTGTAGTGACATTGCTACTCAGTGCGAGCTGTTTTGCAAAAACAGCGAACGAAAAAGAAGTGAAAACACTTGCATGAAGAGTGAAAAAACAAGGAATGGCACAAAGTGCGTAGGGAAACACTATTCCCTTACAGAAGCCCTTGGAATTGCCGGTAAACAGTCAGGTTTGCTTGCTCCACTGGGACGAAATACGACCTCAAAAGAACCGATGCACGTGTCCTATGGCACTCAAGAGGGTTGCACCTAAACTCCATTCCTCCCCGGTTTTATCGTATCGTGTGTTCGACAGTGTTGGCTCGCATCTTTTTGCCGTATCTACCCGCAGTTCTGCCCACCATTCCGCCGTCTTTGTTGACACACGAGTTAGAAACTCGCGCATGCGCAGTCATTTTGCCGCGGTGAAAAGTTGAGCATGTGAAAGAAGGTCAGATCTCACGCGTTATGCAAATTTAGTGCGGTTTTGAACTGAAACTAACTTTGGACAATATTCGCTATTTCTTACAAATTCTTTAACAGTTGTCATTGACTCTAAGTTTCAATATGAGCTTCAGTTACTATTTCAATTTGTAATCGAAGGATAAAGTGTGCGAAAGAAAGGTTCAATTTGTTCCCACACCTCTTGCGGAATCAATTTATTTTGAGACTCCGGCGTATGTAAATTCAGTACACTGTGAACTAAAAATAATAAAGAACTTGCAATTTTACTCTAATTCTCTTTCTAACATCATAACCTTCGATTTTTAGTTTAAGCACATTTAAGAGTGAATGTCAGCAAAAATCAAAGAAAATTTAGAAAATCGCGGCCACGGTCAAAAAATCAATTTGTCTCATTCTTTGTCTACAGGAACCTTAACATGAATTGGGGCTAACTTCTTGAAATATTCTGTTTACCGGGAATAAACGGTTAAAAACTGAACCGACCTATAAAATTCAAGTTTCAGTTTACGTGACCTCGAAATGTTGCACTTTTCAGGTAGTTCCTACGCTTATTAGGGACTTTAAGATACGGTGACTACAGACTACGGACTACGGACGGGAGGCACTTTAGGACTGGGACGAGACACATGTGTTCTGTCGTTCCCACCGTCGCAAGCTTACGACCAGGGCGGGAAAAGGTTGGGCGATGAAACGAGCGTGTCCGAGCAAAAAGGTGTGATGCAGTGGACTGGGATCGAATTGGGTGCTAGACCAAAATTCAAAATTCAAAGATCCAAATTCAAAATCCTAATAATCTATTAATAGTTTCCGAAAAACGTTAACTTTGGGTTATCTTTTCTTTGTCTTTTCCGCCTTAATCGATGCTAAAAAACTGTCTAAAAACGAGCAGAGCAAAGTAAAAAGATGGAAAATGGCGTTTGGATGACGCGTGGCATGACGCGTATTTATAATTCGTGCAGCTCGTGCAAGGTTAATCAGGACACGTCCCTAGTTAATTAATTAAATCAAATCAACATTAACACCGCGCTTCTTCTTCTTTTTCCCCAAAACCTCTCCTATGCTTGTCTGTTTCTTTAGGCACTACAAATAGAATTGCTCCTCAGTTTAGACGGTTTTCTTTGCTTTGTTTTTGTGAGATAAAGGGAGGAGAAATCTGCAAATTTAATTACACTTTTAATTTGTTTAGATACAGTTGGCGGCGTTGCGACGAATCATCGCTATGGCGCGTTGCAAAAAGGCAAAGTTTAAAGTTGCAAAACGCCACTATCTCCAAATATCTCCAGCTAATTTTTTATTATGTCATGTAAAATTTATCGGCCTTTAATATATGTAAGATTTAGGGTGGAGTAATTTGGAGCTTTTTTTAAAGAGACGAGGAAAGACAACCATGTCATGTTTTTCGGCAAGAGCAAGCATTCGACACTCTCAAATTGAGCGCATTTTTCGGGAACTTACTGTGAAAAAGATTGACTAATGTCCACGCAGACATAAGCATTGTAAGCTGTGAGCCAGGACTGTGAAACAACGTTTTAATCATAGTGCACGGCTGGCTGAAAAATAAAGAAAGAAAATGAGATTTCCGGTTTGTTGAAAGGTAAATTTTGCCGGCCACCAAACACACCGGAAGCGCGGAAAGAGCGCTCGTGCCAGTTCTTCTCCGCATCACACATCTCTTGAAGAGCGGACTGCTCGTTTCATCGCCCAACCTTTTCCCGCCCTGCTTACGACGGTGCGTAGTGGAAGGATTTTACGTAGTGTCGCGCGGTGTGCTACGAAAAAGAAAAGAAGGTAAGAAAAAAGTAGTCTAACGTCAGAAAATTGAGGTGTTTCTGTACTCTATCGCTTGAACTATGAACTAATACGCATTAAGAACAATTTCAAGTGCTTATGAACTTAGAACAGCGAAAAATGTACGGCTAATTTTGTTTACTGATTTTGACCGGCGCATTGTTTTTCCAGAATGAAATTGAATTTGATTCTTTGAATATAGCTTATAATTTAAACTCTTCTCTCTGCTCTTTCCAGATAGAAATGGCTTCCCTACAAGTTGAGAGGTAAGTAAAATATGTCAAAGTTGCTTTTGAAGTATTTTTGCAAGCAAAGTAGTTTGACAACTAAGCCTGAAAATTTGATTAAGCTTGAACGCAAGCCTCACGTGCACTTTTACTTGCAGTGCCACGATTACAACTCGAGGCGGACAAGCTCATCCATCACAGCCAACAAGAAACAAGTAATTTCCATTCATGAGACCTTTCATATGTTGTGTATAGTCTTTACGAATAGAGCTTTTCAACGGATTTCCTAGGTTTTCCGCCACAATTGGCGGAGGCGCAAAACATGTGCGAAATAAGAGTTTGTACGAAGAAAAAAAAAATGGAACCAGATGGGAATAATTCCCGTACGATTTCGGTACTGGAACGTTTATGAAATATAAACGTAAAACGTCAGGCAAGAAATTTTACTGATCAAATCTGAGGGGTGTTAAAAGCTGGTCTCCTTTTTAATTTTCACAGAAAACATTTGTCTTAAAATTTATCAGCGGACTTTGAAAGGGTTTTTACCTGTAGACAGAAAAAGTATAATTGGAAAACATCGCAAACGCTGGTTTTATATATTTAATACAGTTACACCATTTAAATTGGATCGGTCAACTCTTTGGTCTAGTGTCTTGTTTATAATTCCTGACTTTTTAAAGAAATACATATTTTGCAGATGTAAATAAAATTAAACAAACTCATCAAATTTTAGCATACTAACAATTAACAATTTAATTCTTGTAGGTAATTCTTATTAAACTGTTATCAAAGCTCTGTTGTTCATAGAAAAAAGAACTGGAAAAAGAGCATCATTGATGGGATAGACATTGAGAATTTAAGATGAAGTACACAAAACTGAAAATATAATAAGCCTTTGATTTTGATTTGTTTTTATTTTAGTGGAACATTTAGATGGGATGAGAAGAAAGACAAAATTCTCTTGAGAGAAGTAAGGCAAAAGGAGCCTTATATTGAAAGAATTGGAAGCAAGGAGGCAGGACAAAAATGGTCGGAGATTGCATCGGCCATAAATGCTCATGCTGACTTTGCCATAATGCCAAGGGATCAACGATCTGTGAGAGAGCGGTTCAACAAGCTTCTCAGTAACTTTAATACAAAAATTCGCAAAGAAGAGAAAGCTTCTGGTATTAGTCCAGATGATCTAAGTGAAGTAGAACAGATTCTGGAGGAAATTCAAGCAATCATGACCTCTAACGCCAGCAGCGCATGCAGCTCCAATGAGAAAGGTAAATGTGAACAAGCTAAAGCATTGGCCATAAGGCACAAGGCAATGACATCATGGGGAAAGGAAGCAGCTGAAGATGGTGATGAGGACGAAGACCCCAAGCCTAGACGGAAAAGAAACAGGAGAAGTGGGGCTGATCCATTAGAATACCTGAAAATAAAAAGGGAGGCAGATGTGGAACTGAAGAAAGAAGAAATGGCACTTCGTAAGGATCATCTGAGCATGGAAAACAAGAGATTGGAGGCCGAGCAGGCAAGACAAATGCAAATGCAGGAGCAGCTTTTATTGCAACAGAGGCAATTGCAGCAACAGATGCAAGCTCAGGCCCAGTCCCAAGCTCTTTTAATGGCTTTTTTAGAAAAGATGAATAAGTCTTGACTGTTATTGCTTTTAATTTCAGCCACTTCTCAGACAAGTTAGGTCTAGTTCCTGTTAATAACACTTACTGATGTTTATAATTATGTTGCTAATGTTAAGAAGAGATGTTCCAAGGTTTGTTTGTTAAATATATGTATGCAAACTGTTTGAAAAAAACAGTGAAATGTCCAACTTCAAATGTCCTAGTTTCACTTATGGGGATTGTGTTATGTTTTTCATTCATGTATACTGACTTGAATCAGAACATGATTAAAAACATTTTTGGTCTTTATTTACAATAACTTTTATTTGCTGGAGATTTCTGTAAAGGAGTGGGTTACCTAAATCCATGAATTAGGTCCCAGTACTAATACATACTACAGCTGTGTATCACACTCTAATTCTATTGTTTTCTTTTATGTCAGACTGGCTATTAGAATTTCATAACTATTACACATGTACAGGACTCAGATTCATGGGTTTAAATACACTCCGCCATCTACTGCAAAATTATTTTGAAAACATTGCCTCTTAACAATGCTGGTCCATTTCTGTCACATGTGAGTTCATCGCATGTTTAGATTTTGTGGAAAAAATCTTCATGTTTCAGGCAAATCCTCAATCATCTAAGCTATGCAAAATAAGTTTCAACATTTGGAGGGTCTAGCTGAAAATACTCGGATGTATTGTTCCCATATAAGCATGTCAGGGCATTCCTCATTAGTGCACAGACTATGTACTGCTTCCCTACTGCACTCATGCCAATCTTTAAATTTTTCTTAAAATCAATAAACTTGAAATAAGTTGAGATATCTCCAAACAGCCACTCCACTGAAATCCTCACGCGGCTCATTGCTGAGTTGAAATCCCTCATTTGTGGAGTTAAAGGACCTGCATAGTCACCCTCTCGGAATGGGCACATCAGCTGTGGGCGAAGTGGATAGGCCGGGTCCCCATAGATGCAAAGGGGCTGCCCCGCTGGGGTGTGTGCATGTGTCTCTAACGCATTTAACAAGCCTGACTCATTCAGCATACCAGCATCATGGCGACGGCCTTCAATGGGACCGTACAGGTTAGCAATTAATCCATTAGGGATAACTAAAGACTGGAATTTTAGGGCGTGCACACGTTTATGTCCATTGTCTACCACTCGCTGGTTTTCTTCTGGTCGTGATATTGCACGAACAGTGCCGTCTACAAAACCAAAACAATTGGTCAGAGGACAGCCCATTTGAAATACACCCCGAGCGTACTGCTCTAGCCAAGCCGGAGTAAGAAAGAGTTGGTTCCATGATGTCAGTCTATGACCATGGTTAGCATAAATCCAGTCTAACACAACGTTGTAGATCATACAAAGCTCGGGAACAGGACGGGCAAAGCGATAAATCAAATCGAAGTATCTGCAAGGATATGCAAGGCGTTTCAGCAAAATACACAGACCTTCCAGTCCACTGCATACAGTTCCTTGAGAACACCTGAACTGCGGTGGCACTCTAAGAACTTCGGCCAATCGAGGAAGATCTTCCTTGTTCACTCTAAACTCCGATAAGCATTCGTTTGAATCAAAAGAGTCGAGACAGAAATCATCGTATTCCCAGTATGGATATGACGGATTGGCTGAGTTATAAGCATCATAAAGGAGTACAAACTCTTCTTCATCAAGAATATCATCTGCTAAAGCGTAAATTAGAGCATCTCGAACTTTTGTAAAAGACATTTTGTGTAAGAGTTGACCTTCGCTCTTCGTTCGTAGTCTGTTGTCTGTAGTCTGCGGTCTTAACTTCGTTTTTCGCGCCACTCGTTGTGTACTCGGCCCAGTGTTCCAGCAGGAGAAAAACGCGCGTCCAACCGTAGTCCGTAATCCGTAGTCACCGTATCTTAAAGTCCCTATTAAAATGTACCAGCCAGACTTCCCTTACTATAAATAAACATATTGGGCCTTCTTCATTCTAGATATAGTGATATTTTTTGTCTCCAATGTTTTCGTAAGAGCAAGGCATGGATTGCGAAGCGACATTTGAGAAATGTAAAAAACAGCAAAAACATGGACCAAAGTAGCTCCACGAAAATGCATGTGGTAGTGCATTAAAATCTTCCAGTCTTTGTCCAGGGATACTTTAAAGATGGTTCTTCATTACTGTTGTTTTAATTTTCTGGGACTTTCTAATATTGCAATGCAAACACAAAGTGAATTTCTGAAAAATTACAAATGGCGTCATGTTCAAATACAACAAAGCGCTCAGTATATGTGTTCAACAAGAAAAATGTTTGGTACGAATACGGCAACTTGCCTCGTAAAAATCAACGTAAACTTTTCAAACGTTCCTTGTTACATTGTTTTGCTTATACTCTTTCAAGTTAATTTCAATGTGGTATCTACAAATAACGTACTGTCACTTCCTTCGCGAGTCTTCACAGACAGTATTATTTCCAATCAGTTTAGGACATGTCGGCACTTTAACTGCTTCCTTCGAAACGTCCATAAAAATACATCTTAAATGTATTAAGGAATGCTTTTGGGAAAAATTTTAAACTTTGGTTTTTGGTTTACTGAAATCAAACGAGCAACGATAAACCGAACCGATAAACCACAACATGTGCGAGCCGGATAGATTGGAGATCAACACATTGGTATGTCACGCAACGCCTGATCGTACATTCGTGACGGATTTTGCCTATCCGGCTTCTGGTGACCAGATAATTCGCATTCGCTTTTTCTGCAAAAATGAAGTAAAGTAAACATAACTTCCTTGTACGTAAGGCTAGAACAAACGAAAGTTATTTCATGAGACGCGAACAGACTATGAGTATTAGGTGTTTCGCTCGTTAGAGAAGGGGGGGGTGGGGGAGAGGTGAGGCTGTCAATGTTTTACACGCTGCAATGTTTTCAAGCTTGCTGACTTGCTGAACGTGTAGGCACAGGATTTATTGAATCCACAGACCGGTTCATGGCGAAACAACGGGGAACGCCAAACATTGAGGCATTGTTGGAACGGGTTTCCGTAGTTGAATTTAATCGGCCTTCTTACAATAAGTAGTAGGCTATGCACGGTGGTAAGCCTCGGCTTAAGCTGCAGAGTCGGTATCATCATTATCACACTCTTTTCCTGCTTTTTCCACTCAGCGTTTCTTAGCTGGCAGACGACCAAAAAAGCCTGTGATCTGTTGTGCAATGAGACCTTGTCGGGTTGAAATCGACGCGCCCCGATTGGTCCCTCACTGACGTCGTAAGGATTACATTTATGTCCAGTTTCCCCTCTTTTTTGAAACTGCTCCGTTAGATTTTTTTCTGCTTGCCAGTGAATCACTTCTCCTTTCTGATAGTCTTCAAGGCCCAACCCTTTGTAGGCGGCGGTTTTCTATCACCAGTCTGCAGGTTTCTCTGAAGAGTACGAATTCATTCGTAAACCTCCGTCAACTTACAAGAGTACAATCTCGTTGCTTAATCATACAGAGTTTCCTCTTGCGGTGCTATTTTTTTCTTATTGTATCGCGGTATGCCTACAGGTAGGTAAAATGGCCGTGCGCTGTCACGCTTCTTTCTTCAGAGCAGGGAAGAGCACGCCCTCCTTCCTGTCATTAAAATTGCCTCTAGGCAGGTATTCTGAAGAAGAGTGCAGAGAGGCTTTCTTAAAGTGTCTGTGCCTGACAGCTCTAAAAGTTCGCCCACTAGTTATACGCTGGAATGGAGGAACTAGAACTTAAATTGGTGATTGTATAGCTCCTTCGAACTTGGCCCATTGAATAAGACTGTCAGATCCCAATGCTCACTCTCGAGCTAGCAAGTTTGTCCTAAGCTAGCAAGGAACTCCTGTCCTAAAAAGGAGATAGACTTTCGAACAGAAGCCCAACATGCAGCCAGACTTCTGTTTAGTGTTCTCTTGCTCCTAGACTCGAAGTTGGTCTAACAACAATATTGCTGATATTGTTTAACAATACGCTCTGATGTTCTCGTTCTAGCTGATACCGTTTGGAATTCTTATTGTCTCACATGTCATTTTCAGGAACTATTCGCTAAAAGGGACATCCTAAAAATACGTGGGGACTCGTAATAAATAAAGTCAAGTTTTTGCGGGCTTAATTCGCATTCTTCTGGCCTCATTACAAGGTACAGGAGCAGCCCTCCCATGAAACAAGCTATGGAGTCGCGCGATATTGTAGCGATAGCTGGTGATCGTTGGGAAGAATTGTCGTAACTCATTGAGAGACAAATTGTCTGCTATAAAAGACAGTATTTGCCGTCGAGTATTCCAGTGTTGCGCGTTCAAGTAGCTTTGCGCACATGCCTCGAGAAATTTCACTTCTGTTTCGCTTTTACTACTGACGTTGTTTTAGACACCATGCATATGCAGGAGGATGAGTAAGGGCTCCGTCCAAACAAACCATCGGTTTTGACTAAATGTGGCCTGGTTATACTGTTACACTGCAAAAAAACAAGTTCCTCGCAAATCTGTAACCACGCAAATATATTTATTTTCGTTGCACAAAGTAGAGGGAACAGTATAATATCCACTAACTAGCCTACCCGCATCTTTGCCGCGACGCAGGAAAGAAGTTTGAGTCGTGTGTGCGCACTGGTTATCCTCTAACTAATTTCCGTCCTGAAACAGATCCTCTTATACACCTCACACGTACCATCCTGTTGTCCTCTCAACATCGTGTTTTTTAGGTTTTTTAGCCTTCGTAACAAACGTTTCTCTAGGTTTTCCTCAGGTTGGAAGCATTTTTTGCTTTTTTTACCGCGTAAAAATTGGGGCGAGTGCACTTTTTTCGCGCTCGCCCCAATTTTACTCGGAAATGCTTGCTATGCAGGCTATGTTTTTTTTCGGCTATTTCTTGTTTCAGTATCATGATCAAGTTGTAAACATAGATCCCAGATTATATTCAGAAATGCCAAATGCAAAAACTCAGTACTTACGGGCGACCGCTGATCTAGTCTCTATTTTCTTACAGTCTTTAATAAGTAATTTTCTTTTTAAGGGGGGGGGGGAAGTTGGAAGCAAGGGATAGAAGACGAGAAGGAGTGGGGTCGATTTAAAAAAATAGCAGAATGGGAAGGATTTATCCTGAAAATTCGAAAAGCTAGGCCAATAAAACTATAATCAATTACAAGAAACAACCGGAATAAGTTGTTTTGTTAGTTCATACAGCTTCCTGGAAGTTAGCAAGTTAATCTCCCTTTCCGCTTGTGGTACATGCTTTCTATGGCCCGAAATTTTCTGAGGAACACAACATAATTTCTCGCTCACCCCCATCCTATCCCAAGACTTGATCAATAAGACGGACAAATGGCAATTCCCTAAAAATGCTTTGGACTCTGAAAAATTCCACATCTCGCTTAAATCAAACCAGCTTCCTTTTCAATCCTGGAGAACATCAAAAACGTCTGTGACTACTGATGTCTTTTTCGCAGGATGATATTGGTATGTCCGCAGATGAACAATTTCTGTCGCCAGTTAGGCCATCCCCACGGACGCAATTTTTTTTTCAACAACTCCAAAAAAACAAAAAAAAAAACAAATAGAAAGCCTCTGAGTTAGTTTCCCTCTCCACTTCCTCTGTTATTTCCAAGTTTATGTTTTGTACACATCTCAAAGTGACTTCATGTAAATTAGCCCTTTACCGACTGCCCCTCCCACATTTACAAGAAAGAGGGCGATGGGAAACAAAACATTTCAGGGGGATGGCCTTATCTGCGCCGCAAACACCACCTGCAAAGACGAAGAATGAGCAAAACATTCTCTGTCGAAGTTGGGGCCCTTTTTTGATCAATAGTTTTTGCCACTAGTATTTTAAACAAAACGAAGAGGTTCTTAGCTTTCTTACTTGGGTAACAATGAGTGTTTCCCTGTCGCATTAGGGACGGATCATTAGAAAAGTTATGGGGGGGGGGGGAAGGGAGAGAACAAAAAAAAAATCATGCAAGGGAATGTTATGAGAAAAAAAACATACAAAGCGAGTAGCCCAGAAAAGAAGTTCTTGAATACGGAAAAAATATCCCTTATAGGGAAATGTCAACGAAAAAAAATTGTGCAGGTCGAAAATTCCCTACCCCCACCTCACTTTTCTCAGTTATGGTACGTCCCTTTTAGTAATTTCCATTTAAGTATAACTGCATGTTACGTGACATGTCTATTTTGAGTAAGTCACGCGGGAAAGAACTGGAACAGTTCAGGTATTGTTTCTTGACTTATTTGAGTCCAAACCAGAATGACAGTGGACCGTCAGTGAGTCAGTGATCTATTATAAAATACACCAGTTTTGAGGTGAATTTCATCTAATTTCATCTATTTGATCTAAAGGTCATTCTATCGCTGTGAGTCCCGGTGAAAGTAGTTTGGTTTCGTGCTGTGCGGCATAATTCAGTTACCTGTAACCGAGCTTGCGTGTATAAAACAAGATTCAATCATGACTATGTTAATTCGGTCGTCGCGTGTAATCGGTCGATTTTAGCTGTTTTAGTTGTACACATTTAAGCTTTATTTAACGGGAGGGATGCAAAACAATATTATTTACCTGATTCACCTAATTTGAGCGATTTTAATCAGATATTAGATGTTACTGAACAGAAGATTTCCGTGTTTATCGCATGCCGCACTTTTAATGTTGTTGAATTGCGTTATGGCGTCACTTGTGTTTTGCCAAAATTCAGTTGGCGTTCGCATTCATAAATGAGAAGGTCCCAGAAATACAAAACCATAACTTTTTAGAACTATGTTTCAAGACTCTAAGTCTAAAATATTAGACATTTTGATGCACTACCACATACATTTCTACGAAGCTGTTTCGGGCATGCTTTGGCGTGTAATCGAACGGCTGAAAATATAACTTCAAACTTTGTGCTTTTTTTTCTTCAGGAAGACCCTGAGACGAAAAAGAACACCATATCGCAATTAAATAAGACCCAGTGTGTACATTTGTAGCTGTAGAAGTCTGGCTGTTGTAATTTATTTCGAACGGGAATCTTGCAAAAAGTGCAAAATTTTGGGCTCGCGCACCGCCAAATTCGATCAGATGGTTTTTAACCGTTAACATTGTTCAAAATGGATATTTCAAAAAACTAACCCCATTTCACTTTGTTTAGCACCTTAAACTTGCTGTAGACAAGAAATGAGCGAAATCGATTTTTTGACCGTGGCCGCGATTTTACGGTTTTTCTTTGATTTTTACTGACACTTACTCTTAACGGGTTTCGCTTTTGACAGCAGGTTTGGCATAGGCAATTTCAATTCTGAACATTTTACCTTCGTTATTTTATACATCGCATTCTGTGTTTGTTTTGTCGTCTTCGCGTGAGATTGATGACGTCATTACCAAATTAAATCTCCACCAATTAGCATTTTGCATTGAAATTTTCGATGTGGATATTTAAATTGCTGAGACGTTGTTGCAAGCTCTCTTTCCATCTTTCCCTATATCGTGCCTCCACTCCCAAGAGAGCTTGCTCGCAGGCTAGGTATCATATAATCTTTGTCTTTTATTTGATCCTAAAGAAACAATACGTAATATTGAAGCAATCTAATACGCAGTTAGCCATTCATAAAAATTGTATGCGTACCGTTGGAAATGATAAAACTTGATTCAAGTTGCAGCAGCTGTTACTTTACAAAACTCATGAAACTCTTTCCCGTGGTAACAAAATGAGATGCTCTGAATCTCGGGTCTAATGGAAGTAAAGGACACGTAACTTTAGATGGCTGAATCGATTGACGCATTTATAATCTCCGGGATAATCAGGTGATGAAAAACCGAGCGTTCGATTTTGCTTGATTCAGATGATGTTGTGATACGACGTAAGCTTGCTTCATAGGTATCATTCGGCGACACAACTAAATTGAACCTCATTGAACTTAATTGAACGTTTGATTTGGTTCGATGTGCATTTACTTTTTGTGAGTTCGATTTTGTTCAATGACCGAACAACACCGAATTTAATCGTTCGATTGAGTTTGATTGAGTTCGATTGAGTTCGAAAACCGAATGTTCGGTTTGATACCTCGGGCGTCAGTAATCATGACATCACATAAGGTATACAAAAGATAAGGATGTCACATCAGAGTAATAATGTTACTTGTGAGGTGTCAACGTTTCATACTTACAGAACACAGACAAATCACTGTTAATCTTGTGGTAGTGGTTTAGGTTGTGGTAGATGTTTTACATGTAACATATGTGCAAGTGAATTCAACTGAATGGTACGTAATACATTTGACTTTGTTTAAAACAAAATATGGAGAAATTTTTTAAAGGCCGGTGATAAAGAAGGACTCATGACATTGTGACCTGAAGAGAAATGAGTTTAATTTTGCTAGTCTTGACATGATTGACACATTTCTTTGAATGATTGTTTCACCACTTTATAATGGTAAAATTGTCATATGACAAACAAAAGAAATGAACTCCACTGATTTTGCGAATTTTTATAACATGTTTAGTTTGTTTCGTACTACCTTTTTGTATTTCCAAAGGTAATTGTTAATTTTTAGAAAAGATATTTTTAAAATTGTTATGAATTCTTAGTGAACTTGTTTGCTTTTGTAAGGGGATTCTCAAGTTAGCAAACTGAATTTAAACGTTATGTCATGAGGTATACTTTAATGTGTTTGAGTGCGTGTGGAGTGACAATTTTGCCTTCCATGGTGATCTGCTTGTGTTTATCAATGTTACGTTCTTGTTTTACTGGTATGCTGACTGTCTGTATTCACACTCTAGGCCTAACAGTAAATGTTTTATCATCTCTGTGTAAACATTCTCACTCGTGGACAAATTTGTCCTGAAATTGAACATTGGCACATTGAATTTGTTGGTTTTTAGGACAATAAATATTAAAAGCGATGTGAAGAATAAGCTGAGTGATCAGAGTTTAAACATGATAATTTATCATGTAGTAACGCAATAGTCAAAATATTCTGTCATATGGTCACACTTTTTGTCATGCCGGTTTGTTTGTTGAGCGATGTAAAAATCGTTAATCTAGAGATGGGCTGGTCAGAAAGGCTGGTGAAATGCCTATTGGGCTTTCTTGTTCTATTTTTAGATAAACAGCTTGCATCATGAATTTTCCTTATGTGGTTTGAGAAAATATCCATATTACACCCATGAAAGGTTTTTTTGGTTTGCATCCAGGAATTTCCAGTATTGTTAAATATGGAGCTCTCCGCTATCTCGAAAGTTCCAAATGGTTTGGTACTTTAAAAAAAGACCAGTTATAAACCTCAGTGAGGCTAACATAATTTCTGTTGTAACATGCGTATTTGAGCATTTATTATGACATCCATTTTCAACATAAGCTTTGTTGTTGTTCTTTACTATTCGCATGTTCGTCATGTAGAGTGAAATGTTTTATGTTATTCACGGAGATGTTTAAAAATGTGTTTGAACTTTTTGTGTTCTAATATTTGTGGTGAGGGCTTTATTGTTGTCATGAATACTTTGTGTGCTGAATGCAACGTAAACAACAAAGCTAAAATTTTCAGAATTGAAATTCTGTTCTGCACCCTTAAACCTGGTGACAAAGCAAAACTGTTGAATGTAATGTAAATTATATTACAAATTAATGTTTATAATGTTAGTAACAGAGCTAGAGTAAAATAGCAACCTTTTTTCCTGGAATTAATTTTGGTTGATGATACACTGAATTTGCAATACTTTGAGTGTCAAGTGAAACATCAAATTTGAATAACATGTGAAATCAGACCTTTTGAATGAGCGTGATGGAACAATTCTAGCTTGATGATATCCGGTGAAAAGCGGCTGAAAACCCTTTGCTGGATTGCGTGATATAAATATTTTTGTATTTGATTATTAATAAATAACTTTGGTGTTTTAAAACAGAAACATTCCTTTTTGAAAGGATTGAAAATGGTGAAATATTGACTAAAGCAAAGGAAACATGCAATCTTCTGTGAACACAAATTAATATTCAAATTTGGTCTACTGAAATTTCGTACACATCAATGTCGCCAAACTATATTTCCTTATTTTGGAAGCTAAAAACAGTGTACGTAAGTCTTACTTCATGTTTAATAAGATGAATTGCGCATTGCTTTCAATATTTTCATCTTTTTTTACGTTCTGGAAAAAGACCTTCTTATGAAAACTCTAGCTGCTCTGGAATATTTTGCTTTTGGAGTTTCCAGTGACCTTCCTGGGGGGGGGAATGGATATTTTCTGGAACCAGTTATTATAGTTGGTATATGTTGCTGATGAAATGGTGTTTGGATGGGTTTTTGAGTTAGCTATTTAGAGATGTGTTTTTTATTGTTACCCCCTATTGTTACCTTCTTGTGATGGTTTGACTGTGATTGAATAATGCAAAAGTAAAAATTTTTATTTGCAGGCGTGAAGGTGAAGAAAAGAATCTGAAATGTGGAACATGTACTGGACGGCGTTGGTAAAATAAAAAGTGAGTTATTTATAAGGCAGCGAATTTTACAATTGTTTAATTGCCTGGAGATTATGAGCGGTTGGTACTTTTTTAAATGAATTTTTTCTTTAATTTTATTTTTAGATGGACAGTTGCATCATCAATTTTTATTAGAGTTGCCATTTATTGGCGATGAAATGGTGCTGTTTGGTTAGTAGAATAATAAAGGTTATGACGTTAGAGGTTTATTTCTTTATTTAACTGTGATTAGAGGAAAGAGATTATTGTTTGATCTGTTCTTTTCTTTCTTAAAATTGTATAATATTGTGTAAATGGTTGAATTGGTTGTCAACCGTTTTACTATCAGGCATATAAAGAGAGTCATTCTTCCAGTAATTTTTTAATGTAACTTTTGGATTACCGTGTGGCACCAAATTTTTGCGGGAGTTTAATTTTGCAGATTGGCGATTTTTTGTGTTTTGCGGGAACTAATTTTTGCGATTGGAAAAGACTGGTTTTTCTTGCTGGGAATAAATTTTAATTTGCGATTTTCTGAAAGTCGCGTTCAAACGGAACTGATAACATTGTTTTATCTGCAATCGAAATGCAGCTAAAACAACATGGGAATGTAAGACAGACCAATCAATGTCACTCTCTTACACTACAATGGATCGACAATAACTAGGGTACCACTTGATGTATTATCCACCGAGTTATCTATGGCATTTTCTCCTTTAAACCAGTATTTTTGTATATAATTTCTACAGTGAAGTAAATTTGTGCGGAAAAAGAATTTGCGGTAATTTTATTTTGTGGAAACTTATTTTTGTGGATCACGAAGAAAACCGCAAAAATTAGAACCCGCAAAAATTTAGTACCACACGGTAAGAGATATTGATGAATAGTTTTAGTAAAACTGATGATATTGTAAAATGACTACCGGGATTCCCGGCGGGATCCCGGCGGGAAATGAATTTCCCGGCAAAAATCCCGCCGGGATCCCGACAAGAAATAGTCCCGGAGGGGAATCTCGGCGGGAATCCAGGCAGGATTTTCCTTTCCCGGGGGGACCTCCAGGGATCTTGCCGAGACAATGGCATCCCGGCAAGAATCCCGGCGAGATTTTCCTTTCCCGGCGGGATCCCGGCAAGATTCCCGCTTCCCGACGGTATCCCGGCAGGAAATAAATTTCCTGGCAAAAATCCCGCTGGGATAATGACAAGAAATAGTCTCGGAGGGGAATCTCGGCGGGAATCCCGACGGAATTTTCCTTTCCTGGTGGGACCTCCCGGAATCTTGCCGAGAAAATTTCACCCCGGCAAGAATCCCGGCGAGATTTTCCTTTCCCAGCGGGATCCCGGCAAGATTCCCGCATCTCGACGGGATCCCGGCAGGAAATAAATTTCCCAGCAAAAATCCCGCCAGGATCCTGACAAGAAATTGTCTCGGAGGGGAATCTCGGCGGGAATCCTGGCGGGATTTTCCTTTCCCGGCGGGATCTCCCGGGATCTTGCCCAGACAATGATATCTTGGCAAGAATCCCGGCGGGATATTCGAGGGATATATTCCAGGAGTTTTTGCGGGCTTTCCATTCCCGGAGAGAATCCTGGAGGGATTTTCATCTTCACCTAGATCCCACCGGGAAATGGTGTGCTTCCTGAAGGCATGGTGATGGAAAAAAAAATCTCTTAGGATCCCCATGTCAATCTTGAAAGGATGTTCGTTTCCTGGTAAAGACGGGAAAGGCCAGCTAACAAATTTCATTATGCAAAACATTTAATGCGCTTTAACATTACTAGTGTTTTTAAAACGAGCACTGAATTTCTTATGAATTTTCATTGTGTTGTTATCCACAGGTGAACTCCTCAGTGTTAATGGTATTCAGTCACTATGGACGTTTTCTTTCTACTGTGTTAGTTTAATCATCTCGTCTATGCATATTTGTTAAATTGCCGGAGGCCTAATGGAGACGTAATGTGCGCGCCAGGCTGCTTGAATATTAAACTGTAACTGAATATTTATTGTATGCACAATTATTTACGAGACGGCATATTGACTAGTTTGACCGTTAAAATTATTTCAATAAAAAAGTAATTAAATCATAACGGTTTGTGATTGCGTTATCACTGGAGTTATAATATATTAAGCTTATTACAATCTCAGGGAAAAGTTATATTTGCACAGTTAAAATTTAAAGTAATCCTTATCAAAGTGAAATTTATCAGTGATTATTTATCAAGATTGCCAATGTAAAAAACACTCCTTACGAAATTAACTTTTCACTACTTACAGAGAATAAAAGGACTGCAAAGCACGTGTAAATTCACTGAGGTCAGATACTGGTAACGAGTGAGTGGTGAGTCGTGACTTGCGCAGTATAAACCAGGTTGTCGATAAGTTTTTACTCGAAGGTGCGCCCCGATTTGAGTCTTCTTGTGCCGTATATTACGCGTAAGAAAGTTTATGTTGCATCTTCAAATCAGCTTTTAATGGATGGAAATTCATGCGAGCTCTATGGAGGTTTTTTAGAAAGTTTTCTAACTTATAATCATCATGTCAGTGGTTTATACGGAGATGGAAAGTTTGACGACTCAATGACGCTCACGCTTGAACATGCAGCCAGCAATATAAGTAGTTACTAGAGGTAAGAAATATTTCTTGTGTTAGGCTTCCATTGAGTTGAATTTTAGGAAAATTTTGATTTTTAACATTTAAGATGGAATATAATAGGGTTTTAAATGTCGCACACGATCAAGCGATAAACTTTTCCAAACACACTTAAGCGAAGCTTGTTATTAATATATAATTTAAATGTGCAACATGTTTCACTGTCTAGAACGACGAAGATCTAGAGAGTTAGGCTTGGTGCAAACAACATGGGAGTTAGGTACTTAACGTTCACAGTTCACAGTAACGTTCAGTTCCTGCATACTCCAGTAATCTTGTATCTACACTGACGTTAAAGTCACGTCAATTGACTACATGCCCGGTATGAGTGTTGAGATTCGTGAAATGTTTTTGCATAAAAAGGTAGGAGTGCCGATTCCTTCACCTGGGATTAGGATTTTTTGAAAACAAACTGTCCAATGCCCCACTGTCCAAATGCCCTGCAGTAGAAGTAAAAGGGCAAATAAGTCTTGTTTCTCTGTATTGCTCCAATGACTGATTCCTTCTGGGGATCTACCATTTCATTTTGTCGTCCTTAGAAAAAGTTAATAAAAAAACTCCTTGTCCAAGCCCGATGAGGTTATCTCTGAAAGGAAGTGACAGGACTGTGACGTGAAAATCGCAAGACCACCAAATGCTGTGGGGTAGCCTTAAGCCCGGCCACACCAATGTCCAGGGGAATGGGCACTCCCGGAACTGACTGGTGCATTGAGACATAAGGCACTGTTGACATATTATCGCAAGCTCCCCGCTTAACACCCATTGGATGTTTAGGTCAGATCCCTTCTCCACTCCTCATTAACGTCCACCTGTAACTTTGCACTTCCATGTTTTTCTAGAGCCAACGAATTTTGTCACTGTGACTGAACTTATACAAGTGTCAAGGCGATGCAGTTGTATAATTTGGCTGCACCAAGTTTATTCATATTTTCTACTGAAGTACGTTTTTCTCTTTACTGTGTTCTCTACATGGACAAAAAAAGTTATACTACAGTATAGTGGTTGAGTTGTCCTAGATTCCTACTCTAAAGTCCAAATCTCGACTCTCCCTAAGCCCCTTCGCACCCTAGACATCCAATATTCATTAAGCAGGGCACCTGTGATTTTGTTGATGGCGCAGTTGACATTATGAATCCAGAGATGGGTGATAATTGCTTCACAGAGCACTCACGGACTAAAAATATGAGAAAAACATTGTTCATGAAAATTTATTTCTGACAAAAAGTACATACATTAGACAAAGGAATAGTTTGCTCATGTTTCTTCCACTGAGAAACCAAACAAAGGATAGCAATTAGAATTGATAGTTTGTTGACAACAGACTACTACATTCATCACCCACATGGTCAAAATCAGTTTCTGTGGTAGCAGAAGTTCTTACAGTTACATAGGGAAACACTTGCTAAGTACAGTTAAAAATTTTGGGATACAATTAGGCAACAGAAGCCGTTAAGAAAAGTATACCTGCCAGCTCACGCGCATTAGGCGTGAGTCACTGACGCCTGAAGATTGAAAACATGGTTCCTAATATCACACCACTAATCTACAATTTCTCATGCCTGACTCACAGTTGTGGACAACTTGCTCATTAACCATTAACATGAAAAACTGAATTCAATTTGCACCGAATGGTCCAGTGAACAGCACTAAAATGTGAGTCCTACATATCAAGCTAACAAGTTTGCTAACAAGCTTTGCACTGCGACATGACCTGGAATCGTTCAGTAATCATCAGAACATCTTTGGGAGTCTTCGGCAGTGTTTGAAGTCACAGGGACATCTTCGGCAATGTTCAGGAGTAGTCAAACATTTTTTTGGAAATTCACGTACTAGCGTATTTTTTGGATTTTTCAGCCCCAAAAATCAACCTTGACTTACACCGGCCAAAAATAAGAAAAATACGAAACTCCTGTAAACATGTGTCACTTGATCCATGAAATTTGTTTCCTTACACTTGTTTACAAACAAAATACTGTCATCTTTAAAGTCGCTTTATACTTTACAAATAGGTATGGTCGAAAGTCTCGCGCATTTGAGTTAGGAAAACTTAGGTAAAAAATGTAGAATACTATTGACCTAAAAATAATTGTCAAACAGAATAAAAACTCCAAATGCAGTGTCATTGAAACAATTAACTGGGCATTTCAGTTTGCAATTGAATGTGACTTCTTATAATTCAGGGCTCCTGATAGGGTGCAAAAAAAGTTGAGAAATTATGTGGCATTTCATGGTAAATTCTGTGACAAAAAAAGTACAACTGTGTGGCAGATTGCAAAATTTTTCAAAACTGAACCTAGTTTGAACCTAGTTTTTCTACTTGGGGGTGTCAGAAGAAGAACAACAGAATTTTTCTCTGACTCAGCAGACATTAACAACCAAATGATTTTTCTCAATGAAAGAGCACAAGATTCACATCTGGAAATGGTTTGCATGTACCTTCTCATGATGATAGAGCCCAGTGCTGTTCCTTCCATATGTTCACTAATACATGCAATGCCTGGTTGTTTAAAGCCAATTGCAAGTCAAAACACATTGTATCATTGTAGAATTGTCTGAAAAATGGACTTAATTGACAGAATTAATGCAAATAAAAAGGGTACCATAGAAAGATCTATCGATGGTCAAGTAAATAGACATGACATTCATGCCATCTGAGAGGTAACATAATAATCGCACGTTAGACTTAGCTTTCAAATACTTTTTGAGGTTTCAACAATTGATACTCTGGATGCAATGTGATAGTATGTGTAGGAACGCCAAAATGTAATAAACCAACCTAACACCATACTCGAGATGGTTTTTTTTTTAAAGTTTGAAATCCATCTTTACCTTTTTGAAAGATCTTAATTTAGTGATGTCTCAAGAATTTAACATACTACTTTTTAAACATTTTGCTGATATCACGAAATTGTGTGAAATCACACCCTTGCATAGTAAATATCAGAAGCCCTGTCTTATATTACAAATGGAAAGTATTTAGCAGGGTGGTAACGAGGTATGTGGGATCAGGGATCAAAGGGGTGGGATCAGGGATCAGAAGGATGGGATCTGAGATCACAGCCCTAGGCCCAGGGATCATACACCATGGGATCGTAATCAGCAGTTTTTTTAGGGATCAGGGATCAGGTTATTCCATATTTGTGGGATCAGGGACGAAAATGGGTCACGCTTTTGGAATCAAGGATCAGGAATTTGCGTACAAAAATGGGATCAGCAAAGAAAACACATACCTTGTTACTACCCTGATTTAGTACTGATAGGGGCCTTTGCATGAGCCCAGGCTGGAGACTACCCCTGGTCAGGTCACTGCCACAGGTCAACCCTTCTTCAATCAATTTTCTCAAAATGTTCACAAAGGATGTGCAAAAACAACTAGCGCAAACGTGCTTAAGCCCCTTCTCTAATACTCGCCCCCCTTTCTTACATGTTCGCTAAAGAGAGCTTTTACCCTTACTTAATGAGTGCTTTCCTCCATTTTGTTTGCAGCAAGTAGATTACTCGTAAATACTAGTCTTAGATCAGGAGAAAATTAAGTGAGAGCTGACCCAGGTTTGACTAACCAGCCTTATATTAAACAATTATTATTCAATAAATTGTCACTATGCCCATATATGGTAAGGAAGCCCTCAATATCTGTCATCCTACATGACAGATATCCTGCGATATACGTAAATGACCATATTTGGAAGTGCACTGCAGATTTTCTTTCATTGCTTGTTTGGCGGCCATTTTGAAAAGCGAGGCAGTTTTAGCAGTGTTCTCCGTAAATTTTAACTTTCTGGAAGAAACTTTCCACGATTAAATGTTCTCAAAAAGTCAACAAGTATTTGCTTCAGCTCACAAAGATATCCAGAGGTTGACTTGGAATTTTCATAGTGAGAACTCAACCAAGAAAATGCTATTGCGAACGAAGCAGCACACTTGCTCACGGAAAGTTGTAAAGAATAAAGTTGAAAAGATTTTAATTCACAGAAAGAGGACTTATTCTCGGTAAGGTAGCAATATTTTTTTTCCTTTGTCTTGTCATTTCCAAACATGAGTTTGTAAATAAGTCTTTTTAAGTGAACGGTAGTAAACTTCGATTTCTTGAAGTTCTGTTTTGATTTTTATTAAGCTTATGTGTTGCTAGCTTTTAGCGTTTTTATCATAGAGCCGTAGTTTTTCTCGTTCTGAAAATGGTAAGCGATGGGAATTTGTTGAATAATAAAACAATTACAGTTGTATCCTGCTCAATCTTGCGGAATATCCCCTGATTTAGCCAACTCAGCCTACGGCCTCGTCGGCTAAGTATCAGGTGATATTCTGCGCGATTTCGCAGGATAGTTGTAAATTATTGGGTGAGGTTTTTACAATATCCGGAATAATCAATGTCGAGGTAACTGTTATTAGCCAAAGCCAGGGGCTGAGGCTGATAACACTTACCGAGTCCTTGATTATTCCGGATGTTGCAAAAACTGAATCCAATAATTGTTTTATTATACATTGTTTTACAGGTAAACAAAATATGTTCCGGCTTCTATGTCTTCCGGCTTCTGAACGCTTTTTTCCTTAAGGTATTCGTGGAACAGTTCCTTCCCAATTTTTGTCAGCCTTCTTTTGTTTTCCGAGTCTTTTTGTTTCAGCAATTTTTCAATTTCTTGTTCGGTTGAAGAAGCGAATCGACGAGCAAGGAAGTACTTCACTTTCAGATGCCTCCCAGATTGCTCTTGGAAAAGCATCATTGCATCTGCTAGCAGATTAGTGAATAATCTGTAGGTGGCGCTGATTCCCAGAATTAACTGTAGGCTCTTAGCCAATGAAAAGACAGATAGTGACTACAATGTATAGTAATCTAGATAATCATGGTTTGTGTAAACTAAAATGTACCCATGGTTAAGTCTCCAGCTTGGCCTCATGTAACCCTAGTCACTCTCAAAAATATTAGGGATTGTACTGACGTACTTAACCTTGTCAATCTCTACAAGGACACACTTTCTTCTTACTGATGACAACTCCACCACTTTTAAGGCGTTGATGTCCTCACATTCCATTGCCATGGTGAAGGTGTCATCAATGGCCAAGATGTGTTCATCTAGTGTGTCCTTGATGGCAGACTGCAGGTCTGTTCCAATGGGTGAAGACAACAGCTGATGGCAGTGGTTTCTTGCAACTTCTAGTGGCTTTAAAAGGGCCAGAAGTGCACCTTGGAAATTAAGGAAGAGTTGTATGCAGCCATACTTCTCTTCCTCGCTTTCATCCCCATAGGCCAAGGTATGCGAATTTCTTCTCTGCATCCTGGTGTACAGAGCAGAGAAGAAAGTCTGACCTTCCTTCTCCACTCTGTAATAGCTTCCAATTCTGTGAGATGTAAATGGTGGCTTTCCTTTAGCCTCCAGGTAGTTATCGAGGGCTGCCCTCTGGTCTACCTGGAGCACGATGTTCTGCTCTTTTCCAAGAGGAAGCATGCGGGATGTGTGTTGGTTGCGATGCATCCTGTTATGATTTTGATTAGAACAATATTTATTCAGCTTCTGGATTATGACTTATATTTAAAAAAATTGATGCTGAGTCAAACTGGCAAGTTTGAACACCATAAAAACCAATAAAAACCAATATGTTCAGTTTACTATCAAATAAGCAATATCTAAATGTTTTCTTTAAACAGGTGTCAAGGTCTTTTATTACATGACCTGAGTGATGCAAGAGTTTAATTTTTCTTGGTTTATTGACTTTAATCTTTGAGGACTCTTACATTTTTTATTTGGGGAGGGTATTGTGTTTTTACAGGACTCAGTATTATATAGTTGAGAGTTCATCTGTTGTATGTACAGTCTGTAATTATTGTGTAATGTTTGATAATAGCTACCAATTTAGCAGTCTAGAAAGATATTCTGGTAACTAGTCACACATTCCTTAATTCCCAGGTTCTGTGCTTATAATGAAATATCAGGCCAATAGTTCTATCTCACTGACAAGAAGGCTAAATTTCATTTCAGAAAAATCTTTGAAACATGCAGGTTTTGATTGGTAAACTTATTTCTGGGCTCTGTTAAGCAGACATCCTTGGATAGGAATGGATTGTGTATTAGTGCACTTGAATGACAAGGGTTGAGCTACAGATTGATTTTTAAATACTTAACATGATTAAGTAATTATTGTTTAAAAAAGTTTTCAATTGAAATTTTTTGCATCTGATAATGTTTAATCAGTTATCATAATACACAAGGTGGACTGGTACCTTTTCTCAAAATTTCCAATAAGATCTTTGAGTAACTTCTGTGCATCGCCAGGAAGTGTTTCAAGGTCTAGCATTGTCAAAAATTCTGGAAATTTTCTGTTCATGAGAAGTGTGCACATTATCTGTGAAAATGAAAATACATATATTATGAATAGTGAAATGTGGTTTTTTAATCACTTGCATAGTTACTCATTCCACTTTAAGCAAAATTAGTGGTTTTATTAATATATTAATTATTTCAATCAGAGAACTGAAAGATAATTATTTTCAAACGCATTCCCAGAGTCTTTTTCAATCCCCACCATAGTCACCTCACTCTCTCTGTGGTGAGAAGATGGAAGACCCTAATAGATTGATTAGCCATAGTTTGACAGTTTTACTGAAACAAGTTAAACTCTGATTTAATTGTATCAGGTTAAAAGCAATAATAATTACATTAATATTAGCATACAGTTGACTCCTGGTAAATCAGACCCTCGGTAACTCAAATCTGACACGCTAACTCTAACCAAAACTGATTTCCCCTGGATTTGTTTCATTAACATTCACTGTAATTTTACCCTTAGTAACTCTAACCCTTGATAATTAACTCGACACTCCCGCTAACTCTGAGTGAATTCCTATTCCCTTCAGGTCATTTTCTTTATAGTTTTTCCCGCGATAACTCGAACCTTGTTTGTCAAAGTGTAGTGGGACAAAACACGTTCCAATTAACACTGCATTTATTGTAAATTAATTTTCGAAAAAATGAGCAGCCTTTTAGTTTTAACGTGTCTATTTGTCCACTGTGTCAATTTCTTTAGTTTCCTCGTATTTTGGTACACCGACAAAACGTCTCAGTTCTTCCTGTGAGAATACATGTGATAAGTTGGTGTCATTTCTGGATTACTCGAACTCCTGATAACTCGAACCTTTTTTTGATTTTCCTTGAAGGTTCGAGTTATCGAAAGTCAACTGTATAAGATAAAAAGCAAAGCATCATATTTGCTAAATATCTTTCACTTGAAGTCAATTAATTTGAACTGTTTGTTTGACTTAAGTTCCAGCTGTGCTTCTTCAATATTACGATGCTACCTTGAAGAGAAGCTGTGGTCAGGGCCTGAGTGGACACTGGCTACCATGATAGTAAGTACTCAGGCTCACAACATTTGTCCAATTTGGTTGAGTACTAGTGTTTCAGTGATAGCAGTGGGTATTAAAACAGAAATAACTCAGTGATTCAGAGCTTGGTCTTGAAATCAAACTGGAAAAAGCTTTGAAACTTCGTTAACACATAAGGTTGTTATACGTGTATATAGACCACATGTGTGCTAAAAATCGTAGGTCCATGTTCGTTTGTGACGCTGAGAGCTTAAACTTGAAGAATTTATTTTAGCCGACAATTTTTTTCTAAGTTTGCACTAATTCTACCAAAGGGTGACTTCTCTTCTTCTCTGTTTGAACTCAGACAAAAAATGCTTCATTTGGTTAGGTTGAGTTTTTTGAAGGAGGCAGTAATTAATATATAGATTTAGCCAAGCCTAAAAGCGGAGCCCCCTTTTTGTTTTGTTTTTGCTTTCAGTTATTAATTTGTGAAAATACTCTCATCCAAGTCGTTTTATTAAAAAAAAAAAAAAAGAAAGAAAATCCTTGTTCCCGCTGAGTGTCGAACCCGGGTCATCGGCGTGAGATGCCGGTAACTAGTCCACTAGGCCATGGGCGTATGACATTAGTTCAGAGGTTAATTTTAATACTTATTTCTTTTTTCGTGACAAGCTGCCTATCAGCATGAAAATGCTGGTGTTTTTCCCGGCAAAATGTGTTCGAAACGCCGTAAAAACCATGGTTGTGGACAGAAAAAACCAAGAAGCACTAGCTCTGCTATATTTGGCGTCGAAACCGCTGCGAAAAGCTGCAAACTCAAGCGGTGTGCCGACCGAGTTTGAACAGAACCGACGAGGCAAATTTGAACTTTTTGCCTGAACTTTATCGCCGAATTTCTTTCGCCTAGATTGAACTTTTCCCCTTCCACCAAAAAGACAACTGAGTGTTCTTCTGAACTTTTTTTTCCATTAACAAATTTGTTTTTGACTTTTGTTGTCTTTGCTTGTTTTGCTACAACGCGGGTCAACATGCGATTTCGCGCCGAAAACACACGGGATTCAGCACAGGGTTATATCCAGTGTATGAAGTGTATTGGTAGCCCTGTGGTGCGGACGGACGGACGTACGGACGGAGGGATGTACGGACGGACGGTCACGTGACTACTACGTCACTACCAAAATTTTTTGGCTTGATAGATTACCAAATTTCCTTAGCAATGGAGCTCCGCTGACGCGCTAGCGCGCTGGCTCCGCTACAATGGATAAGTCATTCTTCTGATTTCATTAGAGCCAAAAAATTATAAACAAAACTGTGTCTACTCCATGATAACCTTTTTTGTTAAGCCTTTAAGCAAATCAAGTAGACTAAATTAGAGTGGCCCCACCATGATCAATTGCCCATTTTACACCCAGATCCCTTTAGTTAATAAAGCAGTTTCCCTCTGGTTTGTTTATAAATGTTTTAATAACAGGTTTCGTGGTCTTTCTACACTATCCTAGAATAATGGTCAGTTTAAAATGCAGTCTGCAGACTTGGTACAAAATGCAGACTGAGTACAAATTTCAGACTGAGTACAAAATGCAGACTAAGGCCAAAATGGCATAATATCATATAAAACCCTACCCAATCAAGGGAAAAAAAGCATGGTCAATTGACTAGTCACGGATCAGATGCAAGATATAGAACCACAAGAAAGGAAACGAATAGTCTGTTGCAATTTGGTTTTAATTGTGTGCATTTTTTACTCAGTCTGCAATTTGTACTCAGTTTGCAATTTTTGTACTGACCAAACATCGTACCCAGATCTTTTCACTCTTGAGTAAAAGTGAACATTATAATGTCTTATCTATGAAAGGTTCAGCTACACTATATTAGAAGACAGCTAATTGGTCAAAACTTTCTTTGCACCCCACTCTCCCAAGAAATTTCAGTTGATCTCAAAACTTTGCTTCTAAAATTGTAGCTTTTAAGCCCCCCCCCCCCTCCCCCTAGGAGGCTAGGAATTTTTGATGACCTTCCATGGGGTGGGTATGTATTTTTTTTCATTGGAACAGCTCATTAGAAAACTGAAAACTGTTCTTAACCCTTGAAGCACTAACAGTGACAAAAATGAAATTTCTCTTTACATTGTTACTACTTGTTAAAACAATCAAGTGATTATTGCAAGACTGTTAGGAGTCCAACATTATGAAGTTTTTTTGGAGGACTTATTAAAGGATGGTGCCTCCTTTTGAAAGTGGTCAGCAAGGATGAGATATCTTGATATTTAGACAAATTCTCCTAAGAAGTTCCATAAGAAATGTATGGAGAACACTAAGGAGAATATTCATTTTTATCTTGGGACTTGATGTTAAAGGGAAAAGAAATACTTTCCCACAGTCACCCTACTTTTAAACTTAAAATAGTTTGATCAAGTGAAACAGCCAGATGTTAATGTGTTTCGGTTTGTAGGATTGCAGTAATTAGATACAAACATTATTCATGTTACACTTTTGGTTGCATATATCAGTCTTATTAATACTAACTATATTGTATTTTTTTATTATTCTAGTCACCTGCTCCTTGACATATCTGGTGCCATGTGCCATGTCTTTCATGGAGCCGTTCACTGATTCATACGGAAAGCATGAATAAGCCCACAGAGGACCATACTTCCGCACAAAATGGACGAGATGCCTCACTTGATGAAATTTGTGGATGCAGGCCTTGTAACCTATTGTGATAAATTTTTTTTAATAATCTCACAAAAACAACAACCAATCCCTCACATGTTCAATTGTTTTGGCTTTTTCAGAAAATATCCATACTCCCCCCACAGAGGGTTTTTTTGGTTTGTACCCCCACCTTTCAGTTAAGGCTTATACAATCCTTTAAAAATGTTGGCCTTTAATCCCCCCCCTGGATTTTCCAATGACCCTGGTCAGTGGGGGTATGGATATTTTCTGGAACCACACATTATACATTGCCTAAACTATACTGTGTTAAATGTCGTGGATGTAGTTTCATACCATTGCACACATGCTACACTTAACCCTTTACCGCCCAAGGTAAATGTCAAGTTTTTCTAAATTGGCAACTATAGACTAGTAGACCCAATGTATACACCATTTGAAAGGTTATTTCTGGAATATGCTGAAAATCACACTAACAGGGATTGCGGAGGTCTCAGATTAGACTGAGGAGTGTCCAAAATGAAAAGAGAAAAACGTTTAAAATTTTCTTATTCCTCATACATACTGGGTATAGACCTAAACTATAGTTAAATTTGCAGCTCTCAGTGCACTGCTAAATGTAATTGTCAGATATCAACTTGAACCTAAAAGTACAAAGAAAAAATTTTTGAAAAGTTGGAGGGGTGGTAAATCAATTCTCATATAGGATGGGGGTTCAATTTCGTGCCTTTAATGTGCAGATCTTCCCAAGATCTTCTGGTTCTGCAAATTTCACAGAAATTGACCAAATGCTGAGCATGTAATGGCATCTTCTGCCATATGGCACTCTTGGACGTTAAAGGGTTAAAGTTCATTTGTAAGACCTAATAAGGTATGTAATTTGAATTGTCAAATCAGGAATAACTAACCAGACAGAGTGAGTGTCAGTCTGTTGAAGTCATCACACAATTTTTCAGCCAATGCTAGCCTCATTTTGGGGATCCTGTCCAGCAAGAGTGTGTGTACTGCCCACACCAATGTTGCAAAGTGGGACAAGTACAAGTTGGGTAGAATACCCCTTAATACTGGCACACTATAGTGCAGAGGCCATGCACGGAATTCATTGGCTGGAAAAAATATATATATATACATAATATATATATGTAATTTAGTCATGTTATTGATAATGCTCTTATCAATCAGGTCTTTATTTGAGAAAACCCACCTTTCCAATTGTGTCTGTCATTAAGGCTTCGGGGCAGCCTTGTTATTACATCTGGTGGTTTGATGGATGTTAGACGCTTGTCTAAGAGAGTTAGCTGTCAGAGAAGAAAATAATCACATTTTTAAAATCATGTTACATACAAGTGATTTCCCTTGAAGGCAAACTGCCTTACATTATAGGAATCATCAATCCTATTTAGTAAAACTGGGACTCATAGCCACTTGAAAATTTTAAAGAAATCTATTGCAAGAGGTCAAGGCAAAGCCTGTTTATAATTTACTTAGTTTTGTAAAAACACTCTGTATGTAATGCGTGCCTCAAGTATTTTGTCTGTTTTTCCTTTAATATATATGCATGTTAACCACACCGGTTTCACTAATGAAATAAACTGTCTCTTCTTACTTTGTTCCCTATGTAGTACTCCTTCTCTCTGTACTCCTTCCCCAACCATAAGTCAAGCAGTTGTTTTGTAACCCCCAGCAATATGGAGTGCATGTAGTCAACTACATGGCCATTAACTGGGTGGAATGCCTTATGTAACAGAAACGGCGATGACCAGTTATACCACTGTGCTACAATATGAGATGAAAATACAATTATTGTCACAATTGTTCTCTTTCTTTAGGAATTTATTACATGTATATGCTAAGGATGTGACATTTCATGAATTCATATTAATACAAATATCTATCCATTTTAAAGTATTATGTAATGGTTCAAACTGTTTTTACTTCAATGAAGTCATGCCCTATTCGACTATTGAGTAAATGCCCTTGGCGACATTTTGGTGATTCGTATCTTGTATTTGACTCCAGGTAACTCGAATCTTCTACCTACTTGAAGTTTCCCTCAGGTTAATTTTTTTTCATAACTTTACAATTCAGATAACATGAACTCGTGATAGCTCAGACCTTTTTCTGATTGATTGTAGATTCTAAAAGGATGAGGGAGAGGCACTCCCTAAAATATGGTACACGGGAACATTCCGACTGAAAGGGTATTATAAGGGAGCCCGATTTGTGTAAAAATAATAATTATTTTTAAAAGGGGGGGGGGGGGTGACCCCCACCTACCCCTCCCTGAACCCAACATTTTGCTCTAAGTGATAATAAGTAAAAAACTGTTGGGTTAGAGGAGGGGTAGGTGGAGAGTTTCCCAGAAACGTGGAATGATATTAAAAAAACACGACACATGAATATTGAAGGCTTTAGTAGTTGACCCATAGGGGAACTCGGCAAACATAGGATTTCTACTGCTTTGGTTTATCCTTGATGTATAATATGAAAGGTTGCCAGTTTTAAAATGAAACCTACCGGTTCACCATCAATTGACGTCATTTCCACTGCTTCAAGAACCTCATCTTCGGTCCTAATACTCATTTCCTCATTAAATGGCCACACACGGTGAAAGGTACTTCCGGGCACCTTAAGAAACGGTGTATAGGAAACAGTCAAAAGTATTAGTTGTTACTGAACAGAATTATTACATCGCGCCACCAAACTGTCTTTCAATAGGAATCATCAATCTTATTTAATAAAGTTTGAGAGGGAGATAATTAATTTCTTTAGCGTTCCAAACCACGTCCGTAGTTGCGGTCATTTGTACCAGTTGGGTACTGCTTCATTTTTACACGAGCTCGAGGAAATTTTTCTCACAAACGTTTTCGGGAAAACACCCGATAACATTCTCAAACTTCATTTTGCTACTCTCGAACATTGTACATGTACTACATATCAACTCTTACCAGCTCCCCGGGGTCATTACAAGTAGAACAACCACTTTTCCCGTTGAAGTTTTTCATCTGGGTTAGCAGCGCTCTACCGAGAAGATCAGATGTTGAAAGGAAAAGCATTCCTCTCCATGTCTCTGTCTCACTGTTAACGCTTCTGTCGATGCCTGATTATAAAGAAGCAAATTAAATCGCAAAGATTGGGGCTGATTGTTACCAACCGGGACATGGAATTTTCCTCAACGGTGCACTTAACGCACTCGAATAGAAACTTACCTTGATTTCCAGTTTCTATTTAAAGTATTGGGCTAAGCTGTTATTGAATGCTATAAACAAGTCATACCTTTTTCATGCAGTTCGTTGATTTCGTCAAGGAATGGCCGGAGATACACCTGCATGTTGGGTTTTCTGGGCGCACACCATAAACCACACGTCAGCATGTACTTGGGAGAAAACCTTTAAAAAAAGTGGAGTTCTAATTGATCCACAGAATGATTCATTTCTGTGCTAGTTTACACTATTGTTTGGCACCCATCCGTTCCAGGGCTGGGGGGCGGGGAGGGGTCAGCCAACCGTCTCCCTGCCCCAATTTTGAGAAGGGGCGACACATACTGTCAGTTAGACTTGCTCCAAGTCGTTATTATTTCCTTATAAAGATCGAAAACAATGATTACCGGTGAGAAGATAAGAGAAAAGCGAAGACGCGTGCGTTCGTAGAGCGCGCTGATTTTCTTCGTACGCGCGATGCACATCAGTGAAGTCAAGGATGCGTAATGAGCCATGTTCCGCTGTAGAACAAGAACCAACCGCTCAGATCGAGCGAGTCGGGAGTTCAAGTGTCACTGTAATTGTGAACCATTAGAGGAATTGTTAATGGATACTAATAAAATTGAGGTAATAATATTAAAAAAATGGTTAACGATTACGAAACGGTGTTCTAAGATATTTCCTTGGTGAATAAACTAGTCACTGCATTATGCCGAGACAATTTAGCTGACTCGGGTTTCCCTCTTCGCCTAGTACAGTATTTGTAGAAACCTCAAGCTTTTCGCCTGGTTATAATTAATATACCTTTTCTCTGGTGGCAGCTCGTTGAAAACGAGGCACACTGGCCACAGCTCTCCTTTAGATGACGACCTGAAGATGGATACCCCATCCGTGTTGAACGAAAACGAAAAATTGGTAGGCTGTGATAAAAAGCCGCCCGCTTCGAAGTGCTTTCTGTACTCTTCGCCGTCGTAAATGTCACGGATGCAGGTTTCTGCTCCTTCACCATTCTTATAAAATCATCATCTATAAAAATCAAAATAAAGCAAATAATTTACTTCACTGACCTAAGTTGTATTAGGTCTCTTAACAGCGAGAAAGGTTCAATTTGTCTCCTTAAATAAACGTTTCAATCACAAACCCACAGAACTAGTAACAGAATGTACAAATTGGAATAAGGATACTTGGGTATAAAATAAAAATTGAGGTGAATATTTCAGACATAACGAAAGCTTGTGGATAATGTAAATGCTTCCCAACTTGGGAATTTCATCTGTCTGATTGTAAATAGGTCAAGACTCTTGAGAATCGAGAAGCGCATGGAGAAGGAAAGCTCTAACACGCGTCTTTCCCCAATCTTATTCGTCTATCTCAAGCTCGCTCTAGACCTTTCGCTCAAAGCCCGCGCGTTTCCACGGACCAACGCAAAAATTACGAGTGTCTTCAGGTCTAATAGTTGACCTTGGTAGAATTTATTCCGGTAATTTAACTTTTTCTGCTGAATTGAACGTGAGTTTTATTTTTTTTGGTATTTAAACCCTCGGGCGTACAAATGGGGGGGGGGGGGGGGGGATGAAACCACCCCCATACGGTTTTCCTTGAATTTTTTCAAGACGAATTATCGTCTAGACCTCGCGTTTTCAGTGGCTGTGCACCCATTCCTAAGACACATTTTGACATAAGTTTAGCGAGAATCGGTTGCTATGGTTACGAGATATGACGTCATAAGTAGCATGTGGTCAAACCAATTTTGGAGAAAAATCCCTGTTTTTTATCCTTTTTAGGTGAAAAATGCAAAAAATGTTAATAAAAAGCAGCAAAATGTTAAATTATGTCACATTTTACATGTCCAGCATCTTCCAATTTTAAACGTTTTTTAACGATTTCTAATTTTCGGTAAAATCCAAGATGGCCGCCATCTTGAATGACGTCACAGCCCCCCCGCCCCCCGCATTGTGACAACCCATAATATGTGCCTCATCTTGTAGAGCACATCACAGGCTTTCTAGTAAACGTGAAATCTTTTCAAAATAGTTTAACATAACGAAAACCCAAGGGGGGTTGAACCCCCCCCCCCTTGCACCACGGAAGGGATGTGACTTTGCTTGTACGTCGGAGGGTTAAACCTAAGCCACACAGTTTCTTTTAGGCCTCCTCGCTACTGTTACCATCATTCTTTCTTCTTTTTTCCCGTTATTCATTATTTTTGCATTGTTGTCTGTGGTGTGGCAAAAAATAAAATTGTATACTAACCTTGAAAAAGTCTCCGCATTTGGTTCTTTTTGGGAATATAATCAAAGCTGATTAATTTATCTCCTTTTCCGGGACAGCCATCCACCACACAGGCATCCTTCTCGTCCGGAACCATCCCCTGACATATACCACAATATTTTGTATGTATGGGCTCGAACTCGTCGTCTGATAGCACTTCTTTGAAAAAAGATTTTAACTTGAAAACTGAAGGGGCACAATTATTTTTTTCAGGACAGTGCACTATAATTAATTCGATGAGGGATAGAGATGCATCTTGAGTTAGGTGAAACTTTTTTGCGTATGACATGATAAGAATGTTGCTGATGGTTGCAGATATTCGGCTTCCTTCGTACGGGGGTAGACTCATGTCTGCTCCTTCAACTTCTTCATCGGTGGTCTGGCTGTCTGTAGATGGTGATAACGACCTTTCGGATAAATCCGAGTCGTCTCGACTATCTAAAAACCAGAAAACATATTTTCCTCATTTAATCAAATAATCGCTCTTATGGATTGTACCACTTCGTAGCAGATAAAAGACACACAGCAACTATTTAAGTTGATGCCGTGTAACAATTGGGTTCGCAGTCGAGTTTTCTGCGCGATTTTTTAAGTTGCAAGGTTTTGAACCAACTTGAAAATCCCTCAACGGCAAATCATTTTGCTTTAAAGTCGTTGCGCTAAAATACGTCCCGTGTAGCGGCGAGTTGCGCTAAAACTGGTCGTTGCAAATATTCCCGATCGATATCAATGGATTTTTTGCGAGCGAGCGCTTCACAGATCATTGATTTCATTCTATGTTTTGGAGAAGTTGATGCAGAATACTGAACAGTCCCTTGTCAAAGAAGAGAGTGTCACGAGTTCAGTATTAGAGGGTTAACTTAAAGTGATAAAGGTACTAACCACCCACGCCGTTTTCTTCTTCATCTCGTCTACTAACTGGTTGAATTGAAAGTTGCATCATAGCGTGCGAAAGAATTTAAGGTAGCCACACAATCTCGTACCCGAGTCCCTAGATATCCTGTTGTTAAGGTGGTCTTCTACTCAAAAAAGGTGATGTTAGGTTGCAAAAGTCACTTTTTTTTAAATGGCAAAATTGTAAACTTTAAACACTTGGGAATGCTGTCTTGAAATAATCTCACTCGGTTTCCAGCATTAAAGCAGCGGGATTTAAGAAATCTAATCAGCAGCTTGCGACTTTTTCCATAGCAACGGCCATAGCAACAATTGTTTACATTTATTAAATGCGCACAAACAAGCCTCAATAAGAACATTGCCCCCCCCCCCCCCCTCACCTCTCTGTAAACTGACATCTGGTACTACTGTGGAGAAACACCTGACTGAGGAGAGAGTCCTGAGGTCCCAGTTTTAACCGACAAAACATGACCCAAATCTTACGGAAACGATGGTTTTTGCATCAAATTACCGTTCAGCTTGCATTTTAGTGTGGCAACTTGAATTTGACTATAGTTTTAGGATAATGAGCAACGGATAAGCTGTCTAGAATCCGTTCCCTTATCGTTAAGACTGTTTTTCTCCAATAACAGAATTTCTCGAACTGAATGAACTTTTGAGCACGATATCTCCGGGGCATCGTAACCTAGTGTTCTGAAATTTTCAGCAAGATTAAAGGACTTAATTTCCTAGGTCGTACACCTAAAAAATGCTCACGATCTTGAACTGCTTCTCAGTAAGTGAATCCTTGCCCTCTTTTTTATTCCCTTCTACCTTACTTTCTGGAAAAAAAAGAATAAAAATAAATTGGAAAGAGGCCAAGCTGCTTAATTTTCGAGGTTTAGCCCCTGAAGAATTCATCTGTGGACAGATCTAAGTTGATTTCATACTTATCGAACCGTGCATTAATAAGATATCGTGCTTACAATGAACCCCCAATTTTTTAACTGAGAAGGCTGGTTAATCATAAACTATTATGCCATGTGACCTGAAAAGACTCAGTTTCAAGTCAGGGCGTGAATCCCTATAAAATGATGGTAAACTGCCTCCTGCAAAGTTCTTTTCTAAAGAAATTCACTTTTTGGGTATAAGACCACCTTAAGTAAAGTCTTGTTGGCTTTCACTGATGACCGCGTTAGCCTGGAAACGAATTTGTTCAACCAAATGACCAAGTGACGAAGACAAAACCGACATTTCGAAGAAGCGAGCAAGTCAAGCGAACGTATTCGAAGCTTAACTTGTTTTCTCCTTTTTGCTTGAAATATTTTTGGCCGTCTGGTGATGGAAGGGCATCATTAAGCCTGGAAATCTGCAAATCACTAGCATCCCTCAAAGAAGCGAGGCATGTTTTGCTTTTCGACTGATAAATAGTGCTTTTTTCAGCGCTCGAGGTGACAGTTTACAGTCGGAGGCAAGCGGAGCCAGACGGAAGTCTATTATTACCTCTTCTGTTAAAACGGTGTCAATCTCAAAATGGTACCAACGTGAGTTGTGGCTCATTTGCCAAAGCGTGCGGTGGTCGAAGTTTGGAAATGAGGAGGTGATTTTCGACTTATAATATTTTTGAATGAATCGGAAGTATGACGTTGCCCGCGCAAAGTTTTCAAAGCTATCCCATAATGCATTGGGATATTTATATACTTTTTGAGATCAGGCCGAAACAAAATGCACAGGAAGGAAGGAATTGAAAGACAGCCACCGAAAAGACGTAGGGTTCTTAACCTGTATAGAAGAAACCGTGTTTCAGCCCTTCTTTGCGAGGAGAAATAAGCGCGCGGTCAGTGGATCGGCGACGGTGTCTCGGCTGTAACTTTGCTGGGGAGCGAATCGAATCATGTGGCCCGCTAGAAAATTCTCTTCTCACAGGAAAACAGCTGAAATTTCTCAGTAAGTCTTGAACAATCATGTTTTATTCAGTTAGACTTGGTATTTGTCTTCCACATATCGCTAAGTAATCAAAGTGTTTAGTTACGTCGATGTTTCTGCCGCCAATTTCTTTCGTCTGTATGTTTTGGCACGCTGTTGTTGTCTTTAACTAGATTCAGTGAACTTTATTCAGGGATCAGAGGCCATCTAAAATACACAACCGACTAAAATCAACTGTTTTAATCCAGTTCTTACTATTCTGTTTCTTTTCACTGTCATGTTTGCTTAAGCGAGAAAGAAAATATTTTGGAATTAGTGATGTTATTACTCTAGCGGTGAAGTTGTTCGTTTCAAGAACCATCGCTTAGCGTGTCTTGTTATTTTCGCAGTTCTTTGTGAGAAATCTAGGCTTACCTTTAAAAACCGTAAGGCTACCGAGTTAATCAACAAAATACTTTCCACAAATGCCAAAGTTTCTAGAATTGCATGGATATTTTGCTTAGCCTGCCTGTCGCTCGAGACGCTCGTATTTCCAAAACTAATTATATAATGCGCGGTAGTCAAAATGATGTTCTTCCTCAATTAAAGTTCAATCGTTCAGAGAAATCAAATTCTTGGCCATTCCAGTTAAAAGAAAAGCTATTTCTAACAGCGTATTTGTTTCATTACACTTAGCTTGAGCATTTCATTTCAAAGCGCTCTATGAATAGCGCAGTGCATACGGCATACAACATGCTCGATTGTGGAGGTCCAAATTTCCCGAGTAAGTCGTGGAGTCTTCTTCTTTTCTTGTCCAGGCTTTTTTAAATTGTTTGTCTGTATTTTCAATTGTTTTTTTTTTCACTCAGTGACCCCAAGTGTCCTCAACCCTAGCCATTTTTTAGCCCTAAGCTCAAACATTAACCCCAAGTTTCCTGACCCTAGCAACTTTTTAGTCCTAAGCCCAAAAATTAACCCTTAGCTCTCTTAACCCGGGCCACTTATTAACCCTAATCTCAAAAATGTAACCCCACGCTTTCCAACTCTAGCCATTGTTTAGGCCTAAGATCCAAATTTAACCGTGAGCTTTTTTAACCCTAGCCATTTTTTAACCCCAAGCTCAAAAATGAACCCTAAGCTCTGTTAACCCTTGCCATTTTCTTACCCCAAGCTCAAAAATTAGCCCCTAGAGGTCTCAACCTTAGCCATTGTTTCGACCACAAGGTCAAAAGTTAACCCCAACTATCCTCAACCCGAGCCATTATTTCACCCTTAAGGTGGTCTTCTACTCAAAAAAGGTGATGTTAGGTTGCAAAAGTCACTTTTTTTTAAATGGCAAAATTGTAAACTTTAAACACTTGGGAATGCTGTCTTGAAATAATCTCACTCGGTTTCCAGCATTAAAGCAGCGGGATTTAAGAAATCTAATCAGCAGCTTGCGACTTTTTCCATAGCAACGGCCATAGCAACAATTGTTTACATTTATTAAATGCGCACAAACAAGCCTCAATAAGAACATTGCCCCCCCCCCCCCCCTCACCTCTCTGTAAACTGACATCTGGTACTACTGTGGAGAAACACCTGACTGAGGAGAGAGTCCTGAGGTCCCAGTTTTAACCGACAAAACATGACCCAAATCTTACGGAAACGATGGTTTTTGCATCAAATTACCGTTCAGCTTGCATTTTAGTGTGGCAACTTGAATTTGACTATAGTTTTAGGATAATGAGCAACGGATAAGCTGTCTAGAATCCGTTCCCTTATCGTTAAGACTGTTTTTCTCCAATAACAGAATTTCTCGAACTGAATGAACTTTTGAGCACGATATCTCCGGGGCATCGTAACCTAGTGTTCTGAAATTTTCAGCAAGATTAAAGGACTTAATTTCCTAGGTCGTACACCTAAAAAATGCTCACGATCTTGAACTGCTTCTCAGTAAGTGAATCCTTGCCCTCTTTTTTATTCCCTTCTACCTTACTTTCTGGAAAAAAAAGAATAAAAATAAATTGGAAAGAGGCCAAGCTGCTTAATTTTCGAGGTTTAGCCCCTGAAGAATTCATCTGTGGACAGATCTAAGTTGATTTCATACTTATCGAACCGTGCATTAATAAGATATCGTGCTTACAATGAACCCCCAATTTTTTAACTGAGAAGGCTGGTTAATCATAAACTATTATGCCATGTGACCTGAAAAGACTCAGTTTCAAGTCAGGGCGTGAATCCCTATAAAATGATGGTAAACTGCCTCCTGCAAAGTTCTTTTCTAAAGAAATTCACTTTTTGGGTATAAGACCACCTTAAGTAAAGTCTTGTTGGCTTTCACTGATGACCGCGTTAGCCTGGAAACGAATTTGTTCAACCAAATGACCAAGTGACGAAGACAAAACCGACATTTCGAAGAAGCGAGCAAGTCAAGCGAACGTATTCGAAGCTTAACTTGTTTTCTCCTTTTTGCTTGAAATATTTTTGGCCGTCTGGTGATGGAAGGGCATCATTAAGCCTGGAAATCTGCAAATCACTAGCATCCCTCAAAGAAGCGAGGCATGTTTTGCTTTTCGACTGATAAATAGTGCTTTTTTCAGCGCTCGAGGTGACAGTTTACAGTCGGAGGCAAGCGGAGCCAGACGGAAGTCTATTATTACCTCTTCTGTTAAAACGGTGTCAATCTCAAAATGGTACCAACGTGAGTTGTGGCTCATTTGCCAAAGCGTGCGGTGGTCGAAGTTTGGAAATGAGGAGGTGATTTTCGACTTATAATATTTTTGAATGAATCGGAAGTATGACGTTGCCCGCGCAAAGTTTTCAAAGCTATCCCATAATGCATTGGGATATTTATATACTTTTTGAGATCAGGCCGAAACAAAATGCACAGGAAGGAAGGAATTGAAAGACAGCCACCGAAAAGACGTAGGGTTCTTAACCTGTATAGAAGAAACCGTGTTTCAGCCCTTCTTTGCGAGGAGAAATAAGCGCGCGGTCAGTGGATCGGCGACGGTGTCTCGGCTGTAACTTTGCTGGGGAGCGAATCGAATCATGTGGCCCGCTAGAAAATTCTCTTCTCACAGGAAAACAGCTGAAATTTCTCAGTAAGTCTTGAACAATCATGTTTTATTCAGTTAGACTTGGTATTTGTCTTCCACATATCGCTAAGTAATCAAAGTGTTTAGTTACGTCGATGTTTCTGCCGCCAATTTCTTTCGTCTGTATGTTTTGGCACGCTGTTGTTGTCTTTAACTAGATTCAGTGAACTTTATTCAGGGATCAGAGGCCATCTAAAATACACAACCGACTAAAATCAACTGTTTTAATCCAGTTCTTACTATTCTGTTTCTTTTCACTGTCATGTTTGCTTAAGCGAGAAAGAAAATATTTTGGAATTAGTGATGTTATTACTCTAGCGGTGAAGTTGTTCGTTTCAAGAACCATCGCTTAGCGTGTCTTGTTATTTTCGCAGTTCTTTGTGAGAAATCTAGGCTTACCTTTAAAAACCGTAAGGCTACCGAGTTAATCAACAAAATACTTTCCACAAATGCCAAAGTTTCTAGAATTGCATGGATATTTTGCTTAGCCTGCCTGTCGCTCGAGACGCTCGTATTTCCAAAACTAATTATATAATGCGCGGTAGTCAAAATGATGTTCTTCCTCAATTAAAGTTCAATCGTTCAGAGAAATCAAATTCTTGGCCATTCCAGTTAAAAGAAAAGCTATTTCTAACAGCGTATTTGTTTCATTACACTTAGCTTGAGCATTTCATTTCAAAGCGCTCTATGAATAGCGCAGTGCATACGGCATACAACATGCTCGATTGTGGAGGTCCAAATTTCCCGAGTAAGTCGTGGAGTCTTCTTCTTTTCTTGTCCAGGCTTTTTTAAATTGTTTGTCTGTATTTTCAATTGTTTTTTTTTTCACTCAGTGACCCCAAGTGTCCTCAACCCTAGCCATTTTTTAGCCCTAAGCTCAAACATTAACCCCAAGTTTCCTGACCCTAGCAACTTTTTAGTCCTAAGCCCAAAAATTAACCCTTAGCTCTCTTAACCCGGGCCACTTATTAACCCTAATCTCAAAAATGTAACCCCACGCTTTCCAACTCTAGCCATTGTTTAGGCCTAAGATCCAAATTTAACCGTGAGCTTTTTTAACCCTAGCCATTTTTTAACCCCAAGCTCAAAAATGAACCCTAAGCTCTGTTAACCCTTGCCATTTTCTTACCCCAAGCTCAAAAATTAGCCCCTAGAGGTCTCAACCTTAGCCATTGTTTCGACCACAAGGTCAAAAGTTAACCCCAACTATCCTCAACCCGAGCCATTATTTCACCCTTAAGGTGGTCTTCTACTCAAAAAAGGTGATGTTAGGTTGCAAAAGTCACTTTTTTTTAAATGGCAAAATTGTAAACTTTAAACACTTGGGAATGCTGTCTTGAAATAATCTCACTCGGTTTCCAGCATTAAAGCAGCGGGATTTAAGAAATCTAATCAGCAGCTTGCGACTTTTTCCATAGCAACGGCCATAGCAACAATTGTTTACATTTATTAAATGCGCACAAACAAGCCTCAATAAGAACATTGCCCCCCCCCCCCCCCTCACCTCTCTGTAAACTGACATCTGGTACTACTGTGGAGAAACACCTGACTGAGGAGAGAGTCCTGAGGTCCCAGTTTTAACCGACAAAACATGACCCAAATCTTACGGAAACGATGGTTTTTGCATCAAATTACCGTTCAGCTTGCATTTTAGTGTGGCAACTTGAATTTGACTATAGTTTTAGGATAATGAGCAACGGATAAGCTGTCTAGAATCCGTTCCCTTATCGTTAAGACTGTTTTTCTCCAATAACAGAATTTCTCGAACTGAATGAACTTTTGAGCACGATATCTCCGGGGCATCGTAACCTAGTGTTCTGAAATTTTCAGCAAGATTAAAGGACTTAATTTCCTAGGTCGTACACCTAAAAAATGCTCACGATCTTGAACTGCTTCTCAGTAAGTGAATCCTTGCCCTCTTTTTTATTCCCTTCTACCTTACTTTCTGGAAAAAAAAGAATAAAAATAAATTGGAAAGAGGCCAAGCTGCTTAATTTTCGAGGTTTAGCCCCTGAAGAATTCATCTGTGGACAGATCTAAGTTGATTTCATACTTATCGAACCGTGCATTAATAAGATATCGTGCTTACAATGAACCCCCAATTTTTTAACTGAGAAGGCTGGTTAATCATAAACTATTATGCCATGTGACCTGAAAAGACTCAGTTTCAAGTCAGGGCGTGAATCCCTATAAAATGATGGTAAACTGCCTCCTGCAAAGTTCTTTTCTAAAGAAATTCACTTTTTGGGTATAAGACCACCTTAAGTAAAGTCTTGTTGGCTTTCACTGATGACCGCGTTAGCCTGGAAACGAATTTGTTCAACCAAATGACCAAGTGACGAAGACAAAACCGACATTTCGAAGAAGCGAGCAAGTCAAGCGAACGTATTCGAAGCTTAACTTGTTTTCTCCTTTTTGCTTGAAATATTTTTGGCCGTCTGGTGATGGAAGGGCATCATTAAGCCTGGAAATCTGCAAATCACTAGCATCCCTCAAAGAAGCGAGGCATGTTTTGCTTTTCGACTGATAAATAGTGCTTTTTTCAGCGCTCGAGGTGACAGTTTACAGTCGGAGGCAAGCGGAGCCAGACGGAAGTCTATTATTACCTCTTCTGTTAAAACGGTGTCAATCTCAAAATGGTACCAACGTGAGTTGTGGCTCATTTGCCAAAGCGTGCGGTGGTCGAAGTTTGGAAATGAGGAGGTGATTTTCGACTTATAATATTTTTGAATGAATCGGAAGTATGACGTTGCCCGCGCAAAGTTTTCAAAGCTATCCCATAATGCATTGGGATATTTATATACTTTTTGAGATCAGGCCGAAACAAAATGCACAGGAAGGAAGGAATTGAAAGACAGCCACCGAAAAGACGTAGGGTTCTTAACCTGTATAGAAGAAACCGTGTTTCAGCCCTTCTTTGCGAGGAGAAATAAGCGCGCGGTCAGTGGATCGGCGACGGTGTCTCGGCTGTAACTTTGCTGGGGAGCGAATCGAATCATGTGGCCCGCTAGAAAATTCTCTTCTCACAGGAAAACAGCTGAAATTTCTCAGTAAGTCTTGAACAATCATGTTTTATTCAGTTAGACTTGGTATTTGTCTTCCACATATCGCTAAGTAATCAAAGTGTTTAGTTACGTCGATGTTTCTGCCGCCAATTTCTTTCGTCTGTATGTTTTGGCACGCTGTTGTTGTCTTTAACTAGATTCAGTGAACTTTATTCAGGGATCAGAGGCCATCTAAAATACACAACCGACTAAAATCAACTGTTTTAATCCAGTTCTTACTATTCTGTTTCTTTTCACTGTCATGTTTGCTTAAGCGAGAAAGAAAATATTTTGGAATTAGTGATGTTATTACTCTAGCGGTGAAGTTGTTCGTTTCAAGAACCATCGCTTAGCGTGTCTTGTTATTTTCGCAGTTCTTTGTGAGAAATCTAGGCTTACCTTTAAAAACCGTAAGGCTACCGAGTTAATCAACAAAATACTTTCCACAAATGCCAAAGTTTCTAGAATTGCATGGATATTTTGCTTAGCCTGCCTGTCGCTCGAGACGCTCGTATTTCCAAAACTAATTATATAATGCGCGGTAGTCAAAATGATGTTCTTCCTCAATTAAAGTTCAATCGTTCAGAGAAATCAAATTCTTGGCCATTCCAGTTAAAAGAAAAGCTATTTCTAACAGCGTATTTGTTTCATTACACTTAGCTTGAGCATTTCATTTCAAAGCGCTCTATGAATAGCGCAGTGCATACGGCATACAACATGCTCGATTGTGGAGGTCCAAATTTCCCGAGTAAGTCGTGGAGTCTTCTTCTTTTCTTGTCCAGGCTTTTTTAAATTGTTTGTCTGTATTTTCAATTGTTTTTTTTTTCACTCAGTGACCCCAAGTGTCCTCAACCCTAGCCATTTTTTAGCCCTAAGCTCAAACATTAACCCCAAGTTTCCTGACCCTAGCAACTTTTTAGTCCTAAGCCCAAAAATTAACCCTTAGCTCTCTTAACCCGGGCCACTTATTAACCCTAATCTCAAAAATGTAACCCCACGCTTTCCAACTCTAGCCATTGTTTAGGCCTAAGATCCAAATTTAACCGTGAGCTTTTTTAACCCTAGCCATTTTTTAACCCCAAGCTCAAAAATGAACCCTAAGCTCTGTTAACCCTTGCCATTTTCTTACCCCAAGCTCAAAAATTAGCCCCTAGAGGTCTCAACCTTAGCCATTGTTTCGACCACAAGGTCAAAAGTTAACCCCAACTATCCTCAACCCGAGCCATTATTTCACCCTTAAGGTGGTCTTCTACTCAAAAAAGGTGATGTTAGGTTGCAAAAGTCACTTTTTTTTAAATGGCAAAATTGTAAACTTTAAACACTTGGGAATGCTGTCTTGAAATAATCTCACTCGGTTTCCAGCATTAAAGCAGCGGGATTTAAGAAATCTAATCAGCAGCTTGCGACTTTTTCCATAGCAACGGCCATAGCAACAATTGTTTACATTTATTAAATGCGCACAAACAAGCCTCAATAAGAACATTGCCCCCCCCCCCCCCCTCACCTCTCTGTAAACTGACATCTGGTACTACTGTGGAGAAACACCTGACTGAGGAGAGAGTCCTGAGGTCCCAGTTTTAACCGACAAAACATGACCCAAATCTTACGGAAACGATGGTTTTTGCATCAAATTACCGTTCAGCTTGCATTTTAGTGTGGCAACTTGAATTTGACTATAGTTTTAGGATAATGAGCAACGGATAAGCTGTCTAGAATCCGTTCCCTTATCGTTAAGACTGTTTTTCTCCAATAACAGAATTTCTCGAACTGAATGAACTTTTGAGCACGATATCTCCGGGGCATCGTAACCTAGTGTTCTGAAATTTTCAGCAAGATTAAAGGACTTAATTTCCTAGGTCGTACACCTAAAAAATGCTCACGATCTTGAACTGCTTCTCAGTAAGTGAATCCTTGCCCTCTTTTTTATTCCCTTCTACCTTACTTTCTGGAAAAAAAAGAATAAAAATAAATTGGAAAGAGGCCAAGCTGCTTAATTTTCGAGGTTTAGCCCCTGAAGAATTCATCTGTGGACAGATCTAAGTTGATTTCATACTTATCGAACCGTGCATTAATAAGATATCGTGCTTACAATGAACCCCCAATTTTTTAACTGAGAAGGCTGGTTAATCATAAACTATTATGCCATGTGACCTGAAAAGACTCAGTTTCAAGTCAGGGCGTGAATCCCTATAAAATGATGGTAAACTGCCTCCTGCAAAGTTCTTTTCTAAAGAAATTCACTTTTTGGGTATAAGACCACCTTAAGTAAAGTCTTGTTGGCTTTCACTGATGACCGCGTTAGCCTGGAAACGAATTTGTTCAACCAAATGACCAAGTGACGAAGACAAAACCGACATTTCGAAGAAGCGAGCAAGTCAAGCGAACGTATTCGAAGCTTAACTTGTTTTCTCCTTTTTGCTTGAAATATTTTTGGCCGTCTGGTGATGGAAGGGCATCATTAAGCCTGGAAATCTGCAAATCACTAGCATCCCTCAAAGAAGCGAGGCATGTTTTGCTTTTCGACTGATAAATAGTGCTTTTTTCAGCGCTCGAGGTGACAGTTTACAGTCGGAGGCAAGCGGAGCCAGACGGAAGTCTATTATTACCTCTTCTGTTAAAACGGTGTCAATCTCAAAATGGTACCAACGTGAGTTGTGGCTCATTTGCCAAAGCGTGCGGTGGTCGAAGTTTGGAAATGAGGAGGTGATTTTCGACTTATAATATTTTTGAATGAATCGGAAGTATGACGTTGCCCGCGCAAAGTTTTCAAAGCTATCCCATAATGCATTGGGATATTTATATACTTTTTGAGATCAGGCCGAAACAAAATGCACAGGAAGGAAGGAATTGAAAGACAGCCACCGAAAAGACGTAGGGTTCTTAACCTGTATAGAAGAAACCGTGTTTCAGCCCTTCTTTGCGAGGAGAAATAAGCGCGCGGTCAGTGGATCGGCGACGGTGTCTCGGCTGTAACTTTGCTGGGGAGCGAATCGAATCATGTGGCCCGCTAGAAAATTCTCTTCTCACAGGAAAACAGCTGAAATTTCTCAGTAAGTCTTGAACAATCATGTTTTATTCAGTTAGACTTGGTATTTGTCTTCCACATATCGCTAAGTAATCAAAGTGTTTAGTTACGTCGATGTTTCTGCCGCCAATTTCTTTCGTCTGTATGTTTTGGCACGCTGTTGTTGTCTTTAACTAGATTCAGTGAACTTTATTCAGGGATCAGAGGCCATCTAAAATACACAACCGACTAAAATCAACTGTTTTAATCCAGTTCTTACTATTCTGTTTCTTTTCACTGTCATGTTTGCTTAAGCGAGAAAGAAAATATTTTGGAATTAGTGATGTTATTACTCTAGCGGTGAAGTTGTTCGTTTCAAGAACCATCGCTTAGCGTGTCTTGTTATTTTCGCAGTTCTTTGTGAGAAATCTAGGCTTACCTTTAAAAACCGTAAGGCTACCGAGTTAATCAACAAAATACTTTCCACAAATGCCAAAGTTTCTAGAATTGCATGGATATTTTGCTTAGCCTGCCTGTCGCTCGAGACGCTCGTATTTCCAAAACTAATTATATAATGCGCGGTAGTCAAAATGATGTTCTTCCTCAATTAAAGTTCAATCGTTCAGAGAAATCAAATTCTTGGCCATTCCAGTTAAAAGAAAAGCTATTTCTAACAGCGTATTTGTTTCATTACACTTAGCTTGAGCATTTCATTTCAAAGCGCTCTATGAATAGCGCAGTGCATACGGCATACAACATGCTCGATTGTGGAGGTCCAAATTTCCCGAGTAAGTCGTGGAGTCTTCTTCTTTTCTTGTCCAGGCTTTTTTAAATTGTTTGTCTGTATTTTCAATTGTTTTTTTTTTCACTCAGTGACCCCAAGTGTCCTCAACCCTAGCCATTTTTTAGCCCTAAGCTCAAACATTAACCCCAAGTTTCCTGACCCTAGCAACTTTTTAGTCCTAAGCCCAAAAATTAACCCTTAGCTCTCTTAACCCGGGCCACTTATTAACCCTAATCTCAAAAATGTAACCCCACGCTTTCCAACTCTAGCCATTGTTTAGGCCTAAGATCCAAATTTAACCGTGAGCTTTTTTAACCCTAGCCATTTTTTAACCCCAAGCTCAAAAATGAACCCTAAGCTCTGTTAACCCTTGCCATTTTCTTACCCCAAGCTCAAAAATTAGCCCCTAGAGGTCTCAACCTTAGCCATTGTTTCGACCACAAGGTCAAAAGTTAACCCCAACTATCCTCAACCCGAGCCATTATTTCACCCTTAAGGTGGTCTTCTACTCAAAAAAGGTGATGTTAGGTTGCAAAAGTCACTTTTTTTTAAATGGCAAAATTGTAAACTTTAAACACTTGGGAATGCTGTCTTGAAATAATCTCACTCGGTTTCCAGCATTAAAGCAGCGGGATTTAAGAAATCTAATCAGCAGCTTGCGACTTTTTCCATAGCAACGGCCATAGCAACAATTGTTTACATTTATTAAATGCGCACAAACAAGCCTCAATAAGAACATTGCCCCCCCCCCCCCCCTCACCTCTCTGTAAACTGACATCTGGTACTACTGTGGAGAAACACCTGACTGAGGAGAGAGTCCTGAGGTCCCAGTTTTAACCGACAAAACATGACCCAAATCTTACGGAAACGATGGTTTTTGCATCAAATTACCGTTCAGCTTGCATTTTAGTGTGGCAACTTGAATTTGACTATAGTTTTAGGATAATGAGCAACGGATAAGCTGTCTAGAATCCGTTCCCTTATCGTTAAGACTGTTTTTCTCCAATAACAGAATTTCTCGAACTGAATGAACTTTTGAGCACGATATCTCCGGGGCATCGTAACCTAGTGTTCTGAAATTTTCAGCAAGATTAAAGGACTTAATTTCCTAGGTCGTACACCTAAAAAATGCTCACGATCTTGAACTGCTTCTCAGTAAGTGAATCCTTGCCCTCTTTTTTATTCCCTTCTACCTTACTTTCTGGAAAAAAAAGAATAAAAATAAATTGGAAAGAGGCCAAGCTGCTTAATTTTCGAGGTTTAGCCCCTGAAGAATTCATCTGTGGACAGATCTAAGTTGATTTCATACTTATCGAACCGTGCATTAATAAGATATCGTGCTTACAATGAACCCCCAATTTTTTAACTGAGAAGGCTGGTTAATCATAAACTATTATGCCATGTGACCTGAAAAGACTCAGTTTCAAGTCAGGGCGTGAATCCCTATAAAATGATGGTAAACTGCCTCCTGCAAAGTTCTTTTCTAAAGAAATTCACTTTTTGGGTATAAGACCACCTTAAGTAAAGTCTTGTTGGCTTTCACTGATGACCGCGTTAGCCTGGAAACGAATTTGTTCAACCAAATGACCAAGTGACGAAGACAAAACCGACATTTCGAAGAAGCGAGCAAGTCAAGCGAACGTATTCGAAGCTTAACTTGTTTTCTCCTTTTTGCTTGAAATATTTTTGGCCGTCTGGTGATGGAAGGGCATCATTAAGCCTGGAAATCTGCAAATCACTAGCATCCCTCAAAGAAGCGAGGCATGTTTTGCTTTTCGACTGATAAATAGTGCTTTTTTCAGCGCTCGAGGTGACAGTTTACAGTCGGAGGCAAGCGGAGCCAGACGGAAGTCTATTATTACCTCTTCTGTTAAAACGGTGTCAATCTCAAAATGGTACCAACGTGAGTTGTGGCTCATTTGCCAAAGCGTGCGGTGGTCGAAGTTTGGAAATGAGGAGGTGATTTTCGACTTATAATATTTTTGAATGAATCGGAAGTATGACGTTGCCCGCGCAAAGTTTTCAAAGCTATCCCATAATGCATTGGGATATTTATATACTTTTTGAGATCAGGCCGAAACAAAATGCACAGGAAGGAAGGAATTGAAAGACAGCCACCGAAAAGACGTAGGGTTCTTAACCTGTATAGAAGAAACCGTGTTTCAGCCCTTCTTTGCGAGGAGAAATAAGCGCGCGGTCAGTGGATCGGCGACGGTGTCTCGGCTGTAACTTTGCTGGGGAGCGAATCGAATCATGTGGCCCGCTAGAAAATTCTCTTCTCACAGGAAAACAGCTGAAATTTCTCAGTAAGTCTTGAACAATCATGTTTTATTCAGTTAGACTTGGTATTTGTCTTCCACATATCGCTAAGTAATCAAAGTGTTTAGTTACGTCGATGTTTCTGCCGCCAATTTCTTTCGTCTGTATGTTTTGGCACGCTGTTGTTGTCTTTAACTAGATTCAGTGAACTTTATTCAGGGATCAGAGGCCATCTAAAATACACAACCGACTAAAATCAACTGTTTTAATCCAGTTCTTACTATTCTGTTTCTTTTCACTGTCATGTTTGCTTAAGCGAGAAAGAAAATATTTTGGAATTAGTGATGTTATTACTCTAGCGGTGAAGTTGTTCGTTTCAAGAACCATCGCTTAGCGTGTCTTGTTATTTTCGCAGTTCTTTGTGAGAAATCTAGGCTTACCTTTAAAAACCGTAAGGCTACCGAGTTAATCAACAAAATACTTTCCACAAATGCCAAAGTTTCTAGAATTGCATGGATATTTTGCTTAGCCTGCCTGTCGCTCGAGACGCTCGTATTTCCAAAACTAATTATATAATGCGCGGTAGTCAAAATGATGTTCTTCCTCAATTAAAGTTCAATCGTTCAGAGAAATCAAATTCTTGGCCATTCCAGTTAAAAGAAAAGCTATTTCTAACAGCGTATTTGTTTCATTACACTTAGCTTGAGCATTTCATTTCAAAGCGCTCTATGAATAGCGCAGTGCATACGGCATACAACATGCTCGATTGTGGAGGTCCAAATTTCCCGAGTAAGTCGTGGAGTCTTCTTCTTTTCTTGTCCAGGCTTTTTTAAATTGTTTGTCTGTATTTTCAATTGTTTTTTTTTTCACTCAGTGACCCCAAGTGTCCTCAACCCTAGCCATTTTTTAGCCCTAAGCTCAAACATTAACCCCAAGTTTCCTGACCCTAGCAACTTTTTAGTCCTAAGCCCAAAAATTAACCCTTAGCTCTCTTAACCCGGGCCACTTATTAACCCTAATCTCAAAAATGTAACCCCACGCTTTCCAACTCTAGCCATTGTTTAGGCCTAAGATCCAAATTTAACCGTGAGCTTTTTTAACCCTAGCCATTTTTTAACCCCAAGCTCAAAAATGAACCCTAAGCTCTGTTAACCCTTGCCATTTTCTTACCCCAAGCTCAAAAATTAGCCCCTAGAGGTCTCAACCTTAGCCATTGTTTCGACCACAAGGTCAAAAGTTAACCCCAACTATCCTCAACCCGAGCCATTATTTCACCCTTAAGGTGGTCTTCTACTCAAAAAAGGTGATGTTAGGTTGCAAAAGTCACTTTTTTTTAAATGGCAAAATTGTAAACTTTAAACACTTGGGAATGCTGTCTTGAAATAATCTCACTCGGTTTCCAGCATTAAAGCAGCGGGATTTAAGAAATCTAATCAGCAGCTTGCGACTTTTTCCATAGCAACGGCCATAGCAACAATTGTTTACATTTATTAAATGCGCACAAACAAGCCTCAATAAGAACATTGCCCCCCCCCCCCCCCTCACCTCTCTGTAAACTGACATCTGGTACTACTGTGGAGAAACACCTGACTGAGGAGAGAGTCCTGAGGTCCCAGTTTTAACCGACAAAACATGACCCAAATCTTACGGAAACGATGGTTTTTGCATCAAATTACCGTTCAGCTTGCATTTTAGTGTGGCAACTTGAATTTGACTATAGTTTTAGGATAATGAGCAACGGATAAGCTGTCTAGAATCCGTTCCCTTATCGTTAAGACTGTTTTTCTCCAATAACAGAATTTCTCGAACTGAATGAACTTTTGAGCACGATATCTCCGGGGCATCGTAACCTAGTGTTCTGAAATTTTCAGCAAGATTAAAGGACTTAATTTCCTAGGTCGTACACCTAAAAAATGCTCACGATCTTGAACTGCTTCTCAGTAAGTGAATCCTTGCCCTCTTTTTTATTCCCTTCTACCTTACTTTCTGGAAAAAAAAGAATAAAAATAAATTGGAAAGAGGCCAAGCTGCTTAATTTTCGAGGTTTAGCCCCTGAAGAATTCATCTGTGGACAGATCTAAGTTGATTTCATACTTATCGAACCGTGCATTAATAAGATATCGTGCTTACAATGAACCCCCAATTTTTTAACTGAGAAGGCTGGTTAATCATAAACTATTATGCCATGTGACCTGAAAAGACTCAGTTTCAAGTCAGGGCGTGAATCCCTATAAAATGATGGTAAACTGCCTCCTGCAAAGTTCTTTTCTAAAGAAATTCACTTTTTGGGTATAAGACCACCTTAAGTAAAGTCTTGTTGGCTTTCACTGATGACCGCGTTAGCCTGGAAACGAATTTGTTCAACCAAATGACCAAGTGACGAAGACAAAACCGACATTTCGAAGAAGCGAGCAAGTCAAGCGAACGTATTCGAAGCTTAACTTGTTTTCTCCTTTTTGCTTGAAATATTTTTGGCCGTCTGGTGATGGAAGGGCATCATTAAGCCTGGAAATCTGCAAATCACTAGCATCCCTCAAAGAAGCGAGGCATGTTTTGCTTTTCGACTGATAAATAGTGCTTTTTTCAGCGCTCGAGGTGACAGTTTACAGTCGGAGGCAAGCGGAGCCAGACGGAAGTCTATTATTACCTCTTCTGTTAAAACGGTGTCAATCTCAAAATGGTACCAACGTGAGTTGTGGCTCATTTGCCAAAGCGTGCGGTGGTCGAAGTTTGGAAATGAGGAGGTGATTTTCGACTTATAATATTTTTGAATGAATCGGAAGTATGACGTTGCCCGCGCAAAGTTTTCAAAGCTATCCCATAATGCATTGGGATATTTATATACTTTTTGAGATCAGGCCGAAACAAAATGCACAGGAAGGAAGGAATTGAAAGACAGCCACCGAAAAGACGTAGGGTTCTTAACCTGTATAGAAGAAACCGTGTTTCAGCCCTTCTTTGCGAGGAGAAATAAGCGCGCGGTCAGTGGATCGGCGACGGTGTCTCGGCTGTAACTTTGCTGGGGAGCGAATCGAATCATGTGGCCCGCTAGAAAATTCTCTTCTCACAGGAAAACAGCTGAAATTTCTCAGTAAGTCTTGAACAATCATGTTTTATTCAGTTAGACTTGGTATTTGTCTTCCACATATCGCTAAGTAATCAAAGTGTTTAGTTACGTCGATGTTTCTGCCGCCAATTTCTTTCGTCTGTATGTTTTGGCACGCTGTTGTTGTCTTTAACTAGATTCAGTGAACTTTATTCAGGGATCAGAGGCCATCTAAAATACACAACCGACTAAAATCAACTGTTTTAATCCAGTTCTTACTATTCTGTTTCTTTTCACTGTCATGTTTGCTTAAGCGAGAAAGAAAATATTTTGGAATTAGTGATGTTATTACTCTAGCGGTGAAGTTGTTCGTTTCAAGAACCATCGCTTAGCGTGTCTTGTTATTTTCGCAGTTCTTTGTGAGAAATCTAGGCTTACCTTTAAAAACCGTAAGGCTACCGAGTTAATCAACAAAATACTTTCCACAAATGCCAAAGTTTCTAGAATTGCATGGATATTTTGCTTAGCCTGCCTGTCGCTCGAGACGCTCGTATTTCCAAAACTAATTATATAATGCGCGGTAGTCAAAATGATGTTCTTCCTCAATTAAAGTTCAATCGTTCAGAGAAATCAAATTCTTGGCCATTCCAGTTAAAAGAAAAGCTATTTCTAACAGCGTATTTGTTTCATTACACTTAGCTTGAGCATTTCATTTCAAAGCGCTCTATGAATAGCGCAGTGCATACGGCATACAACATGCTCGATTGTGGAGGTCCAAATTTCCCGAGTAAGTCGTGGAGTCTTCTTCTTTTCTTGTCCAGGCTTTTTTAAATTGTTTGTCTGTATTTTCAATTGTTTTTTTTTTCACTCAGTGACCCCAAGTGTCCTCAACCCTAGCCATTTTTTAGCCCTAAGCTCAAACATTAACCCCAAGTTTCCTGACCCTAGCAACTTTTTAGTCCTAAGCCCAAAAATTAACCCTTAGCTCTCTTAACCCGGGCCACTTATTAACCCTAATCTCAAAAATGTAACCCCACGCTTTCCAACTCTAGCCATTGTTTAGGCCTAAGATCCAAATTTAACCGTGAGCTTTTTTAACCCTAGCCATTTTTTAACCCCAAGCTCAAAAATGAACCCTAAGCTCTGTTAACCCTTGCCATTTTCTTACCCCAAGCTCAAAAATTAGCCCCTAGAGGTCTCAACCTTAGCCATTGTTTCGACCACAAGGTCAAAAGTTAACCCCAACTATCCTCAACCCGAGCCATTATTTCACCCTTAAGGTGGTCTTCTACTCAAAAAAGGTGATGTTAGGTTGCAAAAGTCACTTTTTTTTAAATGGCAAAATTGTAAACTTTAAACACTTGGGAATGCTGTCTTGAAATAATCTCACTCGGTTTCCAGCATTAAAGCAGCGGGATTTAAGAAATCTAATCAGCAGCTTGCGACTTTTTCCATAGCAACGGCCATAGCAACAATTGTTTACATTTATTAAATGCGCACAAACAAGCCTCAATAAGAACATTGCCCCCCCCCCCCCCCTCACCTCTCTGTAAACTGACATCTGGTACTACTGTGGAGAAACACCTGACTGAGGAGAGAGTCCTGAGGTCCCAGTTTTAACCGACAAAACATGACCCAAATCTTACGGAAACGATGGTTTTTGCATCAAATTACCGTTCAGCTTGCATTTTAGTGTGGCAACTTGAATTTGACTATAGTTTTAGGATAATGAGCAACGGATAAGCTGTCTAGAATCCGTTCCCTTATCGTTAAGACTGTTTTTCTCCAATAACAGAATTTCTCGAACTGAATGAACTTTTGAGCACGATATCTCCGGGGCATCGTAACCTAGTGTTCTGAAATTTTCAGCAAGATTAAAGGACTTAATTTCCTAGGTCGTACACCTAAAAAATGCTCACGATCTTGAACTGCTTCTCAGTAAGTGAATCCTTGCCCTCTTTTTTATTCCCTTCTACCTTACTTTCTGGAAAAAAAAGAATAAAAATAAATTGGAAAGAGGCCAAGCTGCTTAATTTTCGAGGTTTAGCCCCTGAAGAATTCATCTGTGGACAGATCTAAGTTGATTTCATACTTATCGAACCGTGCATTAATAAGATATCGTGCTTACAATGAACCCCCAATTTTTTAACTGAGAAGGCTGGTTAATCATAAACTATTATGCCATGTGACCTGAAAAGACTCAGTTTCAAGTCAGGGCGTGAATCCCTATAAAATGATGGTAAACTGCCTCCTGCAAAGTTCTTTTCTAAAGAAATTCACTTTTTGGGTATAAGACCACCTTAAGTAAAGTCTTGTTGGCTTTCACTGATGACCGCGTTAGCCTGGAAACGAATTTGTTCAACCAAATGACCAAGTGACGAAGACAAAACCGACATTTCGAAGAAGCGAGCAAGTCAAGCGAACGTATTCGAAGCTTAACTTGTTTTCTCCTTTTTGCTTGAAATATTTTTGGCCGTCTGGTGATGGAAGGGCATCATTAAGCCTGGAAATCTGCAAATCACTAGCATCCCTCAAAGAAGCGAGGCATGTTTTGCTTTTCGACTGATAAATAGTGCTTTTTTCAGCGCTCGAGGTGACAGTTTACAGTCGGAGGCAAGCGGAGCCAGACGGAAGTCTATTATTACCTCTTCTGTTAAAACGGTGTCAATCTCAAAATGGTACCAACGTGAGTTGTGGCTCATTTGCCAAAGCGTGCGGTGGTCGAAGTTTGGAAATGAGGAGGTGATTTTCGACTTATAATATTTTTGAATGAATCGGAAGTATGACGTTGCCCGCGCAAAGTTTTCAAAGCTATCCCATAATGCATTGGGATATTTATATACTTTTTGAGATCAGGCCGAAACAAAATGCACAGGAAGGAAGGAATTGAAAGACAGCCACCGAAAAGACGTAGGGTTCTTAACCTGTATAGAAGAAACCGTGTTTCAGCCCTTCTTTGCGAGGAGAAATAAGCGCGCGGTCAGTGGATCGGCGACGGTGTCTCGGCTGTAACTTTGCTGGGGAGCGAATCGAATCATGTGGCCCGCTAGAAAATTCTCTTCTCACAGGAAAACAGCTGAAATTTCTCAGTAAGTCTTGAACAATCATGTTTTATTCAGTTAGACTTGGTATTTGTCTTCCACATATCGCTAAGTAATCAAAGTGTTTAGTTACGTCGATGTTTCTGCCGCCAATTTCTTTCGTCTGTATGTTTTGGCACGCTGTTGTTGTCTTTAACTAGATTCAGTGAACTTTATTCAGGGATCAGAGGCCATCTAAAATACACAACCGACTAAAATCAACTGTTTTAATCCAGTTCTTACTATTCTGTTTCTTTTCACTGTCATGTTTGCTTAAGCGAGAAAGAAAATATTTTGGAATTAGTGATGTTATTACTCTAGCGGTGAAGTTGTTCGTTTCAAGAACCATCGCTTAGCGTGTCTTGTTATTTTCGCAGTTCTTTGTGAGAAATCTAGGCTTACCTTTAAAAACCGTAAGGCTACCGAGTTAATCAACAAAATACTTTCCACAAATGCCAAAGTTTCTAGAATTGCATGGATATTTTGCTTAGCCTGCCTGTCGCTCGAGACGCTCGTATTTCCAAAACTAATTATATAATGCGCGGTAGTCAAAATGATGTTCTTCCTCAATTAAAGTTCAATCGTTCAGAGAAATCAAATTCTTGGCCATTCCAGTTAAAAGAAAAGCTATTTCTAACAGCGTATTTGTTTCATTACACTTAGCTTGAGCATTTCATTTCAAAGCGCTCTATGAATAGCGCAGTGCATACGGCATACAACATGCTCGATTGTGGAGGTCCAAATTTCCCGAGTAAGTCGTGGAGTCTTCTTCTTTTCTTGTCCAGGCTTTTTTAAATTGTTTGTCTGTATTTTCAATTGTTTTTTTTTTCACTCAGTGACCCCAAGTGTCCTCAACCCTAGCCATTTTTTAGCCCTAAGCTCAAACATTAACCCCAAGTTTCCTGACCCTAGCAACTTTTTAGTCCTAAGCCCAAAAATTAACCCTTAGCTCTCTTAACCCGGGCCACTTATTAACCCTAATCTCAAAAATGTAACCCCACGCTTTCCAACTCTAGCCATTGTTTAGGCCTAAGATCCAAATTTAACCGTGAGCTTTTTTAACCCTAGCCATTTTTTAACCCCAAGCTCAAAAATGAACCCTAAGCTCTGTTAACCCTTGCCATTTTCTTACCCCAAGCTCAAAAATTAGCCCCTAGAGGTCTCAACCTTAGCCATTGTTTCGACCACAAGGTCAAAAGTTAACCCCAACTATCCTCAACCCGAGCCATTATTTCACCCTTAAGGTGGTCTTCTACTCAAAAAAGGTGATGTTAGGTTGCAAAAGTCACTTTTTTTTAAATGGCAAAATTGTAAACTTTAAACACTTGGGAATGCTGTCTTGAAATAATCTCACTCGGTTTCCAGCATTAAAGCAGCGGGATTTAAGAAATCTAATCAGCAGCTTGCGACTTTTTCCATAGCAACGGCCATAGCAACAATTGTTTACATTTATTAAATGCGCACAAACAAGCCTCAATAAGAACATTGCCCCCCCCCCCCCCCTCACCTCTCTGTAAACTGACATCTGGTACTACTGTGGAGAAACACCTGACTGAGGAGAGAGTCCTGAGGTCCCAGTTTTAACCGACAAAACATGACCCAAATCTTACGGAAACGATGGTTTTTGCATCAAATTACCGTTCAGCTTGCATTTTAGTGTGGCAACTTGAATTTGACTATAGTTTTAGGATAATGAGCAACGGATAAGCTGTCTAGAATCCGTTCCCTTATCGTTAAGACTGTTTTTCTCCAATAACAGAATTTCTCGAACTGAATGAACTTTTGAGCACGATATCTCCGGGGCATCGTAACCTAGTGTTCTGAAATTTTCAGCAAGATTAAAGGACTTAATTTCCTAGGTCGTACACCTAAAAAATGCTCACGATCTTGAACTGCTTCTCAGTAAGTGAATCCTTGCCCTCTTTTTTATTCCCTTCTACCTTACTTTCTGGAAAAAAAAGAATAAAAATAAATTGGAAAGAGGCCAAGCTGCTTAATTTTCGAGGTTTAGCCCCTGAAGAATTCATCTGTGGACAGATCTAAGTTGATTTCATACTTATCGAACCGTGCATTAATAAGATATCGTGCTTACAATGAACCCCCAATTTTTTAACTGAGAAGGCTGGTTAATCATAAACTATTATGCCATGTGACCTGAAAAGACTCAGTTTCAAGTCAGGGCGTGAATCCCTATAAAATGATGGTAAACTGCCTCCTGCAAAGTTCTTTTCTAAAGAAATTCACTTTTTGGGTATAAGACCACCTTAAGTAAAGTCTTGTTGGCTTTCACTGATGACCGCGTTAGCCTGGAAACGAATTTGTTCAACCAAATGACCAAGTGACGAAGACAAAACCGACATTTCGAAGAAGCGAGCAAGTCAAGCGAACGTATTCGAAGCTTAACTTGTTTTCTCCTTTTTGCTTGAAATATTTTTGGCCGTCTGGTGATGGAAGGGCATCATTAAGCCTGGAAATCTGCAAATCACTAGCATCCCTCAAAGAAGCGAGGCATGTTTTGCTTTTCGACTGATAAATAGTGCTTTTTTCAGCGCTCGAGGTGACAGTTTACAGTCGGAGGCAAGCGGAGCCAGACGGAAGTCTATTATTACCTCTTCTGTTAAAACGGTGTCAATCTCAAAATGGTACCAACGTGAGTTGTGGCTCATTTGCCAAAGCGTGCGGTGGTCGAAGTTTGGAAATGAGGAGGTGATTTTCGACTTATAATATTTTTGAATGAATCGGAAGTATGACGTTGCCCGCGCAAAGTTTTCAAAGCTATCCCATAATGCATTGGGATATTTATATACTTTTTGAGATCAGGCCGAAACAAAATGCACAGGAAGGAAGGAATTGAAAGACAGCCACCGAAAAGACGTAGGGTTCTTAACCTGTATAGAAGAAACCGTGTTTCAGCCCTTCTTTGCGAGGAGAAATAAGCGCGCGGTCAGTGGATCGGCGACGGTGTCTCGGCTGTAACTTTGCTGGGGAGCGAATCGAATCATGTGGCCCGCTAGAAAATTCTCTTCTCACAGGAAAACAGCTGAAATTTCTCAGTAAGTCTTGAACAATCATGTTTTATTCAGTTAGACTTGGTATTTGTCTTCCACATATCGCTAAGTAATCAAAGTGTTTAGTTACGTCGATGTTTCTGCCGCCAATTTCTTTCGTCTGTATGTTTTGGCACGCTGTTGTTGTCTTTAACTAGATTCAGTGAACTTTATTCAGGGATCAGAGGCCATCTAAAATACACAACCGACTAAAATCAACTGTTTTAATCCAGTTCTTACTATTCTGTTTCTTTTCACTGTCATGTTTGCTTAAGCGAGAAAGAAAATATTTTGGAATTAGTGATGTTATTACTCTAGCGGTGAAGTTGTTCGTTTCAAGAACCATCGCTTAGCGTGTCTTGTTATTTTCGCAGTTCTTTGTGAGAAATCTAGGCTTACCTTTAAAAACCGTAAGGCTACCGAGTTAATCAACAAAATACTTTCCACAAATGCCAAAGTTTCTAGAATTGCATGGATATTTTGCTTAGCCTGCCTGTCGCTCGAGACGCTCGTATTTCCAAAACTAATTATATAATGCGCGGTAGTCAAAATGATGTTCTTCCTCAATTAAAGTTCAATCGTTCAGAGAAATCAAATTCTTGGCCATTCCAGTTAAAAGAAAAGCTATTTCTAACAGCGTATTTGTTTCATTACACTTAGCTTGAGCATTTCATTTCAAAGCGCTCTATGAATAGCGCAGTGCATACGGCATACAACATGCTCGATTGTGGAGGTCCAAATTTCCCGAGTAAGTCGTGGAGTCTTCTTCTTTTCTTGTCCAGGCTTTTTTAAATTGTTTGTCTGTATTTTCAATTGTTTTTTTTTTCACTCAGTGACCCCAAGTGTCCTCAACCCTAGCCATTTTTTAGCCCTAAGCTCAAACATTAACCCCAAGTTTCCTGACCCTAGCAACTTTTTAGTCCTAAGCCCAAAAATTAACCCTTAGCTCTCTTAACCCGGGCCACTTATTAACCCTAATCTCAAAAATGTAACCCCACGCTTTCCAACTCTAGCCATTGTTTAGGCCTAAGATCCAAATTTAACCGTGAGCTTTTTTAACCCTAGCCATTTTTTAACCCCAAGCTCAAAAATGAACCCTAAGCTCTGTTAACCCTTGCCATTTTCTTACCCCAAGCTCAAAAATTAGCCCCTAGAGGTCTCAACCTTAGCCATTGTTTCGACCACAAGGTCAAAAGTTAACCCCAACTATCCTCAACCCGAGCCATTATTTCACCCTTAAGGTGGTCTTCTACTCAAAAAAGGTGATGTTAGGTTGCAAAAGTCACTTTTTTTTAAATGGCAAAATTGTAAACTTTAAACACTTGGGAATGCTGTCTTGAAATAATCTCACTCGGTTTCCAGCATTAAAGCAGCGGGATTTAAGAAATCTAATCAGCAGCTTGCGACTTTTTCCATAGCAACGGCCATAGCAACAATTGTTTACATTTATTAAATGCGCACAAACAAGCCTCAATAAGAACATTGCCCCCCCCCCCCCCCTCACCTCTCTGTAAACTGACATCTGGTACTACTGTGGAGAAACACCTGACTGAGGAGAGAGTCCTGAGGTCCCAGTTTTAACCGACAAAACATGACCCAAATCTTACGGAAACGATGGTTTTTGCATCAAATTACCGTTCAGCTTGCATTTTAGTGTGGCAACTTGAATTTGACTATAGTTTTAGGATAATGAGCAACGGATAAGCTGTCTAGAATCCGTTCCCTTATCGTTAAGACTGTTTTTCTCCAATAACAGAATTTCTCGAACTGAATGAACTTTTGAGCACGATATCTCCGGGGCATCGTAACCTAGTGTTCTGAAATTTTCAGCAAGATTAAAGGACTTAATTTCCTAGGTCGTACACCTAAAAAATGCTCACGATCTTGAACTGCTTCTCAGTAAGTGAATCCTTGCCCTCTTTTTTATTCCCTTCTACCTTACTTTCTGGAAAAAAAAGAATAAAAATAAATTGGAAAGAGGCCAAGCTGCTTAATTTTCGAGGTTTAGCCCCTGAAGAATTCATCTGTGGACAGATCTAAGTTGATTTCATACTTATCGAACCGTGCATTAATAAGATATCGTGCTTACAATGAACCCCCAATTTTTTAACTGAGAAGGCTGGTTAATCATAAACTATTATGCCATGTGACCTGAAAAGACTCAGTTTCAAGTCAGGGCGTGAATCCCTATAAAATGATGGTAAACTGCCTCCTGCAAAGTTCTTTTCTAAAGAAATTCACTTTTTGGGTATAAGACCACCTTAAAGGAGCTATGTCACGGATAACGCATCTTGAAAAAGCTGGCAAGTTTTTTCAAGTTTGTTATTCGTAATCCGTCTTAATCTCCCTCAGTTGTGACCATCCTCGTTTAGTTTTGGTTTATTATTACTTCTTTGGTGTTTTTCTACCTTAGGAAACTATTATTTTGAGGCTTCCTTTAATAAGAAAATAATTTTGTCAGATCAGAAAAATGAATGAAACGCCGTGACATAGTTCCTTTAAGTAAAGTCTTGTTGGCTTTCACTGATGACCGCGTTAGCCTGGAAACGAATTTGTTCAACCAAATGACCAAGTGACGAAGACAAAACCGACATTTCGAAGAAGCGAGCAAGTCAAGCGAACGTATTCGAAGCTTAACTTGTTTTCTCCTTTTTGCTTGAAATATTTTTGGCCGTCTGGTGATGGAAGGGCATCATTAAGCCTGGAAATCTGCAAATCACTAGCATCCCTCAAAGAAGCGAGGCATGTTTTGCTTTTCGACTGATAAATAGTGCTTTTTTCAGCGCTCGAGGTGACAGTTTACAGTCGGAGGCAAGCGGAGCCAGACGGAAGTCTATTATTACCTCTTCTGTTAAAACGGTGTCAATCTCAAAATGGTACCAACGTGAGTTGTGGCTCATTTGCCAAAGCGTGCGGTGGTCGAAGTTTGGAAATGAGGAGGTGATTTTCGACTTATAATATTTTTGAATGAATCGGAAGTATGACGTTGCCCGCGCAAAGTTTTCAAAGCTATCCCATAATGCATTGGGATATTTATATACTTTTTGAGATCAGGCCGAAACAAAATGCACAGGAAGGAAGGAATTGAAAGACAGCCACCGAAAAGACGTAGGGTTCTTAACCTGTATAGAAGAAACCGTGTTTCAGCCCTTCTTTGCGAGGAGAAATAAGCGCGCGGTCAGTGGATCGGCGACGGTGTCTCGGCTGTAACTTTGCTGGGGAGCGAATCGAATCATGTGGCCCGCTAGAAAATTCTCTTCTCACAGGAAAACAGCTGAAATTTCTCAGTAAGTCTTGAACAATCATGTTTTATTCAGTTAGACTTGGTATTTGTCTTCCACATATCGCTAAGTAATCAAAGTGTTTAGTTACGTCGATGTTTCTGCCGCCAATTTCTTTCGTCTGTATGTTTTGGCACGCTGTTGTTGTCTTTAACTAGATTCAGTGAACTTTATTCAGGGATCAGAGGCCATCTAAAATACACAACCGACTAAAATCAACTGTTTTAATCCAGTTCTTACTATTCTGTTTCTTTTCACTGTCATGTTTGCTTAAGCGAGAAAGAAAATATTTTGGAATTAGTGATGTTATTACTCTAGCGGTGAAGTTGTTCGTTTCAAGAACCATCGCTTAGCGTGTCTTGTTATTTTCGCAGTTCTTTGTGAGAAATCTAGGCTTACCTTTAAAAACCGTAAGGCTACCGAGTTAATCAACAAAATACTTTCCACAAATGCCAAAGTTTCTAGAATTGCATGGATATTTTGCTTAGCCTGCCTGTCGCTCGAGACGCTCGTATTTCCAAAACTAATTATATAATGCGCGGTAGTCAAAATGATGTTCTTCCTCAATTAAAGTTCAATCGTTCAGAGAAATCAAATTCTTGGCCATTCCAGTTAAAAGAAAAGCTATTTCTAACAGCGTATTTGTTTCATTACACTTAGCTTGAGCATTTCATTTCAAAGCGCTCTATGAATAGCGCAGTGCATACGGCATACAACATGCTCGATTGTGGAGGTCCAAATTTCCCGAGTAAGTCGTGGAGTCTTCTTCTTTTCTTGTCCAGGCTTTTTTAAATTGTTTGTCTGTATTTTCAATTGTTTTTTTTTCACTCAGTGACCCCAAGTGTCCTCAACCCTAGCCATTTTTTAGCCCTAAGCTCAAACATTAACCCCAAGTTTCCTGACCCTAGCAACTTTTTAGTCCTAAGCCCAAAAATTAACCCTTAGCTCTCTTAACCCGGGCCACTTATTAACCCTAATCTCAAAAATGTAACCCCACGCTTTCCAACTCTAGCCATTGTTTAGGCCTAAGATCCAAATTTAACCGTGAGCTTTTTTAACCCTAGCCATTTTTTAACCCCAAGCTCAAAAATGAACCCTAAGCTCTGTTAACCCTTGCCATTTTCTTACCCCAAGCTCAAAAATTAGCCCCTAGAGGTCTCAACCTTAGCCATTGTTTCGACCACAAGGTCAAAAGTTAACCCCAACTATCCTCAACCCGAGCCATTATTTCACCCTTAAGGTGGTCTTCTACTCAAAAAAGGTGATGTTAGGTTGCAAAAGTCACTTTTTTTTAAATGGCAAAATTGTAAACTTTAAACACTTGGGAATGCTGTCTTGAAATAATCTCACTCGGTTTCCAGCATTAAAGCAGCGGGATTTAAGAAATCTAATCAGCAGCTTGCGACTTTTTCCATAGCAACGGCCATAGCAACAATTGTTTACATTTATTAAATGCGCACAAACAAGCCTCAATAAGAACATTGCCCCCCCCCCCCCCCCCCCCTCACCTCTCTGTAAACTGACATCTGGTACTACTGTGGAGAAACACCTGACTGAGGAGAGAGTCCTGAGGTCCCAGTTTTAACCGACAAAACATGACCCAAATCTTACGGAAACGATGGTTTTTGCATCAAATTACCGTTCAGCTTGCATTTTAGTGTGGCAACTTGAATTTGACTATAGTTTTAGGATAATGAGCAACGGATAAGCTGTCTAGAATCCGTTCCCTTATCGTTAAGACTGTTTTTCTCCAATAACAGAATTTCTCGAACTGAATGAACTTTTGAGCACGATATCTCCGGGGCATCGTAACCTAGTGTTCTGAAATTTTCAGCAAGATTAAAGGACTTAATTTCCTAGGTCGTACACCTAAAAAATGCTCACGATCTTGAACTGCTTCTCAGTAAGTGAATCCTTGCCCTCTTTTTTATTCCCTTCTACCTTACTTTCTGGAAAAAAAAGAATAAAAATAAATTGGAAAGAGGCCAAGCTGCTTAATTTTCGAGGTTTAGCCCCTGAAGAATTCATCTGTGGACAGATCTAAGTTGATTTCATACTTATCGAACCGTGCATTAATAAGATATCGTGCTTACAATGAACCCCCAATTTTTTAACTGAGAAGGCTGGTTAATCATAAACTATTATGCCATGTGACCTGAAAAGACTCAGTTTCAAGTCAGGGCGTGAATCCCTATAAAATGATGGTAAACTGCCTCCTGCAAAGTTCTTTTCTAAAGAAATTCACTTTTTGGGTATAAGACCACCTTAAAGGAGCTATGTCACGGATAACGCATCTTGAAAAAGCTGGCAAGTTTTTTCAAGTTTGTTATTCGTAATCCGTCTTAATCTCCCTCAGTTGTGACCATCCTCGTTTAGTTTTGGTTTATTATTACTTCTTTGGTGTTTTTCTACCTTAGGAAACTATTATTTTGAGGCTTCCTTTAATAAGAAAATAATTTTGTCAGATCAGAAAAATGAATGAAACGCCGTGACATAGTTCCTTTAAGTAAAGTCTTGTTGGCTTTCACTGATGACCGCGTTAGCCTGGAAACGAATTTGTTCAACCAAATGACCAAGTGACGAAGACAAAACCGACATTTCGAAGAAGCGAGCAAGTCAAGCGAACGTATTCGAAGCTTAACTTGTTTTCTCCTTTTTGCTTGAAATATTTTTGGCCGTCTGGTGATGGAAGGGCATCATTAAGCCTGGAAATCTGCAAATCACTAGCATCCCTCAAAGAAGCGAGGCATGTTTTGCTTTTCGACTGATAAATAGTGCTTTTTTCAGCGCTCGAGGTGACAGTTTACAGTCGGAGGCAAGCGGAGCCAGACGGAAGTCTATTATTACCTCTTCTGTTAAAACGGTGTCAATCTCAAAATGGTACCAACGTGAGTTGTGGCTCATTTGCCAAAGCGTGCGGTGGTCGAAGTTTGGAAATGAGGAGGTGATTTTCGACTTATAATATTTTTGAATGAATCGGAAGTATGACGTTGCCCGCGCAAAGTTTTCAAAGCTATCCCATAATGCATTGGGATATTTATATACTTTTTGAGATCAGGCCGAAACAAAATGCACAGGAAGGAAGGAATTGAAAGACAGCCACCGAAAAGACGTAGGGTTCTTAACCTGTATAGAAGAAACCGTGTTTCAGCCCTTCTTTGCGAGGAGAAATAAGCGCGCGGTCAGTGGATCGGCGACGGTGTCTCGGCTGTAACTTTGCTGGGGAGCGAATCGAATCATGTGGCCCGCTAGAAAATTCTCTTCTCACAGGAAAACAGCTGAAATTTCTCAGTAAGTCTTGAACAATCATGTTTTATTCAGTTAGACTTGGTATTTGTCTTCCACATATCGCTAAGTAATCAAAGTGTTTAGTTACGTCGATGTTTCTGCCGCCAATTTCTTTCGTCTGTATGTTTTGGCACGCTGTTGTTGTCTTTAACTAGATTCAGTGAACTTTATTCAGGGATCAGAGGCCATCTAAAATACACAACCGACTAAAATCAACTGTTTTAATCCAGTTCTTACTATTCTGTTTCTTTTCACTGTCATGTTTGCTTAAGCGAGAAAGAAAATATTTTGGAATTAGTGATGTTATTACTCTAGCGGTGAAGTTGTTCGTTTCAAGAACCATCGCTTAGCGTGTCTTGTTATTTTCGCAGTTCTTTGTGAGAAATCTAGGCTTACCTTTAAAAACCGTAAGGCTACCGAGTTAATCAACAAAATACTTTCCACAAATGCCAAAGTTTCTAGAATTGCATGGATATTTTGCTTAGCCTGCCTGTCGCTCGAGACGCTCGTATTTCCAAAACTAATTATATAATGCGCGGTAGTCAAAATGATGTTCTTCCTCAATTAAAGTTCAATCGTTCAGAGAAATCAAATTCTTGGCCATTCCAGTTAAAAGAAAAGCTATTTCTAACAGCGTATTTGTTTCATTACACTTAGCTTGAGCATTTCATTTCAAAGCGCTCTATGAATAGCGCAGTGCATACGGCATACAACATGCTCGATTGTGGAGGTCCAAATTTCCCGAGTAAGTCGTGGAGTCTTCTTCTTTTCTTGTCCAGGCTTTTTTAAATTGTTTGTCTGTATTTTCAATTGTTTTTTTTTCACTCAGTGACCCCAAGTGTCCTCAACCCTAGCCATTTTTTAGCCCTAAGCTCAAACATTAACCCCAAGTTTCCTGACCCTAGCAACTTTTTAGTCCTAAGCCCAAAAATTAACCCTTAGCTCTCTTAACCCGGGCCACTTATTAACCCTAATCTCAAAAATGTAACCCCACGCTTTCCAACTCTAGCCATTGTTTAGGCCTAAGATCCAAATTTAACCGTGAGCTTTTTTAACCCTAGCCATTTTTTAACCCCAAGCTCAAAAATGAACCCTAAGCTCTGTTAACCCTTGCCATTTTCTTACCCCAAGCTCAAAAATTAGCCCCTAGAGGTCTCAACCTTAGCCATTGTTTCGACCACAAGGTCAAAAGTTAACCCCAACTATCCTCAACCCGAGCCATTATTTCACCCTTAAGGTGGTCTTCTACTCAAAAAAGGTGATGTTAGGTTGCAAAAGTCACTTTTTTTTAAATGGCAAAATTGTAAACTTTAAACACTTGGGAATGCTGTCTTGAAATAATCTCACTCGGTTTCCAGCATTAAAGCAGCGGGATTTAAGAAATCTAATCAGCAGCTTGCGACTTTTTCCATAGCAACGGCCATAGCAACAATTGTTTACATTTATTAAATGCGCACAAACAAGCCTCAATAAGAACATTGCCCCCCCCCCCCCCTCACCTCTCTGTAAACTGACATCTGGTACTACTGTGGAGAAACACCTGACTGAGGAGAGAGTCCTGAGGTCCCAGTTTTAACCGACAAAACATGACCCAAATCTTACGGAAACGATGGTTTTTGCATCAAATTACCGTTCAGCTTGCATTTTAGTGTGGCAACTTGAATTTGACTATAGTTTTAGGATAATGAGCAACGGATAAGCTGTCTAGAATCCGTTCCCTTATCGTTAAGACTGTTTTTCTCCAATAACAGAATTTCTCGAACTGAATGAACTTTTGAGCACGATATCTCCGGGGCATCGTAACCTAGTGTTCTGAAATTTTCAGCAAGATTAAAGGACTTAATTTCCTAGGTCGTACACCTAAAAAATGCTCACGATCTTGAACTGCTTCTCAGTAAGTGAATCCTTGCCCTCTTTTTTATTTCCTTCTACCTTACTTTCTGGAAAAAAAAAGAATAAAAATAAATTCGAAAGAGGCCAAGCTGCTTAATTTTCGAGGTTTAGCCCCTGAAGAATTCATCTGTGGACAGATCTAAGTTGATTTCAGACTTATCGAACCGTGCATTAGTAAGATATCGTGCTTACAATGAACCCCCTATGTTTTTACTGAGAAGGCTGGTTAATCATTAACTATTATGCCATGTGACCTGAAAAGACTCAGTTTCAAGTCAGGGCGTGAATCCCTATAAAATGATGGTAAAAGTCTCCCGCAAAGTTCTTTTCTAAAGAAATTCACTTTTTGGGTATAACACCACGTTAATTTGGCTACAATGAACGGCCAATTAAAAAGCACATTTTTCCCACTACGTCAGAATCTCTCCACCAAAAAGCATAAGGAATAATATGGATACGAGATTAGAACCCCCAGGGTTCACAATGCATCTTCAAAGAGATTGCCACTTCCTTTTTATAAGGCACTAATGGACTAATCTATGAAGGAAGAGGCATTTCGAAATGATTGAAGAGGGGTAAGAAGAAGAATTGTTAAAAAAGAGGTAGTACAGGAGTAGACCAGCAACTCTCCCTACAGAAACAGTCCCTTATCTTTAAGGACGGCGCCTCCTAATACAGGTGTATTTTTCCAAAGCGCATGCCTAGGGGGAAAAGTAGATCTTAGCAAGGGTTATTGGAATCTAAAAAGAAAAATATGGGTAACCACGCATTTTTCAAAGATCATTAAGCAACCATAATTCTAAAAAAGCGTTAAAATACAAAGAATGTATCGCAATTTCTTTCCAAATTTAAGGTCAATTATCTCTGAAAAATGCGTGGCTACCCCCAATTTTCTTTTTGGATTCTGATTGCCCTTGCTAAGATCCGCTTTTTCTACATAGTCATAAACCGCGCAATGATATTGTTGTGTTTGGGGGGCAAATTCCTTAAGAAAGCCGAACATATGCGCAGAACGTATGCCCGAGATGCGCAGAACGTATGCGCAGTAACAAAAGGAGGCACCGTCCCTAACGGACGATTATTCGGGAAATGCGACGTCACATTGACCGATGAGAAAATTGTTTTATTTGGGCTTAGTTTCACTTGCAATAAACATAGACACTCACGTCGTTAGAAGATATGATTAAGATCCACTTCCGGGTAATTTTGCATTTTTTATCACAACACACTCTATTGCCCTCCCCTGGGGGTGGCGCTACTCATTAACCACCTAGTAATAGTTTACAAGATCCATGTAGTTTTGGAAAAGACGCAATCTCATCAAAGACAATGGTGACTCATTGTGCCGATACTCCCAAATGCCGACGTCACAAAAGGTCACGTGACATACTAAATTCAGAATTGGCCTTTTCAAGATTCCTTGACAAAATACCCTCCTGGGGCCCGTTGCTCGAAAGCCCCGAAATCTTTTCGGGCCCGGAAAGCTATTTTATGAGCGCAAGGTTCTCCTCAAAGATTTTAATATTTGTTGGTTTTAAAAGCCAAGCAGTAAAATTGTAAGTTGAGGAAACAAGTCCAGCTGGTTTGCGGGATAAAAGCTACACCAACATTCTACAGATTTTGATTTTAAACTACAGTTCCGGGACGGAAAAGATATCGGGACTTTCGAGAAACGGGCCCCAGGTCACAGAGGTTTTTCTTTTTCTCATACGAACTTGAGCCCCGAAGCGTCGCTGACGAGCTTGTTGCAGCCGCTTGGCGATTCGAGTTCGTTTCAGAAAAAGAAAGTCAACCCAGGACCAAGGATTGACACTAAAGAACTCAGAAAAAGGGGACAAACAAAATGTCTAGATGAACACGCCATAAGTTAAATTGCTAGTTACCCTCTAAAGAATCCAAAGGAATCCGTATTAGCATTTTCCTCTTGAACATCTTGAAACGGTGGAACTGGGTTAGAAACAACGACTTCAGGTGATTGTAGATCCCTGGCTTCACCTTCATTGTCAAGAACACGTACTTTATAACGCCTTAAACTTCTACTAGGAATGGCTTTGGATGGCGAAAAGGAATACTGGAAATACTTTCGCCTTTCCGACATTTTAACGATCTGGCAGCCTACCGTTTCAAACGGTGCACCTGAATTTGAAATCAACGGTGATTTCAAATGTACATTTAAACACCCAATCATATCACTCGTTAAATAGAAAAAAAACAGTTAAGCAAATCAGCCGAAGGCTTATATTTAATGTCACATCAAATGTCAATACACTAGCCAATAACATGACGCTAAGTTAAGAACGCCCAATCAAATTTGAGATCATTTCAGCGGCCCATCCCACTTCACTTCTGGCTACTTGGCAGGCTTTTGAACAGTCAGGTCCTGACCAAGGGTTTCAAGCTTGAACTGACTTTCTCTTTCCTTCTGTTACTTCTTTATCACCGTGTATTTTATGTAAAATGGCGAGAGACTTACGAGGTGGCCAAAAACTACGAAAAGATGGTACAATGTGGAGGTTAGTAAGATTTCCATAAATACTTTCCATAAACATAGAGGTGGCTTACTAACAAAAGCTTAAGCTTAAATTTGCGTTTTGCTCCGATGGCTTCAGTGAAGCTAACAGAAAATGCCCTCGTACAGAGCAATAAATCAACGGGATAATACCATAGGTGCTCATTACAACTATTACTTTTTGTCTTAAGAGAACGACGAACTGGCCACGCTTTATTTTCCTGCGGACAAATCCACTTTTACCATGTACGGGGACGAACTTCACCTGCTAACCAACAAAGATGGCAGTCCTGTCCCTCCTAATGCCATTGCGTACGACAGGACGTAATTATTCCGGTGGGAAGGGGACCAAAAATACGAATGCGTGGCTCAAGATATTCCAGGTAAAATAAAATATATACCTCACTGTTTCTTTGTGAGCAAGTACCTGAATAAGCTTGAATTCCATGAGCAAAAGAGGACCTAAATTGGCGACGCAAGTGGCCAGCCAATAAACTAACAGTGTGTTTGACCAGTTGAGTTTTCTTGGTCATGGAGATTCCACTGAAACAACCGTAAGGCAATTAAGTTTTTCCTCCAAATCTTTCTCCGTCTGAAAAGAAAAAAAAACCAATTATTTCCTTTCAACAAAATGTAATTCACGAAGTTTTCTACCAAAAATGTTGGCAGGAAAATGAATAAAAATTGCACCTCGAGCATTAAGCACTGTGTCCAGAATCAAAACAAAATCTTTGCAGTTCTTGACAAACAATCACCTCTGTTCAATTACTCTAACAATGCAACTCGAAGCTAAAAGACAGTGTTAACACTTTTATGTACACTCGTTAAATACGTATATAAATAAACTTACAGTTTGAAAATGAAATTGCCTGAAGTCTCTACAAATTTATTCGACCAAACGCCGTTCAAACGGACCGTCCGTACATACGCGAAGTCGATTTAGTTTGTACGACTTATACTGTAGATTGAATCAACAAATTACTTACAGTCCTTGAACTGAATGGCTAAGGGAGGATTTACTTTAGCCTGGTTAGTAAGTCTCTTTTCAATCGTAACTGGGCTACGTCTGTGGCTGTCAGCAAGAAATCTGGCCATTATAAACAACCGTACTTATTAAAGCTTAATTGACGCTTCACTACAAACTATCCGTTCTCTACCGTGAGTCTGTAGCACGAGATTGGACTGACTTCATACATTTGTTTTTAAAGAAAAAAAGTCAAAATATGAAGCAAGTGGTGTTGAAGAGAAAAAATATCGAACAACATAAATCTGTGAAACATACGATCGCCCTGTGAAGCTATCAAAAACGCGGCAAACTCGAAATAGTGATACATTCATTGACAGATAAAAAGAAGAAGCCATATCAAAATCGTCCACTTAAAATACTATTTATGCCAGGTTACTCCAGGAATACCATATATTTATCAGCTCTCCCGACTTTCACTCCATTTCCTTTCGTTTCAAACCTTAGTTTAAAGGAATTAAGCTTATTATTGAAGTGGAAAAAGAGCTAATTTTTCGATTGTTGAATAAAGCTCAGTAACCAGGCCTGGAAAGAGATTTACCCGTGGATTGGACTATTGTTCGAGACTTCGGATCTTTAAAATATAAACATGCTCAACACTCAAAACGCTGAATCCCAAGTTGGGAAACAAAATACAGACCTAGCCAGACTTTTACTCTAGTCATAAGAAATCATTCCACACTTTTGTTCACCCGATAGCTGTAAATTTGCTTACTTCCTTAGGAAAACCAAAGCCTGAGAAAAGAAAACAACAACCAGAGGATCTGAAGAAACCAGAAAAAAAGGAAATTAATGACTCCTGAGGTTGTATAATCATCTATTAATTGACAGACTATAACATTTGTTGATTTATTTGTCACAAAGGAATTATTTGATTTACTAGAACATTTAAGAATTAATTAAATCATCTTTTGTGAATCAAATTCAAATCTGGTACTTTTAGTTGGACTAGAATCTTTCTGGGGAAGAAAACAAGTTGTTTGAAACAATTTTAAAAATTTCTTTCAAGAAAAGCAAGCCAGAAAAGAAAAACGAGAAAACGAGGCTGCCAAGAAAAAACACAAAAAAACAGTGAATAAAAGTTTTACAGATGAGGTGTTAAATGTTCACAAGGTAAACACCTAAAAGACGCAAGGTAAATGTGTGGGGTTCTCAGAGGTCATGGTTTTTCCCGGCCCTCAAAAAGCCATCCAGCCCAACACATGTCATCCGTTCATTTGGCACACAAAGTACACTTTACTAACATTTTTCGATGATATTAAGCCTCAAAATGGTGGTGTGAGACTAAGTATAATTGACTGAAATAGGTTGGGCCTGACAGTCAGGGGAGCCACTGCCACAAAGTTAAAACCTTACCATTTTGTAAAGCAATCTCCATAGAAATGGTTTCATTTTTGTAAAACAAATTCTTCGTGGAAATGGTTCGATACCCGACCACATAAACTAGAATCAAAAAATAGAAAAATACAAATTTAAAAATTAAGGGCATTAACACATAATTATCCTGCAACCTAAAGGGTTAAATTCAACAATAAATGCAGTAGGCAGGTGTGATCATTATCTTGAAAAAATATTTTAAAAATACTTATGACTAATTATAACTCTAAGATACATGTATGATGAAATCTATGCATTAATTGTAACTATGCAGGTCCACCCACATTCTCAAAATGCCTTGAATCCTTAATGAATAAGTGTAAACTATGTTTTAACACATCATTTTGAATATTAGCGCAGAGATGTATCGCTCCTTAATGACACAGTATCACACCTCACGGATGAAGAGGACACTGATGAGTACATTAAGGAAGTCAGAATAGTCAAGGTACAATTCAATTTTTTAAAATTACCTTTACAGACAGACAGACAGACAGACAGACAGACAGACAGAGACGCACACACCAAAAGACGTGAACAACTGTAATTAAGCATGAATCAAGCTCTTGTGATGAAACTTGGCATGTTTTTAGTACGTCATTACCTTAACAGATTGCCAGGGCTTATGACGTGTCGATTACGACGTTTCAAGACGTCACAATGACGTCAAAAAGCAGCCATTTTGAATTTTGAGCCGCCATCTTGGATTCCGAACATGCAATCATCCAGTTGACAATGACGTCATCGAAAGATATATGAATTTGTTCTAAGAAACATACTTAATCAGGACAAGTACAAAAAGTAAAGGATTATCTTCTTTCTACAAGCGAAGGGGAAAAACTGAAAAAAAAGACTGAAAAAAAGACAGAAAATAGTCAAAACACCTCCTGAGTAGATGGTTTGTTATGGAAACGTCAATCATCATAGACACGTCATTGACACAGGAAAATTTTCTCTGATAAATTTCAGGACAAGTCATGAGATTTGGTGATTATTCATCTAGCCGTTTAAAAGTTACAATTCGTTCAAGTCAGCGCGGGCACAATGTGCCCCCCCCCCCCCCCCCAGGCTAAATAGGTCAATGATTTGAACCCAAGACATGTACCTAACAATAGTAGGATTGCAACTCAACATAGATTGCACCTAATGACACTTTTCCAAAAATTTGATATTCTCACAATTACGTTAATTTTCTTCCATGTTTATTTTTCAGATGCCAAGTTCAGTGAAAGATTAAGTTATGGTGAGCATCAAAAACTCCTAAATTCTCCAATGAAATATATTCTCAACATTGACAATTTGCGACTAACAAAATAACCGGCATTTTGATCAACATGATCACGTTTCATTAGCTTAAACTTTGCATTTGGGCATTGCACACATACAGTAAGCACTTGCTCAGTGTCTAGGCACCATGGCTTTAAGTCTAGCCAAATATCTTCCGGCCTTAATTCCCTTAAGCTCCCACACAGCCACGGTCAATGAGTGCAGGAATATTTTTCAGCATAAATTCAAATATGTGGCATTTTTCAACTAATTTCACTCGTTCTGTCTGTTCAACCATGTGTCAACGTTATTTAGTCCCCAAGTTCTCATCAAGAGAAGATTACGGTAAGTCAATACATGATGAATGAATATATTGACTAATAATGTTTAATAAATTTAAATATAGTCTTCTCTTGTGAATTGACATAGACTAAAGGAATTGCAACAATCAACACTAAATTTGACCACATGAAAAAAACAGCCAAAACTTAGAAAGGAGGGCTACCATACCATTCACCTCTTGCAACCAAGCATTAAGCTACACAAATGATGCTCACGGTCTTTAGTTAATATTCTCCTTTTGTTTCCCGGTTTCTGTTCCCCAAAATCAAAACCAAAATAGCTACCTCAACTCTTAAACAGGTGCACATCAATAAATCAGCAATAAAATTCCCAATAAATTAACCACATCCTTAACCAAGACTGGTCAGTATGGGCATGCCTCAACAGCTGTAAACAACCAAAAACAATTACTGTACTTACTCGACTAAGGGCCGTGACACTCTTCAAATTTTTAGTGTTTCAGGTGCAGCGCTTATTCGAGGGCGGCACTCTTTAAAAAATCGCAGCATTTTTAAGCAATAACAAGGAAATGCTAATACAGGAGAATAAATTTCCAAGGCTGCTTAAGATTGAGTTGTTAACTGTAGTTTGTTATAATTTAGCTTGGCTCCCCCAACAATAAATTAGTTCGATGATGCTTCGATTAAGCTTCGCACCATCGTGAATGAATGTGGCGCTTATCTAAGGGTTACTGCTTTTTAATATTTTCACTACCACACCTATTTCTCTCTGTCTCTGAACTACACTTAGTGTACAGTTTTTTTTAAATCATGACAAAGGCTCCTATTAGCCAACTTGTGAATGTAAATACAAAACAAATGATTGCTAAGTAATCAGGCACATTAAACAAAGGCTAATTCGTTCAGAAACTGTAGGCTCGCACAGGTACATGTAAAGCGCACTCAGGGCATTTAAACCAGATGTTTTGACCCACTCAGTTCATGAATTTTGGTGCAAATTGGAATTGAACAAACTTAAATGTCGATATAAATTTGCCCAACGCTGAACATGCTGATACTGTAGTGTATATCCTGTTGTGACCAATTCAACTGGCACTGAAATCAAAATGTGATACTTGATAAAGCCAAACACATAGTCCGTATCTGGCAAATTTTGATAAACAGTGGAGCTGTTGCCACTGCACGCACAAACATGTGAAAGCATGAATTCTGGGTGCTCTTCCATGAAGTCCCGTAAAAAAATGAGGATGTTGTTTCATACTCTAGAATGGTCTGACTAAATCGTGGTCACAAGGTAAATACATGTAACATAGCATTTCCACTTCATAATTATATCTTTTTTAAACAGGGAATGACAACAACCCTCCACTGGGACATTTAAAAAAGGAGATTAAAACAGACAGAAAAAAGATGTTCTATGAATTGGAAAAATAAAAGAAGGCATGCGCAAATTGGACGAAGACATCTGCAAGTTACGAAGGAGGTCATCAACAAGCTTCCACACAGAGAAGCATGTAAACAAGAACGTAAGATCTTCTAAAATAACCATTACTGCTAAACCTGAAAGTACATGTAACAGTCCAGACCTACTCAGCTACTCTTTCTGTCACTACTCAACTGAACTAAATTTAAACAAGAAAAGCCCCAGGGGCATTAACACTGCAGTTGTTCTCTCTCCCCTTGGCGTCCAAAATGGTTATATTACGGCCACATAAGGCACAAGCCCAGGTGGTGTCACTTTTTGAAGCCTGTGATTTATCGTAATACAAATCAAGACGTGACCTGCCTTTTCTTCAGTCAACCACCCTGCTTTAAAGTGCGTGGCGAAGAGCATGATGAAATACTTTTGATCCTAGCATGACTCAGTCTGACCCAAATAGTTATTGTGCTATTAAAATGCAAACGAATGCCACTCGATTCATGGGCTTTCAAAGCTTGCCAGCACCTTTGTCCTTGCTCTCATCGAACAGAAGTGAACTTGTTTGAATTCCGTGTATTTTTTTACACTGATTTCTCTAAAGACTTTGGCGAAGTAAACCAAAACTGCCGAAAAATGAAGAGCGTGATGAATTATTTTGACCAGTGGCGTGATTTGGTCTGACCCAAAAGTTATTGCGCTATTAAAATGCAAACGAATGCCAGTCGATTCATTGGCTTTCAAAGCTTGCCAGCAGTCCTTCGTCCTTGCTCTCATCGAATGGAATTCGACTCCTTTGAATTCCTTGTACTTTTCTACACTGATTTCTCTAAAGATTTTAGCAAAGTAAACCAAAACTGCTGAAAAATGCTTACATTTCACTGTTGAATATTTAACGTTGATTTTGGCGGGTTCGTTGCCGATATCTGCCGATCTTTCCAACCGAAGGAATTTTATGCAAGACCACTCTTGGTCATGCAATCATCAGATGGCGTGATTTTGTGCTTTCTAAAGCACGATTTTGAAAGATTTCCTGAATATTCTAAAATCATTTGCCCTGGATACAAACCTTAACATAATTTGAAAGTGCAACATCATTAGTCTTTAAAACCTCAGTTTTTCAAGCTTTGCCGCTCAATGTTTGATTTTTGTCTGGATTTGCTCTTAATAATATGCATATTATTGACAAAATTAATATTATTTGATTTATGTGATTGTAATTTATTACTTTAAAGACATCCAATATCAGCTAATTTATGTTGATCATTGATAAACAGTTCTGTACGAGAATTAAACAACGTACAGTTTTAAACAAGCAAGCCCACATGTTAATTAGTTTACTTCAAAAATAATTCTACTAGTGAATTAAACGTGGAACAAAATGCACCAGGTCACTAACATAGAGTGGAATTCAACCACTTACCAAAATGATAAATTGACAAAATTAAGGTTTCATATTTGACCCACTTCAGTCAGACCACATCTTCACCATACAGCTATAGAGTACTTGACACTGGAACATTTCTGAGAAAAAGAAAAAGGTGGTCGAATATTAAGCTTGTGTTGGATATTAAGCAAAAATATTGTAAAATCCTCAAAGAATCAAACCCAGCTGCATTTTCACTGGGGCAGAGCTTAAGACTCATGAGAAGCAAGATTTCCAGCAAACATATTTTTAATAACACAAGGCTTAACGCGCTTTCATTGGTGAAATGGTGATGATGCATTCCAATTTCCACTGAGTGTCCCTGCTAGTGTAATAATTATTAATAACCATCTGAATGCACCGCTGATGTTGTAGGATGTATTTTCTACGAGATCGACTAAACTGCACATAGAGTATAAGAGGATGCCACAAACGATTTAATTATTCAAGGCTGTGATTTTTAATTCATGTTTCATAATGCAGGTTATGCCAAGCACATCTGATGACTTGGAAGCTATGTTAGTGAAATCACCGAATGTTGCAGACACGCCAAGTGTCGAAGTAGTGGCCGATGAAGATCACGACAGTGCGACCATGCCATCACGAACTGGAAGTATGCAAATTTGCCTCCTGAATGTTGGCGATTAACTCCATTTGTTTAATCACGAGTATGATTACAGACCGAATTGGATGACACAAAGTCCTGTTACTGGAGAAAGAATAGACAACAGTATTATCCATTAGAGTGTGCGCTCTGACGTGTACTGTCCAATAACTTAGGCACGACACCTACACTGTTCTATTAATGCTCAAATCATGGCTGGTGGTAGCCAATCAGATTCGAGAATTTTATTAAAGTTATGATTAATTGGGATTTTTTTACCTCTAATGTTAAACAAGTTTTGAAGACCACATTTTACAAAACTAATTCAGATGTGCAAGTAAAAAAGTAACTGAGTAGTTAATGACTTAATAATACGTGCGATGATGTTCAAACCATCAGATGAATTCCAGGAGTCATTTGAATGTGAAGAAATATCACCCCATTTCAATTCAGCTTATTTACTCCTGAGATTCTCAGCTTTTTATTCTCTTAATAATTCTAATCTATTCTTTTAACAGACGATACTGACGTCACACAACTGGCTGAGGGCGTGGTCATAAAAACAGCCATTTTCCAAAATATTTGGAAATCAACTCATCAACCCAATCCATTTTGCCTGAAACTCACTGCAGCCCTCTTCCCTGAGGACGTCTTAGCTCGCTCAAACGTGGAGGGAAAGAATGGCAAAGAGAGACTAGATGGCACAACAATTGATGCCATTATCAGTAAGTGTAATATATTATTAGAATATCAATATTTACAACACTAATGAAATAAACACCATCTCAGAACAATTTTACATATCAACAAGCAATTAATTTCACTTACAAACTATAGTTTAAGCTTGTGCAAAAATAGTGATTATTGGAGCTTTTAAAGAGTAACTTTCAATAAAAATCAGTTCTTAAAACCAGCATTGATCTACTTTTGGACTTATTTATAGAGACTGGTGCAATATTTGTTCCAGCCAAAGGGGACTTGCATTTTGATGAGTGTTAGGGATAAAAACTTGCGAGCAATGGCTGCTGCTAATTCTACTGAGATCCCTGTGACTGCTCCTGTAAGCGACCGTGACCACATTTGTGAATTACGGACAGGCCTTTCCCTTTGTTTTTAAGGTCTCCTAAGCGGCCTCTCAGTCAGCTTTTCCAAAACAAAGCACTTAAGTTCTTGATGGAATTTAGAGTATAAATATCCATATAACTTCTAATTGACTTGGGTATGCTCAAACCACAGGTAGCCAAAGCCTTAGTTATGACTGAGAATCAATAAAATTCTGTGAAATTAACGGTACTTCATTGTTTATATCTTACTTTTTTTTTTTCCACTTTTTATTAAGATCTTATGAAGCTCAATTATGTTACAACATGATATTAATAACACTTGTCACCACTGGAATTAACAGTTGTGTGTCCTGTTATCATATTTAAATTAAATTAAAGCTCTCAGATTGAGTTAATCTAAGTTCTTAATCTACTGTTTAGATATGGTAGCCATCTAGCCTGAAATTTACATTCTGTGTTATTTTTCAACGCTAAATATTTTTCAGTCCTGAATTTTTCCTCGACGATTTGTCTGAACAGATCAAAATTGGGTTTTACATCATGTTTCCTACTTGTCCAAATATGTATTTTAATAAGAGTAATAAAATAGTTTAGCAGATCTGTTTCCGTATCCAATTTACCTAGTAACACATCTTGTAATGTGAGGTCCACCCGTTCGCCAGAAATCGAAAACCAGAAGAATTTTAACTCATTCCAGATTATTCTAGAAAAATGGCATTCAAAAAATAGGTGACATATAGTTTCCGATTCAATTCCACAAAATGTACAAAGGTCGTTTGGGACGTATCCTATTTTGGCTAAGCGATGGTTAGTAAAAGTGATATCGTTCAAAATCTTAAATTGGAAGCTCCTTACAAAGGTTTCGGACGAGATGGTTCTCACATTTAAAAATGCTTTGGAAACAGTTTCATCGTTCAAGCTGAATTTCTCTTTCAACTTAGAACTTAATGCAATCTGGGGCAAATGTTTACTCTCTGAGCAAGAATAAGTGTCTTTTTAATTTATCTTCCCAATGAGTATTATAATTATGAGAGGTGATACAAAATTCACCTTCACCGAGCATACCTCTGTTCATCAGAGCTATATTTCTTGATATTTGTCATTTCCACTCACAATTTCCTCAAACCAGAACAAATCCATTATGAAGAAACAACTACATTGTATACGCAGGAAAAGTTCCATTTTTTCCAGTGTTTGTCACCATGAATTGGCAATATGTTAAGCTTCTAGCACAAGAAATCAAATGTCAGTATTCGACCAGTAAAGACAAAATCTACTGTGTCAGAGAGCCGTGCACGGTAAGCAAGCGCAAATAGCCACGCTTCAAACATGAAATGTCACACCCCAAAACAGTAGACTTTGTCATGTTCGCGTTATTGTGCGAATAATGTCCTGAATGAGACGAGAACAGCAGGATGAAATTAGCACATTTGCATGTATTTGTGTACAGAGGTCGGCGGTCGAATGCCGACACTTGATTTCTTGTGCAAGAAGCTCAAAATGTTGATGCAACCGTTACCGACAAACGCTAGGAAGGATGGAACTTTTTTGTAGTATGATTGTTTCTTCACTGTCGATTTTTTCTGGTTTGAGGAAATTGTGAGTGGAACCGGCGGTGTATGATAAGAAATATAGCTCATTTAATGAACAGAGGTATGCTTGGTGTGGGTCAGTTGTGCATCACCTCTCATAAAGACACTAATTCTCGCTCGGAGAGCGAACCCTTGCCCCAGATAGCAAGTAATTAGGATAAAAACAAAGCTAAAGAAGCACTCTTAATTTCACAGAATTTTATTGATTTTCAGTCATAATTGAAGCTTTGGCTAACTGTGCTAAAACCTCATATTTTATAGGCAGTAAAAAAGTATTCAATATTATAACTACAAGACTATTAGTAACCATTAACATATGCCAAACTCTAAGCTTAAAGCTCTCGAGAGCAACCGCTCATGTGGTTGCGTCCAGATGTAGTTGCGGCCAATTTTCTGAATTCCCCAGGTGCTCGCTTTCGAGAGCTTCGACTGTATAAAACGCAAACATAAACTTACTATTATCTCGCACTTACATAAATTTCTTGAACTCTTCTTTAAATCTACAGACCAGGTGTTCCAACGATTTAAAATTGCAAAAGAAGAACAAAGTAATAAGCGAAAAGAGCTTCTCCAGAAAATTAGTCAGAAATGCCGCGATACAAGGAAGATTAAATCTCGTTTGCAAGAAAAGGCAAGTCACTGCAGCTCTGTTGTGCTGAATTTATAGGACCTTTGACTTCTGGCTATCAGTAGTTTAATTTATATACACATTTGACAACGGTTGTGTACGCGTTAAATGGGTGGCGTCAACCAAAAGACTGCTGACGCGCCATAATTATGACATGTTGCAATTCCTCGTGGATGGTTATAATATATCTCCTACCTGTGATTAGCAGTTCGCTTTTCTCTAAAGATACAATAGTTCCAGAGTCTTTCTTTCCTGCTAAAGCGAAGAATCTGCCAATACAAATCGAAAACTTTCAAATTTATCGAATTCAAACACGTATAAATACTCCTCATTCCCATAAATGGCGGACAAACAGGTCAGACTAAAGACTAAACTTCTCACGCACTGTTTAGTAAGCTTTAACTTAAAAATCACGTGATCACAATACAGGGCAGCCTAGCACGCGGTCAAATTACTTACAGGAATTGCGGTAGCTGTAGTTAGACGACTATTTTTCTACTTACCCTCCTCGTTTGATTTCAATATTTCTTCGTTCCGAAATCATTTTGGCGGGCTGACTGCTTTACAGATAGAGTGATTTTTAATCGAGTTTCGAAAGTACCTCAAGTTGACGTGTTTGCCTTGATTTTGCTTCACCCTGACTCTGCGATTGGTCTAAAAAAACTGACGCTAAACTTAAATTAATCAGTCAACCAATCATGAATTGACAGCACTTATTTTCCCGCGCTTGACGTGTCCTTGCCGTTTGCACCTAGTTTAAGTCACCTTGTGTTTTCACTCAAAAGCCCGTGTGGCAGGCGTCAAAAGGTGAGGGACTGAGGGAGTGTGGGAAAGAAGGAAGCGCGAACTCATAGACTCGATTACTCATTTTCTTTCCCTTTTCCTACCTGCTCGCATAGTACCAATTGTCGTATTATTATTGTTATCATCATCATCATTATTATTATTATTATTATTATTATTATTATTATTATTATTATTATTATTATTATTATTATTATTATCAGGCAGTATTTTTAGGAAACAGGTTTATTAAAGTTAAAGGTATAATCACAGTTTGGTAACCTAACCACAGTTAGCGATCAGTACAGCTGTCAGCAATGGAACTGATGTACGTAACGCAAGGTTGGTAGGCAACAGACCACTAATAGACCACTAATGTGAGTCAGGTAAACCCGAAGGGGACAAATGGTGAATGTTCCAACGGGTTCTTTTTAAAATGACTTACAACTCACTTTCATTCGTGCAGTGACGGTGGTCTGCAGCCTAACTTGGTTATTTAGTTTCCAGTGTAAACAGCTGAACCAGCAACTGGTCGGTTCACCACAAATCCAAAACGTGGTTAACGATAATCGTATTCTTTCGTGAAAAACCCTGCCTCAGTTAAAAACGCTCCCAAAACATGTAAGCTTATCCTAAACAAGTAAAACGTTCAATCAGTTCGATCTTTTTTACTTACACTGTAATTAAAGGGAGAAAAAAAGAGTGATAGAGATTGATTCTCTAATTACGTTTTTATCATCTCTAATTTCGCAGGTGACAGAGGACGCTACGGTGTCACCAGAAGATAAAGACTGAGTTTTGAGCATGAAGAGACTTTTTATGTAATTGTAGGGCAAACAGTCCCCAAACAGTTGTACTTACCAAGTCCGTCAGACCTTCCGTGAAAAAAATAAAACTTATTTTAGAGGCACAAAATCTGAGTGACTGGGTATGTTGTTTTATTGGGCCTTTTTCTTACAGTTGACCCAGACACAACGTAAACAAGTTTAGCCGGGATGCTTCGGCTGTGTCAGGTCATGGGAAGCCTAAATGCTAATCAGTTACACTCTGACTACAGGTAAAGTGTATTAAAACAACAATCTAATATTTTTGTCATTTCTGAATGCTTTATTGATCATATGTTACAGACTCTAATTTCTTTTCAGGTTGATCAGTGAATGCATCAGAATGAGCAGGAAAATATCACGGTAAGCTAAAACCAGAAAATAACTTCCAGTTCTGAAGGTAACCTGTAATCAAGCCTACCATTTATTCACCGGGAAAAAACCTCAAATAACTAAAAAAAACACTCATTTAAGCTTGCATTACAAATAATGTTAAATTCTATAAACGTTGTAGTCATTCTACAGCTGCGACTTGAAGAGACCTGAATGTTCTTGCCTCAGTTTTAGCCTGTAAGAAAAAGCGTTAATAAAATTCGTTACAAAGAAGAACTAAACAAAGCTACCTATTGAATCCTCATGTAGATACATCTGTGAATGTAAGCAAAGTTAAAGATGTCTGAGACAAAGCATGCAGGGAATACCACAACTCAAGCAACAACATTACTGTGTGAGTATAACCTAATTACATTGCAGATAGGTTGTATTTAAATAACGATGAAAACGGTTCTTAAAAATGAACTGAAGGTGAGTGCTTCCTTTACGTTGCTATTAAGGCTTCGCTGCTAAATCGCTCAAATGATACGATTGAAATCATATCGTTCAAATCATAATGACGACCACGGAACTGATACCATTCTGACAATTTCTGGGCCCGGATTCCTACGAACTTTTTGCCAAAAAACCAGAAACTTTCGCTTCTTGCCAAGAACCCACAAGAAATTCCAGTCCGGTTTAATTATCTGGAATATCGTCACCAGTGGCATTAGCCCAGTCAGCTAAGAATCCTGGTAAAATTCCTGCCAGGATCGTGCCAAGCCCGACAAGAACCTACCAAGATTTCGGCCGCCGGGAATTTCGCTTCCCGGCAAGATTCTCGCCGGGAACCCGGCGAGATCTTGGCCTCCGGGAATTTCGCTTCCCGCCAAGAATCCCGGCGAGATTTTGGCCGCCGGGAATTTCGCTTCCCGCCAAGAATCCCGGCAAGATTCTCGCCGGGAACCCGGCGAGATTTTGGCCGCCGGGAATTTCGCTTCCCGCCAAGAATCCCGGCAAGGTTCTCGCCGGGAACCCGGAGAGATTTTGAAATCATATCGTTCAAATCATAATGACGACCGCGGAACTGATACCATTCTGACAATTTCTGGGCCCGGATTCCTACGAACGTTTTGCCAGAAAACCAGAAACTCACCGGGAACCAAAATCTCGCAGGGAACCCGGCGAGATTTTGGCCGCTGGGATTTCCGTTTTCCGGCGGGAAGCGGAAATCCCGGCGGCCAAAATCTCGCCGGGATCCCGGCGAGAATCTTGCCGGGATCTTGCCAAGATCCCGGTGCCATTTTTTAACCACCACCCCTCGTCCCCTCCGGAAATTCTGGCTTAGCTCCATACTTTTCTTTAAAAAGTTTTTGGCCGCTAAGACCCGAACCCCATCCTCAACTAATTTCCCAATTCTAACCCTCCTTGGGGTTGGTACGGATATTCTCCAGGACCACACAATGTCTGATCCATAAATTTATTACCTTTATCATGGCAATTGTTGTCTGAAGCACTTCCAACAGAGGTTATGATACAATCCATATCTAGAGTTCAATGACGAAGTTGACAAAGACAGCTATAAGTGTAAGACCATATTATTACACCAATATTGTAAAGATGGGCAAAAAACAAAAGAGTTAAATTAATAAATATCCAAACCATGTGATGACAAGAACACAAACTGTTGTTGTTATTATCATTGGTTCATTTTTAACGGAATCCAATCTTACTGAAGATATCAGCATGAAACCCTACTCTAGTGTCTTCGGCTTTGATATAATTATACTGGCACATCAAGTTACGATTCAACTTCCCTACACAATTATTTTCCATTTCATTCATAATCTTATAAAATTCTAATTTAGACAGCATTACTGCTTCATATTAATGGGAGAAAAAATATTCCCATACTGCGCGAGAAGTCTGAAAGGGATGGAGTCCAATACGGGAATATATTTTCTCCAAACTCTGTCAATTAATTTTCTAAATGACCAAATTTATAATTTACTTGTGACCTACCCGTATCAAAAGTTTCACCAGCTGCAGTAGTGTCACTAGTTGTCGCAGTGGCATCTGAAAGAAGTACACTAGGGTTTTAATACAGTAATTTGCCTATGAATCAGGTGTCAAGCAGTTTAAATGCAGGTGGCTACTTTATAACACAAAAACATTCCACTCAGAACCTTGTTTTGAGTACCAGTACATGCGCATGTCGGTAGTAATCCAGCCAAAGTATACCTGCCAGAGCCACGAGTGTCTTAGTTGAACAAAGCTTATATACAGCCATTATGATATCTGCTATTTTTTTTCAGTTTTTCATTTGCAATTAGAACACGGTACTACACCTTTTTTACATCTTTGGAGATCAAAAAGGGGAAAAAGCACACAGTAAATGTAACATCAGCATCACAAATTAAAAACAAATATGAAAACTAACATTTTAGCAACACATTTTTGGGGTGCAAAGCTTATTTGGGAAGGCATATAGAACTCAAATTAATAATTTTCTCAAATAAGAAAATTATATAATGGTAATAACTTACAATAAATTAAAACGGGAGAATTCAAAAGAAGTTATAAGGTACAGGTATACAGGGTTCGTACGCGTCTTGAAAACCCTTGAAAACCCTTGAATTTCAGAAGTCCGATTGCAAGGCCTTGAAAGTACTTGAAATTGATTTGGTCATTGAAAGTCCTTGATTTTTTATTGAAGAAGATCAAGAAATATTATTATACTTTAAGGTCTTAAAGTAAATGAAAGCCAGTGAAAACAAATGTTCAGGTAAACAAAGTATAACATCCTCGAAATGCTCACAAAATGCGTAAAAACGCTTGTTTTCGTTCCCAGTGCTCTCTCGTTAAGTTTAAACGCAAACATTTTGCTTGGTTTGTGGTAAATTCTTACTAAAAAAAAGTCATTGAAATTTCAAAGTAGAGTCCTGGAAAGTCCTTGAAAAGTCCTTGAATTTTTGGCCTGAAAAAGTGTACGAACCCTGGGTATAATATTACCATGTTGATGGCTGGTGCTTGCCCACTTTGCCATGTCAGTTAATAGCCTACGTGTGGCAGCTGCAACAAACAGTGGTTTATATCATTATATAAACTGCTAACTATTAAATATAGCTAATGACCATGATTATACTCTATTGATAACAATGCTAGTCACAACAAAAAATATAACAAACTAATGTACGATTAATTATTTAAAATGATAAATAACTAAATTACAACAACTAGCCTAACCTACATTACCATAACATGTGATAGAATCTCAATCAAATTCTGTAACTAAAATGAAAATTTCAGTGTGCTTTTCAGCTTCATCTCAAATTGTCATTTACAATGCTTTCCATTTTATAATGGTACTAGCCAAAATGGCTAATAACAGACTTTAGTTAGTTGGCTGCCCTTAGCCTCGAGCCCTGCATTATAATTAATTACTATACCCAAATAACAAAGGAAGATTAAATTAAAATGACGGTTAAAACTGAAGCACAACATATTGTAGTTGACCAACCCTTAGCTTTTCCTTATAGCTCAATCAGCCAGAAAGGAAATGATCAACAAGTGAAAAAGTCTTGCTTGTTTTACACATTCCCCTCATCGGTTCAACAGGAAATGTATGTATAACAGTGCCAACAATATGCCTAATACTGCCATTTAATAACAGGCCTCTGGTTGCTTTATAATTCATATATTATTCATACAAAACAGAGTAACTTAAATATTTAGCCAACATACCCCCATTTCGAGGTGGTGACAGCGGGCGTGTTAAATCCACCTGCGTCCTTGTTGCCTGGGTGGAATCTGTTGCAGATATAGGTGCTGATTTCAGTTTGCTTCATTTACAATACATTGCCATACTAAAATTTAACTATAAGACTTATATACCTGCCAACTTTTCCAAGATGTATAATCCATTTTACAAAATAAGGAATCCGAATTTCCAAAAAATTGTCCACAGCTTCCAAGTACTCCCAAAGACACTCCTTAAGATATTTCAGTAATGCACCTATCAATGTAAAGCCCGAGGGGGGGGGGGGGGAACCGTGGGCATATGTGGGGCATTTGATTACCTTTGCGATCTCGGCCCTTGGGAATTTGGGTGGGGATGTTTGACTGTTTTGGAGAGGTGGTCTGGGCCCTAATAGCGTGTTGTTTGCAGGCAGTTATTTTGAAACACGAGGAGTGGCGTGCTGTCATGTTTATTAGTTGGATGTATTGAAGATTTTGCTCCATGTCACGCTATCTCAGTTTATAATACATGAAAGTGAGATTTAAGCAATAGCAGTGGACAACTTTCACATTTCACACTTTTATAATAAATATAAGTGTAAAAAGTAAAATGCGCTACGTGAATAATTTATTATTGATATTAAGTGTTCAACAAATGAAAGACGAACGCTAGAGTTACTACTTTGTTACAGGTTTTTTTCAAAAGTTTAATATTATAGAACAGTCATTTCTAAATTGTCATCTGTTATTATAAAAGACAAGAACGAACAACGTATCTCAGGCAGAGAATACACTCTAATGTCCCTGAAGTGTAGTAATATTCACAAATACACGGCCAGATATTCTGATAATCGATACAATATGTCTCCAGGGTAGGGAGATTTGACCTGATTTGAACCATGGGGTTTTGATCAAAAATTCTGCACAAAAAAAAAACAACAACCACAAAAAAACAAAAAAAAAACAAATGCCCCAAATATGCCCGAGGCCACCCCCCCCCCCCCCTCCTTGGGCTTAACATTGATAGGTGCATAATGTCCGATTGAGGTCACTGGAAATTATATAGAAACCAGGCCTGTGTGCTGCTACCCACCTATTTTTTGGTGCTGTTGGGGGAAGTGGGTAGTTTCACACATACCAACAGCCTACTATATAGATCACAGCAACATAATGTTAGATCTAAAATCAAATAAAGCATTAAGACACATACCTGTTGGTCAAAAAGGAAGTAAACCCGCTTCTTTTTGTCGGAGGAGGTGTACTCGGTGGCTATTTCATCACCGCTGGGTGGGCCTTTGCACACCTCAGCCATCGCATGCCCACTCGAATAAGTTTTAATGAAGGACAACCTATAATATGCAACATAATGTATTACACACTGTAATCAGTGTGAATCTTGTTCGAACTTTTTGAAGTTTGAGTGTTTTTTTTTCGGGGTGAGAATTTTCAATCAACTATCCTTAGCTTGAAGGTTGATTTCTACTGTTGCGTAAAATTGTACGTGCGTAGGGACGTGAATTTAACTGGCTTTACGTGCGTAAACAAAATTAGAGACGATGTATGAACGGCTTACGTAAACTTCAACTTTTACGTTTACGTAAGCCGTTCATACATCGTCTCTAATTTATTTACGCACGTAAAGCCAGATAAATTCACGTCCCTACGCACGTAAAATTTTACGCAACAGTGGAAATCAACCTTGATGCACTACTATCAGCACTCTCGACCTAGTCCCACAGCGCGCCAATACCTGAGGCGCGCGTTGAATTGTGGGTTGAACATTTTTTAGGTCGGGGATTCTAAAAGACGTCTCGACGACTACGGCAAATCAGTGGCTCCAATAAGCAAAACAACAACTACAGCTTCAACGTACTTTTTGATTCATTTGTTTGCCGCCACTGCACGATCAAGGACGTAAAATTTTCTAAATGCAACTGGAGGACGCAAACTTTGTTATCCCTATCCGGTTAAGCTTAGCTAGATTCTTCAAGAAAATCAACTTCAGGAAAAATCACCTATGTTCGAAAATTTAAGCGAGCTGGAACAATCGCGATGAAGTTTCAAACAACGCAACTCAACTTCTAAGTGATGTTTTCTCTGCCTTCGCAGCCATTCCCCGCGCGAGCTCCCGCGGCGGACATTCTTTCATCCACACGCTTATTACCGCCCTGTCTCCGTTCATTCAAAAAACATTTTGAAATTTGAAATTTAGACCGTTAAGCTTCCCTGCACAGCAGAATCACGTCCGCTTACCTGCTTAAATCCTTTCCGAGTAGAATCGGAAAGGTGGTCAAAAGAAGCCGGCCAATATGCTGAGCGTTGTCCTTCCGGGTAAATGTTAATTCCTTCACTTGGTTCTTCTTTACCAGCTCCTCGAACTTCCTATTTGATGGGGGCGCACTTATCCTTTCTTCTAGGAAGATGAACGTTCTCGTAAATTTACGATTAGTTAATTTCTTGCCAGTGGCGTCGCTAGCTTGTGCTATGATCATATACGCGTACAAGAGGAATCACACGTGGGACGGAAGTGCTTGATGTGAGTAATGCGATACGACATACAACTTTCCAATTATAAATTACCCAATCAAAAGGTGAAGAAATAAAAGGGACGCTCTATGGTGTATGTATACGTCTTTCTAATAAGACATTACGCAGTCTGTAGGCGGGATAAAGACGCTTACACTTCCGACGACAGAAGTGAAGTTGTCACTAGTTTGGATAATTGAAATCTTTGTTTCACATACAGTTTGGCCCTTCAACTTGAAGAAAAATATCTGAAATGGCGACTGAAGGAAACAACTTTAACTACGAGTTTTTGAATCCAGTTAACCAATATTTGGAATGCGGTATCTGGTGAGTTAAAAAAAAATTATAACTAACTGCTATCAACGTCTGCACGCAGGCTGCCAGTGCTGTTCGGCGCCCGCTTTACCTGGCTGGTTCCGCTCGTGCCTTGTTTGCTCATAAAATTTACGTTGTGTTGGCCCGCTTGCCGAGACTTCGGATGCTCAAAAAATGGGTTTTGTCCGTCATAGTTAGCCAGCCTACGGACGCAGACGTTTTTCTGGTTGACGCTTCAGTCTCTCTCCGAAAGCAAGTTACTTTTCGGGAGGAGCCGCATGAGACGAGACAAACGGAAATACGTCTGCGTCCACAGGCTATGTTCTTGGTTGGCAGTATTCATAGCATTAGGTGCTTTTAGGAGCATTGGGTGCTGCTGTTTTTCGATTTTCCCGAACGCTTCTGTTGTACCACAGTGCGTTCTACGCTTCTTGCATTGAATGCGAGGCTCTCTGTATTAACAAAAGATTGTTGAATACTTTAACATCTCGCCTGTGAGAAGGGTATACTGTTTAGAAATTTTGCAGATTAGCAATCGATTATTTTGTGTGTTTTGGGTAAACAATTTTTTGCGGTTGGAGATGACTGAAAATTAATCTCCTGGGAAATAATTTTTGCGATTTTCTGTTCAAGCCGCAGAACATAAACGAGGAAAGAAAATTTGACACTTTCAACTGCTAGTGCTTGTTGATTTACAGTACTCTTCTTTTTGGAGACATTTCATCACAATCTTCGAAGGTAATAGGTTACTACTTAAATAAAAGGACTGACACAATTAACAAAAACAAAATTAAAAAAAAGCTATCCACACCCCCTAACATGCATTGCTATGCATACTTTTTTATGCAATGGACTGAAGGTAGTAAAGTTTTGCGACGTTTTATTCGCAAAATCCGCAAAAATTTAAAATGTTCATGTTACATGGTGAGCTATATAATCATACCTCAGAACGCCGAATATCTCACCTGGGCCTGGTGGGTACCGGTTAATTTTTGCCTGGGCTTTTTCTGAGTTTCTGAGCCTGGGTGGAAGGGGGGGGGGGGCACAAAGTGCCCATAGATCTCGAAACGTATTAACGATTTTGTGATGAAATTTGACACGGTTTAAGCACATCATTAGCTTAACATTTATGACGTGTCGATTGTGACGTGTAATGATGTAACAATGACGTCACAAACCAATCTTTTTGAATTTTGAGGTCGCCATCTTGAATCCCGAGCCTGCAGTCCTACAGTTTACAATGATGACATCGAAAAATATATCAATTTGTTCTAAGAAACATGCTTAATTAAAACAAGCACAAAAAAGGAAAGGATTACCTTCTTCCTACAAAGGAAGGGGAAAAAACCGGGAAAACAGACTGAAGAAAAGTCACTGAGAAAACAGTCAGAAAACACTCCTGAGTAGATGTCTGCTATGGAAACGTCAATCATCATAGACACGTCATTGACACAAGAAATGTTTCCCTCATAAATTTTAGGAAAATTCACGTCCAGCCGTTTCGAAAAGTTATAATTAGTTAGAGTCAGCGCGGGCACAATGTGCCCCCCCCCCCTCCGCCCCAGTCTAAATAGGGTTAAAGTAATCAAGATATTTATCAACGTTGCCTGGTTGTTATTCATTTTAGCCAATTAGTTATGCTGAAACCGGTGACTTTGGGGTGTGGTCACTCAGGATGCCTTGAATGCTTAACGTCCCTCCTTCGCCATCACGAGCAAAAAGGAAACCGCAAGGTACCATGCCACTTGTGCCGCGAAGTATTCGACAGTGTTGCCCTGGCAGTCAACGTCGCGTTGGACAACATCACGCGCGAGTTAGAAGTAAAATGTAAAAACGAAGGCTGTACCTGGAGGGGAAAATATCCAGGTACAAAAGAACACGACCAGGAGTGCCTCCATCGGATGGTTGTTTGTCCCAGTCGCAAATGCAAAGTAATGATGAAGCTCCAGGAGGTGGCCTCCCACTTAATGACATGCGGGAAGCACCCCATAAAATGCCCAGAATGCAGCAAAGACGTGGAAAGAGACGAAATGGCTGGGCACCAAGAATCGGGATGCATGTTTTCCAACGACACCTTGTCCACTAGGATGTGGAATGCAACTACAATGGTAAGATGGTGATCAACTACTATGTTCATTTTGGACATTAAATTCTTTAAAGTGCACCTAACCCCAAAATATTTTTTCGCTAAAATAACTCTTTGCACCTGTTCGAAAAGCATTACGCCTTTTTTTATGAAATCCCCCACAGTCTTGACTTTTTATAGGCTGTAAAAGTTACGAAATCTAGCCATCATCTGGTACACGACCGAGCTAGTGAGAGCATGGGTCTATTCTGGATTTGACATCACAAACTGATTTGCATCTCCTTAAGTCTTTGTAAACATGCATGCAAAGCAGTTTGTGACGTCAAATCAAGAATAGACCCATGCCCCTTCTAACTCGGTCGTGCGACAAATGATGCTTAGTTTGTCGTAAGTTTTGAAGCCCATAAAAAAGTCAAAAACTGCAAATAATGGCGAAATGTTTTTAAAATAGGTGCAAAGATTTATATAAGCGTAAAAAATATTTTGGGGTTAGGTGCACTTTAACGTCAAAAAACGTCGTACCTCAGTCCTATGTTCCTACGTTAAGTGACTGAAGCGGCTCGAAAATGTTGCAAATACTTGACACCAAATGCAACAAGTGTATAAGTGTTTACTCTTTTGGTGCCCTACGTAGACTATCTCTGATATGATTCATTATGTTCTTAACATGCTATCTCATTAAAGGTGTCATGTTACCATGCATATCAGCCAGTACCCAGAGAAGGTGATGGAATGCCCCTTTCCAGGATGCAAACAGATGTTTCGACGCAGGGAATGGGAGGATCACGTGTATGCACGCGCCATGAGCCATGCCAAACAGACGGATGGAGAGATACAACGCTTAAAAGGGATGCTGTACGGCAAGAAGGTTAGTGTTCTCGAGTTCTACAGCAACCTAAATTTAACCGATAAAGGTGTTACCGGGAAAAAAGATTTCACCTACAAGGAACGTAGTCACTACTCCCGGCCTTTTTTTTTCGCGCGATGATTTTATGAATACCGTATTTTCTCGATGATTAAACACTGGACACCGAATAAACATCGAGTCTAAATGGTGAAACTATGATATGATGGCATCTGCCGAGGGCGTTTAAATGAAAAAAAAAACATTCGGTAAACGTCTTATAGAGGAGCCTCCTTCTAAAGTCCAAGGCATGTGAAATTAGTATGTAAGACAGACTAATCCGCAAAGAATTTGAAGAAAGTTTTCAGTTTGCGTAAAGGTGATGAACAACTGTTTTTCTGTTTTTGCACAGAACTGCAACACGAGCCCCGCCATTGACCTAAAAGAGAAATGGACATGTTCGTTCATATGGGAGGTCGACGACTTTGCCATCCATCATGTCGACTCCACAGTTGCTAGCCAGTGCTTTGTTACAGTAGATAACGAAAGATGGAGAGGGGTTTGGAAGAAGGCTCTCTTCCTTCAACTACAGTCATCGGTTAATCCGGTGACTGTAAAGATAAGGTGAGTGAAACTGTTGAGTGGTCAATTTTCCATTATTCGAAAGGCACAAACGCTCATATGATCTTCCTGACCTGCGCGATCCGCTTTTCAAGAAGAATTGGTGGTCATAGATTGACGCTCGGACGCACAAGCTAACTGACACCCCCAACGTGATGCAAGGGGGCGCGTGGGTCGGATGGAAACCCTCCCCTTGGTTTATGTCGTGTTTCAATATTCTGAAAATATTTTACCATCAATGGATAGCCTATTAGCCTATTCTGTACTAAGTCTACAAGTTAAGAAAACAATTATGGGTTATTCATAATCAAAACGCTGCTCGGGGCCTGTGGTGTCATCCAATATGGCGCACTTTTAAAAAAGAAAAATGTCCTGGTTTTTATAAATGGACTTTTATGCCGTCGAGACCCCACTTTTGATAAACCACTCTTTTCACAACTTTAAATGTGAAAAGATATTTAATTTAACTTATCTGCTTTGGTGATTTATTTCTCCTTGGGGTCCAAAGGGCCCTTTTTCCTCCATACTCTCGCCCTCCCTTCCCCAGATAAAAGAAAAAAATACCGTAATCTAATAGGGGGAAAAAGATGCTTTTAAATGGCATTCATTCATTCATTCAAATTTCTTTTATGCAGGGTGGTTGCGATGCTGGGAGACATGGAAGAAACGTTTAATTTGTTTGCCAGTAACAAACTTCAAAGAAGGACAGATGGTAAAAATCGGGGGCGCAAGTTTCACAGACGTCGGACCGAGTGACAAATTAAGTGCAAAATTTATTATTAAATAAGTATTGTTTGACTTAAACACGGAATTCGCAGTGTTTCTTTAAAATGCTAGTTTTATCTGTTCTCTAAAAGAAATCCAATTTTACATGGCAATTCGTTATGTAAGATTACGAGTTTCAGTTACATTTTTCGATCCTTCCAAAAATATAATAGGAGCAGAAAATTTCATTTATCATTGTTTTAATTGGAGAAATGCTAGTTTTATCTTTTGTCTAGATAGACGTGGCGACTCATTACGTGAGATTACAACTTTTAGTCACTTGCTGATTCTCCCAAAAATAGAGTAGGAACAAAATATATTTGATAAATATACCAGTCAAGGAATGAATATTACAAACAATCGGTTTTTACAGTCAATTTTCGAGTCAATTTTTGAATTAATATGATAATGTACACGTTTTGTGGAAGGTCAATAAACAGGGTATTTGTTGACAACTTGTTCAGCTTGGTGAGCTATCTTAATTTTGCTCAGTGTTGGATGTCGTAGCGGACGGGGATTCGTAGCGTTTCCACTCTAGTTGATTCATTTCTTTGGCCAATACTGTGGTCAACAAGAAGTCGTTCAAAGGCTATCTCCAAAGTAGCCATTATAAAAATAAGATTGCAACCATTACTTATTTGCTCTTCTCCTCCTTCCCTTCTCCTCGCTCTCTCTAGTTTCTCTTGCCTCTCAGGTGATGTGATTCACGGGCTCGTCAGTCGCGTTTTGGTCTTCTTCAGCTCAAATGGGTTCCATTTCCTAGATTTTCGTTCTCAAAACTCCAGCAAGATATATATACACAGCGCGATAAAATTGCCAAATTTACCAAGCCACAGAGGTATTCATGAAATGACTGAAAGAATCCGGGGTATAAGGGGAATTTTTGCAAAGGACCCGTTACTCGAAAATGAGCATGTAAACCGCGTATTTGAGACGCGAAGATACTTTCCGTGTCTTTTATCCGGCAAGTTCACGTTTTATCTTGGACGTCTTACTTAAGTTTCCTTGTATGAATGGCCCAAACGAATAACGGTTTTACAAGGGAAACGAATGAAGATAATTCGCTTAATGCAGATCAACCACAGATTAATCGCATCAACGCAAACATGAACATCATTGTAAGATTCAAACCCAAACATCTGGTAGGAGTTCCAGTAGATTTTGTTTTTTAAGAGGTGCTCACCAAAAATCATATCGACCTTCGCAGCGTCACGGCTACCGATCATTAGCCCCCCCCCCCCCCCCCGTTATATGCACCTTCCCCAATCCTAGGTTCATGTAGATGTAGGTGAAAAACAATATGCCTGTGGTACCCCGCCCCTCCCCTCCGATATACCCCCTTGGATATAAACCCCCTCTAACAACAAAAACAACAGCTAACAAAAACAATACTTTATTCAACGTGGGAAACACACGCTTCTGCACATCTTGATCCAGCTAGTTTACGGATAGGCCACGATAAAAAGATGAATGATAAAACATAATTAGACGGAAAAAACAATGAAAAAATTACACAGAATTAAACTATTTAAAGGATAAGAAAGCAAGTATACTAGTATTCTTAAGATGTTACTTTGTCTGAGAGATTGACTCGTTTTCTAATCGTTTTATAATCGGTTGGCGCTCTATTTGCGTTTGGTAAACTATTCAAACGAATAGGCGTCTAATAACGCTAGGACTTAAGTCCAAATCAGTATAGCCTATAACTCCAGTTTCGTAGCATTAAGCGACAAGAAGCCCATCAAATGGATACTCCGTAGCATTTTTTTAGCTTTATACACCTGGGTGAAGAGAGACAATATGGAGAATTAAAATATTTTAAGTGTATTGTATAAGGAAACCACCCAATGTAAGCAGAGATCATGATGAGATGCTTCGGGTAGTACCTTCAACATATAAACAGTACGTTACAAGCAGGTGCACGCATGAACGACTGTGCAATAACTATCAGGAGGGGGACTGAAAAATGGCCTTTAAGTAGCGAAAAATTCGGTTATATCCCCTCCTAAAGTATTGAGTTTAGTTGTTGCCCCTTCTCCTAAACAGTAAGAAATAACGTACGAACCCACCCCCCCCCCCCGCCCCTTACACACGCCTACCATACCTTACACTCCCTCGAGAGGCACCTCTGTTAAAAATCTCATCACTGGAAGAAGCGCTGCTACTGCTTGTTTACTCAGGTTGGACATCGGCGAGGGAAATAAGAGTACCTGTAACAGCGTTCAACAAATACATCCATTTCTGAATCACTTGATTGTGAAACCGAGTCGCTTTCCGAATCATTAGATTGAAAGTACGTTGCACTTGCATTGAAACTAATTCCCCATTCCTTTCGTAATAGTTATATCATGAGTTGCAAAACCGAGGCAAGTGAAATCAAGCTGAAACTTCAAGCCATTAAAGATAAAATGACGGAACACGACGACAGCCTCTTTTCTAATTATATTGGTAAACTTAGAACTGAACTAAACTGCCACCACAATTTTAATAATGACACTGAAGAGGTCACTGAAAAGCTATGGGATTAAATTTTGCAATGAAAAGGGTCTTGATCGAAGATCGGCGGTCAAGATCTGGACAGAGAATCTGCCAATTACTGGGCTATCTATAAGATTGAGTATTCTGATCGAGTATTCTGATCTGCCAACCTTTCAATTGGATTCATTGCGCTACTAATTAAACCCTATAAAACGGCCATGTCGGGCGACTGGTTTGGATGCGTCCTTGTAGTTGCTTTCAGCCTCTCGCAGGTGTTCGCGGAAACGTGCGTCTGCTCTCATTCCTGTTTAACCAATGTACATCTTCTAGCATAAGTGCATTTTATGCAATAAGTAACATTTGCGGAGGAGCATGTAAAGTGATCAGTGATGAAAGGACAAGTGTTGCTTTGTTTGTGCGCGCATTTATCGGTATCAGGTTGGTCGTCAGATTTAACCACACTTCTAACTACAAAATTTCCTATGTTTTTCTCACGGAAAGAAATCAGTGGGGGTTGTGCGGAAAAGATTCCACCTTTTTGGTAATTAAAAATAATTTAAAGTTCTTTAAAATGATGATTTCGACTACAAGGTTGTATGGATGAGAAGTAAGCGTAAATGGAATTCTCTCGTTCTTTTCCTTGTTTGACGTTTGCAGTGCTGACTCTCAATAATGCTGTTGATCACGGTAATGAGTCTTGTTGACAACAGAATCAGGATAGCCACGATTCTTGAAGAAGTTGTACAGTTCCTCTGATTTGTTGGAAAAATCGGAGTCATAACTATACATAAACGTCTAAGTCTAAGAAAAGAATGGAAAGGAGTATTTTTCGAAGCAGTGGACTCGCCGCACATAGGAGGACAACAAAGAGGTGAGATATTTTGCTTCTATTATTGTCTTTTGTCTTCACTCTAGTACTGTAATTTACAAATGCAACCCCAGGTTTGTCAAAGGAAACGGAAGGAAATAAAATTCCTTTGCACAAGGAAGTTGTTAAAAAGTCAAAATAAAAAACTGACCCAGTTATTTGGTTACAAATAATCTTTAACACTTGGTGTAAAAGACACCCTTCAACGCTAGTTTCTATCGATGATTTTAAAAAAAATTCTTAGCAAAAACTTACAATACTTTCTACTATAACTAAATCAACAAGATGGTTATTATACTAACTCTTGCGAATGGTGTTTTACTGAATACTTTTAGTGTAAGCAAAGTTTATATTGGTCAAAACAAAAGTTTTCATTCTTTTGTTCTTTCGCAATTGTTTAATTCTATTTGTGAAACCGCGCTAAGAAAAACAATAGTATTTGACATCAGCTTACCGTGGTAATTGGAGGGGCGGAATAGCAAGCGTACTTTTAAAATTAGCTTTCTTTCTCACCTCTTCCTCACTTCAAACTAAGTTTGTTAGAATAAATATTAACAACGGGAGTGAAAGAAAACAATAAGTTCTTAAAATCGCACCATCTGTAAGAAGGTACGCCCTCATTGTTGTGAAAGTTTTCAAATACACTTTACTCTCAAAGAAGATATGACAAGGTAGTGACATGTTAAGATTCCTTTTTCGTATTTCTTTTATAATCCGTTCGCGCGAGGAACAATGAAAAGAGACGCTACACCTGTTGTGATTTTCAAGTGTCTGATATACTTGGTGAAACAACTCAATCATTTTTCTTTTACGAATAGGCCCCTAAGGGATTTAGGTCAATAAAACGCCCGGCAACGGCTGTCGTCAATGTAACGTTTAAAAAGGCTGGAAGACGAGTGATCCCTAAAAATATCGGACGACTCAATAGTCGTAAAGTAAAAGCTTTCAAGAAAACACAATGAACTTCGATGAAATCATTGATTTAGTACGAGGACCGCGGTTTACTCTCATCGAGTGGCTTCAGAGGTGCTATTTGCTGCCAGATCCTCTTCACTGTGCCCAGTGCAATCAAGGCATGGAGCTAACTGAGAGGAACGTTAAACATGTAGTTGGATTTCTTTGCTAGGTAGTGTATTTGAGTCCTTCCAACTGAAAAATATAAGACGGGGAGTGGTTAAAACTATTCCGTGTCTGATACCTTGCTCAAGGCTTGTTTCCATATGAGGGCTACGATCGCTGTTATCGATTGGATCGCAGAAAAAAAAATTCCAGCGAACGTAGCGTTCATATGGAAACAAGTTTCACAGATCGTAGAGATTGCAGCTGTTATTGTAACGACAATCGCCGAGATTGATTGCTGTTCTATCTGGTTTCCATTGGATCGCTACGATAACTAAAAAAAAAAGCTTAGTTTCGATACGACGGCTCTCGGTCTCGGCAACCGTTAAAAAAAAAATTCCAGCGATCTGAACGAACGTGGCGATCCATGATAACGAAACCGGCCTAATTAGAACTTAAGTCTATCTCAGAAGTCGTTATCCCAACTATAGCTGCCACCACTACGATTGTTTAAGAGTCGTTTCCATTTAATTGCGCGATCGCTCAACTGTTTTTTTTCAGCGACAGCGGCGATCTGAGCGATCATATTGAATCTTTATAGATATACCGATAAAACCAGCTTGAAGGTGTCAGGTCGTTTCGATACAGGTCGATTCCATACAAGCCGAGCCGTTTTGATCCATCATAACTTGTTTCAAGAGAGCCGTTAGACTATACTTACTTTATTACGTTCTAATTTCTATTTTGAATTAAGTTTAATTTCTTTCTCTCAACCTCGGACTTGCCTTATTCCACACGTGTAACAGAGTTCTTTTTATCGCGATAAAAGAGTTCAAAGTTGTATAAGAACTTAATTTCATAACACCAAGCAAACAATTCATCAGAATTTTAAAATAACAGATGAAAGGAAATGTGAAAGCTAATGACGAATCCGAAGCCGAAAGAACGGTCGGATATTTCCGACCAAAAATTATGTTTTCTACGCAAAAAATAACTGACTAGATCCACTCACGATAAGTGAGCCAGTTAATTATAAAATAAACAGGGAAGTCAATAGTTTGTTTTTATGAAAATGCCAAAAATTCAAATGGTAGACTTAACGAATGTTGCTGTCACTCCTGGTAAATTAACTAAGCCCTTCATAATTTGGTTTCTATGCAGTAGAGTGAGTGATGCTGATGTATTGCACATATTAATTAATGTATATTGAGAGAGAAGAGAGATATCATTTGGAACAAGAAGCAAGAGACAGGTGTGTATTGGAATGGAAGTTAGTCAGTCTGACTTAACCCTTTCACTCCCAAGAGTGCCTTCAATCAAAATTCAAGACAAATCCCAACTTTCATTTCGAAAAATACTTAAATATAAATAGTACCATGTGAAAGTACTGCTGAAAAGGTTTCATTTGAATAGTCACACCAAACAATTTTATCCACAGACTAAGAAGTGAGAATCACCTTAATGTCTCCATAGCTGACTCTGGGAGTGACAGGGTAAAGGGAGGTGCCTCCTTTTGTTACTTCGCATCAAGATCTGAGATATTCGGGTTTTTCAGTTGAGGAGTTTGGCTACCAAAAGAACGGTATTTATGCACGATTAACGACTCTGTGGGAAAAGCAGATTTTAGGAAGGGCTATAAGAATCAAAAGCAAAAAAATGGGATAACCACGCATTTTCAGAATCTGAAATTAAGATTTGCAATCATAGAACGAATCCGCACACGACCGAAACACTTACCAGTCATTAATATCATGGGTTGACAACAGCTTCGGAAAACCGATGATGTGTTTAGCTCATGCAGTGATCAGTTTTAGTAAATGTCAAAACAAGATGGAAGATTGTTTGTCTTGCCCCGATTTTCAAAAACTCAGCGGCAATGCGTCAACACAGTCTATTTATTTCCTCGATCGCGAAGTATTCATCAATCACCAAAAGGAAACCATTGGCTTCGTCCACAAATCTCTTTGGAACGCAGTCTTCGCTAGAGAAAATGAAAAAATGAAAACTATGCATCCGACGCTGACCGTCATGGTGCCGTGAGGAGTAATTCTTAAAGGAAATCGACAACGCAGCCTTAAACTTCGCAGAGTTAGCATCGATTAACAGACACTTACGAAAGAACATCCTTGCTCAACACTATGCAGAGTTTTACAAACTTCGACATCGAATAACACTGAAAGCCCATCGAAATCGCTTTAAACCGAGCGATGAGAGTCTCTTCGTTCCACTCCCCCCCCCCAAAAAAAAACAAAAACAAAAACAAAACAATAACAACGAAATGTTTATTAAACTTCAGGGAACTAAACACCGTGCATGAAAACAACTTCTCTGTTCCTATCATCAACCTCTCAGACCAAGTTGTCACAGACAGCGTTTTACTGACTCTGAACCTGCCCGTCCCTTGGCGAGAATCCGTCTCATTCTTTTAGTTGTTTGTACGGCCCATTCTTTTAGCAACCGCAGAAATTATTGAAGGCCTAATGATCCAACAATGGAGTCCCAATTTGAACAAACAAGTTCATTCTTTCGTTGCGAAACTGTTCCCATCGGGAATCACCTAAACCATATAAAAATATGCACATAGGGAAGGTCTATTTCACCCTAACCTTGACTTTTAATTACTCGAAAACGCTCGGTTTTTTCCTTTGTTAAACCTTTTTTAGCCGTGAAAGTAGTATTTTTAATTCAACAATTTGTTCTATGGCTCGCGTTGACTCTATTTACTTGTTTTGGTAGTTGCTGGATGCAACTAAATGAAGATCAAAAAGTGGTAGTTGTATGACAGGCTTCCACTGTAATAATTCTTATTATTAAGGATTTTTTCTTTCCTGTTATCTGTTAAAAGGCGATGCAGAGGATGCAAAAAAAGAAGAAACTTGCGAACGAACAGCCTCTTTGAAATATTTCCGAAGATTGCCTTGGGAACTCTTCTCAAGGCCATCTTCTTTTTCACACAAGACGACTCGCAACAAAGAATTGCTCGAGCTTTGTCCATAACTAAGAGCCTGGTGTCAAGGATTTGCAGACGATTGCGGGATGTCTGTTCCATGGACTTACAGCTCAGACCAATTATACCTTTTGGGGGAGCCGGTGTTGTAGTCAAATGCGACGAAAGCAAATTCAACCACAAAGCGAAGGTAAACCCTGAGAGAGTAATTTTTAACAAATAATTCTGCAGTTTAATAGAGCTAAGTCACGATATTATTACTGGGGTTGTTATATGCTGGTTCTTATTGCAATCGTTCATTAACAAAAAATCCTGAATTTCAGTATAACAGGGGAAGGAGAGCGGCACGTGACTCGTGGGTTTTTGGGATAGTATCGCCTGAGTACAGTCCGGCTAGAGGGTACTTCCAGGTGGTAGATCGGAGGGATGCAGCCACTCTCCTGCCAATCATTCAACGTAGCGTCCTGCCTGGCACCGAAGTCCACTCCGACGATTGGCCAGCCTACGGAGGAGTGGCTGCCCTGCCAAACGTCAGCTCCCATCATGTTGTCGTCCACAGGCGTAATTTTGTCGATCCGCGTACTGGAGTACATACCCAGGAGGCTGAATCCAGCTGGAGCCAACTAAAGCTAGGGCAAATACGAGGAAAAGGTATACGGAGAGAACATCTACAGAGCTATTTAGACGAGAGAATGTGGCGCCAGTGGAGAGGCGGAGACTTTAATGTTATAATGAGAAATTTCCTTGCCATTTTGCCCTTGCAATTCCCCACCGATACTCCAGTTATGTGATTGTATGGGCAGATCTCATGTAATTCACTCTCTTTAAAGTGCGCTCTCACCAAAACTATTTGCACGTGATAAAATACACAAACATTACCAACATTTACCGTATTTTCTCGAGCAAGCATCGGGTTCAAATAAATGCCGGTTCAACTCAGTTTATTAGACGTTTATTCAAGGTACCCACGTTTATTTGAAACTGAACCTTTATGTTGCTGATTTTCATCAAGAGGTATTCATAGCGCTGCAAAAAAAGGGCTCATGAACCACTGCAGCACTTCTGCTCAATTTATCGCGAACATTTCAACTAAAGGAACGATACCTATAGTAGTAAATAAACACTGAGGGGACTTGTTCCACAAACTATGCTTGGTCCCTTTGTGTGACGTGTTCGCGTGGGTTATTAAAGTCCCTGTGACCAAATGGGAATCTTTTACTTTTTTGCCAGTTGGCCTGGACAAATATTGTATTTGCCTGTATTAGGGGATCTTGATCGAACAGTGGCTGGTATCAGCAATCTAGTAGGACACTCGAGAAAAAGGCTATCGAAGTTGCAAATGACAATTACTCGTTGACGTATAGATGAAAAGCGTACGGTTTTATTGAGCCGAACGTCTGAAGCAGTTTTTTCGTTTGAAATCGTAAGATTTATTCCTGATGCAGTTGAAACATGAAAGATAGTGGGAAAGTGTAGATATTTTTCTTTTCTCTCAAATTAACGAGCTTCTTTGCCACTTAAATGACCGCTGTAAAATTTTGCTATTTTGCTGTTAACAGGTCTCCGCGTGTAGACTCTTCAAGGGACTTGTCCCTGCGACTAGTCCCATTGTATAAACATTACAGGGGACTAGGCCCTGCAACAAGTCCCTTCGTGTGTGCCGACACGCCGGGCCAGCATGAGGCCTGAAGCGGCACTCTAGGAATAACTTTTGTGTTTTTAATCCAGTGGAGCTCAAACTTTGCAACGTAACAGACTTCTTAATTGCAAACAATCGTATGATTTTTGTTTTTCGATTTTAACGGTTTTTGGCGGGAAAATGACGTCATACCGCACATTTCTATGGTTTATTGGCTCAATGAACCCCTTGGGATATTGGAATAACACTCGAAAAGCTTGTAAATCACTTGCCTTCGGCTGGCGACTTACAATCCCTTCTCGTGTTCTTCCAACATCCCGCGTGGTTTATTGGGCCAATGTGCGGTATATTGGTTAATAAGCCCGTCACTTTATAGCTCCCCACGAACTTCTCTATCACGCCTTTTTGGAAAAAAGGAAAATAGGAAAATAGACTATGGCGGAACACATTTTACCACCTATTGAAAAGTAATTTTAATAGCCTATTTATTAAACTTGCAAGATATTTCATTATTGTTTTTCGAACGGGAGCCCACAAAGGCTGTTTGTCTATTTATTGGAAATGAATAGGTCCCAGTTTACGCGTGGAACCATCTTTGTTAACCAAAGTCTGTCACCAATGGACAAAAAAACAAGCTTATGCAAGCCGCGCCTCATTTCACTAATATAACTAGCGGCCTTTTTCTTTCATGGAAACTCTTTTACACAAAGGTGATTTAGCGACACAAAATAGCCCTAAATAAGAGTGAAACTTGTGAAAATGCCGGTGAAAATTAAACCGATTCAATGCGGACTCCACTTGTACAAAAGCCAGTATTTTTGTAGCTTCCATGAGATTCGTATTATTGCGTTGTTAGTCAGTTTCTCGACAAAACCTTCTGATTTGTTCATCATACGATTACTGACGCGGTAAAAGTTGCTCCGTTTCCGCTAAATCGTAAGGCAAAATCTCCATAAATCAAACGTATATTTTCACAGGGACTTGTACTGTCAACTTGAATTCACTGCATTACAGCCGGAGCCAAACGAGAGTTGCCGAGAGTTCAAACTCTCGACCTCGTTTGGCCTTATTAAACTCTCATGCGCTCTCGGCGACTCTCACCCGCTCTCATCGAATTTGAACCTGCTCAAATTTTTGTTGATAGTCGCCGAGAGTTTTCTCTCGTTTGGCCCGCGTTTGAGAGTTGCATGAGAGTTTTGCGGCCAATCACCTCCTCAAACAACATGGCGTCATGGATTTCGTCGGAGTCTCTGCGGCGGCAACCAAGGAAACTGGCTAAACCACGATGAGGTGTTTCGCATGAACATGAGCAATAAGCACGCAGCAGCTTTTCCCTTGCGTGAAAAATTCATTGCACTGGATAGTCGGCTAGTCGTTCGCCATGTTCGTTCACTCGCGCGATTGTCGCGCGATTAGATGTCTTGTCACGCGATGAACTCGTTCTCGTTCTCGTTTGGCCGGGTGGACGATAGTCACCGAGAGTTGAAGAAAACTCTCGGCAACTCTCGGCCTCGTTTGGCCCGGCCTTAATAACTGTCCCACGTTTTGAAATAACACAATCTTTTAATAAATAAATGATTCTCAATATCCTTTTTGTTGATAGTTGCATTGTTGAATGATATTGAAATATTCGGCTGGTTAATACACCATGTCTCCAATTCAATTTCATCCGATTTCATCCAGGGTATTTGCTAAACGCCGTATAACTAAAATAATATCGGGATTTGATAGTGGCGAACTTTACCACAGACTTTCAATATCTTGTAATAAATGCCAACAATTGATAAGACAAACTGGCATCACGGTGAATAGGAGAATTCAATCTGTTCATTGAAATTATCAGCCAACCAGAGATCGTTCGATCAACTGAACATACCCAGCAGCTAGCAGGGATGGACAATTGTATTTTTGTGGGGGGGGGGGGGGGGTTTGAGTAACTTTTATTGTAGAGGATTTTTTCTTAGACTAAAAGCTATGCATGAACTAGCAGTAAATTGCCTTGCTTTGAGCCGCTATGCACGATTTTTTTTTCGTAGTTGCCCAACTGCCATCCCCAGTCAGAATTAAAATCGTCCGTCCCTAGCTAATATGGAACGCCCGCGTGACAATGGGGACGAGATTTAGTGCGCGCCTTCTCCAGGAAAGGTCTCGATCCTTGGTGCTGACCAAAAGGATTGCGGCCTCTGGGGACGACAATGGCAAAGAAGAGGAAAGGAAACGTGATTGGCTTTTGTTTTTATTTTAGTACATGACCGTTATTACAACTATATGTGCACAAAGTATCGTATAATGAGTCTGAAGAATGCGAACCATTAAAACTTAACACTTCTTACCTAATGCTAGAAATGAAAAGATCAATGTCCTTCGTCAGCCTGAACCGAGAATTAGAACATGGTATAATTTAATTGAGTCCTGATAAGTTCACTTTCAGCTCGACAAAAATCAAATGTTTATTTAAGACTTAAGTCCATGTCACTAAAAAAAAATACGAGCTATCATGAGCTTATATAATTATTAGCTTAGTTATGAATATAGCACTGTAATTCATTTCATACACCTGCAAACACTAAAACCTTTAAGCCACCTAATGAGAGCTTTAAAGCTTCATTCTCACTAGACACGTGAGACAGGTCACTTTTTCAATAAGTTACTTCGTGTGCACTGCCGGGAGATATGTCTCTGAGACAAGATACTTGATGTGTGCACATAGAAGGCATCCTACATTACAGAATATAATAAGTAATGCATCCCCATTGGACTATCTTATTTTTTGCAGGGACAGATCACATAAGCAGTGCACACAAGGTAACATAAAAAAAATTGTGTTATATTGTCCATGTGACCTGAAACACGACTTTTTACCAGTTAAGGATTGTACAACCTGTTTTTTGGACAAAATTATGTCGCAGCAATAAGGTTTTCTTGAGGAAATCGGGCACGCAACCTTTCGTCTAGCTTGTCCTGACCTTAGATTTAGTACATGTGTTACAATTAAAGGACCATTAACAAGAGTTCAACATTTTGCAGTATGATATGTGGGTTGATTTTTGGATTGGTCATGTACAATATGCCCCCAAAACCTGACTGTAGTTAAGCTACTGATAAAGAGTGAAAGTTAAATTAAGATTGAGGTAAATATTATGGGTTGGTTAAACTGCTCCGGGCCAGTGACATAATCCAAGATGGCCACCTTCTTGGTGGCCATCTTGGATTTTACTCAGGATTTAAAAGACGTAAAAGGATGGAGGAAATAAATATTTTCTAATGTTAGACATGAAAAATATGATATAATTAAACATGTGTGTGCTTTTTTCTCAGACAAGAGATGAAAACATGCATTTTTATTCAGTAAAGGCTTGACCACCTGCTACTTACGAGTCATCATATCTCATAGCCATAGGAACCAATTCTCGCCAAACCTAAATGTGTCTTAGGGATATGCCTACAGCTACTGAAATGACAGGCTCTGATAAACAAAATCCCCTTGATAAAGCTGGAAACAAACTTTATGGGAGGGGTGGCATCAACCCCGCCTTGTATGCCTGAAGTCACTTGATTATCACCTAAGTGCTGTTTCTACACAAAATGCTTTCTCTAATTTAAAAAAAATGAATATATGTCATTTGGAAAGAGTGCACTTCAATATGTTAGTTATTATTATTTGCTTTCCATTAGAGTTCAGGCGGTAAGTTCTGTGATGTTGTAGTGTCCGTACCCCTTTGAACAGCTAGATCTTAGCAAACTTGTGACTCAATATCAGTGAATTGAAGGCTATTAATTTTATAGTTTCTTTCGTTTTTATGATATGCCATTTTTGATAATATGAAGCATTACAGGCCACTGAGGTTGCTTTTACTCCATTAAGTAAAATACTCTCTTGCTCTCTTAAAAAATTTCTTCTACTTTAGTAGTTACATTGGAAGATCACCATGTCGAAAAAAAACTGGTAAAAAAGAATTTAAAAAGTTGACACTGGCTAAAAATAGTTATGGACGTTTCGGCCACTACTGTTGCCTTCCTCAGCAAAGATAAAAATGCAAATGTCTAACGGCGTCCTACTTAGAATATGTAACCGATGTGTGATAAAAAAATCACACCTCGAAGGAACTTTCTGAGTGCAACAATAGTCTCTAGAGTATTCTTAATGACTCTAAAAATTCTTAATGTTATTGTATACGTTTGGTAGCGCTATGTGTTCGTTTATAGTGTTCCTATTTCGCACGGAATGCCAAGCTTCAAGAATTAGTCTTTGTCGCCACGCCAATGACCTGTCGACAATTTCAACGCTCTCCAAATCTATTTGATGACCGTTAAGCATATGGTGTTTGGCCAACAAAGAGTTTTTATCCAATGTTGCTATGGCCTTAGCGTGTTCTTTCACACGTGTTTTTAGCGCGCGTGATGTCTGACCAACATAAACACAATCACAATCTTTACATTTGATCTTATATACGATTCCTCTGGAAGCCTCTTTCTCGATCTTGTCTTTTGGCTTTTTGAGTATGCTCGAGATGGTGCGAATAGGTTTATGGGCGACCTTGATGTTGAAACCTCGAAGAACGTTTGCAACTCTTTCGGAAAATCCTTTGGCGTAGGGGAGGATATCAAAGCCACGATGGTCGATACCATTTATTTCTTGTTGTCTACTCAGTTGGCGGCCATTGTGAATGAAGTTAGCAGGGTAGTTGTTAGTGGCGAGGGCTTTCGCTACTCGCTTAGTTTCCCGTGATACTTCCTCCTCCGTGGAAGGAATGTTCCTCGCGCGATCCATGAGAGTCCGAGCGACCGAGTGTTTATGCTGGGGATGGTGGTGTGATTTGAAATCAAGGTAACGGTCGGTGTTGGTAGCTTTCCTGTAGACAGATACGGTGATTGAGCCATCTTCTTGTCTGGTTGTTTTGGTGTCACCGAACATTTTTAACTTTATCACCATGTCGATTCCTACCAATTAAATCATTTGAAAGAGGTGTTTTGTTAACCTGGAAAAAAAGAAGTTTGTGCAGGAATGTGTGCCAAAGACACCAAGCTTCTTACACAAAAGATTTATTTATGGAAATGTAGAAATTTATTTTTCACCCTTATTGACTACTAAAAGGTACCCTTGATTGTGAAACAACCGTAAGGTTGTCCTAGCGTAGTTTAAGTGGGATAATTAAACCTCCAGTTTCTGTTAGACAATCAGTTGTCCATTTCCCCCTCCTTTTCTTTATCCAGTTGAATTTTCTTTTTATCTTTTTCTTTCTGCCGCCTTCTTTTCCTTCGACTCATTGCTTTTTCTTCCCTGTCCTCCTCTTTTCCTTCTAATAACTCTTCTACTCTCTTTGACTTTGTTGTTTTATCTCTCTCATCTGTTATGTGCATTAAACAAATAGAAGAAAATTGTACATTATTACATCTAATAGGTGAAGGGTAGAAGGTTGTGTATTGCAGCATGAGCAACTTGGGGCAGTACAGAATGTGCGGTATTGATGTTTGAAATATCTTAATTCGGCAAATGGGCATCTTGTTTTTCATGAATTCAGAATGACATTTTATTACCACAATTACCAGAAAACTTTGAATGTTAATTACTTTCACCTTTCTTTATGTCCTTTGTCTGTTTCTTTGCTTTCCTGTTTTCCTTTTCCTTTCGTTTTGTCCGTAGTTTCCTCTCCCCCAGCCTCCCCTTTTCCTTCTAAGGTTTCCTCGTTTGTAGTTTTATCCCTCTCATCTGTCTGTCATGTAAATTGTAAACAGAAACCAAAAAAGGTGTACATTATATTAGTACATCTATAATTACCTTATTTGATTGATGTCATCAGTCCTTTTCTGAATGCTTTTGTCTTGGGGCAGGGGGGGGGGGAATTGAGGGGTATTGAGTTCTTGGTGATGGGTAGCAGATTGTGGAGTAGAGCATGAGCAACTTGGGGCAGTACAGATCATAATGTATTGATGTTCGAAATGTCCTACATTGGCTAATGAGCATTTTGTTTTCCACAAATTTAGGGTGACATTTACAGACCACAACTATAACAAACTTTCAAAATTACTTACCTTCGCCTTTCGTTATTTCCTTCCTCTGTTTCTTTCTTTTTTTGATTTCCTTTTCCTTCCTTTTTCTTGTTGTTTCTTCTTCTATAGCCTCCTCTTTTCCTTCTAAGGTTTCCTCGTTTGTAGTTTTATCCCTCTCATCTGTCATGTAAATTGTAAACAGAAACCAATAAAGTTGTACATTATATTAGTACATCTATAATTACCTTAATTGAATGATGTCATCAGTCCTTTTCTGAATGCTTTTGTCTTGGGGCAAGGGGGGGGGGGGGGGAATTGAGGGGTATTGAGTTGTTGGTGATGGGTAGCAGGTTGTGGAGTAGAGCATGAGCAACTTGGGGCAGTACAGATCATAATGTATTGATGTTTGAAATGTCTTAATTCTCTTGTACATTCATGAATTTAGAATGACTTTTAAAGGGACATGCACCAATATTCAGGATAACTTTGAAAAGCTGAAAGCCATTTTCTACTCTGCGGAAACACACAAAAAACTACAATTGTAGACAGAACTGGTAGAGACAAATGCAATAAGCGCACATATTTCTCATTATTTCCCTGTACAGAAATACCAACGAGATTGTAATGGTTTCCCTCCCCCCTCCCCTCACTCAATGTTGTTTGGAAGGCAACGCAAAATTGATAAGGGGGAGAGGGGGGAGAGGATTTGTTGTGGTGAGTGGTTTTCAAGGTCAAAGTTCTCACTCATTCCGAAGTGTCTCAATAGTTTTGTCTGAGATTGTAGTTGAGTTTCATTTAAAACTACTCTACCAGTTCTCTGAGAAACCATAATTAAGTGTGTGTGGCTGCAGATCGCCTGGCTGGGAATTGCTGCAACTTGAAAACATCACGCTGATGTTTTCAATTTTTTCCTTTGTTTCGTGGAAAAATGCGTTAAATTGGCTAATGAGCATTTTGTTTTCCACAAATTTAGGGTGACATTTACAGACCACAATTATAAGAAAACTTCAAAATTAATTACCTTCGCCTTTCGTTATTTCCTTCCTCTGTTTCTTTCTTTTTTTGATTTCCTTTTCCTTCCTTTTTCTTGTTGTTTCTTCTTCTATAGCCTCCTCTTTTCCTTCTGAGGTTTCCTCGTTTGTAGTTTTATCCCTCTCATCTGTCATGTAAATTGTTGTATTTTCATGAATTTAGAATGACCTTTAAAGGGACATGCACCAATATTCAGGATAACTTTGAAAAGCTGAAAGACATTTTCTTCTCAGTGGAAACACACAAAAAACTACAATTGTGGACAGAACTGGTAGAGACAAATGCAATAAGCGCACATATTTCTCATTATTTCCCTGTATGGAAACACCAACAAGATTGTAATGGTTTCCCTCCCCCCTCCCCTCACTCAATGTTGTTTGGAAGGCAACGCAAAATTGATAAGGGGGAGAGGGGGAAAGATTTGTTGTGGTGAGTTTTGTCTGAGATTGTAGTTGAGTTTCATTTAAAACTACTCTACCAGTTCTCTGAGAAACCATAATTAAGTGTGTGTGGCTGCAGATCGCCTGGATGGGAATGGTTGCAACTTGAAAACAACAGGCTGATGTTTTATATTTTTTCCTTTGTTTCGTGGAAAAATTGCCAGTAGCTGACTATGGTTTCGTCTTCCTTTGAGAAAACTGGTCGTTTTATTTCCTTCTTTCCATGTTCTTGTATTATCCTCTGTATGTGAAAAACCATTTAATTCAAATTTCGGTACATTTTTCACCCTACACATAGGAATCTCCGTGACTGTATCCCTTTAAAGACCACAATTATGACAACAAAACTTTGAAATTAATGACCTTCACCTTTCTTTATGTCCTTCATCTGTTTCTTGCTTTTTCTGTTTTCCTTTTCCTTTCTCTTTATTGTTTCCAATTCCCTAACCTTTTTCATTCTTTCTGAGGTCTCTTCCTTTCTTGTGTTATCCCCCGCATCTGCCATGTAGATTGAAAACAGAAACAAGAATAAAAACATTGTAAATTATTACATATATAACAAGGAAAGCCCCAGGGCCACTGGACCCCACTGTTGTTTATTCTCTTCTCTGGGTGCAAAATATATTACGGCCACTTAATTAAGAAAAAGCTAGCCTGAGAAAACAGCCGACGTCTCGCGAGGTCACCTCTTGAGCCCTCACAAAATGACGTCTGAGTAACGAGCACAGAAATTCCATACTGGTGACGCGTCACTCCCCAGATCTTGGTAGTGCTTCTGATTGGTTGAAACGACATTCCCTCGCGTTTCAACCAATCAGAAGCACTAACTAGATCTGGGTAGTGAAACGTCATCAGCATGGAATTTATGTGCTGGTTACTTACATCTGTAGACGTCGTTTTGTGAGGGCTCAAGTGGCGACCTCGCAAAAGGTCGGCTGTTTTCTCAGGCTAGATAAAAGCCCAAGTCGTGTAAATTTTTGAAGTTGCTGACTTATCGTACCTTTTTTGTGTTTGCTATGATGATATAAATTAAGGCATCATCCTCCCCCTTTCCTTTGGTCAACTGACCCTATTTTAGCATGCATGATGATGAGTGCGATGAAATATTTTGCCCATAGCATGACTCAGTCTGTCCCAAATAGTCATGGTGCCTTAAAAATGCAAATGAATGTTAGCTTGATCCGTTGGCTTTCAAAGCTCGCCAGCACCTTCCTCCTTGCTCTCATTGAATGGAAGATAGCTCCTTTGAATTCTTTGTACCTTTCTACACAGATTTCTCTAAAGATTTAGGCAAAGTAAACCAAAACTGGTTCATGAGCATCTTGTTTTCGATAAATTTCAAAGATATTTAAAGACCACAATTGTAAGAAAACTTTGAATGTTAATTACTTCCGCTGTCTTTACTTCCTTCATCTGTTTGGGTACACTGAAGTGGAATAGCATCCCATCCAGTGTGTGTGGCGGGTGGGGGGGAGAGGTTACAGTAGTACTCGTAAATACTTCATTTCTGGGTATCCTGTGATGGACCAGTATCTCATCTAGTGGGGTAGTAATACTCCAAGTTGCTTCAAACTTTACAGAAGCCAGAGTTGAGCTCTGACTAAGTGGGCCACTAGTGGCACTATGACGTGTGGTCCCTGCCGAAATTGACTTCCTAATTTTTGATGTTCAACAAAATTGTGGCCTTTTCTCAGTTATGCACCAAATTCTATTATGTGTCTGTAAATATGATAACACCAAATAACATCCTAATTACATATTCAGTAAGATTAAACTGTATCCCGAGGTATCCAATTTGCTAATAACACAAAATTTAATCCTGTGCATCTCAACTGTCCAACTCCTTTCCTTTTGAGGTTCTGTTTTCTTGTCAAACTGACCTAATATTTTAGTGGTCGATTCATGGACTTGTACTTTTTCTTGCACTTATGGACTTGTATTGGGTAGGGTTCCACGAAATGTAACCTGAAGGAAAAAAAGGAGAGAACCAAGGTGGAAGTATCACTGGCTCAAGGAGTAAACTGACCTTGTCAAAAGCAGTGCAAGGAAAGCTTCAGGTGTGAACCGACCTTATCACAAGAAATACCTATGCAAGGAACCCACCTTCCACCTCAATACAAGTGTTGAAGGTTGCGGGTGTGTAAAGACCTTCCACCACATCACTTGATATTGAAAGCTCCAGGTGTGAACCGACCTTATCACAAGAAATACCTATGCAAGGAACCCACCTTCCACCTCAATACAAGTGTTGAAGGTTCCAGGTGTGTAAAGACCTTCCACCACAACACTTGATATTGAAAGCTCCAGGTGTGAACCGACCTTATCACAAGAAATACCTATGCAAGGAACCCACCTTCCACCTCAATACAAGTGTTGAAGGTTCCAGGTGTGTAAAGACCTTCCACCACAACGCTTGATATTGAAAGCTCCAGGTGTGAACCGACCTTATTGCCAGAAATGCCTTTGCAAGGTTATAACCAACCACCTTCCACCTTTATGGAAATGTAATGACGGCTCCAGGTGAGTAATCACATTCCACCAAAACACTTTGTATTAAAACGCCAGTGAAAATTGTGTTACCAATTTAATTAGCAGTTAATGGATGGCAAGGGTGGGTGGGGGGGGGGGGGGGGTTCAACATTACAATGGTTCCTGGTACCTCCTGAGGCCTATTGTTTTCACTTTCCATCTGAGGGCAAAGCACTATTTAAACATGTATATTAATAAGCCTCCACTTGCAAGTACTGATGTACTTACTTCCTCCCTATTCATTATGCTCTTTATTTCATGTTCAGCCTGCAAATATCAAGGAAACACAAGTAGTATTTGTACAGTGTGGCCTCAACTGATGTGTCACAATTAATGATTTGTTCTTTGTAACGCTACTTCACAACCTGCATTTGTGTCAAAAAACATCATTAAACCCAGTGGCCATCTTAATGTGTCTAGTTTGACAGGGTTTCACTGTTGATTAAGCAATTTACATTCTTAAAACACAAAAATGATATACCCAGCTCAAATGGAACTTGACAGTATCCAAGCAAGGAACCTAATGATATTAACAAGATGTTTGGAATTTGTTTACAGTACTGTACTTATTGAGTGTGGTACAAATTTGGTGTAAGTGGGATACTTGACTGCTTGAATCAGTGGGCATATATTTGTTTACAACACACATAATATGAATAAAATTTATGAATATAAAGTATTACCCTTTCCACAAGTTTCAGTACTTCCCCCATGTGGCTGTAAGTTTTCATCAGGAAGACGTACTAGCGATCCATTTTGTCCCTGGTGAACAAGGACAAAGTAGAGTGGGAGATCTCGGCTTGCACCCAACCAGTCATACACATCCTGAAATGTGCAGAATAATAAATTCATTATAAATTTTGCAACGTGCGTACAATGTTTTTGTATAGACCCAAATTGTTTTACAATAATGCATGTGACTGCAGTGATAACGAGGACACAATTTGATCAGGAAGGCTGAACACACAATTTTTCTTAACTTGTAATCTTGTGATATTATATTATGGTGTGTTAATTTGCCTGGTAAAAACCAGTTGCAGGAAACCTTCTCCTTAACAGGCCAGTTGGAGTGTACACCTTTATGTCCACCCCATGTGGAACTTCTGGCTGCACTCGGATGGCTCTTGCTTGCCTGATCTTCTCTTCCTGTTGAGTTTATTAGCAGATAATTTTTTTTAAATACTACTATTAAGTTCTATTCCAAATTTTATTGTTATAACACCAGAGCTGCCACTTAGGGCCGATACCCATAATTCCTCTTTTAGCTGGGTATGTTTGATAACACCTCAATGTTGTGGGTGAACAAAGCTTGTTGTTGTATTATTAATTTACTTAAAAAACAACAAAGAGTTTTTTAGGGGTGTGAATATCAATTGAAAGCAACAGGTGACCAGAACTTTGTTATGGTCCTGAACGTCCTGTTCATAATAATAAATTCATGAATACTAATAATTATTTTCAGAGTTCATTACTTAGTGCCCAAAAGGTTAATGGTGAAATTAAGTCACACAAAAGAAACACAAACTACAAAAAATACTAGTTACCATTAATTATTACTTGCAGTTTATTTATTTTAAAATTATCTCAAACCTGACTGATTTGTCTCCCGTCACAGCCATGGCTTTCTTACATGAAATATTGCAGTGTGGAATGTTACTTTGTTGTTGGTGTTGTTTGTTTTAAGCAAATACCTTAGTATCGGCACCAGTCATACATACACCAATACTTGACGAGTGACTGTTATTGCCATCTGAGTCTCCCTTCCAGTCCTGAAAGAAAATGCATCTGAATGTAGTTGAACCATGTTCAAGTGTCAATCTGAAGGTCAGCTGAGTTTTATTTATACTGACCCCGCTATTTAATGCAGAAACTTAATCCTGTCCCTTCAGTGTCTATATCAAAGGGTACTTAGGTTGATATCCTCATGCAGCTTCTATGATATATTTGTCATATCAATGAAATTTTGTTTCAGAATTAAATTTATAAGACCATAGCATATTAGGTTTTTTGGATATTGTGCTAAGAATTACGTGCAGGACCAAAAACATTGTTCCAATCAATGTTGTTTCTTGAAATAAGCAGTCCTCTCATATGAGGTGCATAGGGGCTGCGCTTACAGGTCACCTAAGTAATAAACCCACACTTGTCCCATTTTGAAATCTTCTCCATATCAAGGTGTTAAATGATAATTAACCGGCCGTCGCTATGGCGACTGCCGGTTTTTAAAATGGGCACGGTTTTTCCTGAAAGCAAGTTGGCTTAACATACGAAGAAAGTGCTGTAAAGCTTGTGGTACGGGTACTCAAGAGCGGTACTGTCTTATATAAAACGCATGCGCATATTAGTCTTCTGAATGTTACCTTCTTATGTTTTTGTCTTTTAATTTACAGTATTTAAGATATGAACGGGGAAGGGTTGTTAAGGGTTGTTAAGGGTTTTTGTATTTGTCTTGTATAACGCATGCGCAATTGAGTAAAGGAGCTAATAGGATTGAATGCGAAATTGGCTGTGTTGTCTGATCTAGTTAGTGGTTATGGTGAAAACTTTTTTAGCGCAGGAGTTTTTTTTTATTGGGATTGACATTTTGAGGGGTGTAAAAATGTGGGAGTCAGAAGGATTTGTGAATGTCGGGAGCATATCACGCTTCTGTGAATGTGATTTGCTTTGAAAGTTGCGTTTCGTATAGGAGCGGCGTAATATTGTGCTGCGTGAGAGGCGGTTTCCCTTGGCGTTTTATGGGGGGGGGGGGTGGTTTGCGAAGTGGATTGTAAGGTTTCTGATTGGCTAACTTGTATTTCGCAGCGGACAAAGAGGACAGTTGCGTTTTGCCGGCGTGGGCTAGGAAGAGAAGGAATTGGTACTAGTATGATGATGCAATATTAGTTGATTGCACCATCAGTACATGATAGTTCTTGTGAACGCAGAGAGATGAGTGTTTATTTGAGGTGAAAAGTTGATACGAAAAAATCGCCATTAATAAGGAGATTAATTAATAAGGCAGGTGTTACGAGTCTTTTTGGATTGAAAGAACGAAAATATCTGAATATTATCGACGGATTTGTGTGGTTTGCGTGTGGTGTTCGCTAAAGGCTACGAGCAGTCTCTCTTTCCGTTCAGAGATAGTGAAGGAAAAGACAAACAGGCGAGTGAGTGCGAAATCGATTGCGGCTCGACAGGCGCGTTAGCTTTCAAAGACGTGGGCGACTTTCGTCCCCGCTCGCTTGTTTACTTTTGCAAGGGGATTCCCGGGTTAGCAAACCGGATTTAAACATCACGTCATGAGATATGCCTTGACGTGCCCCATACTCTGACGATCTGCTCGAGCTTGTGTTTATCAAGCGTTATATTTTGATTCTACTGCTATGTTCACTGTTTGTATTTACGGTCTAGGCATGACAGTAAATACTTCGTCGTCCCTGTGTGAGCATTCTCAGTTGTGGACGAATTTATATCGACATTCAACGTTTGAGTGAATTTGCGTTTTTCAGCACAAATAAAAGCGATAAGAAAGATAAGCTGAGTCATCAGAGTTTAAACATTACGTCATCCAGTACCGCTATAGTCAAAATATTGTGTCACACAATCACACTTTTCGTCACGCCGGTTCGTAAAAAAAGGGGATCGCGCTAACTTTTGTGAAACCTAGGGTGGGGAGGGTCAGAATGGCCGGTTAAAATGCCCAATAGGCTTTCTTGTTATGCACATGTATTTAATAAAACTCCTGGTCTGCAACTCCTAGTCCCTTTTCAGGGCCAATTCCTTTTGCTTTTCTTTCCTATGTAATAATAATGATAATAATTAATTAGAAATTACAATGGCTGCCATTTAAAAAAATATGTGAGGCAAGCCTATTTAAAATTCGAATGCTACATCCAATTCAAACACAGCTGTTTCTATCTTTATCAAACATAGGCAAGAAGCTAAAAAAAATTAAAATTCTTGGTGAAGTAATTTGTCAATTGGCTTGTTTCTGAGACATTGCAGAAAATGATGCTCGAAAGGGCTTTTAGCTGCGCGCGCGTAACCTACACACGACATAGCTAGAATGCACGCGTGAGCTGAGTGAATCTAAATTTCTATTACATTAGTCACGTGTGCAAACTACTGGAAGTTAAAATGCCGCGGAAAATTGCGCATTTGTTTTTATCTCGAAATTTTCCTCGGTGACCCATCCTAATTTTTTCCATGCATGTAACATTAAGTGTGCCAATTCAAATAGAAGCATTTGAAGGAAAGTTATAATTCAGTGAATTTTTTGTAATTAAAAAAATGACTTTTTTAATATAACTTAAGTTCTACTGAATAACGTTTTGCCATACTGTCAGAGAATTTGAAGAATTTAGGGAGCTTTCCAACAAATACAAAAAAGGGTAGGTCACCGACTATGAGTTGACTCAATCTGTTAAACTTATGTCCTTGCAAAATGGATGACTGAACTCCTATTTTTGTCCAAAGATAAATTGACATACAAAAAATGTCATCATTTCACTTGTTTAAGTCATGTGTGTACTAAAAAAATCAAATGGCAAAACACTACAAATTATTAACTTCTTACTGTATTACACCTTTGAATAGTCTTCCAGGTCAGTGAATGATTCTCCTAATACTCTACCTTCTATTCCTTCATCATTTTCTTTACTGGTAATCCAGGTGAGTGGATCAGGGTCAAACATCAATTTCTCGGTATTGTACGCCTCCCTGAGATAACTACATGAAAACAAGAAAAAAAATTAAGTGTTTTAAGCGTGCATGATTTGTTTCTTAATATTGACTACTGATATTCTCAAGTAAGTGTTGGTTAGTTGAAAAAGTTAATTGGTTACTTGGGTTGAAAAAACTTCTCAGCAAGACTGTTTACCTAACTTGTTAATTTATTTATTAACATTTATTTTTTCTAAAAACTCCACAGTGCAAGTCCAGCTTTCAAAAACCTCTTGTGAGGTTGCATACAAGGTCCAACACCCAGTGTCTTTGCACATTAACATGAGCAGGTTTCCATTTTTCCCACTCCGGCTAACTTTATTACCGGTAAATCTCCCTTGTAAAAATTTGACCGAGATCTCGGCGAGATCTCGGCGAGATCTCGGCGAGATTTCAAAATATCGCGCCGAGAAAAGTAGCCCGCGGTGAGATCGCGGCAATCTCGCCGAGATCGCGCCGAGATCGCGCCAAGATCGGCGAGATCTCGGCGAGATAACCACCATCTCGGCGAGATTGCGAAATATCGCGTCGAGATATATACCCCGCGGCGAGATCGTTACGCGATCTCGCCGCACCAAACCCGTTCGTGGCGAGATAACCGCGATCTCGGCGCGATTTCAAAATATCGCGCCGAGATATCCAGCGAGAAGTGAGATTGCAACACGATCTCGCCGCGACAAACTAATTCGCGGCGAGATAGTCACAATCTCGGCGCGGATAGCCGCGATCTTGGCGATTTCATGTCGAGATTTTTACTGTTGCAACGCAGAGACTGTCTCGATCTTTGCGAGATTTATCTCATAGAATCTCGATATCGGTAAGATTTCTCTCAGGTTTTACTGCTGCAATTGCCATTGTATTTGTGCAAATCTCCTGACCCTGTACCCATAGTTTCAAACAAGCGCGACCAGCGATCTATTTCGAGGGTCGGCAAGAATCTGAAATAAATCAGCTCACAAATTAATTTACCGGCTTTTGAGATCAAAATAACAACGAGCAGCAACGAGCAGCAACGAGCAAAATAACAACGATCAGAAACGCTGTTTTACATGTGAAGTCATTTGATTTCATCAGACCACTGACGTCTATTTGTTGTCACTTACCAATGATGTTTGCAGAGGACTTCGTTTGTCATGTCCGTCATCTCTTTGTTGAACTTTCCTTATAAACCACTACGGAAGAGTTAGGCAAGGGTTTTAAAGACAGATACCTGTGACTAATTTGTTGTCGTTCTGAATTTGACTTTTTTCGCTGCTTGACGGCCATGAGCTTACCTGATACCGTAAAGTCGCGCCAAAAAATCCCGCCTTGACTCCCGCCGTTGTGTTAATGGGGCAATGTGATTGGTTGATTCAATCACACCATCGGCGAGCGGTTCTCGCGTAAGCCCAAAAAAATCGAGAACTTTTCCACAAAACTTACAGAAGTGGGAAATGGCTTCTTTTTGTTGAATGTACAGGGGAAAATTGAAATGTTAAACATGTTATTTTTTACTACGGAAAACAACATGGTTCTTTCAAGTTTAAAGCAAGAGCTAGAGCGTTTTGGAAGATATACAAGAAACTGTTGCACAACTAAACAAGCCACGCACACTAAAGGACCTAAAGTGTACTGGGAATGAACTTGCCTTGATTTTTCCCCTTTTATCTCGTCGGCTGACTGTTGACCTTTATTTTAATTGGTGATGTTGATTTCACTCAAGTAAACTGCGGGTCTTTCACAGAAACATGCTCCTTCGTGAGAATATTAATTAAGCTTAAAAAATGTTCGCTTGACTTTCCTGTAAAAATGTGTGGGGATGAGGTATAAATAACCTAACTTACCGGTAACAAATTTGATATGAGCCAAAACTTCGGCATTCTTTTTGCATGAGTTCAGAAATAAAATTTTCGCCGTCTTCCCCAGATTTGCGTAAACAGTCAGGTGACAAGTCTGACAAATTTAAGAATTTGCGGCAAGTTGCAGAATCTTATACTGAAAATGGTTCCTTCTTAACTAGTTTTAGATGCAAAACAGTAACAACTCAAATTTTGCGATCGAATATTTCACGGGCTTCGCAGTACATGACAAAATAATCTCAAGATTTGCGTGACCACAATTTGGCGAGCAGCCAATTTCTCAGTGCAAGACAAGGAGACGCCACAAAAACACTTTATCCAGTCTAATTAGATGTTGTTGTCATTTAGAAGGCCTTTTGTTTTCAATTGAAATATCCAAAATAAAGTACCAAGATAAGGGAAAATAATAGGATTATTAACTAGATTGATTTATTGGATTGTTAGGTTTATACCAAAACGGAAAATGGTCATCCCTGTTCATAGCTGCATGATCATTCATATTTCAGTGTTTACATTCACAAACGAGTTTGAAGCGCAAGCGGCGCAGACAGATGTTTTCAATAGATTCACCACATTTGCTAATATTTGGCGATTTAGTTTGTCAGTTCCTTGCTTAGATGAACAAACCTGAGTTTCTGCACGGCCATTATTCAATACTTTGTCTTGACTACAAATAAATCGCTCTCCCTGAACCGAGAACACATATCGTTTACAGGTGAGCGTATAAAATGCAGTGCGAACAAACACAAAAATGCTCAAAACACCATCAAACTCTTCCTGTTCGTTGGTTTATTCTCCTGCAGATCGATGCTACGGATTTCACAGCTAATAAGGTGGGCACTTGCCTCCTTCCACCAGCGTGGGGAATGACAACTAATGGTGATCGATCAGCTGAAGTAAAAAACACGTGCACGTGAACTATTCTTTGTCTCCTCGTTATTGTCACGTGGAAACAGTACCATATAAAGGATAATTTAATTTCAAAACACGTCCAAGGCTGAAAACAATCGTGTTAACAATTCCTGGAACTGTAATATAGGACATAGTTTTGTCAGCGTCTGGTAGTTTGATTAATTGTTAACGTAAATGTAAATATCGTCAGTCTCATCGAACCTAATTTGGCTGCCGAGAATTTCGCTTCTCGACGGGATAACAGTAAGATTTTGACCGCCAGGAATTTCGTCTCTCGCCGCAAATCCCGGCAAGACTCCCACCGAGGCCTCGCCGCGAAACTGCCCGCCGAGATATCCATATCTCGCCGCGATATCACCTCGCGATCACGGCGCGTTTTGGCCGCCGAGATTCCGTATCTCGCCGCGATCTCGCTGCAACATCTCGCCGCGTATTTGCCTGCCGAGATTTCCATATCTCAGATAACACGCAGTTCTTACAAGGTGTTCTCTGATTGGCTCGATGAAACAATGGGGACTAGAGACTAAATATGGCGGATAGTGGAATCGGCGGTGTTTTGCTCCACCAAACAGAATACGGATTTTTTTTTTTCGTTCTAGAAGTGAACGAAGTGGATAGGAAAAGTAAGTTTTCTTATGTTTCAATTTCACTTCGGTTTCACTGGTTAGGGCTTCGCACACACTAGTTTAGGCCGTCTGTACCTGATATTTAGAGCTGTGTAAATTATATAGTCGATGTTTGTTTGGAGTTAGGCTTAACATGCTCTGACTATGTTAACTTATATATAAAAAAAAATTTACAAAATCCATCACTGCAAACCTCTGGGATTATTAGATATTAGTGTCTGAGGTCGAGTAAAATAATTTTTGACGTCGGGCATTAGAGTATTCTACCTTTCTTCAGAAATGCCAAGCGATAAAACAAAGATGAATACCCGTAAAATCATTTCTCGTTTTCTAAAATATCCCGCGCAGTCAGAAATTCTTACCGCATTTCCACGAAAATTTTCAGTCAAACCTCCTATAGTGAGAGTACATAATCTCTGTCTGGAAAAATTAAGCGATAACAATAACAACAATTTATTATTTCTTACTATTGCTTTTTTTTTATTTTCCCGGCATGGCAACAACATGACAATCTAAAAAAGGTCGCTTCCTTCCCTATGAGTCTGTAGTAAGCTTACCTTTTACGTACATTTTGGAACAGAACAATGAGTCAAAATTACTTTCAGCTTCCTTTATTAAAGTTATCAGATTTATATCTGAAGTGATAATGCGATTACATTTTAACTTGACATGTTTGTTTCAATCAGATGTCACTTTTTAAATACTAACCTGCGATCAGGCAGTTTTTTTTTTACAAAATTTCAACAAGAAAGTCAGACTGGATTTCCCATAAACACTTTAGTTTATGTATGTTTGCTTTCTAACAATTAACAGCTACCAAAACCTTGATAGATGATAAAAAGGTGAAATACTTTTGTAGGCGGCATATAGTTCTGGTCATTCCAAGATTCGATTTCAATCACAGCTAACTAAATCAGAACAGATGCATTACAATTGACACATTACAATTGACATACAGTGTAACCCGTACATGTGTAACTATTTACCTATATGCCAAAATACAAGAACAAATTAATTATGAACAACAAGCAAGCTACTTGAATCGTTACCTAGTCAGCAGTAATACTTCTACTGCTTTCTAACTGTACACACAAAACCCACACTTTCACAAAATATCAGTGTAGGTAGCAGTTCACTTATGTTGCCTAAGACCTTTTGTTTACATGTGTAGTCAAAACCGGTATATTTTCATGCACAAAATAGTTGTAGACTGATATGTTGATGATTGTCCTCTTTAAATTCATGCTGCACAAGTATCTTAACCTTAACTTGACTGTGCTGTAGTATCATCACATATAATAATTAACCATACATGTAACAGATAGAGTACAGAACTACAAGAAAATCATTGCCAGAATTTTGAGTGTATCCAAGGACGTAGTCTGCAGAATAATGGCTTTGTGTAAGTTAGAGATGTTTAGCACGACCATGCTAATATCCTGTTTTATTTCTTTAGTATTTTGTGAGAATAAAAGTTTTTTTACTATAAAAACAGCCCGCTTAGTTAAGACAGACACCCCATTAATACGAATACTTTCTACGGTCCCCCTCACTGCTCAGTATCCATATTACTGGTAACAGGGCTCGAGCATACACAAACTACAAGAACAAATAATGCTCAAAAATAAAAGTAACATCTAACGCCTGTGACGTGGATGTGGCCTTAGATCAGTAGCACAGTACATATGTACAAATGCATAACATGCTACCGGTAATATGAAATTATTCAAAAGAACTTCAAAATCCATTTGAAATCATTTATATGCATAGAAAATGAACCTCTATGACTAGATGAAAAAAATTAGAATTCAATAAATATCCATGTTTTTCGGCAGATCTGTTAAGTTCAACATGTTGTTATTGTTTGTGTGAAGGGACAACGTTGTAGCTGTAAACATGGAAGAGATATTGCAATTCATATATGCCTAACATCGTTTGTACACCTGAACCATGCTACTAATCATTAGTCATCGCTGACAATGGCAAATCTGTGGAACCTGTCCCTTGAAATTTTTTGGCCACACTTTAAATGAAATTGAAGTGAATTTTTCTGGGCTTTTACGATGGCCTCGTTTTGATAGAAATCCATCAGAAAATTGAACAGAAAGTGCAAGCCAAAATTTTGCGCACAAGTGCTCCTTAACCACTATTGATTTTTTTCTGGCATTTTCGGATTCTCGGTGCTCGTGGCAAAACAGTTTGGCTGCTGGCAAAGGTCAATATTATGAAACAAGCACAAAGGAGACTTGCGTGGCTTGCTTGACGCATGGAAGCGGTCTTGAACCACAAACCTCCTTGTAGTTCCTGTGTATGGATGCATGTAGGGGGGGTCAACTTGACCAGCACTTATTTTTGTTTCGCCGGTTCTGTACTCCGCTGGTACAATTTCTGGAAAATTGTGGTCCTTTTAATAAAAAAAAATTAGGAAATTTTTCATGAGAGATAAAATCAAACCGAGAGTGCTTGTTATAATGATGGATATTCTACTGCTCTATATTTATTTAGTATGTATACCACAGAAAAATAAATCATGCTTTATGCTCCCGGTTACTTAAACTCCAGATAATATGCAACTGTTTACTGGCTGTGCATTTGCTATTTACTCAATGTCTGGTATACTAAAACAAGTTTTTACTCAGAGGTGGTTAATAGCACTGGGTAATAAAAATTTTCTTACCCTCAGTGTAGGGGTAGATTTAGGAGGGGTGGGTTGCAATGGTTATTTTGAAAAGACTTTTTAGTGGTTACCATAGTTAGAGCCAAATAGTCTAACACACAGGGACACAAAAATGTGTAAACTGATTTGCTGTTGTTTTAACTAAAAGTGAGAACACCCTGCACACCTCCTTCAGAAATTCTTTATCCACCCCTGTCACAGCTTCACATTTCAGTAGATTTCCATCACTATTCTCCCCCACTTACGGTAGATAAATAATATTATTGTTAATACATTTTAAATCACGTTTTTTTTTATTCCAACTTACAGCAAGCAAGACTGATCAAAATTTCCTTACCCGTTTAATGGTCGTTGCATACTCTGGACGCTGAAAACAACCAGAAAATTCTCCCCACAGCGTGTTCGCCTTTTCAGGATCTCTGCACTCCAAATGTCTCACAAAACCACATGGGGAGTCATTTATGAGCAGAATTGGTTGGTACTTGACAGACAGGTAGAGATCTGCTGCATCACGAACAGACTCAGATAGTATTAATGTCTTGGACACCACAGTGCACTGGTGGAAGAAGTGACATTGAAAATATACATTATAAAGATCGTGATGGCAATACGTGCCTGGGGAGGGGGGGGAAGGGGTACTCTGGATTTCAAGTGTTGGGAATAATCAAAGGATTTTTTTGAGTTTGAAATTTGCAAATAAAGTACAACCAAACTTGTTTTGCGGTAGTTTAATGACGGTGTTGCATTACATTGCATCTGTTTCATAATTAACAATTATTCTACGAGGGCGCGCTGGATATCGAATGATAGATAACCAACGAGGCGCGTAGCGCCGAGTTGGTTATAATCATTTGATATCCAGCAAGCCCGAGTAGAATAATTGTTTTATTAAAAACTTAACCACTATTAAAAAAAATCAAGAAAGAAACGGGAAAAATGAGAAAAGAAATTTAAACGGAACAAGAATCGCTCACATGACTGAACGAAAAAGGCGCCAAAACCTTGCGAAGTGTTGCAGCGTTTCATTGCAAAGCTGAATGAATCAATGAAAACTGCTCGAAAGTGAACAAAGTAGCACAAGTATTGGAAAGAAATCTTGTAATTATTGGCTCTGAAATATGGTACATGTTTGATTTTTCCTGAAATATTGTTGTTATCATCGTTCAAAGCGGATTGAAGCTGTACAATTTCACCATATTAGCTGCTGGAGTTGAAACTGAACAAGTTTGTAATCTGTTCGCACAACGGAGCCATCATGTGCGTGTTTCATCGAACTGAAGACAGAACAAATTTGAACTTGAAGAGGTAATTTCCATGCAGCTCAGAAGCAAGATTACTGTAGTGAGGAACATTAGAAGTCACCACCATAGTTTGTTAAATGCAAAGTGCAAAATGCAGTTGTTCTCGGTTTAGAGGTTGCGGACGGAATGGTAAGCTTAAAAACAACATTCAAACAACTGGAAAAGCGATTCAACTCCGTTTACATGGCATCCGATTTCTATCTGAGCATTTGGACATGTTGGAACACAGAGCTGCAACGAGTGCAGGTAAACCAGTTTCAATTTTGCGTGTTTAAGGCGAAAAAATTTCGCCCTTCCTTCCTTCTTGGTAGTTTGCCGCTGTATTTTTTTAGTACTCGTTTAGACTGCTTCATGATTTTCGCACCGACTCGCCATGAATGTGTGATAGTTTTTATTAAATGCTCCTGCCCCATTTCACTGTATTTTACTTTACGTCTTGTCTTGATATTGTGAAGTGGAAAGCTTTCCTGATAGAACCTACCGTGTTCAATTTCAATGATCGACGTGACGATCAATGAAAGAAATTAATTGTAAACACGACGCTTAATGCTTAAATTTCTATTTCTGCACAGTTTCTTGAAACAATTTTGACTTGTGTTAGACGACGCTGTTGGTGATGCTTGTTGGTGACGATGTTGGAATTTCTGCTTAATTTAAATTCGCTGCCAAGTGATTTTTCTCGTCCATTTTTCTCGTCGGGTTGCTCGCGAGAAAAAAAACTTTCAGCTCACTTTGTTGTTGAGTGTTCATTGACCATATTTGTCGCAGCAGGTATATGAGCTGATAGCCTAGCTCCGTTCAGCCAATCAAAATGCTAGAAATCCAATATACCTAGTCCAGTTTTTAATAATGCCATTTATAAAATAGTCTGCAAAGTGTCCTGGGGTGTATCCAACAAGGCTTCAAATTATTCAATTGATTTCTCATCCATTATGTTTATTGCCCGGCTTTATCGTCACTGCAATTCCCTTTTGCTGTAGTGACTTCTTTTGCTTGTGACTTGTGGATTAAAAAGGTGAGGTTCACTCGGCATGGGATTTTGTGGGGGTTAATTTTTGGTCCTGCGATTTTTGGGGGAGTTTTCAGTGGAAGCCCTAGGGATTTTTTTGGGTTTTGATTTTTGCCCCCATTCCATCATCCCTGACACTTGAAATCCAGAGTACCCCCTGGGAATACATTTAGGAGTAAGTGTAGGCCAATTTGGTATGTAATCATGTGAGAGGTTACAAAATCAGATGTCTGCTTAGCAGCAATCCAATGTGTCTAATCACGGATATGATTACTCACAATGCGAAAGTAGTTACCAGCTAATCATAATCATAATTAAAATACTGATGAAAAATAGCAGTATAACTATGTTATACTTTACACAAAAAAGCTCAAGTTTTTTTTTCTGAGATTCAAAAATAGGATGGACTCATTACATTGCAATGGCAACTGTTCTTGATAATTATTACTGTGTGAGTGACTCTTACTGTCCAATAACTTCAGGCACGATGTCTACTAATTAAAATGCTCAAATCAAGGCTGCTGAATCCAAACAATTGAATACTGTTGTAGTTTTGACTAAGTATCATTGATTTTAATTTGTAGTTGATACAACAACCCTGATGATGGCATTGCCTTAAAGATGCTTGTTTTTTAATTCACTTTTTGATTTCTTGTACCCTCGTACAGTACATGTTATTACTTCATGTTCACTTTTAGCACAAATCATGAAATCAATTTAGTTAAGATTAATAAGAATAATGACATGCAACTACAGGTAGCTGATTAGAATTATATTACAATAGTACAAAGATATGAATTTTATTATTTAAATTTTTATTGAGTTTGCACAATGCTTTACAAATGAGTGATATTTTTTCTTGTGCATCATCAAGATGCCATGCAGCATTCTTTTATATAGAAAAAACAAATTACTTAACAGATTTTGAAGATTTGCCAAGATTTCCAAGGCAGCATTTAGTTCACTGGACAACTGAAAGGCAAAAACATGTTAGCAAATGGGACATCATTGATATCCTTATTACTGAGTATATGGAAAATATGTCTCCAGGGTCCTGGGTGTAGTTTTGTATTTAATTTTACAAGTGGCCAATTTTCTAGCAAAGCACTCACGTCTGTATCGTACTAGCTTATTAAAAAAAACCCTCAGATGGATACATCACATCTTAACACATTATGAGTTATTCATGTAAAGGGCTGTATACAGCTCTTACAAGATGGTGCACAATAGGGCAATGAAACAATAAACAAAGAGCCTAAACAATGACCCACTTTGTCAAGTCATGTGTTGTCCTCCAGAGAAATCAGGGTCTTTGCCTAGGAACAGATTATTGATTCATTTTTATGTGAACTGGATTGGATTTGAAAGAAACCCAAGGCAAAAAGGTCACTTGTTGAACTTTTGTTCATGTTTATTTCATTAAAGGTAAAATGTTATCGTTATAATGTAAACAGTTGTTTACTCTTTTACACAGCTTACCCCATGCCTGCAGACCAGATGGTAAAACCCGCCGGTTTTGCCAACTTTCTTATTATAGCCATGGCAAGGACAAAAGCCATTTAAGATTCCTTCGTACAGTGTCAGCAAGTCCGATTTCATCTTTGCCTAAAAATGAACATTTTTATAGACTTTTTTGGTTTGAAGGGGCAGGGGGGCAATACTGGCATTCCATATCTTGGACCAGGTGTCTTCCAATTGTATGGTGTTTTCCGCCTCGTTTTTTTTTTTTAACTGTGTTCTCCCTATTCCTGCCGCCATTGGATTCATGAACGTTCTTACTCGTTCTCCACTGAATTTGAACTCCGTTAAAAGATGGAATTTGCCTTCAAAGTGATACCCCGTTCTAAAAAAACAAGGCCAACTTTTCTACGCCGCCCTAGATTCGTTTTAGCTTGCAATATCCCGTTTTTCGTGCGTTCAAATCTTATATCCCGTTCTGGGAAACTTCTGGAATGTGGATACCTGGCCGTTCCCGATCTAGGCGGATCATGCGCGTATAGACATTTGGAAGAGTACACCCCCACCCCGCTTCGTCCCTGCGAATATATAAGACGCGGACGAGGATGAGTGGATACGTGTACTGAGAAGCAGGTTAAAAGATCTTTGGAATTCACTAATTTGGGCTTTACAAAAAAATAACGGAGGGCTTAAGGGGGGGGGGGATTATTATTATTTTGTCTATGGAAAGTGTTGGTTTTACAGAAGAGATTCGTCAATAATTATATTGCATGTAATCTTATTTATCTATTAATCATAACTATAACAAAATTCTCGAATCTGATTGGCTATCACCAGCCATGATTTGAGCATTAATATGACAGTTGGACAGTGTAATATGACAGTGTACGCGTCATGCCTAGTAAGTAATTGGACAGTACGCGTCAGAGCGCGCGCGCTAATGGATCAGTTACACTTGAATAAGCTTTTTTTAACGTATTTCGCAAATAAAACTGTTGTCTATTCCTTCTCCGGTACGTTTTCTCCTTTTTATTTCTCGAATTTTGTTATGATATGATTAATTGGTAACAGAACTTCGTGTCGTCCAATTCGGTCTGTAATCATAATCGTGATTAAACAAATCGACTCCAAATCGTCCGATTTTGTTAATCACTCGTATGATTACAGACCGAATTGGACTCCACTCAGTCCTATTACCATTATTTATAATGAGATACTTACCTGCGACCTTCCAGAATAAGCGATTTTGCAGTCCTTACAAAAGTTCTTCAGTTGCTCTGCATTGTATTGTTCTAAACAGTTCATGTGGATCTTGCCGGTTTTGATGAGATCATGGAGTGCTGCTTGATCACCTGTTAACCGGTAATAGGTAAAATTTGTTGTTTTAATAGAGGGCTGATTTCATCATGCTTCTCGAAAATACTAGCTGCTATATTAACTGGGAAATGAACATTTCAGCTAAGACAAATGTTAAATTCTCTTCCTCTGTCTTAAAGTTTAATATACAGGTAAAATAGGAAGTAGTAGTTTAATTACAGTATGACTGTGGTCATACTGTAGCCAATAGCCAGTAGCTACGACTTTTTGACGGTCCCTCAAATCGTAATTGGGTTATATTAATAAAATTTTACCATCACTTAGAAAATTGTGGTAAGGAGAAGAGAGTATTTTTCTTTTGTTCTAAACAGGGTACTGGGACGAAAGCTGACCGGTACCCCAAAGCCCTCACTTCTCAATTACTCACTAACCATCGGTTTCCCTCGCAGACAGATGACCGCTTTTCTTCTGTGCCTCAGTATATTTAACACCTGTTCTGCTCGAAGTGCAGGCGCAATAACTGGTGGTAAAGTTTCAGCATTGAAGTCTGGCTCAGTGAGGACTCTTGTGTAGGTGATTTTCTCTAACCAATAAAACTTCAGATCGTTAAGCATGTCCTCCAGTGTTTTTGACGTTGTTTGTTCCCTTATATTTTCTTCTCTTTGTTCGGGGAATTTAACCTAACGTTGGTAAAGAGAGCATTCAGTTGAACTAAAAACATGGCACCAAAAAAGGAATGCTAATAAAATCAACAGTCCAGTAGTTCAATTAATGCCACGATTTACTGAGTGCAGGTTTACTTACATGCTTGTTACTGCAACAGTTCTTTTCGTTGCCGTCGCCAAGGTAAATTTCTCCCGCGATCCCGCAAATTCCACAGATAACAGAATCCAGGTCTGTTGGAGTTAATGCCTCAAAGGCATAAAAGCCATTGTAAAGAAGCTCCTTAATCCACCTCAACTCTCCTTCTGACAAATAGGACTGTAAATTGAGCGGTAAGAATACATGTAAACTGGTAAGTATAAATTAATAAATCTAAATATCGTTAGCTAGCTTGAATAAAGGGAAGTTGTTATGTACAGTGAAACAGTTGAAGTTAGTTGCTTCTTGCATTGTTTAATTTGACAGAAACGTCAAGAATCTCGCGTCACCTGTGACTTTAAAGCCAAGAACGAGACCTTTGAATCGATCACATTTGATATTGGGTTCCCGCGCTTGAAGTGCTCCCTCCATTTTTCTAGGATGTCGAATGACACCAACACTTTGTCACTTATGTTTAAAGACCTGAAGTAAGATAAATAATACGAAAGTTATTTACTCTTGTAAGTAGAATTACTTCGAAATCGATAAGCGTTTTCTAAAAAGCTTAGAGTGCATTCATTTTGTTGGGCTCGAACTAGGATGTAAACTATATACCCTGCGCAGCGTAGATGTCCTATGGTAGTTCTACTTCTTGGTTGCCATCTAGCGTTCATTGTTCGATGCTTTCTTTGACTAATTTTCTTGTTTCCAGACGATTACGCAACAAGGCTGTGGAAGCTGTAACATGCCTGACGAACATGAGCGAATGAAGCCAATTCCTTACAATTACTTAAACAATATTGAGTTTATAGAAGCGCAGCGAGAATCCAACAGATGTGTATCAAATAAACTGTATTGTCTATTTAGTATCTTGGTATGAGTAAATATTAATTTCTTTATAACCCTTCGCGTTAAGCCGAACCCACTGATGGTTTGGTAATATTGTCTTATACCCTGGTATATTCTACTGTATTAAGGGCTCACCTAGTTTAAGTGTGTCAGCCTGATGCATTGCTTTGCAGTTTGAATTGGTGCAAAATCTGACATAAAAGGGTATCAACCGGAAGGGCTTTATGTTAGTGACGAGATACGCTTTGTCTTTGTTTTCCCCCGTTGACCCGGGATGGGTACGGAGGGGCCCAAGTAGCGATTCGCACCGCCCACACTTTCCTTCGTCAGGAGCAAATTCTGATGGCCAGCCAGCCCACTTGATCAACCACAGGGACTCCAAGATGAGAAATTGAGTTGAAATCGTCAATCATTAAGTGTGTTTCCAATGTTGTTTCATATGGCAATTGTAACTTTTTGGAGATGAGCTCCAGTGTTGATTTTCTTGACGTGCTAGAGTTGGGGTCTTCCGCCAGCTGTTGAGGTGCAGGTTCGGGCTCAAATGCAAACTCACTTGAAGGGCAGTTGGATCTCGATTGTTTTTGTTACCCTGCTGGAGATGAGCTCCAGTTCCGAAGATGATTTTCTCGACGACATGCCAGAGTTGGAGTCTTCCACTAACGGTTCAGGTTCAGGTACGAAAACACTTGCAGACTCACTGACAGCGCAGCTAACGTCCTCCGGTTGGTTGAATATCGTATTTGTTGCCCTGTTGGAGGTGAGCTCCAGTTTCGATGATGATTTTTTCGATGACGTGCCAGAGTTGGGGTTTTCCGCTGGCTGTTCAGGTTCAAGGCATTACTGAATAAGATTGATGCGACCTACTGCAAATTTCTTAAAGGATAGCATAAATACAAAAGATTTTTCACTCGATAGTGGAAGTAGAGATATGCAACTTCAAGGGGCCATTTTCAGCATTATGAGGCCGACTCATCCCAACTTGAAAGACACATTCACCTCACCTGGAAACTATTTTAACTTGGTATATAAAACTATTTATTCAATAACAATCAACCAAACATACCATTTGCAGGAGATAATAATTATTACTATTAATTTGTCATGCAAGCTTATCCACGTAGAAAACCCGCTATGCTTTTAATGTGCGCGCACTCATAGCTAGCGCTAATGCATTCTCGTCACCAGAGCTCTCCGCCTTTGCACCAAGTGATCGGAATTTCTGGTGACGAGATTGGCGCTTATGACGCAATACATTATGAACAGTAAGATGCGCAATACAGTGCAATGGAATCACCTTAGTTCCATCTCTTGTTAACCTATCGTCTGCCTTGATAACCTATCAGGCCTTCAAAGCATGTCTGAGATCACTTCACAAGAAAGGAAAGTCCTTTTAAATTTCCAAACTGAAATCAAAGCATTACCTTCCACAATTGCATAGATATTTTATCCAAAAAAACAACTTTAATGTCATGGTTTAATCATCTTTTCTTTTATAGTCGATGCGCAGGGCTAATGAAAAGCACAGCCGAAACTCTGAAGACCTGGAAATGTGCCAGATGTTAGCTGCAATTGTGAAATAAAAAATGTTTTGTCACTTATAACGACTCAATGATACATTACAGGGCGACACATGCTCCAGGGATTTTATTGAAAAATAACAGCAATGAGGGCCCCAGGCCTAAAAAATAAGACAAAAAATGGAAAAATATTTAGGCAATATAGGAGCTACAAGGCTACAAGGGCTACAGGGCTACAAGGGCTACAGAGGCTACAGGGCTACAGGGCTACAAGGGCTACAGGGCTACAAGGACTACAGCGATACCAGGGCTATAGGGCTACAAGGGCTACAGGGGCTACAGGGCTACAGGCTACAAGGGCTACAAGGCTACAGGGCTACAAGGGCTACAGGGCTACAGGGTTAAAGGGCTACAGGGATACCAGGGCTACAGGGATACCAGGGCTACAGGGCTACAGGGGCTACAGGGCTACAGGGGGCTACAGGGCTACAGGGATACCAGGGCTAGTGTCAGGGCTACAGGGCTACAGGCACTACAGGGCTACAAGGGCTACAGGGCTACAAGGACTACAGCGATACCAGGGCTATAGGGCTACAAGGGCTACAGGGGCTACAGGGCTACAAGGGCTACAAGGGCTACAGGGCTACAAGGGCTACAGGGCTACAGGGCTACAAGGGCTACAGGGCTACAGGGCTACACGGGCTTCAAATGGTAAATAAAAATACAAAAAATATATAGGCAATAAATAGACTACAATACAAGGGCTACAGGGCTACAAACGCTATAAGGGCTACAGGGATACAGGGCTACAAAGGCTACAGGGGTACAGGGCTACAGGGGCTACAGGGCTACAAGGGCTACAGGGCTACAGGGCTACTAGGGCTACAGTGCTACAGGGCTACAGGGCTAAGCTACAAAGGCTACAGGGCTATAAGGGCTACAAGGCTACAGGGATACCAGGGCTAAAGGGCTACAAGGACTACAGGGCTACAAGGGCTACAAGGCGACAACCTGGGCTACAGGGCTACAAGGGCTACAGGGGTACAGTTCTACAAGGCTACAGGGCTACAAGGCTACAGGGCTACAAGGGTTACACGGCTACAGGGCTAAAAGGGCTACAAGGGCACAGGGCTACAAGGGCTACAGGGCTACAAGGGCTACAGGGCTACAGGGACACCAGAGCTACAGGGCTACAGGGATACCAGGACTACAGGACTACAGGACTACAGGACTACAGGGCTACAGGGCTACAGGGCTACAGGGCTACAGGGCTACAGGGCTACAGGGCTACAGGGCTACAGGGCTACAGGGCTACAGGGCTACAGGGCTACAGGGCTACAGGGCTACAGGGGCTACAGGGATACCAGGGCTACACGGGTACCAGGGCTACAAGGGCTACAGGGGCTACAGGGATACCAGGGCTACAGGGCTACAAGGGCTACAGGGCTACAAGGGCTACAGGGCTACAAGGGCTACAGGGCTACAAGGGCTACAGAGCTACACGGGCTACACCGGCTACAAGGCTACACAGGCTACACGGGCTTCAAATGGTTAATAAAAATACAAAAATATATAGGCAATAAATAGACTACAATACAAGGGCTACAGGGCTACAAGTGCTATAAGGGCTACAGGGATACAGGGCTACAAAGGCTACAGGGCTACAGGGCTACAGGGGCTACAGGGCTACAAGGGCTACGGGGCTACAGGGCTACCAGGGCTACAGTGCTACAGGGCTACAGGGCTAAGCTACAAAGGCTACAGGGCTATAAGGGCTACAAGACTACAGGGATACCAGGGCTAAAGGGCTACAAGGACTACAGGGCTACAAGGGCTACAAGGGCTACAGGGCTACAAGGGCTACAGGGCTATAAGGGCTACAGGGCTACAGGGCTACAAGGCTACAGGGCTACAAGGGCTACACGGCTACAAGGCTACAAGGGCTACAGGGCTAGAAGGCTACAGGGCTACAAGTGCTACAGGGCTACAAGGCGACAGGGCTACAAGGCTACAGGGCTACAAGGGCTACACGGATACAAGGCTACAAGGGCTACAGGGCTACAAGGCTACAGGGATAAAAGGGCTACAAGGGCACAGGGTTACAAGGGCTACAAGGGCTACAGGGCTACAGGGATACCAGAGCTACAGGGCTACAGGGATAGCAGGGCTACAGAGCTACAGGGCTACAGGACTACAGGGGTAAGCTACAAAGGCTACAGGGCAATAAGGGCTACAAGGCTACAGGTACACCAGGGCTACAGGGCTACAGGGCTACAAGGGCTACAGGGCTACAGGGCTACAGGGCTACAGGGCTACAAGGGCTACAAGGGCTACAGGGCTACAAGGGCTACAGGGCTACAGGGCTACAGGGATACCAGGGCTACAGGGCTACCAGGGCTACAAGGGCTACAGGGCTACAAGGGCTACAGGGCTACAGGGCTACAGGGATACCAGGGCTACAGGGATACCAGGGCTACAGGGCTACAGGGCTACAGGGCTTCAGGGCTACAAGGACTACAGCGATACCAGGGATACCAGGCCTACAAGGGCTACAGGGCTACAAGGACTACAGCGATACCAGGGCTACAGGGCTACAAGGGCTACAAGAGCTACAGGGCTACAAGGGCTACAAGGGCTACAGGGCTACAGGGATACAAAGGCTACAGGGATATTAGGGCTACAAGGACTAGAAGAGATATAATGTGTAAGCACAGATTACTTTATTAGTAATTATTGCGCTAATTAATTTGTAATGATAGAGAGATTTAGAACCACGTTTACGGCAAACGGCAAGCGTCAGATTCAAGTACAACTGGCAAAATAATTCTTATTGATGACAAGGTAAGGAAACTCCTTTCTTGTGCTGAAATAGTGCACGGTGAAAGACATGGTTTGCAGTAAAAGTAGGTGATTATCAGTCTCTCCACTAACATCACCTTTTCTTTCTTCGTGAAACAACTTTATGCTTTACTCATACAGTATTAAAATCAATGACTTGAAATCTCTTTTACATATTTCGCGTTTGAACTGTACGATAAGCAGGCAAAGAGAGTAAAAGCTGCTATGAACAATTGGTCACGTACGTTACTAGTGCCTTCTTCCCCTTTCCTCCATCCTTACAATTAGTTGGTTTATTTCCTTCATTATTACTTTTTTATTTCTTGCATTTCTTTTATTATTTTTACAAATATTTTAATTCTATAAATCTGTCAACCAATCACAGCACATCTTGTAAAAGCTGCGTTGTGCCTCCCATATCTCGCTGCGATCTCGGCGAGAAGCGCGGCGAGATCGCGGCGAGATCGCGGCGCGTTTTTGGCCGCCGAGATTTCCCGCATCTCGGCGAGAATCGCGGCGAGATCGCGGCGAGTTTTTGGCCGCCGAGATTTCCCGTATCTCGCTGTGATCTCGCCGCGATCTCGGCCGTGATCTCGGCGAGATGGGGAAATCTCGGCGGCCAAAAACGCGCCGCGATCTCGGCGAGATCTCGTAAAAATTTTCACAAGGGCTCTAGCTGTTTATATGTATGACTGTGTTGAAACCGTTGCAACCTCTATTAATGTACATGCATGTACATGTAACAATCATATGGATGGTAATTAAAAACTACAGATACAAAGACACTGTGCTTATATTCCCAGCCTTGGCAATCGAGAAAATCAATAATTGATAACAATCGATAAAATTAGTTAATTATGTATATCGACAAATTGATAAAAATCAATAAACAGATTAAGTTTTCAATTACTTTTAGCAATTTTATAAAAAATTATTGATTCTATGGTTAACATGTGTCATGTCATAATATGTGAGTTTTTAATAATGATGACAACTTCTACATCCAGTTTTGTCAATTTTGTTGCTATATGATGATGTTCCAAAACAGACATAAACATAAAAGAACATTAAGTACTGATGTCAGACTGACGTTGCAATGGGACAATGACAGTCGAGTTGATAATCACGTGTAATAATGTCTCTATGTCAAACAAAACATTAGTGAAGCATTTGAATTCTCAACGGGCTTTGAGCATGTAACAACCTTGTCCATGATTTCAGCTCTTTTGTTTCCACTAAATCACTGCAAGTTCTAATATTGGGTTAACCAAAAGATTGCCGGCGCTTCCACTCAAGATGTTTTCCTTTAAGCGGCTGCTTAGAATCATCGGGTAGATTGCTGAGATGTCACAATCGAGTCGATACAGCACAGTTATCCTGCCTGCGTAATAAGTCACAGTTACTGAAACACAAATACACTTTTACTTGTGAACAATTTAAACACTGAAAAGACGACTTGAAAAGTCAATGCCAGAAATTATAAGACATGTACGATTGACAACCATCGATAAGATCAATTACGATAACGTTGATGTAATCGACATTGATGATTATTGATTTACCAAACGGTTTTCCGATATCGCTTTTTATCAGTCCCCCACCCTGGGTTAATTTTATTTTAAATACCTTAACATGACGCTCTCGTCTGTGGTCAATTTGTTTGCGTTGTTTAAAACAATAGCCACACCTATCCTTGCCCCATTATGAATAATTGGCGACACAGCTGCAAAACATTAATGACATAAATTATAATTATATTAACATCACTATAGTTCATTTAAGCATCAATGGCAATATTTATTGAGTTGGGGGGGGGAGCGGGGCGTGTAGTGTTCAGCGCGTTTGAGCTTAGATTTGCATGAAGGTCAGTGATTCAAGGTATAGTCCCTGCCATCATGTTGTTGCCTTATTGAAACAAGAAACTTTACCCTGTATTGTGTCTCTCCACCCAGGTGTATAAAATGGGTGCCATTGACATACTTCTGGGTGTAACCCTGTAGTGGACTCAAATTCCATCCAGGGTGGGGGGAGTAGAAATACTCTCAGTTACTTCAATTTGCTACATAAACCAGGATACAACCAGGGTCATGTGCAAATTTAATATTTATTTAATGTTTATCACCTGACCGTTACAATACATGTAATATTAGATATTTTTCTGTTACATTTTACACAATAGTCCATTTAGTACTAAGCCTGGCATTGAAATTCTCAATGCATAGCAACAAAATTGCACTGACACTTTGCTCTTTTTAGGGCACTACACTGTTGCTTTTGACAATCAAGCAACAAACAAAATTTCAAAATTAATGGTAAGTGTATCTTCTACTTTGTCACTCACCAGCTACTGAATAAATGTAATTTAATGCGATTTAAACTAGAATTGACTTACACATTGAAAAGATATCCTCACAAAGGGTAATCCTGCTGCCTGTGATTGGCTGATGGCAGAGTTGCCTGGGCTGCAGTTTTCTTGCATGCAACAGGCCTAAAAATATTTCAAGTATTACATACATCGTTACATCTGCATCTTGCCTTTAAAACCAATTTTTTAATCTTGTTTCTGGTGACATCGTTTCCTCTAGGTTTCAGGCCCTGTGGATTAATTTTTCTTTAATTTGCTTTTTTTGAAAACTACCAAAATAGAAAAAAAAACAATTGAAAGGTGCAACTGACAGATGACTTTGACACCAACTGTGAACTATTCAGGTCACCTGCCCCTTTCGCCAAATTCCCCATAAGACAGTCATGTAAACACACCTAGGTTGAATGTACATTAAAAATGTTGGGTGGGGGGCAGGGGGGGCAGGGGGGCAGGGGGGACAATCAAAATTTAATCTAACACTGTAATGAAACCTATCTATTGTAGAAATACCTGGGTGGTAGAGTCCTTGGTCAGGTTGGTCCGGAACAATTGTACCCACTGCAAAAATTTAGTGAAATTAAAATAAGGTACATGATTTATTATTTTCATTAATCTCTGTCAAAAATGCTGTCAAGTGAAAGTATCAATATTTTTTGGTTACAGGTAAGAAGAAAAAGATGGTACCTGGAGAGCATGGGACATGGTACTGTGGTCCAAATTCACCTGAAAGAGAAAAACGAAACATGTATAATATAATTATACATTCCACCATGATTGTAGATAGGATTGTCCACATTATGCTCAATGTTTCACAATGTTATGCTAATTCTTTATGCTCAACAAATGTCACTATCATGCTCAAATAGCATCACTGTTATGCTCCATTATAATTGACATAAAAATAAATAAAAGACCACAATAGACAGGTTTATGTTGGTTACAAGTATAAAATTAATGAAAACAGTCTTAGGAGGCAGCTGACAATTTTGTAGAACTGGAACTGTTGGAAGCCATGTTTTGCTACTTTGCAACCAGGCGTGGTCTTAGAATATAGTACCTGGGCCGGTGTCTTGTGTGGGAATCTCATGGTTTTGGCAACGTTTATATAAAGCACAAAGAGTCGAAGAAGCTTCGCACTATTATTCCAGCATAATGCTCGATGCTTTTGCCTCACTATTATGCTCAAAATTATGCCGGCATAATGTAAACAACCCTAATTGTAGACCAGGCTTTATTATACAGTGGGGCGTTATCATAGACAGTCGAAGCTGTTGTAAGCAACCTAGTGACTTCTGCAAGAATTGAGAAAAGTGGTCGCAACTAGAGCTGGTCGCTTAATTAGGATGGACTCTCGTAAGCACGGCTGTGTGATGAAACAACAAAGGGTGGTCTTTGACGAGAGCTTTTACATAAAGCTTCAAATTGGTATACGTTATTGCATGGTTGCTAAAAGCGTTGTAGTAATAATACTATTAAATAGTTTTTATTGCTTATCACAAACAGTTCACGTATGATTATGAGAGCTTTTAATTACAGAGTTTAATAAGTGACTTTTTCATTATTTAATTTTATTAATTTGCCACACCACAGACAGCAATACAAAGATAACGAGTAACAGGGTTTTGTAATACTGGTCACAGAAGGGGTTGCAAGGAGAGCTTTGATTGTGAATTACTGTATTTACTTTGTGTTCACGCACATGTTTGAATGAGTGCTTGCACTCCTAAATGTTGCTTGGTTCAGTAAAGTATCGTAAGTTATTGTTGTTATTGCCGTATTGTATTTATATTCTTTAATCTTGCATCTTATGATTTGTTATATACATGCATGCATGCAAGTGTAACGGTTCCTACAAGTGGGCATAGAGTGTCCAATATGATAAAAAAATAATTATATTACAGCTTTAAACTACATGTAGGCCAGTCCTCTATGTTATAGGTACTGGATGCAAACTGTTTTCCACATTCAGCATACATGTCACATATAATGAAAGTTCATTGATGTTAAATACTCTTAGACTAAGAATGTGCCTACCTTTGATACATATTTTATTGACAGCGGTAGATTGAGCACCTCAAGAATGAAAAAAAAAGGGATTTTTACTTAATGACAGAATGACAGGAATAAGGCTCTGGGGTTGAAAGTTTGGACAACTTAATCCTTGACTTGCAAAGTTGGACAATGGCTGATGGTAACATTTTACAGCTAGCTATTCGATATATTCTTAAAGAGACGCACATGTAAAAGAGTACTTGTTGTCTGTTTAGTGGTTCTTAGTGTCTGTTTACTGGTTCTTAGTGGCATTAATCAGTCCATTTACATGAGGTAACAAGACTGAGTGGTAAGGCACTGGATTAAAGCCTACTCTGACCACCAAATGGAGTTGTTCCAGGCCTAGAGCAGACCCGAGTGCATCTCTTACTGATGACGAGTGAAATAGTTGACTGGACCTCCCCCATCCCCACCACGTATGTACGTACGTACCCCATGCCCGGCAGTTCACATTTTTTTAACCTGTTGTGTTCAACCCTCAATTAATGTTTCCTTTATCTACGAAACAGCAGGATAGCTAAGTACTTGACCACTATATACCACATTTGTATTTATCAACACTAGCATAAATATTGTACAATAAATTCTTTGCAATTCAAAAACGACTTACCTCCATCAGTAGGTGGTGTCTGGGAATTAGTCAAATCCACTTGTGGTATCAGGGCTACATTCTGGCTCAAATTAGTGTGAGAGGCTGAGGTGACAAGGAAAAATCATGCAATGAAAAATTAACAGATACTTCCCACATATTACTACTAACTAAATGTCTGACTTTTGGGTTTAATGCCTGAGGCAAGTCAAATTTAAAAGGGTTAATTTAATGAAAAGGTAAAAAATGTGCTTCATGAACCTGAGAACTTGTCTCAGCAGCTTGTCTCCTCCCCAATATCTTGGAATATTTTTAGCATAGAAAAAATACCGGTACATGTTTCAAAAAAAAGAGATATTAATTTAAATGACCATTTACATGGTAACTGCCCCACCAATGACTGGGGTATTTTCCAGACAATACATTGACAAAGTTGATAAATTGATCTTGATTTTTTGGCATCTTACAGAAACATACATGACTCCAATTTCAAAAATAAGAATTCAAATGAGCTAGATATTTTGATTGCCCAAGTCCATTTTTAACCTGTCATGTTCAACTGCGAAATATTATTTAACTGTAAAATAGCTTTAGATAGCTAAGTGCTTGAATGACCACTGTAAGTACTGAAGTGGTTGTAGTGGTCATAATGACGAACAGAAGTAATTAATTATGACCAATGATTTATGTGAATTTCTAATGACTTACGTCCACCAGTAGGTGTTAAATCCACCTGTGGGATGGTTGCAGTCGGGTTGGAATTAGTGCGAGAGGCTGAGGAAAAATCATGCAATCATTCACTGAAATTCTGACCTCTGGAAAAAGCAAAGACACATCTTAACACAATGCATCATTTGAAAGGAATGAATGAATGAATGAATGAATGAATGAATGAATGAATGAATGAATGAATGAATGAATGAATGAATGAATGAATGAATGAATGAATGAATGAGTAAAACAATAAACAACCAGCCCCCAAATTGTTTCAGCATTTTGTCAAAATAAACCAGTTGAAAAGCAAAGCTGTGTTCTAACTAGGATCACAGGGTGCCCAAAGGCTCCCAACCAGGAATTCTGGGGTGCCCAGCCCTTAAACATTATGCAAAAAAATGAGTTTTTCTAGTCGCCCAAAGACAAAAGTTAGTAGCCTGAGGCCCCTGGGCGCTGCTAGAGCACAGCCCTGATAAAGATATTGAATTCATTCAAGCTTTCGTAGTTGCTTTTTGTTTATAGCGTACCAGTCAAATCGAAGCTTTAACATCCCCCCAGGGCATTTGAACTTGTGAAGATTTGCTCAATCTTCGAAGGCAATATCCACCTATTTACAGGATCTATCGTGGAATTGAGCCATCCCAGGAACTGGAAAATGGCTGAAGTTGGAAATAAGCCCGAGCTGCGAAGCAGGTGAGCTGTATTTATGACAAAATCTGCTCGAAATGTGTCGATTAGCATTAGGCTGAAAAATCGCAAATGCGGGCAAATGTGCTGATACAAACGGTCATAACTTTTCAAATACTGAAATCGTACAGGGGTTTTTGCATATGTGTGCCGATAAAAGATATTACACTTTTCCGCTATGTAGGCTAGAGCTGTCAACTAAGTCCCAGATTATAAAAATAAGCTTCCAAATCAAGGGTATTTTCAGCCTTCGTTCGGATGGCAATTGGTAGGGCTCATAAGACGATTGATTTCGCCTTTGAGGTGAAATAGAGAAGAAAAGTGTTTCTCATTCAGAAAACTAGAAAGGCTTATGAGCAAAATGACGTAAAATTCATTGCTAGATGACGTGAATCGGATATTTTACAAGGCTACAAAAAGTGCCTAATTTTTAATTTTCGAGACGTTGAATTGGGCCGAGATGGGACAAAATGTTTAACAGCTCCCGGCACAGCCAGAAAATCATTTTGAACCAAACCAAACCTGTTTTAGTTCTAGCCTCGGAAAAGTCTTTCAGTTGGCAGAGTTTCAGGCAAACTTATTTTTGACGCAAAATTTTAAATTTTTAAATTTTACAGAGACACTGCCTCTTAACTACATACAAGTGATGATGCCTTCAGTCCACATGCCCACAGCTCCATAGATCGGCAGTCTGCAGTCCACAATCCACACTTCACACTTCACACTTCTAATACGCCATTTTTTCTCCAATTCAACCCCTCTGTACAATCAATATTTTTGTCATAGCTGGTTAGCTTAGTCCTCTGTGGTTGCACGCATTAATGAGTATCTGTAACCATCTAATAAATGTTCTCATCATTGCTCTTTGCAATTATAGTCCATTAGAATTCTCGTGTTGTTGCCTGATGCAACTATGAATGTAGCTATATCGCCGCTGACTGCCCCATTGCCCAGAGTAGTTCTACAAGTGGTAGTTATCACAGTTAAAGATAACAAGCTTTCATGTCATGTTCCCCTTGAATTCTCGTTCGACTTTGGTTTGATTTAACCCTTTAGTCCCCGGTAGTGATCAGCATCAAATTTCTTCTCATCATATCAGTGCAGTATAAACACATAAAGGTCATGAGAATTGGGGAAATGATCACCAAAGATGATAATTAGTCTTGATATCTTAACAAGTTCTCCCAATTTGTACTCAATGAAATGTATGGAGACCAGTAAGGAGAATTTGAATAATGATACCGGGGCTCAAAGGGTTAACAAAACACTGTTGTTGTACTTTGTGCTGTTATTTCACAGGAGAAGGTGATAGGACAGAGGTCTAACAGTCTGGATGAATCTGAGCTGAGTAACAAGATTCCAAAACAAGTTCAGGAGATGAACATAACAGGAGCGATTTTACAATACCCGGCCAGCGCACAAATCTACTGCTCCTGTGGTCCCTCAGTCATGGAATTAAATGTAGTTGAACTTGTGCTCCCGCATTCCCGCATTCCCGTAGTCGATGAGTAACTTAATTATTAAATAAGTTGAACTGGTGCTCCCGCAGTCCTGCAGTCCTGTATGTCGATGAGTAACTTAGGGTGCGTTTCTTTGGGAAAATCCAAATCCAGATTAGCGATCTGAGTGGATACATCAGATCAAATCTAAATCCGGATTTTTAGGATTCATGATCCGTGCGTTAATTTCTTTGGGGGACGGATCCGAAAATAGTACATCTGTCAAGCGGTCTTCCATGCAAATTTGCTGGTCTCGCCATATTTTCTCTCGGTCTTGCGTGACAAAACATTCGATCGTGAGAAAGAAAATTCAGGTGATTATTCTGTTCTGTATATTTGAAAAGTTTTCTCCAAAAGTACAGACAGAAGTATTGACACGTCAGGATAACTTCATTTGTGTACCATTTCTGTAATTCAGGGACCAGATTTTGCTAACTGTGAACGCAAATAGCGAGTTCACTTGAACTACTGCAGATACTGTCCTTGTTTATAAATTATTTGTATTCCATTCTAGTTGAATTCTTGGGCAGTACGAGAGAAATATCGTTCTGACATATATATTGCGTGCTTCCAGCCTGTCTTGTCATGACAAAATAATCCTTTTTCGTATTTTGAGTTTCTTTGGTGTCGAAGAATCCATATGATCTGGGATCACAAATCCGTTTTCGGATTTTCCCAAAGAAACGCACCCTTATATTAAATGAGTTGAACTTGTGCTCCCGCAGTCCTGCAGTCCTGTAGTCGATGACTAACTTATATTAAATTAGTTGAACTAGTGCTCCCGCAGTCCTGCAGTCCTGTAGTCGATGACTAACTTATATTAAATGAGTTGAACTAGTGCTTCCGCAGTCCTGCAGTCCCGTACTCGATAAATAACTTAAATTAATTAACAGAGTTGAACTAGTGCTCCCGCAGTCTGGCAGTCCCGTAGTCGATAAGTAACATATTAAATGAGTTGTACTTGTGCTCCCGCAGTCCGGCAGTCCCGTAGTCGATAAATAAGTTAAATTAAGAGAGTTGAACTAGTGCTCCCGCAGTCCTGCAGTCCCGTGGTCGTAAAATAACTTTGATTATTGTAATAATTTACTTTGTAAATATATCTCCCGGATTTGATTGTACGTCTTTAGTTTCCACTCCATAAATATTGTTGATATGATTGTAATTAGGTATTTACTGCTGTGAGCCCTTTGGGTCATCATAAGAAGTAAACGCTAACAACTTCAAGTCCGTGCTTAACCTTATCACTATTCGTTGCCAATATAACTATATATGGTGTTACCATAACAACAATTGAAAGCTAACCATTTCGACTCAGTGCTTACCCCTAATCACTGTCCATCAGTGCTAACCCCCAACCCTAATCTAGCCCTAACCCTAACCCATAACAACAATTGAAAGCTAACCACTTCGAGTCAGTGCTTAATCCTAATCACTGCTCATCAGTGCTAACCCCCCTAACCCTAACCTACCCCAACACTATGTACCCTTATCCTAACCCTAACCCCAACCCTAACCCATAACAACCATTGAAGGCTAACCACTTCGAGTCAGTTTTTAATCCTAATCACTGTCTATCAGTGCTAACCCTCCTAACCCTAACCTTCCCCTAACACTAAACCTACCCTTATCCCTTAGGCGGCCAGGACGATTAGACCGAAGTTCATTTCCCAGCTTGTAATACCTGTAAGGCCGTTTAACTCATCTAATTTAGTTACTCATGGACTACCCTGGTGAAAATCTTTGAAGGATCTTCAAGGATCCTTAAAGATCTCCATGAGGACCTTTGAGGATCCTACTGAGGATCCTGACAAAGATCTTTATAAAATCTTCAAGGATCTTCAAAATTCTTGCCAAGATCTTCAAGGATCTTCAAAGTTCTAATGCCAAGATCTTCAAGGATCTTTTATTTTCTTGCCAAGATCCTCAAGGATCTACAAAGATCTTTCAATTTCTTGCCAAGATCTTCAAGGATCTACAAAGATCTTCAAAATTCTTGCCAAGATCTACAAGGATATTCAAAGTTCTTGCAAAGATCTTCAAGGATCTTTAAAATTCTTGTCAAGATCTTTAAGGATTGTCAAAATTCCTCTCAAGATCTTCAAAGTTCTTGTCAAGATCTTCGATGTTCTTGCCAAAATCTTTAAGGATCTTCAAAATTCTTGTCAAGATCTTTGATGTTCTTGCCAAGATTTTTAAGGATCTTCAAAATTCTTGTCACGTTTTCAAAATTCTTGTCAAGATATTCAATGTTCTTGCCAAGATCTTTAAGGATCTCCAAAATTCTTGCCAATATCTCTTTGATCTTCAAAATTCTTCCCAGTATCTCTTTTGATCTTCAAAATTCTTCCCATTATCTTCACATTTCTCCACAATTCTTGCTAGGATCTTCAAGGATCTTCAAAAGGTCATCAAGTTCTTGCAAGATTAGAAAAGATCTTCAAAAATCCCCCAAAGATCTTTTTGGTTCTTTCAAGTTCCACAACAATCTTTGAGGACCATTAAGGATGTTGCAAGCTCTTACAAAATGAAGCTAGGAATTCCTAGGAATTCCAAGCTTCGCATGGTCTTAGATTACCGTGGAAGAAATTTCTAGGAAACTGAGAGAATTTGATAAAATTTGAGAAAAAATTGAGATCCTAGGAATTACTGAGAATAGGAAACATAAGGATGTAATGTACATCAAACAACAAACAAACTTAAAGTTGATTAAGTATTTATTGCAAAAATTGTAAGGATTCTTCACAAGTTTTCTTTTAGGCCACCAAATTCAACATTGTTTTGATTAAATGAAAATTTTATTATGAAACCTTAAAGCACTTTCTTGTGAATATATTTAGAGCATTACAGTCGAAATACTCAGCGCATTCCACTTATTATTTGGGAAAGACTTTCATTAATCGGGGATGGATTGCATTATTGGAATCAAGATTCTACTTTCAAATTGAATATTGTAAGGTTCCAATGGTAGCCTTGTTCCAGATAAGGAATGCTGATTTGTTTATTATTGACATCTGGCGAATGTTCACATGCAAGTAGCAGACTGTTGGCGGCTTAACGTGTCTGGCCTGATTTGTGTTCCCTCAACAAAATATTAATTGCAGGCACATTTCCACGTAAAAACAAGTGTGCTGTAAATGCACACAAAATTAATGTTCCTGAAAATTGCAAAAAATTCCCTGTAATGTCAAACCGACTGAGACCAACAGCCGCCAACGGTTTCGTACTTCGCGTGTGAACTTTTTGCTTTTGTTAGTAACAATCCAATCAATATTCGTTACTTCGCATGAGTCTACCATTGGAACATTTCAATCTTCAATTTAAAGATAGAAAATTATTTTGATTCCAAAAGTGCAATCCGTTCCCGATTAATGAAAATCATTCCTAAATAATGAGCGGAATGCGCTGAGTATTTTGACTGTAATTTACCACAATTTCAGCACTCTGGAAACTACCTTGGAGACTATATCAAGTACTGACACAGTGCAGTTGTGATTAAAATAACATCTCTATAAAGTTCACAAGAGTTTTTATAAAATTATGACATATTAAAATTAATACCATATTTTTCAGACCTATGTACATGACCTATTTATTGTCCTCTGAATTTCACATCACTAAATACATAAAAGTTAATTCAACATTGGGAAAATTACAATAATATTATTCTGAATTGCTACACCTAGAACTACTTTTACATAAAGCTTCATCAGTATACACAGCGTGAATCAGACAACATTGTCTTGATTGTCTTTTTTCTCAAAATATTTTGCTCTGTTCATTTAGAGTGGATTTATAGCGATAACTTACAATACATTTACAATTGCATTGTGTCCTGGTAGTTTGAGTAGGTATGATTCACAGAAAGGGAAATCAGTAAACTGGACTGCTATGTTCAGTAAAAGTGACTTAGCTTTAATACTGAGCACAGAGCAGGCTACTCCTGACTTGACACTGCAGTGCTCAGCAGCTGATCATGAATTGAATGTATTCCTAGTAGAGCAAAACAGAACAAATCGGTCATTGTGTGGTTAAAATCATTTCTGAATTATTTTGTATTCAGTTAACAGTTCCGTTCTTTCAATTCTCTAGAAGATGATCTCTATTATTGCTTTCAAATCAAGACATTGTAAACTCAAGGCAGATCAGTTACCTTGTGCTAGTGCATGTCCTTTTAACTACAGTGATGGAAACACTCTATAGTGGAAAAGCACTAGAGAACATTGTATTGGATGTTTCATTTTAACTTTTCTATGAACTGCACAATTATGCCATATCTGCTTCTTTAGTTAAATAAACTCGCAATTCAGCCTGCCTCAAGTGTAACTACAGTGGTCACATGTAAATATATAAGCCTATAGCTTATAATTATATAGGTTCGAATGGAAGCAGATAATTATAAGAAGACAGGAAAGAACATGATCTTCTTAGAATCGTTAATTTTGAAGCCAATCTTTCATTACAAATCATTTTCTTTTGAACTAACCTCCTTCTTAAGAGTAGATATCCAGTTTTTGCTGCCTTGAGGCATCATTTAAGCTTTTGAAATAATAGGAAATTCAAGGAAACATATGTTGCCCATTTAAAACGAACTCGAAATTGATGAATTCAACTGTTTTCTCTGAGCCTGCAATGGTGAGGCTGCTGACCAAAAGCGGCTCATTCATTACCAGTCTCTCCGAGATTCCAAAATGGCGGCTGCTCCTGTCTCCATTTTTCTTGCTCACTTTCAGGATTGCATTCTGCTAAGAAGTCACTCCTGAATCGTTTTTTGGGCCCTATGGAGACTTAGAACAAATTTACCCCTACAGAAGTTCAAAAACTAAGGATTTTCATCGTTAAATTGCTGAAGCTGACTGCATGAATATTAAGACAAAATAATAATTAAGCTTAAGCAACTACTGCTGAACAGTTCAAATATGATCATGTAAATTAACAAGGTAAAGTAAAACTGATTATTTTTCGACAAATAAATTTTTCTGATTTATGGTTTATTCTTGTACAGACTAAGCATAACATTCCAAGCAGAAATTAAGACTTATGCTTATCTGAAAGTCTGAAAATTGTGTTGGATACATGTACTTTGTAGTGATAGCAGTTTTGTTTTTTGATCACACAGCAGATCAGACATTAGAATAATACTCACCACCTTGCAAGATCCTCATTATTTTAGTCCTTTCAAAGAGGATATTGAAGGAACCCAGCAAAGATCTTAGGAAAACCCTTGCAATGATGTTTGTAAGGATCCTCATCAAATCTTTGAAGATTCTGTCAACTGTGTCAAATTTTTCAAGGATCTTGTGAAGGAACCTTGTATGATCCCCAGATCAAAGTAAAAACTTTAACGGAATACTTTCAAGGTCTTTGAAATCCTTGAGGATCTTGCAGGATCCTTGCTAAGATCTTGTAAAGACATCAATAATTATTGGCATAAAATTACAGATTCCTTGCAAGATCCTGATCAAATCCTTACAGATCCTTTCTAAGATCTTTATGCATCTTGTTAGGTCTTCGAAAGAACTTCATTAAATCCTTGAGGATCTTGAAGAAACCTTGCACAAACCTTGTAAAGATCTTGACAAGGATCCTTGGGAGATCCTGACCAAATCCTTAAGGATCCAAGCAAAGATCTTAACAAGATCCTTAAATGGATCTTTTTAAGATCTTTGAAAGATCCTCATTAAGTCCTTGAGGATCTCCAAGGATCCTTGCACAGATCTTGCAAAGATCTTGACAAGGATCCTTGTAAGATCCTGACCAAATCCTTGAGGATCCTGGCTAACATCTTATCAAGATCCTTGAAAGGATCCTTTTAAGATCTTTGAAAGATCCTTGTTTAGTCCTTGAGGATCTTGAAGGATCCTTGCAAAGATCTTGTGAAGATCTTGACAAGGATCCTAAAAAGATCCTGACGAAATCCTTGAGGATCCTGGCTAAGATCTTTAAAAGATCCTTGAAAGGATTCTTTTAAGATCTTTGAAAGATCCTTGTTTAGTCCTTGAGGATCTTGAAGGATCCTTGCAAAGATCTTTGTTAGGATCTTTATTAGGATCTTTGTAGGATCCTTGGAAGATCTTGGTCAAATCCTTGAGGATCTTAACAAATGATTTTGCATATAAAGATCTTTGAAGATCTTTCAAAGATCCTTTAAGGATCTTTTAAAGATCCTTGTCTTTAAGGATCTTTGGCAGGTCTTTGGCAATCCTTAAAGATCCTTGAAGATCCTGTGAGGTTTTTCACCAGGGTATGGCACTGCAGGACTGCGGGAGCACTAGTTCAACTCATTTAATCAAAGTAATAGCCCTTTTCACAGTTACATTTTCTCATTTGCTTTACAATGTATTTGAGCGTGGATGTGAGGCAATTTCGGGCAAAAAGTGCAAAATTGCCTCACATCCACGTTAAAAAACATTGTCATGCAAATGAGAAAAGGTAACTGTGAAAAGGGCTATTCATTGACTACGGGACTGCAGGATTGCAAGAGCACTCCTTGTCTAAGGGACTGCAGGACTGCGGGAGCACTAGTTCATCTCATTTAATCTAAGTTATTCATCGCCTACGGGACTGCAGGAACGCGGGAGCAGTTGTTCAGCTACATTATAAGTCAATGACTAAGGCACCACGGGAGCAGTGGATGTGTGGTGCTCGAAAGTGGCCGGGTATTGTAAAGTTTAGCCACATAACATCCTAATACACTGATAAAATACAAAACCATTAAAGTATTAAGAGTGAATTTCAGTAAAAATCACGCAAAATTTCAATTTAGCGGCAGTAGTTGAAAAATCGATTTCTTTCGTATTTTGCACATAATTAGGTATTAGTAAAGCTAGAAAATTAATCTTGAAAATCAGTACTATAAACTTGCATCGCGCTGGTAAACTAAAGCGCGGAAAAAAAGATAGGCACTTTCTATCGACAGAAAAAGTCTTTTTCATTAGGTAGACAGTTATGAAACAGCAGTAGCGAAATCCACTGAACACAAACAATTCCAAACAAAAAGGCAGGTTTGATGACCACGTAGAAACTGATTTGGAACCTAACTTCTGTGAAATAATTTAACATGTGCCATAATTCTAAATGGTCTCAATCCTCATTCAATAGACAGCACAAGCATTGAAATAAACCATACCTTGAAACTGGCTTGGGTTATCCATGCTACTTTGTTTGGGACCAGTTCGAACTCAGCAAAGTTTTAACAAATAGGGCTTAGTGAAGTTGAATTCTGCCGTACACAAAAACACGGGAAATTTTGCTTCTTTAACCAAACGGGCTCGCTCTACTTCACTCTTGTTAATTTCCAGCGTTAACATTCTTTTGCATTCCAAATAGAGGAAGAAAAAGCCCGAAATGGGCGATTTTCACGTTTCCAAACTTCTGTTCCTTCGTGTGCAAATATTCTCTCTACATTTGTTTGCATTGCGTTACCAAATACGTGACCAAATTGTTTAACCAAATTTGGATATATGATGTCACAGGTGTAGCATATTAGATGTCACGTTTTGACGTGTTTGTACAGGAGCTCTGACGATATATATCACCAATATCGTTCAATTTTTTCTTTTCCCTCTACCTTTTTTGAGATCAACCGAACATTTTAGTCTGAAGCCATCATCAAGCATCAAGCAACGACGAAGAAAAGGGAGATTGTGTAGCTTAACACGAAAATTTTGGTGTATTTCGGGATTCGGCAAAGTTGAGCTTCATTAAGCCCCATTTGTTAAATTCGCTGTCTTCCAAGTTTTCCCAAAGACAGCAGCATGGATAACCCAAACCAGTTTCAAGGTATAGCTTAGTTCAATTAGACCATGTGGGGTTATGGCACATGTTAAATTATTTCACAGAAGTTACAGTAGGTTCCAAATCAGTTTGTACGTAAACGTCAGAAACTGCCTTTTAGTTTGGAATTGTTTGTGCTCATTAAATTTCGCTACTGCTGTTTTGTAACTGTCTAGCTAATGAAAAAGACTTGTTCTGTTAATAAGAAGTGTCTATCTTTTTCAAGATTAATTTGCTGTGATTTTGACCTCCGGAACCCGAGAATCGATCTCCTCGTTTTTTCCGAAAATAAAGTGCTTCTGGGGAAAACGAACCACATGAGGTTTCTAGTTTTACCAATACCCATTTATGTGCAAAATATGAAAGAAATCGATTTTTCAACTTCTGCCGCCGAATGCTCGATGTTTGCTGAAAGGTCGCTCTTAAGTGGCTGTCTCCCTAAGATCCTCATAACCCAAATTGGTCACGAAATAGATTTCCTTCAAATCTTGTATGTGAATTACACTTTGTCTGGGTACTTTAAAAACACTTTTCGTTTGGGCTGTAAATGCTTTCTTCGACAGTTTAAAAGGGGGGCCCCCTGGTGGACAAAAATGGACATTTTATTGCTGCAAAAATGCCAATTTTCAATAACTTTCGTAACTCCTCACAACACTTAAATTTTGATGCAGGACAAAATTCTACTGTTGGTTGATAAGTACAACTCTTCCTTATGCTACAGTGTTACTGACATTTCCATGTAGTCGTTTTGAGTAGTTAAAACAGTTCCTTTCAACAACCCAATTTCACAACTTTTCATGGCAAGCTAAAGACTTGGTCTTGGTTATAATAAAATAAAATCGTGCGGTCAGACGGTTTAAAGAACGTGGCCCCGCTTTGAAACACCAGTATTTCTAAATTATGCAAATTACAAACCACGACCTATGCGTGGAATTTAAGAGCAAATGTGATGCGAGCAATGCTCCCTTACATCAGGAAAACACAAAAATAGTTTCAAACTACAGCACGACACAAATGTAAACTGGTAATATTTCGCATATAGCTTTAATTAAATTGTACAGCATTCAAATAGCTCATTAACTATGCTCAATTCATAAGATAAACAAGTTTTAAAGTACACGCCACTCGATGATTGCTCAATGCGCTTAGCACGTAACTTTACAAAACGACCTTGATCTAGAAGTATTAATCTGAGAATAAATCAATAAAAGCAAGTCATATTGAGTATATCACAGCTTGTGTTTTCCAAACTAATCTAGCGAACACTTTTCCTTGCAAAATAATGAAATCAACGAAGGGCATCTTGTTCTGTTTTCATTTGCACCCATTACCTCAATTATTCTGTCATCTTCGATCAAAAACAGATCCGTGCATTTCAGAGATCATCTTAGAAGCGTCAAAACAGTTGGTTTTGGGAAAATTCTTCGTTCAAAAGCCTTCATTTAGACCAAGCTTTCCATTCATTACTTCTCTCGTGTTAAATTTTTCAGGCAGTAGCCGCTGACCAGTAGCTAACGTTAACAAAAAGACCGGGAACTGCTCCGTTTTGTACTCGCGTTTCTCTTAGCTATCTTAAATTTGAATGCAAGATCGCTCACCAATGAAGGGTGAATTCATTTGAAAATAAGAGTTGGAGGTCTTGAGGGAAAATGCAAATCTTTGCCCTTAAAGGCTGCAAGCACATAACCGCAGTGTGTGACGTGGTTGCTAATTTTTTTGTATTTTTAGCAAGGTGAAATAACGTGATTACTCGGACTTTGGGAGCGCATCTTCACAAGTTTGAAAATAAACTTCTAGTTTCATCCAAGCTGTTAAATTCTGCAATCTGACCCTGGCGAAACGTCAGTAAAGCAAAAATATTACTACTTGATAGAAATCTCCTCCGTTGAATACTTTCTGTTTGATAAAACAGTGGTGGGAGCTTGGTCCATGACGACTTATTAAATGGTTGTGATCCAGTTTGCAATATGTAGCCCCCAGGACCACCTAATAGTGAGGTACTGCTCTACCAAATGTGAACATACGATACCCAAAAAGACGTCTAGCTTTTGGAATTTCGCCTCGACTTAGTTTTGCTGCGCTTTCTCTAGATTAGCAATATACCGCCAAACATAGTCAATGTCACTTCCGAAGTTGATCACAGACTAGCCTGGGTAGTATGAGAACCAGGCTTAATCAGTGGAAATTACGAGTATCCTCAGATTTTTGTTAGGGATTGAATAGCGGGTGAGATACGCGAGCTCGCGCAAAAATTATTCTCCTATAAGTACTATCTCTACTAGACTACTCTTAGTCTAGTTGTACAGTAGACGCCCGTTACCTAGAACAGAAACTCGTTTCCTCTTGAATACTGTTTCCAGTCATTTACTACTGGCTTTTCCGAAGGAATTTTTGAGTTCCTTGAAACCCTACTTTATTTTAAATTAACCTTACAATGGGGGGGGAGGAGAGGATGTACGGATTTTGCCTTTGCAGACTTGAAACTTTTCTATAATTTTTAATATGTGAACAAACACCGACAAACTTTTATTTAAAAAATTATTTGGGAACAAATTAGTGTGGTAGGTCAATGTACAGTGAAATTCGCGTCGCTAAGGCAATCAAACTTTGACAGGCGTGTTTTTCTGAAATAATTTGGTGCATTACTGTTTTAACTGAAAACAAAAATGACTTTCTCACTGTAGGTGTCATGTTATTAGATAGTGTTAGAGTTCTTTTATTATTTTTGTTTTAGGGAAATCACGAAATCCATTACGGTGGATCCAAGATGGCCGCCAATTGGAAATGTTGACTTAAGTCTGACGTCGTGTGACGTCATCAGTATCCCTTGCCGATCTCAAAGGAAACATTCTTGGACAAAATTCTTGGACATACGTTTGACCCTCTAAGTTTCATTTTCATTGCTTTATTGCTATCGGAGTTTAATGGAGGCGTGCCCCTCAACGGCCACAGAAGACCAAAGAAGGCCCGTCTAGATAAAGTTAAGGTTATCTCTTAACTGTAGCTGATTACTTTCTCAAAACTGAAGGAACCTTTCAAAGCCCCAGGAGTCGAAAACAGGAGGGTTATTTTCAAATCTATGAAGACGTGCCCAGCTGAACGAGTTGTTTTACCTAGCTGAAAATACCAAAAACTCGAAACCATGGCCCTCATTGTGGTTGTGTGCTTGCAGATCTATTATTAAGGACAAAAATTTGTTTTTTCTCCCTATGAGCTCCAACTCTTATTTTCAAATAAATTCACTATTAATTGGTGGAGGATCAGGAATTCAAATTTTAGATAGCTAAGAGCCAAAACGCGAGTGCAAAACGGAGCAGTACCCAGGTGTTGTTGTTGACATTAGTTACTGGTCAGGATACTCGTAATTTCCACTGATTAAGCCTGGTTCTCATACTACCCAGGCTAGTCTGTGATCAACTCCGGAAGTGACATTGACTATGTTTGGCGGTATATTGCTAATCTAGAGAAAGCGCAGCAAAACTAAGTCGAGGCGAAATTCCAAAAGCTAGACGTCTTTTTGGGTATCGTATGTTCACATTTGGTAGAGCAGTACCTCACTATTAGGTGGTCCTGGGGGTACATATTGCAAACTGGATCACAACCATTAAGTCGTCATGGACCAAGCTCCCACCACTGTTTTATCAAACAGAAAGTATTCCGGCAACGGAGGAGATTTCTATCAAGTAGTAATATTTTTGCTTTACTGACGTTTCGCTAGGTCACATTCCAGAATTTAACAGCTTGGATGAAACTAGAAGTTTATTTTCAAACTTGTGAAGATGCGCTCCCAAAGTCCGAGTAATCACGTTATTTCACCTTGCTAAAAATACAAAAAAATTAGCAACCACGTCACACACTGCGGTTATGTGCTTGCAGCCTTTAAGGGCAAAGATTTGCATTTTCCCTCAAGACCTCCAACTCTTATTTTCAAATGAATTCACCCTTCATTGGTGAGCGATCTTGCATTCAAATTTAAGATAGCTAAGAGAAACGCGAGTACAAAACGGAGCAGTACCAGGTCTTTTTGTTAACATTAGCTACTGGTCAGCGGCTACTGCCTGAAAAATTTAACACGAGAGAAGTAATGAATGGAAAGCTTGGTCTAAATGAAGGCTTTTGAACGAAGAATTTTCCCAAAACCAACTGTTTTGACGCTTCTAAGATGATCTCTGAAATGCACGGATCTGTTTTTGATCGAAGATGACAGAATAATTGAGGTAATGGGTGCAAATGAAAACAGAACAAGATGCCCTTCGTTGATTTCATTATTTTGCAAGGCATTAAGTGTTCGCTAGATTAGTTTGGAAAACACAAGCTGTGATATACTCAATATGACTTGCTTTTATTGATTTATTCTCAGATTAATACCTCTAGATCAAGGTTGTTTTGTAAAGTTACGTGCTAAGCGCATTGAGCAATCATCGAGTGGCGTGTACTTTAAAACTTGTTTATCTTATGAATTGAGCATAGTTAATGAGCTATTTGAATGCTGTACAATTTAATTAAAGCTATATGCGAAATATTACCAGTTGACAGGGCTCAAAAACGGCTGGACATGCGCAGTAAAACCCAGGTCCTCTTCCCGCCATTCGATTTTCAAAATGGCGGACGACGAATGAAAATCTAACACGTCATTGTAACGGCTCCTTGCAGCCTCCTGCACGCTCAAAGCCCTCAAAAACAACCTGGGTAATCTGTACAATCACTTATGCTGAAGTTGTGACTCTGATTGAAGAAATCGAAATGGTATTTTCAGTTTTATCCGGCGATGAAGACACCTCTTCCCCAAGGATACTTTGAGCTTTTCGTAATTGCCCCAAGGTACAGTTTTTGCGTTAACTAAGGTCGTGTCAAGTTCTCTAAGGTTTTGAAACGCAAATTTCCGTAGCTTGTTTATTCCTATTTAACATATCAAAAATGACTTTTGATTCGTTCTGATGAAAATTTTTAAATGCTTCTTGTTTATGGACTTCATTAACGCTACCCAAAGAAGAAAAATATGGCGGAATAATTCACAAGTAGAGCACAATCTTGTCCGCTCGCGTTGTGTTTTTAGCTTAATTTTGTACTATTCAACCGTCTCTTGTTTTAATTGTCGCTTGTGAATCGCATGCCGATAGTTTTAGAAAGGGTACATCTTATGGTTAGGACTTCTATGAAGTTTTTATTGGCAGTGTACAAGTGCATCTTGAAAGGTTAAATAAATTGCTTATTGTTTGTTTTATACCTTGTTGTAAAATTTTATGATCTAACCTGTCCTTTGCATACGACCTTACTTTAACAGTCGACCTTCCATAGCGCTGTGCTTGTTCAAGGATTCAACACAGATTGCAAAAAATAATGCAGAGCTCTGCTGTCAAGTATTCTTGACAGCATATTCTTCAATGGCTTCGGTATTGGTGCCTCGAAAAGAAACAAGTTTCAATATGGCCGCCTTTGAACAACGAGGATTTACGGCCACTTACATGTGTTCGAGATGTGCATCCTCATGGGCTTTTGATATTATTAGTTCCTTGATAATCAGGGAGGTTAGTTTCGGTAACAATCAGACCATGTTGTCCTAAACGTTTTGGGACATTGTTCTGCTAACTTATAGATAGCTGTCCTTGACAACAAGACTTCAACGGATCTTGGATTTTCTTGTTTGCTAAGATAGTATATGAGTGTCTCATAATGGAAAGTTTGATAATTTGTAAAGAAATATTAAGATACTATTTTTTCGCGTCGATGATTTTTTAAATCGCCGTTTGAAGATGAACATTTGTTTGTTTATATCTTAGAAGAGAAGTCGTGCCAGTGTACAGCAACTCGATTAAGTTATTGCCAATGTTTACTTCGTTGTTTCTTAATGCTTTCTAAAATAAAAGTATTTGAACATGCGTTAGATCAAGTTAATAAACGTCCAAATACCCTAAGTTTTACTAGTCATTGTTGCTCAAAATCAGTAATGACAGAATTTAAACAACAAGAATCCGAATATTCATTTTCCAAAATACATGTACCGAAAAACAAACAGCACTACAGGATCAGCAGATCAAACCAGCTTCTATTTCAATGGTCACATCTACCTCGAGGTTGTAACTCTGTGAGTGAAACGGCTGAAGAAAAGCGAAGTGAACTTAAATTGTGCACTGTTTAATGTAAACCCTTGGACAGTACCTCGCACAGGAAACAAACGACCTCCACATATTAAAGTTCATTGGCTTTTCAGGTGAATAGAGCTTGAAATCGTTTCCCATTGAATATTTTCAAGTGATTAGTTTTCTAATGAATATTTTTGCAGAGAATGCTATGTTGGAACCATCCCATCTTAAATCACTGCATCTGAAATCAACCAAACAAAAACGTCTGTTTTTGTCACTGAAATGATGGTGAAATGTTTTGCTATTTTGCAGTTATGGGAACTGTGATGGAGGATGAACAAAAAACTCTGCCATCTGAGCTACTGAATACACGAGCAAAACAAACGAAAAAACACCTAAATGTATTTCAACAACGAAAAAAAAAGGTGGAAAGATCATGGAAAATGACATGATATTAACAGAACTGGAATAGGACAAAATAGTACCTTTCAAACACAAGGTGCACCCCTCTTAGCAACAAAATTGTCGGTGCAGCATAACTTCATTTAAAACACACTGGAAAATATAAAATTATAATAGCAAAGCAAAGTGCATCTCCTTGCCAATACAAATGTACTCATTGTTTCTGCAGCCAGCTTCTTTAGCTTGTGAACCCTTCATTTATATTCCAACAGCAGACAGGTTCAATACCCTTTGCTTTTTTCAGAACAAGGCTGACAGTTGTCAGATGAATCAAAATTCAGCAATTTTTGGTTAATCTTAGTCAAGAGTAATTAATGAAAGAACTTGACTGTATTGCTAAAGGAAATTGTTGAGCAGTATATTTACCAAAATAATATCTAAATGATACCACACAGAATTTAACTTTGAATTAAAAAAAAAAACCAATGGTACAGAAGCACAAAACACTGAGGAAGTCGCTCCAGAATTGAGTTCACTAATTAGGAGCAAATGCTGCATCAATCAATGTTCAGTGCTCCAGACAAGTACACGTAGTATCTGAAAAGTGCAGATAGGGCAAAGACTAAAACGAAGGGTCATAATCATCATTGATGCCCCTCTCACACAACTGCTTCTAACTTCCTTCTAAAAAGAAGGTTGGCTACAAAATTAATTTAAGATGAGTTGCAAGATGGAAAAAAGGCACAGAGATGCTGGGTTTTATTTCTCAAATCTTTATATACATGCTTTTTCACTTCACCTTTCATCAGGAGCAATAAACATGTAGTTTGCCTCAAGACAGACCTCTCATAGAGATCAGACTGCAAAACATCAGTGCACTCCACTGGACTGTTTCAGTATCAAGAATGTTGTACAACCAAAGAGTGTAGGGCAAAAGGACATTTGAAAAATCAATAATTAGAATAATTAATATTTGAATTGAACACTAGTGACTTTTATTGCTGCCATTCTCTGCTTTCTGCCAAGATCTTAACAGGCTGGATAAGAACATATCACTGCAGTCAAAAGCTGTGACAACCTGGAGAAAAAAGATGTAAAACATAAATTTTACTTCATGTATATATAATTAATTTAAAACTTATTGGCAAAAAATGTATCATAATGCTGGCACTCAACAAATTTAACATAACATTTTAAAAACATTCTGCAAATAGATTGAATCTCTTTCACCCACATGACCTTGTTTGGTCTCGCAGGTCTTAAAAGGACAATGTACAAGTAAAACCCTGTCTTACCAACCAAATTGTTACATGTGATCGTCTTATGACACTTCTTTTAGCCCACAAATTAACTGATCCAGTTATTTTTCTGACTGAAATACTTCTTGAATGCAACAATCGTTTTTTTTTTCATTAATTATTATTTAATATGACCCATTGATCAGTGATCGTATTAGTGGAGTCAGTTCCCCTGTAAACATCAATCAACACTCTATTTTGGCTATTTGCGAAAGGTTTTTTCCCAAAAATTAACTGATGCAGTTGTTTCCTATTACTAGAATACCCCCTAAATGCAAAAACCACTTGTACCATACAGTCATATTTTGTCCACCATTAGCAATCATACTAGGGTTTTACTTTAAAAATTGTGGTGTGGCATACTGGTTCAAGTAGACAAATAAATTGCAAAACAAGTAAAATGCTGACCAAGATGTGGTATGGATCTTCATGGGAACAAAGTATATGGGTAAAGCTAACAATACACAAATCAATGAGCACAAGCAAAACTTAACGAAAAGCAGAAATTGTCATCGTGTATTGATCAACAAGTGTGTTGATTAAATATGTTAACCAATGAATAAAGCAAATAAACGCGTTCAGTGTTGCTGACCTAAGAAAGACTGAGTAATTGCAATTAACAAAATTCAAAAATAATTATTTGATTTGCTTTCTTCAGAATTCGACACACAACATAAAGCAGCATTTGTCAGTTAAAAAAAATGCATCATACGAGTCATAGTGTGGACTTAAAGTATCAAAAATACCAACCACAACAGGCTTTTAAGTGATCTCGAAAAAGGGCACTTTTGAAGACTGTTGTAGCATTATTTAAACATCAGGTAACACTCTCTTCCGGCTATTAAAGCACTTGTCAGTTTGTAAAAGAGTAGCAATCCACGTCAACAAACTTGTGTATTAAATGTGCAAAAACATGACCAGCAAAGGGCTACATAACAACCACTGAGTGCATGATGATCAGTTATGAAATAGTACATCAATAAATTACTGACCTGCAACCATGAGATCACTCCCCTTCTGCATGCCTTGTCCACGAAAAAATATTGACGGAAGATAAAATTTTAATCAAACAACGAGATCAATCCTAAACGCCATCAGAAGATGCAGCCTGATCCAAGACTGGACTGCCGATAAGTATATTTAGTTTCTCCAGTGTACGGCGGCCAAAATGGCTTTTTTGAAAGCCACTGAAGTCAATGATCGATTCAAACAGCATTTCCGATTAAAAAAACTATCTAACGTAACTTCGATCGTCCGTTGAAAGTGAAATAATATTGCGGTTCCCGTGCTAAAACAACTGCAGCCCGTCCGCCATATTGAAATTTTCAAGGGTGAAAAAGCAACACGCATGCTCAGTAGCAATTCTGTGACGCTTTTTACGTAATATCTTTTAACCAATCAGCCGTTTTTGAGCCCTGTCTTACCAGTTTACATTTGTGTCGTGCTGTAGTTTGAAACTATTTTTGTGTTTTCCTGATGTAAGGGAGCACTGCTCGCATCACATTTGCTCTTAAATTCCACGCATAGGTCGTGGTTTGTAATTTGCATAATTTAGAAATACTGGTGTTTCAAAGCGGGGCCACGTTCTTTAAACCGTCTGGCCGCACGATTTTATTTTATTATAACCAAGGCCAAGTCTTTAACTTGCCATGACTGCCAGGAATTTGCTATACGAGGTCTCACTTTTTGTTAACATGTATTTTTGTTTACCCATTTTTCCTACTTTTCTAAAAGTTGTGAAATTGGGTTGATAAAAGGAACTGTTTTAACTACTCAAAACGACTACATGGAAATGTCAGTAACACTGTAGCATAAGGAAGAGTTGTACTTATCAACCAATAGTAGAATTTTGTCATACATCAAATTTTAAGTGTTGTGAGGAGTTACGAAAGTTATTGAAAATTGGCATTTTTGCAGCAATAAAATGTCCATTTTTGTCCACCAGGGGACCCCCCTTGTAAACTGTCGAAGAAAGCATTTAGAGCCCAAACGAAAAGTGTTTTTAAAGTACCGAGACAAAGTGTAATTCACATAAAAGTTTTGAAGGAAATCTATTTCGTGACCAATTTGGGTTATGAGGATCTTAGGGAGACAGCCACTTAAGTGATTATAACAATCGTACGAAAATAACTTAAGGCGCTGTTCACATTTTAGGCGCCGTTTACATGAGTTATTTCACCCCGGGATGAGTTTCACCCCGGGAAGACTTTCATCTCATCCCGGGATGACTTTCATCTCGGTGTCTGGTCATTTACCTGTAAGCGTTTACATGATTTGGAGCAAAAATGGGTTCGCCCCGGGATGATTTCATCCCGATGCTGACGACCGGGATGAAATCATCCCGGGGCGAACACATTTTTGCTCCAAATCATGTAAACACTCAAAGGTAAATCACCAGACACCGAGATGAAAGTCATCCCGGGATGAGATGAAGGTCATCCCGGGGTGAAACTCATCCCAGGATGAAATAACTCATGTAAATAGCGCCTAAGTGCGTTTTCGTTTGTTTTAGCCTGTTGTTCAGGCTAAAAACGCAGAGGAAAACGGAGACTTGAAAACGCTGGCGATGTTTTCAATCGTTTTGAATAGACACTATACTAAGCGAAAATGCATCAAAGCGAACGCTTTTGCTACACTGTCAGTGTAACAGGCGAAAAAGTATAAAACATGTAAGAAAAAAAACTGAAAGGCGTGCGTTTTATTCAAAAACACAGGTATTGACAACTGAAAACGATACGCAACGCCAGTTTATACGAAGCTGTTTTGGTTCAGCAGAATGACTGAAAAACGGGTTTGTGTGGACAGGTAGTATGCTAATGGTTATTGAATTGTATCAAGGGCTATTTTTTAACAAAGATTTTTGGAAATTTATTTTCTACAGGGAAAATTGATAGTTACAATTCTTTTCTTGATATGGTAATCACAATATGGTAAGGTTTACTGATAATATCGCAAAAGAAAACAAGAAGAAATTCTTTTTTAAAAAGCCGTCAGAATCGTGACCTGTTGGTTTATTTGATTGATTGTTTGTTTGTTTGTTTCTTTGTTTGTTTCTTTTGAGCACGAGCTAAACTACAAGCAGGCCCTCTTGCTCAGGGAAAGTTGAGCGAGGGGAATATGAGCACGCGCGCGGGAGTTCGCTTCTACTTCTTGCTCGACTGTCCCTGAGTGGATGGTCCCGGGGACTGCTCCAATCACGGGCCCCGGGTTTAGTTGAGCAACGATTTAGAATGGATATGTCTGCTCCGAGGTAGTTAAATCAAAACAGCGAGGCTTTAGTGTTGAACATTTGGCAGTCTCGATTTTTTTCTCTGGGAATCAGAAGCAGAAAACGCTAGAGAACAAAGTCCGCCATAAAATAACCCTTCCAATGCGTATTCTATTTCTCGCACGTGTCACCTTTCGTTTGTGTTTTTCGCTTCCGACACGACGGTCCCTTGTTTATACGTACGTCAGGAATGGTTTTATTCTTTTTCTGAGACATACCAGTTTTATCCATTTAACAGTAAGAAACAAAGAAAGGTTTTACAAGCCTAATGAACCGTTTTTCAGGCTGCTTAACGTTTGTAACTCACCAAACACCAGATTTTTATAATTTCAAGTTTGTGTCGTTTATTTTCTAACAAGACGGGGTCTTTAAAAAAAATCCTTGCATATGCCACAGTGATGATAGGAAAACCTGTTGATCTACGCGAACTGTCACATTTTTCTGACTTAAGTGCGTTTTGTTGACGACGGGAGAAGCCGAAGCCAGAGTCGTATCTAAGATTATATTGGTCCAGTTGTGGCTCCTCTCTCAGAGAGAGAGGGGCCAGAACTGGACTAAGATTCCTCTCTCCCTCCCCAGTTCCCTCATCATTCAAAGAGCCAATTTTTTTCCATTCTTGAACGATTTCTTGAACATTTTCTCTCCACCCTTCTCCCAAGAACCCTCACCCCAGCCTAGTCCCTAGGCGTTCTCTCTAACCTCGTCGTCTGTGCGAAGTCTGGGAAGGGGCTTGCGAGTCGTCACGGCTCACGGTCCAGGTTTAACCAATCCGAGAACGCCTTGGGACTAGGCTGCCTCGCCCCGCTTACCACCACCTTGTAACAGGTCTGGATCCGCCAACAGAAGTGCCCTGCGGGAAAACGAACTCGAGGAAGTTCATTTCGGAAGGAAACTGATGAATTGCGATGTTTCTGGTTCTTGTGCAATCACAATTTGCTCCCAGCAATTGTGGGATTCATGGCTGGGCTTGTGTACTAGTGTATAGTCGATTTGTGAAAATACAAGGTAGTGCAAATCGTGGGCATGGACAAAACCATTTTCGCATATCTACAAGTAATGTTAATTGACTGCACACTACACCGAGCACTGCTGTACATGCACTAGGGGCCCTTCAGGTATATCCTTGTTTGATCCTTGGATATTGCCTGCCGCATGGATTACAATCTGATTTGTTTCTGGATAAAAGGATCAGTAAGAACAGAAAATGGAACGAGAAGCTCCCTTTTTTGAGAAAACTTTCTATGCGAAAGCATAGAACCTTGGAGCAACTAAAATCCCGTGATGAACCTCGGGCGGAGCTTCCCTAAACGAAACTTTGGTGAGACCCCCTCCCCTCCGGGAGGAATGACGGTGTTGTCGTCAAGCCAAAGATAAACAACTCCTGCTCGTCTAGCTTGTTCATGACACGCCGAGAAGACAAAAAAGGATCATCTTTTCTCTTAGACTAACAGAGAGAGAAACAACGAAATACCCATGCTGGCTTTAAAATGCATAATTATAACTCTCAAGGATGATTTGGTAACCCCAGGTAAAAAATTTAATGTGTGTAATCTTTTCACCTGACTAAATGAAACCGGAGATAAAGTTGTCTAGGTTAATTTGTGGTGAATTAAATCCATTGCTCTTGTATCAAAGGCATGGCATCAAAGTTTTCATCGTGCTTTAAGGGTATTAACGGCGTAGCAGCAACATTTTTATGCCTTAAAGAAAGTGTTATGAGTAGTGAACATCAAGTTACATCATTAAATTTTCAGGATGTATAGCGACAACATAAAATGCAATCCACTGAAAAGGGCGTGGTGGGTTAAGTCAAAATCTCTTTTGACAATATGTTCAAGTTCAAGTTTAACATACATGAGACAGCATGTAAAAGGCACGGGAACGACGGAGGGAGTGGGAGTGGGGGCTGTTCAGACCATATGGAGGGTAGGGTAAGGGCGTTTACAGAAGAATAGCCGTCAGAAATAGAACAAAAACCTCCAAGGATGACCAGCCTGCCACCTCAAATGTCAACTCTGCCAAACTCATGGAGAAGTCACTTTACTCACATTGTGCCCACTGGACAACACCAAGACAACTTTGTGACATTATATTATTGTCACAACACCTTTTTTTAATTCTGACCAGCATTGACCTTAAAGAGCCAGTGTCACCCAAAGTGCTTTGCGCGCCGAGGTACAATTTTCATATATGAAATATACGCCATTTTCTTGATCGTCGTGAAGTCTGATTTACATCTTCTTCCATCGCCGCTGTTAGCGATCCGAAAGCACTAGTGTGAATTTTGACTTCACATTTAAGTGTCACCGTATTGATTTCGTTGTAAATTTCCGAATTCTGAAGTCTTTTCGCGGTGGAGAAGGAGATCTTTCAGTCAACTATGTACTGAGCGAATGTCATGCTCTTTACACTGATGAAATATTTAAAATTGATTGGTTAGCACGTCTGTAAAAACCTGTCATTTACTTTGGCATAATCACAATTCTTTGGCCTTACGTATTCTACAGTTCAATTTGTGAGTCATGTTTATAGCCTAACGAATTCCCTCCTTAGATAGGCTTCTGGCAAACAATAACAGGGGGGTTGGACACATTCGAAAGACTGCAGGGATCATCGTTCCACTTTCCTGCTTCATGAGGGAGCGTATACAGCTAATTCAATAAGCGTTGTCAGATGAAAGTTTTAGCCTACGCGACAAGACCGCAGGGAAATATGGGATTTTTATGCCTAACTCACCAAAATCAGTAGTACCTTACTTGCCGTTCAATAGCAAAGTATATGAAAGAGTTCTTAAAGCATAAAAATTGAACAAAGACCCTGAAAGAATTATTTTCAGATAGAGTTTTTGGTTTGAAATGTACTTTTAATCCCACTTTTCTTTTTGTTTATCGGCTTAAAACGGGATGCAAATTTAAAATATGCGGGTACACGGAGACCACGTGCATGGTATGTTAATTAGAAGTAGGAAAAACAGCATCATGAAAAATATGGAACATGAATTTTTGCACTTCATGACAAGAACTAACAACTGACATTGAAAAGCCAAATCAGGATTGCCGCTGACAATAATCGGATGGTGCCTATTTATTACTTGTACTAAGAAATTCAAAGTTCCCGACCAACCTCTGACAACCGTTAAACTAAGTCTGATTTGCAACTACCCACATTACCCTTCGGTCTTGTCGCGTAAGCTTGAGTTGATACGACAACCTTAATTGGAATAGCTGTATACATAGTTTAGTTAACAGCAGTTTCCAAGGCATTATCGAGCGGCATTGATGTCTAACAACAAACAGAAAATAAAGATTGAGCCAATAAGATTCGTGTACTTGCAACAGACCATGGCTTAACAGCGGAGTTCTTGAACAGAAAATAATGGCCATTCGAAGCGATCCGCGTAGATAATTAGGGGAAAAAAAGGGTAAGGAAAAGAAACTACAACTTTCTGGAATTGAACCAGACCATCGGTTACATTTTATTGCACTAATGCCAAGTTAACTGTCAGTCCACCACGGAATCAACCTGCTTTTTTATACGAAAGATACATTAAGATCATTTTGTCTGGCTACATTTACCAGATTTTGTGTGTGTTCCTTTTTGTTGTTATTTGTTATTTATAAGCCTGGAAAATCTTCAAGTACTAATTAAAAATAAGGACGCACCTTTTGTTTAACTTTACCTCAATAGGAGTCAAGTTTGTCCAGATAGTGACACCAAGTTCCCTACATGCATCGTGAGTGGCCGGCCGCTGATGGATTATCAGTTCTGGATGTACATGTGCCGAACATGTAAAGACCGAGCCTAGGATCAGGAGATCAACGCTCTCAATCATTGCCCTTTGTGCCATGCACCAATTTGAGGCCTACAAACGTTGTCTTTTATTACCGGCTTTGTTTCTAGGTCGTGCACGTTTAAGTGCGAAGTTTTCTATGTGCTTACTGACTGCCAAACTCAGTTCTGGTAGAGTTACTTTAAATAGCCCACGGATTACTGGATAGCGGCGTGTTTCAGTTGGTATCCTTAAGGCTTACGGCAGGCATACCAAAAGATTTGTGTATAATGGTAAAACGATTCCGAGTAGTTTTCAATTTCGCATTGTAAAAACGTTCAATTAGATTGGAGTATCTGACTTTTTCTAGCATACTTGTCCCTCTAGAAGTCTTTTTATGATTTTTTGTTTGTTTGTTTTAGTGGCTTGCAAAGCGTACTGCGACAGCAGTTGTTATATATTGTATTTATGAAATGAATTTGGTTGGTATTTACAAAACAAATCTCGAGAGACTTTCAACTAAAATATCAGAGAGAAGGCCAGGATCGCTAAGAATTCAGTTTCCGCTACTGCTGCTGTTAGTAGGTGTTTTTGGCCACGAACTGTCAGGATGGAAGTGGGCTACAACTTGAAATATGGGGCCCGATGTTTTCAAATTCTTTGCTTTTTTTTTTGGAGATAAAGCGGTATAAACTGAATATGGCGGTTCCATTGAAACCCCAACTGACATCATTCTCCTTGCCTTCAGTATTGTACTAATACCAGGAACATCTCCTTCAATCAAGAGTGTTCCTACCCAATGCCAGCCCCACTTAAACACTCCAGGGTCTTATTCCATCTTGCTTAAACCAAATATGCATTTCCCCTTTGAAAATAGTGATCAACATCGAACGGCTCTTCGCAATATGATAACATGATCAAACGAACAAGTCATAAGAGTAAAGGGAATAATGTGTGAGAATTGCCATCTGTTCTGTAGCTTAATCCCTCGCGAAAGCCTGTACCATAACGCAAAAGGGATACCACATTGTTGCTGACCAACTAGTCTGACGAATTCCGCGGGCTTTTGAATGAAACCTACTCCAAGTGTAAAAAGTCCCTGTTGTCGTGCCTGACGATGTATGAACATGTCCTTACGCTACAAACCTCGCTTGATTGTGGTTTCAGTCGCCATGGTTAAAATGAGAGCTATGCAAGCACAGCTGTAAAAAAAGTGTTAACGTGTGACGCAGATTGCTGTAGCGTATTTCCTCCGTCGAGGTCAGTGACAGTGATGTCATCTCGAAAAGTCGATTTTGAGTAATCCAAACTATGTAATACATCAGTCATTTCCAACAGTGAGCGCTACCCCCCACCCGATGTTCGTGGGAATTTTTTCAGGTTTTTCGTCGAGGGTATCGTGTATTTTCATTACGACTTCACAGAATTGTGGCTTCGTCTGAGTAACAATTTCACCAACGAGGATATTTGTGAATAATTGTCGGGAAAAGGCAAGAAAGGCGCGGAGAGGAATTCATTGAAGCCGAGACATCCCAGTCATCCAACGAGAGATGTCTCCACGGCTCAAAAACTCCCCAGCTACAGTTGCTAATGTGCTTAGTACAATTCTTCAACAAATAGACATTAGCGAAATAGCTTGGGTATTGAAAACATAACATAATTATAAGTTATAAAGCTTACCTCATGATGTTCGGGTATTATGAAACGGAGGAATTCGGTGGAATTTGTTGTGCGTTTTAATTAGGAAATTTATGGGAAAATGTCTAAAACAAGATACACACTGACTCCAATAATAGTTCTGTTCAAAACAGAAATTACCATCTCACAGATTGTATAGCTGTGGTCACTGCTACTACTGTTTGTGGGCATCTTCATGTTTAGAGTTGATTCCTTGAAAATGGAGCCCAAGTTAATTCATAAAAGAACAGGGCTCCGCTTATGGTAGCAAGCGTAAACGGCCACGTGGATGTGATAACTTTCCTTGTAGAAAATGCACCTAAAATGGATCTTCGGCCCGAATTAAACGTCCAACTTTACATGTGCCGACCCTAATACAAATGAGCAAACTATATTATTTTTGCTAATTTGCATTAGGTTCGGCAATGTAAAGTTCAACGTTTTAACGGGGCTTTAGCCAAGAAGGGCATGACGGCGCCTATGTTATTCAGAAGGAACATGATCCTCCCTCAATTAAGGCCGCTTACAAACGTTCGGACTTCAGAGCATCTCAGTTGTATGACGATCGACAGCTAACATGTTTTCACTTGGCAAGTGCTAAACACCTCTTCACTGCTCACCTAAACACCGTTGCCATCTCTTTTCTCTGGCGAACACTAAACAGAGGCAATTAATATAACATTTCCTTCTAGTAGTTTCCAATGCGAACGTGTAAGCAATGAACGGGTTTCAGCAAAGGGAACGATTTGCACTCAATCGCTTGGTGGATTCCTGTAAATTTAACCTGATTAATTTATTCAGAATTCAATCGAAATCATTCATTACTTATGTTGCAAAATGTGAGATCTGAAATCTACTCAAGAGGCCAGAATATGCAAGACAACAAAGAGCTGATGGTCTTGGCTAGAACAACTAGCCGCTTCCAAAGGTTCATCGAAGAATATGAAGCGTGGTTTAAATACCCTTTACATTCGTTAAAAGAACCAATAGAAACCGTTCCAGAAAAGAGACCCAGCTCTTGAAGAACTTGCGTAAATAGGGGGTGATGAGAATACCATCGGCGAGAAAGAATTGTTGGAACACTTCTTGACACCATTGCTACTGATTTTCTTAGGATTCTTGGGGACTTGAATAAATTTGCTTAAAAATCAAAGCATAAACTGGAGGAAGCCCCGCGTTGCAATCAGTTGGTCAACTCAGATGTTGTACAGTCCGGACACTTAAGGCATGGTAACAAACAAACAAAAACAAAAAAGTCAACTTTGCAGAAATTTGCCCCAAAACTCTCAAACTTGGCAACCACTTAAAGCTTGATGACATTAACACAGTTCTTGCCTCAAGTGTTCAACTTTCCCGTTGCATGACCAGTAAACGGCTAACATTGAGAACAATGAGAATCCACCGCATTTTATATATTTCATTATATTTCATCGGCGTTAATGTATTCCACTTTATACTAATGAGTTTCCACTTTACAAAGAGGCTAATTTCATCCCTACTTTACTACTTAGTACATTTCCAGTAATTTCTGGCGCTAAAACGTAAACAAAACAGAGATAAGCTTTCTATTCCCGTGTGCTAAAAATATACTTTTCTGGACTATAATAGAATTCGGGTAGAGAAAAAAAAAGAACATCATCAAGTTTTTTGGCAAATTCTTGGAACTACCAATGCATGTGAATTATAGCAACTCGTAAGGAAAACAGATATTTTCAATTTTCATCGTGCCAAAAGGGTTTACAGCTACATATAAATACAAAAACAATTTCTAATGGATGCATTAAGTCGGTGCAGTATGATCGTCCTGGTGTGTGTAGTCCTGAGAAGGACAGTTTGAGATGACATTGACTGACGTTTCGACAAGCTGAACGGAAGTCATCATCAGATGCAAATCGTCAGTAGATGTCATACGTCTCTGGTCGTTGCCTCACTGGTCGACGGACTCACGATGTCATTGGTCGTTTGTCATTGGTCATGTCATTGGTCGTTTGTCTTCTTTTTTTTAGTCATAAAGCCCAAAACGAAGCAAATGTTGTTGATCAAAAGTCAATAATTACAGCTCTATTAGCAGCTGTTTTTATTCTAGAAATACCTATACGGGAAACCTTTTATCTTTTTAAGTCTGATGTCCTTGAAGGGTGAGTATTATTATAAGTCATCAAGCAGAATCTTTCAAATAAACTGAACAATTTCATTGACAAAGTCGACTGAAGATTGCGTGAGTTGAGTTAATTGCGTTTTTGTTGTTAACGTTTAGAAATTATTACAAACAACAGCTGTATACGGTTGTATAGAACGTCCCACGCAAGACATGAAAAACCTACAAGTAAAGTCCCGGATGAGAGGAACACCAAAGGACCGGAAGTTAGGACAACAATACTTAATTATGTCAAAATCTTCGAAACTCCAATTATCCCACGAATTATAATTTTCATTGTCAGCCATTTATGTTTTACCAAACATTGTGTTTGTTCCTTTGATTTTGATCAATCAGTTATTTTGTCAGTGATTGCTGTTTTGCCATCTAATGTGGTTCACTCGTAGAAATGTCTATTTAGTTGATCATTTTCTTTATCAGGCTCCAGGGAAATTCCAGTTATTGTTGTTAATGGTACTCCTTGATTGGGTGCTAAATACAAAGAGTCCTTCATAATTTGGAATTGAGAAGGTTTCGTTCATAAATTTACGTTTGTTTCTTAGCGGAAATCTTAATCTGCTTATTTGACTGCTTTCTAAAGTACTGTTTTAGTTAAGAGAAATTAATATGTTAATTTTCTCACATGGGAATAAGAGGCTGAACTTATCTCAATTTTTGTGTAACCTGTTTGTTTGATTGCCAGAAATTATTAACCCTATTAATACAATTAAAGTATGGCAATTCGCAAGGCGAACACCTATTTTTAATAAAGAGTCCCAAATGGGTAATATTGTTAGCGATGTTGAAAAAAAAGACGGATCAGAATGCCGTTGATTAAAAATAACAAATATCACTACGCTAGCGGCTGTTTAATTCAAGAGAGAAAACAAGGAACACGTTTGTCTTTTTGAAGTTGATTTTTGTTTAGGGTATTACCACAAGTCATCAAGCATATTTTTTTCAAATAAACTGAACAACTTTATCGATAAAAACGGCTGAAAATCGCGTGAGTTGAATTAATTGCATTTTTAATATGACGTTTTGAGGTTATTACAAGCAACAGCTGTTCAGGGCCGTACTTCCTGTGTGATGTGCATTCGGTGTTTCTTGCGGTATTGAAAACTTGTAAAATTGTAGCTATTGCGATCAACTTCGAGAACACTGAGTCTATCATCGTCTTCCAGGTGAGTTGTTAAAGTATACTAATGTAGTTCTTTGATTACGTTCGATTTAGCCGAGTCATTGTGCCACATAAGCCATACGAAGATAATTCTTGGGAGAAATTAATCAACACATAAACACGTTTGCATTCTCCCTTTCACATTTGAACCCTTTTTTTAGTTCACGCGACAGAGAACGGTCTGTTTCACAACGGCTCGATTCAGTTCAACATATCAAATGAATGCTTGCTGATGGCTTAAAATGACTTTCGGGTCATAATCATTATTAGATCCATTTAAAGAATTAGTTTAATGGTGTTTGTCATCTTATAGCTGTTTACGAAATGTGTCCATTTTGAAAAAAGGCAAATGAAACTTTTCGATTAACTGGTGGGAATAAGATGATCCAAGTAAGAAAGATATCCGAAATTAACTGGTTACCAAGTAATATAATACGTACATTTTTTGCATGAAAATTTCCTTTTTCCTGCCTTTTAAAAAATGCAATTTGTATTCGTTCATTATTTTTTACAGCCACTGAATGCACTTATTAAACTAGAATATTCAAGCATTTGAATAAGTCATCTCCCAAATTGTCCTGAGCCTCCCTATCAAAGCGAGGCTAGGTGCACATCCTTTCATCTGGTTTTATTTGCATGTGAATGAAAACTTATTTCCATATGAAAGGTTGTGCACCTAGCCTGGATAGGGAGGCTAAAAGCAATTCGGAAATGGCCTGTTGTGAAACGTCGAAAATGACTATTGAATAAGCCACTACAATTTGTTGTTGTGTTGTTTTTTTGTTGTTGTTGTTGTTGTTGTTGTTGAGTTCGCTCAGAGACGAACATTTATTACATCATCCAAAAGTTACAAAAAAGAGGAAATACTTTCCGACGCACAGTAAAATCCCGGGAAAACGCTTGCTTTACAACGCCACTCGCCTTACCGTCGCTGCACTTTAATATAAATTTTTCATAGCTGTTTGACATATTTTTGACAATTTCTGCATAATGGCTCCTCTTTTAACTGGAAAATCAAAGTACAAAATTGTAGAAAACCGAAGTCTAAATTATCACGAAAGGGGAATTGAGATCTTTCACACATCTTGCATTTGATGGGCTGAAATAAATATGAAAATTGTCAAATTGACGCCAAACACTGACAAAAGTGAATTAATAAGTATAGGCCTTTGAAGATTCTCGTCAAAATCTTGTGTTTCTACATTAGTATGTTGCTCGGTATAAACAATAGTCTCCCCAACACTATGATTAAAACAAGACCTGAGCTGAAAATTTGAGCCGGGAAGACATTCTGTCTGTGTCACAATTTCTTTGATGCCACTAACGGCTTTCTTCTATACAGCCCTTAATTTAGTAGAGACGAACATTAACCATGTATTATTACAATGAATAAACAACAGCTATGAAAACCGTCTGTTTAATATATGGTTTAGAATTCCTGCAAAACCAAATGTGTTTTTCTGATAGAAAGGAAATAAATCAACAATTTTTAAATTGTTAATGGTCAGTAAATGTCTGAATATTAGGATTTTGTACGTAGTATTTTCATTTCCTTTTTTGTATACAACAATAAATTCAGTATTAAAAGAAAATTAACGAAAATTAACCATGTATTATAACAATGAATAAACAACAGCTACAACAACCGTCTGTTTAATATATGGTTTAGAATTTCTGTAAAACGAAATGTGTTTTTCTGATAGTAAAGTAATAAATTAACAATTTTTAAATTGTTAATGGTCAATAAATACCTCATTAGGATTTCGCAAGTAGTATTTTATTTCTTTTTTTGTATATAACAATATTCAGTATGACAAGAATTATCATCTTCCCGTTTCATGTGCACTATGTAAACACCTTTATCCCGTTTATCGTTCCTTATCGCAACACTAAAACAAATGTTTATTAAGGAGGCTTCATTATTTTAGGAACACAAAGTGTCGTGACGTCGTCATCCACAAAAGCCATGTAGAAATTTGTCTTCTTCTGAGGTAGGTTTCCCTGCTGTAACTTTTCATATAATTTTCCACGCATTATCTTGAAGGGGATTTCACCCTAGCTATTTCAATAACATATAATCTAAGATAACCAAATTGTGCGTCTTGTGACGTCATCATTGACTTGTTACCATCTTACCGTTGGTAACATTACCGATGCTTGCATTATTTGAACCAATCTGTTAATTTAAGATCCCCACACGTTGATACGGTATTGTTTAATTTCCATGACTGCAGTGACCTTTTTTTCCACTCTTCTATCTTCAGGAATGATGGTTACATAGAAAATCAAAGTCATTGGTCTGTTCGTTTGCGGGAGTGTGCAGATATGCACTTCTCTAGCAAAGGAATGTTTTTTTCACTACTTATTCTGGCGTGGTATGGAATGAATGGCGCTTTAGCAAAACCAGGTGAGTATACAACGTTTTTGTTACATTCAAATCAGGTCATGATTTTACAGCCCGAGTGTACTGTCCCAAGGTACAATTTACATAATATCTACAAAGTGAATAGTCATTGCAAAGTTTTATGCAGATACAAACACGTGGAATGTGAATATTGATGTCATAAAAACTGTAATGTGATGTTTTATCTGTTTCCCGGAACTGCATTGGCGTAGCGCTCAGCGCGTAGGATTTTTATCGAAGACCGGTGGTTCTATAATGTTGTCTGCATCGTGTCTTGTTTCTTTACAAAAGAAGCTTGACTCTTCATTGTCTCTGTCCAACCAGGTGTACAAACGGTTTCAGGCGAAGTAATGTCGAGGTATAAACCTGCGATGGACAAGCATTCCATCCAGTGGGAGTAGTAGCACTCCTAGTTATTTCATGTTTGGGTACCCTGTGATGGACTAGCATTTCATGCAGGGGGAGTAGTAACACTCCTTTTAATTTTTATTTCATGTTTGGGTACCCTGTGATGGACTAGCATTCCATCCAGCGGGAGTAGTAATACTCCTAGTTATTTCATGTTTGGGTATCCTGTGATGGACTAGCATTCCATCCAGCGGGAGTAGTAACACTCCTAGTTATTTCATGTTTGGGTACCTTGTGATGTACTAGCATCCGATCCAGGGGGAGTAGTAATACTCCTAGTTACTTCATGTTTGGGTATCTTGTGATGGACTAGCATTCCATTCAGGCCGGTAGCAACACTCCTGGTTACTTCATGTTTGGGTACCATGTGAGGGACTTGCATGCCATCCAGGGGAAATAGTAGTACTCCTAGCTACTTCACGTTTGGGTATCCTGTGATAGACTAGCATTCCATGCAGGGGGAGTAGTAGTACTCCTGGTTACTTCATGTTTGGGTACCCTGTTGAGGGTCTCGCATCCCATCCAGGTTGCGTGGCGGGGGGGGGGGGGGGAATAATACTCCCAGTTACTTCATGGTATGTTTGGGTACCCTGTTGAGGGTCTTGCATCCCATCCAGGTTGCGGAGGGGAGGGGGGGATAATAAACCCAGTTGCTTCATGTTTGGGTACCCTGTTATGGGCTAGCATCCCATCCAAAGGGGTAGTAGTACTTCATGCCCATTGTATTGCGTGTGCAAATTTACCTACATAGATTTTATCTCGCTTTTTTAAAAAGCCTTAAGGCCTCAAGCGACCACCTGTCATTGTTCCACTGCTAGTCTCTTGTTTTGGGTCAACTGAGAAAAATCCCCTTTGGTGATTATATTCGTCCGCTCCTGTATGCTAACTTTATGTTTAAAAAAGTGAGATGTTGATTACGATATAACTTCTTTCCTTGTAGAATGCGGATCAGTGGTAAACAATACGCTATCGAGTCCTGGGTATCCAAACAGTTACCCAGACTATATGCACTGTGATTATTGGGTTCCAATTCCAGAAGGCATGACATTGGTAATTACCTTTAAAGACTTTGACTTGTTTCAGACTTTCCCATGCCGGTAAGTAACAGCTTTACTTTACAAATTAGCTATACAGTTAATGTACACCTTGTGCACAATTCCTTTGATTGGTGAACGGTCAAAGTTAAGAAAAAGATGCTATGATAATGCCTTGATAGCCCGGGCCCCCCGGGCTTGATAGGCTGTTGCTATTCAACGACTAACATTCCCATTTTAACCTGTTTATACTTTGGGAAGAGAAATTTTTTTACTCAGTGTTTGAGCATAAATTGTGGTGATTTCGGCAAGGTGCCGTTTTTCATAGCTTGCTGTCCGAGAGTTTGATGGTGTTGTCGTGATCAGCTACTAATTTAATTAATTGAAAAAGAAAGTATGTTTAACGTATGGCTGATAGTTTTATTATTCACGCAGTTCAGAAAGACGACAACGCGTCTAATCTAATATCCAAGTCCTTACAACATTTTTTTAGTAATAGCCTTAATTCTACAATGAGTTGCGCGGGAAAATGGACCTATGAAAGGTAGTTTGAAAAAGAATGTTGAGCCCTTTTTGGTTTGCCCATCCCGGGGTAAATTATCGTGGTTGATAAAATTACAAAGATAATTATTTACCACAATTTTATCACAAGGGAAACAGTTTTTCATAAGAATGGGTGTTAATTGATTTATGGTTAGTTTTTACATCCTATAAGTTGAAAAACATGTTTGTTGTCAAGAATGCAGTCCCCGATTCACTGCATTCCCTTGTGGTTTACAAATTTTCATGCGCAGGATGTGGCGCCTGTTATGTCGGCGAGACCGCCAGACATTTTTCCACTAGGGTTCGGGAGCATTTAGTCACGGACATTTGAAGGATTCTGAGTCCTGCAGGGATCTCTATTCGGAGGCTTGCTTTTCCATCTTAGACTCGACCCCTACAATTTTTCAGCTTAAGATAAAAGAAGCCTTACACATTGAATGGGAGCGGCCCTCGCTGAATAAGCAGCTCAAACATTTAAACTGAAGACTTTTGTGGTAATGTTTCGCTCATTATTACCGTTAATTTGTATTTTTCTTTTTTTCTATTTTTCCTTTCTTCTTTTGTAAATAGTCATCATTTACTTTGTAATCAACACTCTTTTGTTATAATTTTCATATATAGAGAGAGTTACAATTGTGCTCTGCTCTGTAGAACTGATGATGGATGTTGAACATCCGAAACATGTCTTCCACAAGACAAAAACGCTTTGTCGTCTTTCTGAACTGCGTGATTTCGTTGCTGCTTACAAGAAACTTCAGTTTTATTATTATTATTATTATTATTATTTATTTATTTATTTTTTTTTTTTTTTTACGATGGATAGTGTATGTTCTGCCACCTGCCCTCCACACAGGAATAAAAGGTCCTTTTAGATTTGAAAAGTGTAAAGCCTTCGATCTTCGGCCGTTCGAATCAGTCCTGATTGGGGGCAAGACTTAATTACGGTGCGTCCTACTGCAGAGCTTTAGGCAAAAGTTATGACTAAGGGGAAAAAGAAGATCTTAGCAAGGATCACTGGAATCCAAAAAGAAAAATGCGAGCAATCACGCTTTTTTCCGGGATAATTAAACTATTATAAGTCCAAAAGCTTTAAAATACAGAAAAATTCGAATTTTAGCTTAATTATCTCTGAAAATGCGTGGTTAGCCCCAATTTTCTTTTTGAAATTCCAACAGCCCTCGCTAAGATCTGCTTTTCCCTCGTAAATCGCGCGAAAATCCATTTGTATTAGTAGGTACTGTTCTTAGGAAATCCGAGATGCGAAGAACGTAAGCGCAGACACAAAAGGAGGCACCGTCCTTAATCGTAGTTTTTCCAGGTATATTCGAGTTGTTCGTTGGAATGACCAGACGGGGCAACACTTGACTGCTTAAGGGCGGTGGATCGCTAAGTCTGAATACACGATCCGTGAGGCCCGGCTATGCACCTTCTCACTTTTGTCCTATAACTACTTCCCACTACAACTGATGCTGTTACTTAACATCACTTAGGCCCAGGTCAAACGTCGAACTTATCTTCAAAGACACTTAATTTCAATTTGGCTCGATAAATTGCAATTAAGTGCATCTGATAATAAGTTCGACGTTTGACGCAATTAAGTTCGTTCAAGTGTATTCAGATCGTCCAACACGTTCTGTTCGTCTGAAGCAGATGGACAGAGGCTAGAATGTTGAACGATCCAAATGCACTCACGCGAACTTGACTGAGTCAAACGTCCAACTTATCATGAACTTAATTCACTCAATTAAATTCGTCTCATGTGAAGTTTGACGTTTGACCGGGCCTTAGTAATTCGCCATCCTCTGTCTGAATCTTACTAGCTGTACGAAATACAAAAATTCAAAATTTTCTCCCTATACCGATCAACGTGCGATGTCCTTTTTCATAGGCAGCATAAATGTTTTCTTTGTAGGCTGTTGGGCTATTTGGAGATTACTAATGAGGCGAGGCAATCATTTGGTGTGTACTGTGGAAACAAGACTGGGGAGACGGTTGCTGTAACTGGAGACTATGCAGTGATAACATTTCACTCTTACCGAAACTACTTTGGATCGACAGGATTTCGCATATTTTTCCGTATCCAGGAAAACGGATCAAAACCGCAAACAATAGGTACTATTGTTTTTAATCCACGTCACCAAATAAGGCTACCTTAAACAGTAACTCAATTATACAGTAAGGAAGTTCAGAATGTTAGTAGTTAGAGAAAGTAACAATTAACACGACTCCAAATAACAACGTTGGGATGGATGTCAGTTTTTCCTGCAGCGAAACAAGACTTACGGTAGCTTAGTTTCTTTAGTTTTAATATGGTTAAGTATGTGACCTTATAATAGGAAAGTAATGCTTCATGAAACTAAAGCCAATTTAAAAAAGCGTGCTGGTTGTGGTCGCGCTTATTGACAGGAGCATTATTTTGAGCGACATTTACGAAAGTAAAGCTATTTTCTGCATAAGGCTGAAATGATCAGCATGCGACCAAGCCTAATCGGTTCTTTCTTGAGTATGTATCTGACGACGCGAAAGAAAAATAGTAAAATAGTAGTGACGGGAACACCCAACGACAAACTTTTCAAAATTGAAAGTTTTTTGGCCCAAACGATCCCTGGGCATTCGCAAAGACATTTACGGTTAATACTTAACTACCGTGGGAAAAAACCGCCCTTCAGAGCCAGCTAGTAATGGATTAACATTTCTAGTAGCCAGCCAGGATCCATTTCACGACTCATTTTTGCCAGCCAGGGAAGTTTAAAAATCATATAATTTTCCCAGCATTTCTTACGCCGCAGTTTTTACCAGCCAGGAGATTACTTAGCTTCTCATACCCTCCAAAAAAAAAATTAAATAAAGGCTGCAATTGCTAACAGATACCACCAGACATTTATTTTAGAGAAAGTAATCAATGACGTAATCAATTAAACCTTAAGCTACTGCAAATCTTTCTTACCTTACGATGGAAAGCCCCTGAACTCACCAGTAAAATAGTATTCTTGGTATAGGTCTTGGCTTGAACTTAGTGGCCGAATAGCTTGTCTTTTGAGGTCACGGTCATAAGCAGAAATATTTCAGCAATATAAAGTACCCCTTTAATATGATGGTCGACTTTTATACGATGACTTTCCGTCTGAGTGAAAAGTCTATCGACCAGTGGCCGAAGCCACCTCCCCATATTTCCCAGCGCAGTAATGGGAGTCTCGCGCGATGGCCCACAGAAAATATTTTGCAAATAAGTCACTGGACCCTACTGCAATTCACTATACTAGCATGCGCAGTCTGTTTTCAGTTGTACTCAAGAGAAAAATTTTTAATACCTCCTACCTGCTATTAATAATCATATGTGACCACTTAACCCAGCGTTTCCGAACGCAACCAGACGGGACACAATATAATAACGAATCGTCGATCGCCAAATTTCAAACTTAAGTTTACAACAGTTAACTGCAAGTGCTCGCAAACACACCGATTATCTCTACCCAGTAGTTCACAAAACCTCGCTGCAAAGTATGCAAGCAAAAAAAAGAACTATATCGAATCGTCGATAGTCAAATTTCGAACGTAAGCTTACAACATTCACTGCAAGTGCTCGCAAACACACCGAGTATGACCCAGTAGTTCACAAAACCTCGCTGCAAAGTGTGCAAGCAAAAAAAAAAGAAAGCGAATCCACGATCGTCTACCCGCTAGTTTTCCTATGTTTCCGTCTTTTGAAAATCCTAGTCCAACACGTTGACTGAACGAACTGAGAACGTCGGCCTTTTTTCGATTTTGCCAAATCTAAATACTAATTCCCGCGCCAACGTTAATTTTGCCAAGTTTACGTCACGCGCGACAAACGCATGAGATGTTACTCCGGGTCACCGAATTCGCGCGCGCTCATTGACTACAGATGACTACAGAGCAGTAGTTTGCAATACCTAGCGATTTGAACAGGCCTACGAAAACGGAAATCGATATTATTTAATTTCTCAAAAGTCAAAGAAATCAAATACACAATGACCTGGGTAGATCTGTTACTTGGCTTTTCAATTCAGCTGAAATTCAGTGGTCTGTGAATTTAGCGTTCGAATATATAACAGCTCTTACTTTACAAACTGAATCAGCACATTAACGAATTTTTACTGTCCAGATAACGCTGTCAAATAACGACACTTACTTTCATGTTAAAAAAAGGTCCCTACTCACGATTCTGAAGACTTCAAACGATACCACTTCTGAGATACTGCTGTAGACTATGTTTGAGAAATACCATTGCGACTCTTCCCAGCGTGCTAAGGTTTCAAAAACATCGAATTCATTTTTGAAAGCTTCTAAATGGAAAACCGCACAATCACTCCTCCAGCGAGACCTTAGCCACTTACCTCACAAAAACAGAAGAAATACTCTAAAACCGATCACGTTTTCCAATTCTGTGTCCAGTGATTTGCAGAATACATGTTAACGGTCAACCGCCGACAAACTGCTTAAAAAACTGCAACTGTAACACTTGATCAGTGTTAACAAGGCCTTTTTATTAGGTTTTTGTTTCTGTAGTTAGTAAGTTGCTTGACAACTACGAAGACCAATATTACTTTGACTTTATAGTTATATTTACAATTATATATTGCCATAAGTGGAGTCTATGTTTTTATCTAATTTGATTCCTCCTTTATTTTTATTTTTTTTTAGTTTTACCTAAAGTAGTGTTACCGTGGTCAGCTCCAATTGTACCAGTGCTTCTGGGCTCCAGTCTGTCGTGTTCAGCTAATGGACTTTCTCCTATAAACATAATGATCATATGGAACTCCACTACACTATTAAATACGACAAACACTGCCAGCATTCATATGGATGAGGAAGGGAAGTACATATGCCGGGCCACCAGCAAGTATGGAACCGACGAGAGACAGTTTGTGGCAACCAATGGTGAGGACACCAAAAGTACCTGAAAATTTATTAAACTCTTATGATTAACAATTTATGACTTCTGAATGACCAGAGGAAATTTCTAATTTTGTTAAGATAAAAAAGTTCCTATATGCAGTGCAGGGAAGGGGGGGGTAACGTCATTTTCATGTGGGGGTGGAGCAGGAAAGCTAAAAAGTTCAAAGTTTGTAGCAATTTTACAGCAAAGTTTCGAAAACTGTGTAATGGTGGTAATGGGAAAATCATCACTTGTATATCCCAGCTTTAGAAGGTGGGGTGTATGCATGTATACACATGTAGCAGCTCTGATAAACAATACTCTCGGTTAGGCCTGATAAAACATTACTGAGCAGTATTTTCTTTCAGTGCTGCTTAGTATGTTGTACAATATGGCGCCGTTCCCTAGCTGCTGAGTCTGTGGATGCAAACGGTGAAGAATGTAGTTTGGATGATAATGAGCAGCACTTTCCAGTTATGCTGTTTACCTCGTTGCGCAAGGCTTGTGTAACCTCTTAAATGAAAGCGATACGATCCTTTACAAGCTGGTTCTAATTTTTTGAGTCCGTGGATAAAATACCTAAGCGTGATCATATAAAAGCTGTGAAGTAGTACTAGCTTGTGGTACCGTTTATTATGCTTTTAACTTTCTTGAGTCTGTGGATGAAATCCTGAAGTGTGACCATTTAAATGAGTAGTATTGTCCTGTGGTACAGAACAGCTGTTTTTTTTGTACCTGTCAACTAGCTGGGAGATTAAAAGGAAAAGACTAAAGACTGAAGCTTATAACTTTTCTTCAAAATGCATAAATTATGGTGAACAAAAGATTGTCATAATTGCTTTCTAGCAGGTCATGTTGATAAAGATATTATTTCTTGAGCTGCATAATAGCATTGTTACCAAAAATACAATGACATTCTCTAAAGTTTGTTTTGTAGCCACTTAAGAATAACGCACGAGGGTTCGTAGTCTTTTTCCCCATTTTGATGCTAAAAGTGACTCTATCATTGTCATACGGCTTCTTTTAACAGCATGTCCAAAACCATGCAACTGCTCACTTTATCAGGGTTATACATCCTTGATAACGGTCTCGTGCGGAGGAAAGAAGCTGACATCGGTTCCAGTGCCTTTAGTGAATATTATTGGAGAACTGTAAGTAAAACCACTGTACTATCTATAATACAGAGGAAAAAGCAGGTAGCACTCTACCAAAGAAAAGGACGGTTCTGGGTGTTTTTATGCAACAAATTGTCTTTAGGCGTTGCCTCACTTGTGGCCTGATTTGTTTGCTTTAATGGCAGTGGAATGCTAGCATCCACACCAGTTACTCATGGTAGATGACTTTATTTCTTGTACTTTAGTCGTTCATTCATTCATTCATTCATTCATTCATTCATTCATTCATTCATTCATTCATTCATTCATTCATTCATTCATTCATTCATTCAATCATTCATTCATTATGTTGCACTTTAGTCATTCATTCATTCCTATTTATTTATTTATTGATCGATTGTTTTTTTGGCTGGTGGGGATGCTGTTGTCATTTTATTTTCAATCTTTTCATTTCCTCTTTCCATCGTAAATTCAATTTAATGTAAAGGAATAATTGTGCTGTAATACGGACATTTGTACAATGAAACAGTGCCAAATTTTGTGATAAAAGAGTACTTTTACTCTATTAATTACAGAAACAACACACAGTCACACTAGTACTCTTTTACATATAATTTGCTAGTAAAGTGAATTGTCATAAGTAGGTTGTATATTTAGATATTTAAGATCGTCTAATTATATATAAGTGATTGTTAGTCCTGAAAAGGACTGTTGATGACAGTGACTGTCCTTTCGAGGACCACATTTTCAGGACTACACTCACCCGAACAATCATATACTTATGAAAGAGTGTAATGTTTGCAGGAATGCAAACATTACACGAGACGCGAGTAATGTTTCCGCGAGACGTTCCTTTGCCCTGCTCCTCTTGTCTTCAGCTGACGCTTTATATTTCACCATTTTTTCACAGGTTTTATCAGATTCCTTTTCTTGTTATCTTCTCAAAGTCTCTCTCTAACAGTCTAAGCCTATCTCTGATGGACTTTTGTGACGCATTAATCAGTGGCTCTTAAATTGAGTTCAGGCTTTCTGCAATACGGTCAAGGCAATTTCCTCTCTCACGGCTTCCGGCTTTGAATTTCCAAAGCTCAAACAACTAACCTTCTTTCCCAATAGAACATTATTTTCATTAGTCCACTTCATCATACAATGTGTTAAAAAAAATAACAATGACAAGCAGCTACTGGTCAGGATAAGTTTAAGTTACCAAATATGAAAATTACGTAAACATGAGAATCTTTGTAGGCTAAATTTAAGCCTCGCAGTTACTGAAAAATTATTCAGGCCTGCATGGCTAACTAACAAATTGGAAAGTTTCCAAGTTCGTGAAAATCTAGTGTCGCGAAATATCTCCCCTCATCGTGAAATGAGCTATCGCCGTCAACAATTCCTGTAAGAAGGAAATAAGGTACACTGAATTTTTGACAGGTGCCGCTGTTATTTTTGGTCTGATTCCAGCATCAAAGCTACAACGACTTCAAATCAGTATTTTTAAAACCGTTCCCCATCTCAAGGCGACCGCAAAATGATAATGCAACAGCCGGTGGCGCATGCGTACAACCTGTTCCCAATGAAAAGAAGTCGTCGATTCCTAAGCTCTGTATTGTTGTCAGAGATGGCATTTTTATGTTTAGTTAATTTTGACAGCTAGAAGTTTCACTGGCAGCTACTTTGGGTGGTAGTTAGGGCGCGGCAATAATGAAACTAATAGTGTGGTAGCACTCAAGTAGTTTAAGGCCGGTCTGGGTAAAGGGGGTGCGCAACCAGGAATAAACTGTCTACATGTACGTGTATTTGCGAAGTTCTTAGCGTGTAGCATGAAAATGAAACGAAATTCGTCACAAAGAGAAGTTTCATCGCCCTTAACTTTGGGGTTCTATTAGGTCCCGTGTATATTTCTCTGAAAAGTAACAACTACTTGACGAATTGCCATTGGACGTAAGAAATAACATCGTTCCAAAAAAGCTTTTCTAAATGCAGTTTAAATGGCTCATGTACGTAAATTGCCCCCGCCAACCACACAACAACGAAACAACACAGTCTGTTTTTGGCCAAGAGAGAAGTTTATTTCTACAACCGAATACACGAGAAAAGGCAACATCAAGAGGGAAATAAACCTCTCTGCCACCAAACACCGGCCAAAAAACAAACTGCGGTGATAATCAAAATTCAAACGCCCGAGAACATAAAATAAAATTATCCACGAATAATAGCCTGTCGCAGGAAATCAGCAAGTGCAAGTTTAGATTCCAAACTAAATTCTAAATGAAGTTTATAGGCGTCACTAGACCAATCCCCGTACAACTGGATTAGTTCCCCCGGAACACCGCAGCTAAAGGCCCATGAGGTGGCTCCCCGACGAAAGGAGTGACCCCTGAAACTTTCTGCAGAGGAAATTCCAGCCGCGGACAAACATGCACAGAAATTAGAAACGAAACTACGCTTAGTAAGAGGAACTAGACCTCTGGCGCCTGGAAAAAGAAAAGCTGGACAGGAACGGCGAGCGGGAACTAAACGAACCATACGCAAATAAGCATCAACAGGACCTAACGGAGAACCTGCAATCCTAAGTAAAGGAATGTGAAGGAGACGCTCGCCGAACTGAATGATTTTGGTACACTTAAATGTAACTAACAGACCACGAGAAGTGACAGCAGTGTCGCCGCGGGTGAGATGGCGTCGAGGATCAAATGACTTAGCAGACTCGGTAACAATGTTTGCTAAACGAGCCATAAGATAAAACCTGAACAAAAAGGCACAAAAGAGAGTGGGCGAACGCGGATCACCCTCAAACTCAAGAACACGAAAAATGCGGAGTAAAATGGAAGGCGTAACTGGCGGAGCCCTGCGTGGGATGTGCAAGGCACAAAGCGCGATTCCACGCAGAGTGAGAGAAAGAATAAAGTCTTTGTGAATTATGTAATCCGCGCCCGTAAATAACTGCAACAATTTAACACTGCTTAAATAATTCCTTATAGAAGGAGGAGTTAAAGTCCGACATAAAAACTGTACAAAAAGGCAAATTGTATCTAGTGTAGCGGGAATAGGAGCTAATTTAAAATAAAGGCAAAATAAGAAATAAGCCTTAAATTGAGTTTTCAAATTACTGAAAGTTCCAGCGCTGTATGCTGAGCGCTGCGAGTTCCTGAGATCCTGACGAAGACGTCGTAGCTCCGGGAACCCTGAAATAGAATGTCAGAACCCAAGGTCAGAAATAACCGTAGAACTGAAATATCGCATCAGGAACAGGAACGGCCTCCAATGATAACGCTGAGCGCACCGTAAAAATTGTTCCTTCGCCGCCGAGTCGCAAGAACCCCAACGGGAAAGAAGGTCAGCGAACTGGTTGGAGACACCGGGAACATGCACTGGACGAATTTCAAACTCATACCGTGCAGAAAAGTAACAAATTTCACGTAAACAGGAATTCATGAAAGAGCTACGACACCGTCCAGTATTCAACACAGTTACGGCTGCCTCGTTGTCACAACGAACGGTTAATCGCAGACCTGTCCAACGAGGTCCCCATAATTTCAAGGCAACGACTATACTCAAAAGTTCCAGAGAACTGATGGCAAGGTTCTGTTCGGAAACAAAAGGTGGAAAAACCGCGTGGAAGCACTGGTCACTGCACACACCGCCACAGCCCGTAAGACACGCATCGGTGGTGAAGACTTCGCCATGAGAGGTCCACTGAGCAGTGCTGATCATGGAAACACCATTATATTCCCGCAAAAATCTCCGCCACCACGCAATGTCTTTCCGAAATTCTGCCGTTAAATTGGCATGTTGATGATTAAAGCGTAAGTTGCGGAGGAGAACAAGAATACGTGCAATAAAGACTCTACTTAATTTGGCGGACACACTTGGAAATAAACACCAGTTTACCGACGAGAGACTGGAGAGCTGTTTTAGTAGCAGTTCGGTTAGTAAGCCAGTGTTCCAATAACTGTTCAATTTCACAAAGTTGCTCGGGGCTCACCGACAGCGTGAAACTGTTCGTGTCCAATTGAACACCCAAACAAACTATAACAGTGGCCGGTGGACAAGACTTTTCTGCAGATTCTTGGAGCCCGAGAGCCGCTAATAAATCTCCGAGGGCTTGAATCTGGCTAATAAATAACAAAAACATAAAACAGAAACATAAAACAAAGGACTTTTTAGCTGCTGGATAATAAATCTCCGAGGGCTTGAATCTGGTTATGAAGCACAGCAAAGTCCTTTGTTTTATGTTTTTGTTATCGTTTTTAGCCTTGACCGTGCACAAACAACAATAGGTTTTGAATTTTACATGAGCAGCTAATCAATAAAAATGTCACAGCTAAGTTATTCAGCTATAGTGTGCGAACGTAAAACAAAAGATTGTGCACGGTCGTAGTACTTTCAACATAAATTGCAGCACCTTTGTTATGGCCTTTGAAACTTGCAAGGTTTCATAACCAGTCCCTCGAGTAACTATGGCCAGGCGTAGCTTCAACAACCTCGTGGTCGTCGTTTGTCGAGTTTTTCGCGATCAAGGCACGGAGATGCTGGTTGTCCGCTTTGACTTCGTTAAGGCCTGTAGTGAGATCGTTCACAGCACCTAGCAAAGAAGCTAAAGTGTCCTGAACAGAAAATCCTTCCACGGGCGTAGTCTCGGAAGAAGGGGCGGTGTCTTCTACACGTTCCTCGCTAGAATGATTAAAATCTTGTGCTGGTCCGGGGCAATTCTTACCCGGCTTCCTGAACGAATGCTCTGAACGAGGAATCTTGCAACCGGAACAACGGCTAGTTCCACCCATCGTGAACCGAGTAGATAAATGCAAACAGGAGAAGAAAAAACAACACGTTGAAAACGATGCGCCTGCTACGAGAGCGATCAAAAGTGAAAATGAAATCTAATACTGAACAGAAGCAAAATCCTAGTAACCTTTGAACAGGAGGTGTGTCGCGTGGCGGCTGTCAATTAATCCCTTTGCGGCAAAACCCCAAAGGGGAACATTTGAAATTTCCAACTCACTCAATTCAAACGCATAGATATGTCTAATTTCTATTTGCAACACTGTTTTTTTGTCAGTACAACTAAAATTCGCTGGCAAATTCGAGCACTGTTTTTCTAGATGTTTATTTTTTGGCCACGTGACCTATCACGTGGTCTAAATTACAAAAAGGGCATTAAATGATCCTTGTCGGCCACAGTGCTTTGCGCGCATCGAGTGAGAAATCCGCCATTTTCTATGCCATCTAAAATCAGAATTTTCTCACAGTGAATTGAAGTCCGGCTACATTCACGCCAAAAAAAATGCGGCCAGTCTGGGCCTTCATTTACATTCTTGGCCTCAAAAAGTTATTCGCAGTTACATCTGGCCGGTTGTTAATATGCTGCTTGCTATATTTCTCTCAAAATTTGCGAGACAACGCCAAGAATCTAAGCGGTTCATCGCTATCTTTCGCGTGGTAGTACCAAAAGCAGTCAAGCTTATCAAAGAAATCATTATTGGAGGACTCTTCTGCCTAGATTCGCTTGTAAATCATATTCACGGTCTTAGATTCGCTTGTAAATCATATTCTGCGAGCCCTCGCCTGGAGGGGGCTCGCTTACGAACAAGCACATTCTTTGATTTCTCAGTGGTCATTAAAAAGCCTCAAGCAAAATATATCCGATAGATGAAAGTTACGGTCAAGGTTATTCGCCGATTTTTTACTTTCTGACATGTTTTGGTCTTTCTATGCGAAGGCCTGACTCGCTCTACAGTAACTGTCTGTAGGGACGTTAAAGCGAATGCTTCAGAGCCTTCGATTCCTAGCAACAACACTTCAATTTTCTCCACAAACTAATTACTGGAATTGCAGAAAAGCGGAGAAAGACCTACACGATTTGCGAACAGAATGTTGTAAACCAGATCTGCCAGTGATACAATTCGCTCAGCCGCTATCTTCAGTACGTTTTGTTTTCATGGCAATTCGTGTATTTTTGAAATTGAAATGAACAATCTATCCTGTGCAATGGTAACAGAAAAAATAATAAATAAAAGATATTAATAAACCGGGTTTTACTATCTGAAAGGAATGTTAAATGCTTTCGCTTTATCTAACGCTAACTAAAACTAAATACGCTTCGGGGCGATCACAAAGGAGTGATTGAGTGAGTTTCGGAAACATTTCTGCCTTCGATGCATTTGCCTTCTCTATTTAGTGGTGATAGGAAAGTCAAGAATAGATTTCGCTTGTGTTCGAGCACTCGCGTGGAGGAGGCTCGCTTACGAACAAGCACTGACATTCTTTGATTTCTCAATGGTCATTAAAAAGCTGAAAATAGCCGAAAGCCTTTTAACTAGCACAAAAATCAAAGAAAAGTGAAGATATTTCGGTTTTAGGCTACAATTTATATTTTTACCAGTTGAACTGAACTCCTTGTCATGTTCGTCGAATAATTTGATCGGGAATTTCAGATAATAAACAATAACAAAGGCGTGGTTGACAAGGATTCTTTGATGTTTATATTCCAGGAAAGTTTCATGGTGTTCTATGCAATCTAGTGGACGATATGGTAGATGAGCGATTTTGTACACCCATAGTGTGAACCCAGGCCTTAAACTGCTTGAACAGGCGCTCCATCCTTCCCGTCGTCTTCCTATCGCGATTGTCGGTTTTCCTCCTGTTTTCGTGCCTGCAATGGCTACCATGCATCACCCAAGAAATTCCACATAAAGGAGGGGAGGGGGAGGGGTAAAAATACCTTCCTACGGTCAAATGCCATGTGCGAATTCCTGACCGCTAGGTCTCAATCTGCCAACATTACCTCTGGTTTTAAATATCGTTTCTGTTTAGACCACGTGACAGGTAAACCACCGACTTGTAACGTGGCCCCAGTTTTGGAAACATCCGATCTAACAGTTTCAAACGAAAAATGGCAAGTAGTTGCTTTTAGGAGTAACTTAAGAGTAACCTTGCAGCAAAAGTTCTTAGTTCCTCCTTAAGACTGAAAATCGGATGCTAACTGGAACATTTCACTTGACGCTGAGACGTTAAACGAACGTTCTTCTTTATTACCTTCTTAGGGACTTGTCCAACAACACATTAGAACACCTTCCTCCTGGAGTTTTTGTCAATAGCTCCAATCTCCAAAAGCTGTAAGTAGGATGCCTTTTCAGTGTTAACAACTCTAGATATGTTACGTAATTCTCACGGAGCTTCTTCTGTCAGCAAATATGGTTAAAAGTATTATTAATAAACTAAATTCGATTTTAAGACGACATTAAGGCTTTATGATGACGGCTACTTTGGGAGAATAATATATTCCATTTTGGGCGGAGTCAGTTTTATCGCGATCCATGTCTCTTTTTCTTTTGCGAAAAAACTATAAGCCAGAGCAGTTATATCTGTTGAACAGAATAGAAAGTCCTACTCGTCGTGAAGATTTACACGCGCGATATTTGCTTACGAAAATAATTTTGGTTTTGTAGCAAAATGTTTTAATTCGCCGCTTTTTAATCCAAAATTGCCTAATGAAACAAAATAAACTCTTTCAGTGCATCAACCTAATTATTTTTCCAGACGGGGATCGACAGAATAAATAGAATAACGTGACAATCAACGTCTTTTCCAGGCTAAAATTGGAACACAAATGACATGCAAAACAGTGCGCATTGCGAAATATTAACTGAAAAACAAACTGTTTTAAAGAAACAAAGCTTTAAAGCTTTGGCACTCACATTTTCGGCAATCTGTCAAGGCAAGTTGTTTGTAGAGATGAATCACATTGTAATAAAGGCTTTTTCAACTTTAACGGTCGGCACACAAGAGAGGACTAGTCCCTGTGACTGGTCCCCTGTAGTATGTACACGAAGGAAATAGTTGCGGGGACAAGTCCCTTGAAGGGTTTAAATTTAGGCTGCCTTAACTGAAATTCGCCGAAATGTGGAGACCAAAACTAAAGTGATCCTCAACAGTGAAACCGAATTTCTTAGATTAACCCCAAAACATTAATTAAAAAATAAATCAACTGCAAACCGGTTCATACCTCGTGCGGTCTATCAGTGAATGTTTCTTGCAATTTCAGGTTTTGGGTGAGGCTTAAAGAACTACTTTTTTTCTGCTCCCAACATAGTAAACACTAAACACCAAAGTAAACGCTGAGCATCTAAACACAAAGCTTTTATTAAATGATCCGACGGAAGAGGTGGGAGGGTGGGTGAAAGGGGAGGGTGATTAAAGTGGGAGGTTTCTCTTTCCTCATGTCCACGGGGAAGGGTCCACTCTTAGGTCGTTTTCTTAGCCGGCATTAATCTTCCAAGGAAGCTCGGCGAAAAGAAGAGGGACTTTTAAAAATGACTTCCTATTTGGAGCGATATTTGCTGACGTCATTATTTACACCCGATGAACTAATAGACATAATAGCTAAGAGCATGAAAGCTTTTATTAGTTAACGTCTGCATGTAAAATTAAAAAAAAAGGTCGAAAACTTTCTTTAAACGACCCATTTATAAGTTATGTTGTTTAGGGACATTTGTATGGCTGGCTAGCAACTCGCTCTTGAATTTTTCTCGAAATTACGGTCTAGAAACCATGTTTGGTTGGTCATTATTAGAGGACATAAATTCCATGGCCTGGAAACGTTTATCTTAAATTCCGGTGGGAAAACACAGATGGATTCGTTGACAGATTGACAAGTAACCCACCAATCAGGATTTTCCGTTTCGCGGAAAAGGGGAATTTAACAAAGAAAACTGCGCATTCGTCCTATTGGCCTTCCTCTCAACAATCCCTCCTCGTCTTTTACTGTTGTATTTCGTGATTTATACCTTTCCGCTTGCTTGTTGAATCTTTTTAATGTAAGCCAACAAGAAAATTCTCTTAAAGCATGTGCTTTTCGTCAGCCTACATTCGAAAAGCTGTTGGTTGAAAGCATAAACTACAGGTTGAAAGAGCAATGAATGAAAATAATGATAGAAGGCATAATGTAATAAATCCTGCATACTAAATTAAACGCAGGATGGCCGATTAGTTAATTGCGCTGGATTTCGAATCGGTCGCCCCTGGTTCAAATCCCACTCTGGCCACTAGCTGGAATTGTTTCTCGGCAGTCAGAGTTCAAGTCTAAGGTTGTGTTTGTATATAGCCAACTGGTCTGCCCCCGGCCAGTTGGGATACTTACGTTTTATTTTCAGTTTGTTATTTCTTTCTAAATATTTGATTTATTTACACGGCCCCACAAGCCTATGGCTTTAACACACACCGTGTATAAACATTTAATGAACCATTCCCAGCAGGGCTAGTCATCCAACAAAGCTTTTGGATTGCGACTACTTCAGCCAAAGATTTACGGAAAGAATAACTGAAGGGTCGGGATTAAGGAAATCATAAGGGAGTGTAAACTGAGTTGCAGCCAAAGTTATCTTCAGCTGCGTCTAGAACCAATTTTTACCGTGGGGTAATCAATAATAAACAATGGTGATATAGACCTGCTCAACAGTAGGTTTTAGAGGTTGATTTAACGCTCTATTTTATTATTTTATTAGAGTTAAAACTCTGCTCATTGCCTCTAATTCTCTACGGTAGGAGTCAACTTGTCTTCGTTTGGACAGTCAAGCGTTTTTTTTCTTTTGCATCTCTGAGTTGTTTCCAAGTGATGTTTGATTCTATTTTAAATTTGTCATACTAACTTCAATTACCACACAATATTTCCACACAATCAAAAGTTATCCAAAGTTATATATGGATCTATATGCGGCTCTTAAAAGAAAACGGTAACAAAAGAACAGCTTATCGGGAGTAGCACTTACGGATGATAGTCAAAACAACAACTACAATTTACAAATGGTGTTTAAACGTGGTCTTCGTTCACCCCATTTCATCTGCGTTCAAATATTGTAATTTAGACTCCACTTAGCAGTGGTTTGTACAGTGTAAATCTTCAACGTAGGTTTGGTTTAAATAATCGGGCCTAAGTGTCCAACACTGTAGCTAATTAAGAGCTTAGTTACAGCCAAGTTGTTATTATTTGTTAAAAGGAACCTAAGTAACAACCAGCTGAAGGACCTTCCTCAAGGTATCTTCGATCACAATGGAAACCTGTTTAACCTGTAAGTAAAACTATTCTTTAGCACCAAATCATCACTAACCCTGTCATCTGAACCCTCTTATATAAAGCTCCAATCCCTTGTACTGTTACAGGGGCAAATAAACATCAATCTGATCAAAACTTACAAGAGTTTATTACAACTAGGCATTCATGCGTAGTTACATACAAACCCCTTTACCGGCACCCCTGAAAGAAAGATCTGATGGCCTAGCCACTTCAGTTTATTTAATTGTAAATCCTCGCTTTACTGAAGTTGATGACTTGTTGGCAAAGGCGACTTGCAGTTTCATGGAGCATTAAATCTTGTGGAGGCTGTGAAGATTAGTTTATCTCTCATGTATGAGAATCCAGCCAAAAGGATTTAATTAAGAATCAAATGATGAGGAAACAGCGGTGGAAATTGTTTTGCGGACAAGGATTGGTACGGAGAAGTCAAACACAACGTGAACACTGATTTAAGTGAAACTGTCGCAATAAATTTCAACAATGGAGAGCTGAATTGTGTTTGGATTTCTTCAGACTTATTACTATGCAAGAAGTATGGCACCTCCTTTATAAATAATGATTTATTTCCCTTCAAAAAAAATAATTGGATATAGGTTGTATTTAGAGAAATTCAAAAATTGTATTTCGTGTTGGTCTAGAGCTTGTGATATAACGTTTCTTAGAAAATGTGCATAATCATGCTCTTCATAAAGTTATTTGTAGTTTTGATATATCGTATAATGTCTTCATTTGATATGAAGGTGTATTTTATGCGTTTTCTAAATATGTATGTGTTTGTGGGGTTCTGTTATAAAGAATGTGCTCGGCTAGGTTCCTAAGAGCATTGTGAACTTTTGGCTTTTGGAAAAGGAAGGGAGGAAACTGCTTGCGTCAAAATGAATGTCAACTTTATTACCCAGTTAAATGCAATGCCAGTAAGACAAGGATATTTCCTAGGGTATATTTGGCAGTTTAATCGCCATTAATATTCGCTTTGAATCGTTATTCATGCTAAGAATGAGGATTTTGAAGAAGATTTTTTAAACATTTAGATTTTGGCGATATAACGACTGGAGGGGAAAAAATATATTTCGTGTTGGGCGAAGTAGTGAAGCGAAGAGCGAATTAGGACAACCCATATTACAATTAACATCTCGACAAAATTAGTTGTAATGATTTTTTTCCTTTTGGGAAATTAGGTAACGATAAAAGCAAATACGTAACCCTTGGATGTACAAGGAAGTGGGGTGAGGGGGGGGGGGGAGCGTAAGGTTTTTCTTGCTTTTTTGAGATTTTTTTTTCTTCTAGCACCTACCCCATTCAGTGGCTCTATGCTTATCCCTTTGACACAATTTTGCAAAGTTTCGTGAGAATCTGTTGCTATTGGTTATGAGATATGACGTTAACTGATGAAATTGAGCCATTTTTTAATTCCTTTTTTTAAACATTTTTAATGGCAAACAAAAGTACAAGACGCCAAAATGTTTAGCATGAAAAATGTTGAACTTCCACCTTTTTTCAATAATTTCTAATTTTGAGTGAAACCCAAGATCATGGCCATCTTCGCCACTATTTTGAACAAACACCACAGGCTCCCGGCAGCGTTAAAGCCCATTTTCGTTGCCTAAGATAGTCAAAGGTAGAATCTCTTCGATAAATTGTAATAAACTAAGCCTATCTCTGATGGACTTTTGTGTCACATAAACAGTGCTCTTGTCAGTAGATTCAGGCTTTGTGCAATACGGTCAAGGCAATTCCTCTCTCACAGCTTCCTGCTTTGAATTTACAAAGCTCAAACAACTAACCTTCTTTCCCAATATAACATAATTTCCATTAGTTCACTTCATCAACCTTAGTGTTAAAAAAATAATAATGACAAGCAGCTACTGGGTAAGTTTGAGTTACCAAATGTGAAAATTTTATAAACGTGAGAATCTTTGTAGCCTAAATTAAAGCCTCGCAGTCACTGAAAAATTATTCAGGTTTCCATGGCTGACTAACAAATTGAAAATTCTCCAAGTTCTTGAAAATCTAGTGTCACCAAATATCTCCGTTAATCGTGAAATAAGCTTTCGTCGTCAACAATTCCTGTATGAAGGAAAGAAGGTACACTAAATTTTTGACTTGTGCCGCAGTTCTTTTGGGTCTGATTCTGGCATCAAAGCTACAACAACTTCAAATCAGTCTTTTCAAAGCAGTCCCCTTTCTCAAGGCGACGAGCGAAATGATGCAACAGCCAGTGGCGCATACCTACAGTCTCTTTCCAATGAAAAGAAGTCGTCGTATTGAAAGAAGTCGCCGATTTCTAAGCTCCGTATTGTTGTCAGATTAAGATGGCATTATTATGTTCAGTTAATTTTGACAGCTAGACGTTTCACAGACAGCTCCTTTTTGGGTAGAAATTAGGGCGCGGCAATGAAGAAACTAACAACGTTTTGGTACGTGATCTATCTCGTGGTCTAAATTATATATTTTAAAAGGCAACAAAGGCTATCAAATGATCCTTGTCAACCACAGTGCTTGGCGCGCATTGATTGCCCTCTAAAATTAGAATTTTCTCACAGTGAATTAAAGTCCAGCTACACCCCGCCCCCCCCCCCAAAAAAAAAAACAAAATCAAAAATAAATTGCGGCCAGCTTGGGCCTTCATTTACATTCTTGGTCTTAAAAAGTTATTCGCAGTTACATCTAGCAGGTTGCTAATAGTCTGCTATTTTTTTTCGTGAAATTTGTGAGACAACGCCACGAATCTAAGCGGTTCATCGCTCTCCTTCGCGTGGCAGTACGAAAACAGTCACGCTTACCACAGAAATCATTATTGAAGGACCTTCTTGCCAAGATTCGCTTGTATATTATATTCAAAGCCCTAGATTCGCTTGCAAATCATATTTTGCGAGCTCTCGCGTGGAGGAGGCTCGCTTACGAACAAGCACATTCTTTGATTTCTCAGTGGTCATTTTGGTCTTTATATGCGACGACCGGACTCGCTCTGCAGTGCCTGTCTGTAGGGACGGTAAAGCGAAAGCTTCAAAGCGTTCGATTTCTAAGAACAACACTTCAATTTTTAATCTCCACAAACTAATTCCTGGAATTGCAGAAAGGGAGGTGAAAGAATTACAAGGTTTGCGAACAGAAAGTTACAAATCAGATCTGCCAGTGATACAATTCGCTCAGCTATCTTTAGTACGTTTTGTTTTCCTGGCAATCCCTGTATTTTTTAAATGGAAATGAATATTCATCCTGTGCGATGAACAAAAAAAATTTGAAGCTATTAATAAAAGAGTTTCCGCTATCTGAAAGGAATGTTAAGTGTTCTCGCTTTGTCTAGTGCTAATTAAAACTAAATACGGTTAGGGGCGATAATCACAACGGCGAGATCGAGTGAGATTTGGAAACATTTCTGCCTTCTATGCATTTGCTTTCTGTGTTTTGTGGCGATGGGAAAGTCGAGAATACCTAGATTCCCTTGTAAATAACCTCTCCATAACGACCACAAAACAAACAACTACAGAATAATTGTGCTTAAAAAGTACCACAGTAATGCTGTTGCGCTGAGCAGAGGACACGAAACTTGAGGCGTGCAGTGTCGGGTACTTGGACTCACGCACACGTTGAGGAAATTGAAAAGATTCTGATCGCGAGTGGTCTGCAGATCAATACCTTTTCAAACGGCACCTCTTTTGAAATTTTTTTTTCATTCGTCTTCTAGTAAAAAGTCGTGTTTAGAGACTTAGTTTTAGTACAGTGCAAGCTTTGTTAACACTAAATGAGTTGTTTGTATGATACTTCTACGTTTATTTCTACAAAGAAAGGGGGAAGCGCCTAGACGGACGACGTATATAGACGAAACGGCTGTTCACTCTCAAAAAAGAAGAGATGGCACAAACACTCACGTTATTTAACTTATTGGCTTTCTTTTGTTGACATTTTCGCTAAAGACCTTTCGCACTTCTTTCGAGTTGTAATGTCATTGACTAACTGATTATTTTATGGTTAGATACAAGCAATTAGAATAATATTACATCACGACTGTTAAATGAATTCTCGAGTGTTTTCATATTACATCCCTACCTCCTCATAACGGCCACCTCTCTACAGCGGCCAGTAAACTCTGTCCCCTGGGTGGCCGTTGTAGAGGTTCGACTGTAATTTCGGCCTCAGGCTACAATTACAAGTTGAACTGTTGCCGTTTTGTCATATTCGCCGAGTCATTTTGGTCGCAAATTTGAGATAATAAACAATAACAAAGGCGTGGTTGACAAGGAGTCTTTAATACTTATATTCTAGGAAAGTTTGAAAGTGTTCTATGCAATCTGGAGTGTGATCTGGAGTGTGAACCAAGGCCTTAAACTGCTTGAGCAGGCGCCCCTTTCTTCCTTGCTGTCGTGTTTCCTATTGCGATTCCCGGTTTCCTCCTGTTTTCGTGCCTGCCACGCAGGCTACCATGCATCACCCAAGAAATTCCACATAAAGGAGGGGAGGGGGAGGGTGTCAAAATACCTTCCTATGGTCAAAATGCCATGTGCGAATTTCTGATTGCAAGGTTTCAACATTGCCCCTAGTTTTAAATATCGTTTCTGGTTACGACCACGTGACAGGTAAACCACTGACTAGTAACGTGGCACCAATTTTAGAAACACCCGATATTGCAGTTTCAAACGGAAAATGACGAGCAGTTGTTTTTGAGAGTAACTTAAGAGTAAAGTCAGTAAACCTTTAGCAAAAGTTCTTCATTCTTCTTTAAGTATGAAAATCAGCTGCTAACGAACATTTTACTTGATGTTGAGACATGAAACGAACGTTCTTCTTTATTGCCTTCCTAGGGACTTGTCCAACAACACATTAGAACACCTACCTGCTGGAGTTTTTATCAATAACTCTTATCTCGGAGAGCTGTAAGGGGGATGTCTTCTTAATGTTAATAACTCTAGATATGTTAAGTAATTCTCACGGAGCTGGTACTGTCAGCAAGTATTGTTAAAATTCCATTTTAAGACAACATTAAAGCTTTATAATGACGGCAACTTTGGGAGAGGATATGTTCCATATTGGGCGGAGTCCGTTTTATCGCGATCCACGTCTCTTTTGTTTTTGCTAAAAAAAAAACAAGTCAGAGCAATAATTTCTGTTGAAAAAAAAAATAGAAATTCCTACTCTTCATGAAGATTTGCACGCGCGATATTTGCTTACGAAAATAGTTTGGTTTTGTAGCAAAATGTTTGAATTCGCCGCTTTTTCAATCCAAAATTGCCTAATGAAACAAAATAAACTCTTTCAGTGCATCAACATTTTTTTCAGACGATGGGGATTGACAAAATAATAGACTAATGTGACAAATCGACGTCTTTTCCAGGCTAAAATTGGAACACAAATGATAACGCAATACAGTGCGTATTGCGAATTAATCAATTGACTTCATTTTTTTATGCATCTGTCCTCTTATTGATGATAAAGTTCGCAATAACATTGTCAAAGTGTTGTAGATCCAAGAGCCGCAAGCGAGTGTATCTACAACAAACTATTAAAAAACTGACGTCAATTTGTTTTTTACAATAACAAAAAGCTAAAACTGATTTTCAAAGGAAGGAAAGAAATGCAAGTGTCAAAAATTCGAATTTCTCAACGAACCTTCATTCCAGCGAAAACTGTTCACAAAATATCCGCTAAAACACGGCTCAGCTTAATTTTATCGACAGCAGAAATTCCCGCTCACCGCCGATTTTCATTTCTGAATCCTCAACAAACATCCTCATCCTTTCGCTCTTAGGTTGCAATGGAATCTTCAGTTTTAACCCATAAATTTTTTGATGATTTCCTCATTGAAGACTACTAGATTTGTGGTACAATTCTCGCCTCACCAAGTGCAGCGCTAAAAAGTTTGACAAAAAAAATGTTGTCGTTTTGTGAAGAAAAGTATTTTAAGTCTGAGCTTGGCCGCGTTGTCATGACAGTTTTTGAACCAATCACAAGCCAGCATTTTGAGATGACATTAACACAAAATAACGTTGTCTTAAACTCAATTAAAAGAGACCACTGGATCGCGATAAATTTGGTATATTAAAGCTGCAGAAATAGAAATTATTTGCAATAGTCACACTCCGTCTGAATTTTGTTTTCTAGTATCTGATAAACTTGTTGATGGATTGGTCTACGTTGCCAAAGGCAACTTGTCAACTTGTCTTCGTTTGGATAGTCAAGTGTTTTTGTTCTTTTTTTGTTGTTGTTCTGTTTTGTTTTGTTTTGTTTTGTTTTGTTTGTTTGTTTGTTTGTTTTTTTGCATCTCTGAGTTGTTTCCAAGTGATGTTTGATCCTATTTTTCACTTGCACTGAATACTAACTTCAATTACATTGTTCAAAAATATTTCCCCACTTAACAACCAAAGTTATATTGCAGCTCTCCTGTTAAAAGTAAACGGTAACAAACGAACAGCTTATCGGGAGTAGCACTTACGGATGATAGTCAAAACAACAGCCACACTTTACAGACGGTGTTTAAGTAAACGTGGTCTCCGTGCACCCCATTTCGCCTGCGTTCAAACAATTAGACAATTTAGACTCCACTTAGCAGTGGTTTGTACAGTGTAAACCTTCAACGTATGGTTTGTTCAAATAATCGGGCCTAAGTGTCCAAAGCTGTAGCTAATTGAGAGTTTAGTTACAGCCATTTTGTTATTATTTGTCAAAAGGGACCTAAGTAACAACCAGCTGAAGGAGCTGCCCCAAGGTGTCTTCGATCACAATGGAGGGCTGTGGCACCTGTAAGTAAAACTATTCTTTAGCACCAAATCACCACTAACCCTGTCATCTGAACCCTCTTATATAAAGATTCAAGCCTGATATGGGTTCAAGAAAATACGTGTAAGGTGACAGGGGCAAATAAACATCAATCTGATCAAAACTTACAATAATTTATTACAACTAGGCATTCATGCGTAGTTACATACAAACCCCCTTACCGGCACCCCTGAAAGAAAGATCTGATGGCCTAGCCACTACAGTTTATTTAATTGTAAATCCTCGCTTTACCGAAGTTGATGGCTTGTTGGCAAAGGCGACTTGCAATTTCATGGGGCGTGAAATCTTATAAAGGCTGTGAAGATTAGTTCATCTCTTATGTATGAGAATCCAACCAAGAGGATTTAATTAAGTGTCAAATGATGAGGAAACAGCGGTAGAAATTGTTTTACGGATAAGGATTGGTCCGGAGAAGTCAAACACAACGTGGACACTGATTTAAGTGAAACTGTCGCAATAAATGTCAACAATGGAGAGCTAAATCGTGTTTGGATTTCATCAGACTTATTACTACGCATGCCAAGAAGTATGGCACCTCGTTTATAAATAATAATTTGTTTCCCTTCAAAAAACAATGGATATCGGTTGTATTTAAAAAAATTCAAAACTTGTATTTCGTTTTGGTCTAGAGCTTGTAATAAAGTTATGATAGTAAAGTTTATAAGAAAATATGCATAATCATGCTGTTTATAAAGTTATTTATAGCTTTGTTATTTGATATGTTGTGTAATTTCTCCATTCCATACCAAGCTGGATTTTATGCGTTTTATAAATATGTAAGTGATTGTGGGGTTCTGTTATATAGAATGTGCTAGGCAAGCGTCTTTGCAAACATTCCAATATCTGTAGGAAATAAATACTACCCCCTTTGTTTCAGGGTTCACAAACAGATTTTCATAGGAGCATTGTGAACTTTTGGCTTTTAGAAAAGGAAGGGAGGAAACTGCTTGCGTCAAAATGAAAGTCAACTTTATTATCCAGTTAAATACAATGCCAGTAAGATAAGGATATTCCCTAGGGTACATTTGGCAGTTTAATCGCCATTAATATTCGCTTTGAATCCTTATTTATGCTAAGAAGGAGGATTTTAAAGAATTCTTTTTTAAACGATTAGATTTTGGCGATATTACGGCTGGTGGGGAGAAAATATATTTCGTGTTGGGCGAAGTAATGAAGCGAAGAGCGAATTAGGACAAGCCATGTTACAATTAACATCTCCGAAAATAGTTGTAATGATTTTTTTTCCCTTCTGGGAATTAGGTAACAATAAAAGCAAATACGTAACCCTTGGATGTACAAAGAAGTGAGGTGACGGGGGGGGGGGGGGGCATAAGGCTTAAGGCACCTATCGCTTTCAGTGATTGTATGCTTATCCCTTTGACACAATTTTGCAAAGTTTTGCTGGTTATGAGATATAACGTTATAAATAACATGAACTTGAGCAATTTTTTAATTTTTTTTCACATTTTTAATGGCAAACAAAAGTACAAGACGCCAAAATGTTTAGCTGAAAAATGTTGAACTTCCGCCTTTTTTCATAATTTCTAATTTTGAGTGAAACCCCAAGATCATGGCCATCTTCGCCACTATTTTGAATAAAAGCCACAGATTTCTGCAACGCTAAAACCCATATTCTTTACCTATGATAATCAAAGGTAGAATTTCTTCGATATATTGTAATAGTCTAAGCCTATCTCTGATGGACTTTTGTGACACATTAAACAGTGGCTCTTTTATTAGAGTCAGACTTTCTGCAATACGGTCAAGGCAATTTCCTCTCTCACGGCTTCCTGCTTTGAATTTCCAAAGCTCAAACAACATCACCTTCTTTCCCAATATAACATAATTTCCATTTGTCCACTTCAACATCCTAAGTGTTAAAAAAGTAATAATAATGTAGTTAAAAAGGGTGACGGGCCTGCGCGGCTCCCACGCGCGTATGTAGCCTTTTAAAATGGCTTAAAAATTTAAGCCAGAAGTTGTAACTGCAGTTTTCATTTGTGATCCTCTTTTTAGTGTCTAAAAGAGTAACAGGCCTGCGCGCCTCCTGCGCACGTGTTTTAGCCTTTCTAGAGTTTTGCTCTCACGAGTATATCTTTGAGGGAACGCCCTCTTTTGTACGATATTAGGGGCAGTTCCTTGAAAATGTCGTTTAGCAATGGTTGCTGTGTTATGAAATGCCAGCTGTTCATGAGTATTGGTTTTATGTTAGGCATTTCTGGGTCAAACATCGTTACAAAGGGCAAGATTTTCTTTTCTTGTTTTTGTTTTTGTCGGAGGTTTTGATTCCTGTCTTCAAAAGTAACTTCTGAGAGGGTTGTTTGAATAACGTTTTCTGGGTATCGTCTCTCAAGAAGATGTGTTCTGAAGTTTGTGACGCTCTCTTCAAATAACGTTTTATAAGAGTTAGTTCTGAGTAGTCTTAGAGCCTCTCCTTTGATGAAGCCTCTTTTCACTCCTGGTGGATGGCAGTAGAAGTATCGTATAGTTAAGTATTATATTATACCTAATTAATTACACGACCCACGAGCATTATGCTTTAAATTTTTATCGTGTTTAAATAAAAAATGTTTTGATGATGATGATGATGATGATGATGAGGTTGAAAAATGGGTTTACTGAAATGTCAGGCAGCGGGCTTAAAATGGGTGCGTACATGTCCAGAGGGAGAAGATGTCGTCAATGAATCGTTTCCAGACGAGCGGTTTTAAAGCGCTTTGATTTAAAATCTCTGTTTCTACCTTAGCCATGAAAATATTGGCGAAAGCAACTGCCATTTTGGTGCCCATGGCAGTCCCATGTATTTTTGTAGGTAGTTTTTCCCATTAAATTAGAAGGAGTTCTCCGCTAGGATAAGTTTGAGCGCTCTTTGCAGTAGTCGTGTAGGGATAGGAGGTTCGTTTCTGTGGAAAGCTTCGTATGCGTTGCATACTATGTTTATTCCCTCCTCTTGTGGGATATTTGTATATAAGCTCGTAGCAAGAATTGTGTTTTCTGGTACCTTAGTTTTCTCTAAGAAATTGATGAAGTTTGTCGTGTCTTTCAGATATGACTCTTGTTGTTGTGCTATAGGCTGAAGGAGTTTATCGACGAATGAGGATAGTCCCTCTGTAGGGCCGTCACACCCTGATATAGGTCTCCCGACTGGGTTCGGTTTGTGTATTTATGTTAGGGTGTAGAATATTGGAATACGGGGAGGTTGTGGTGTTTGACAAAGCCATGTTTTGGTCATTTCATCTCAGTATGTGGTTTCCAAGATAGAGGTCGCTTATAACCATAGGATTCACGAGAGGTCTGTAGTGTTCTCTGTTATCTAGCTGGTTGACCTTCTTTAATTTTGTCCTCAATGTTTAGAACTACAGTTGTAGTTCCTTTGTCAACTTTTTAAAATTTATTGTTGGTGTCACGTTTTAGGGCGATAAGTGCGTCACGTTCAGCGGGATTAAGATTATCCTTTGGATTTTTGAGTTCTAGTTCTGGGAGTTGAATTTTGACCTCTTCTAAGTAGCTTTCAAGGGCTACAGATGGTTGTACTGGTGGTTTCCATGTAGATTTAACGTGGAAAGGATGAGGTTCTGTGTTTTCCCCGTGAAAAATGTATTGGAGACGCATTCTTTTCGCGAAATGAACGAAGTCATGCAAGAGTTGTTTTTTTAATTTGCATCTCGTTTGTCACGGGTGTGGGAATGTATTTCAGCCCTTTCGCCAGTAAGTTAATCTGGTCATTTGTAAGCTTTTTCTCCGAGAAGCTTTTGATGTGTTTTTTGTTTGCATCTAAACGTGTTTTTAATTCTTTTTTGTGTTTGGTTTTTCTGCGTTCTTTTCGCCTATTTGTTGAGCTGACCTTGGTTGGCGTTTTTGCCTTTTCTTTAAGTGAATTGATTTTTGTTGGCTTTTTTGTCGCCTCTTTGAGTAAACTGATTTTTGTTGGCTTTGTTGATTTTCCTTTAATTGAGTTTGCTTTGAATGGTTTCTTAGAGGACCCGTATTCGTATTGGGACTCAGAAAAGAGACATGTATACTGTTCAACATGTTTATTCTGAATGTCGTCTAGTTTTGACATCATTTCGCCGAACTCTGAAATTTTCTTGGTGATGCTTTCGCCTACCTTATGTACACGCTCAAGAGTAACATTGTTCTCACTAGGCGCCGAGTGCGTTAACTTCTTGAAATGTGGTTTCTTATTTACAACAGTGCTTGAGTTCTTTCTAGGAGCTTTTGGCGTCTTGCCTTATTTGATTTGAATTCTCAAACAATCGATCTCTCTGTAGTGAAAACGCGTAAGAGCTTTAACGAATTCCTGTTGCGCAGTTTTGCGAATTCGTTTAATTAATGTCTGTTTATTTTCATCGTCCGCATTAATGCGAGCCTTTGCCCTGTATTGCAGGGAAGACGGGCAGGTTCCTTTTTCCGTATGTCGTTTAAGCAATTTAATGATTGAATTTTACCTGTTCCCACCCCCCCGGGGGACCTTCGGTCCCGGGGGTGGGGAATTGTTTGAAACCGTCTTGTCCCTGGGGGAGGGGGGTGGGGCAAATCGAAAATAACTTCTTGTTGTTCTTGTGAAGTACGTCACTTCTCGGTTGACCCCGGACCGCGTGGAGAAGACAGTCTATTTCCAGGGAGAATCTCTAGAATTCGTAGCAGACTGGTTAGAGAACAATAATCGATATCTCTGAAAATTAAAATCTGTATTCGAAGGTACTTTTATTTTAAATTGTTAAACGAATGTGCGTTTTATGCGTACTCGAATGGATGGCGTTCGTCACAAACAAAGAAATATTTAATATTTCTTCAGCATATTTATGTATATACTGACTAAACGAGGGGGTCAGTTGCTAAAGAAATTGTGGTGCTGCGTCGGTGGGGACGTGAAACACAAAATTTGGATTTATCAACTGAGTTGATAAGGTAGATTGGCCACCGTAAAGAGATTGAAAGCTGATGTTACGAGCGTTAGCCGTTCGTCAGAGCGAATCAAGAAATTGTGGGTTACACTTCGTTTATATGGAGAGTGGTAGAGCTACGCTTTTGGTAGGAACATGGCAACGTGGAGCTGAAGAATAAATTAGTTGAATGAAAAGCGTTCGTTGATACCGCCTCCATTCACAGCCTCCACTGATTTCATTCAAACGCGACAAAAACATAGGAAACTTTCTAGTTAGAAATGTACTTAAATCTGATGATCAACCGGGTACTTTTAAATGCGCGCGCAGACGATGCAACACTTGTCCTTTCATTCACAATGCGGACAAAATAACAGGACCCAAGCGAACGATTAAAATCATCGATCACTTTACATGCACCTCCGCAAATGTTATCTATTGTATAACATGCACTTTATGCAAAAAGATTTACATTGGCGGAACAGGGAGGAGACTCGGCGACCGTTTCCGCAAACACCTACGAGAGGTTGAAAGAAATGACAAGGACGCATCCAAACCAGTCGCCCGACATTTCAATCTCCCTAATCATTCTAGCCAACACTATGACGATCTGCGGCCTTTCCCTACACCAGGGTAACACGGAGAGCCGTAAAACCCGAGAACAAAAATTGATTTTTCAAATCGGCACACTTAATCCCCATGGTATCAACGAACGCTTTTCATTCAACTAATTTATTCTTGTTTTTCGCGTTGCCATGTTCCTACCAATAGCGTAGCTCCACCACTCTCCATATAAACGAAGTGTAACCCACAATTCCTTGATTCGCTCTGACGAAGGGCTAACGCTAGCTTTCAATCTCTTTACGGTGGCCAATCTACCTTACCAACTCAGTTGATAAATCCAAATTTTGTATACTAACTAAAGACGACTTAAATGGGTGACTCTACATGAAAACGGATACACGGCTTTATATTAAACAGAGGTCTCAGTCCAGTGTTCATTCTTATGAAACAAGCTAAGAAAAACCCCTTTAAAATGCTGCCATCAATTTGTTCACGGGTCTCTTGTGCGTATGTGCTATATTTAGAATAAATCACGTGGCGAAGACCATTTCTTTACTCACTAGCCGTATGCCAGTGCGGTTAGAGGTTTTTCTTCAGTTTCCTTTTTCAGATATAGTGTTCATGTCAGTTATTACTTTATTACTTCGTTCAAGAAACTCTAGGAAAGCGTTCAAGTTCTTGCCAAAACGTCTAGTTTCGCTATTGTACGGAAATCAATTTCGCCATCTATGTTTTGTACACAAAACAACGTATTCGTGGTCGATGAGGAGTCCCGGGGGTGGGGAATTGTCTCTTTCTGCGTGCCCGGGGGTGGGGAATAGACCGTCAAGTGAGAACAAAATTGCAAATCCCCAGGGGTATACCCGGGGGGATGGTAACAGGTAGAATTGAACCATGCATTAATTGCTTTTTCTGCGTGTTCAATTCTTTCTTCGGCGGACTGGCTTTAGCTACTGACTAAGTCTGAGTTACCAAATGTGAAAATTTCATAAACATGAAAACCATTTAAGCCTCGCAATCACTGAAAAATTATTCAGGCTTGCATTCTTAACTAACAAATTGAAAAGTCTCCTAGTTCGTGAAAATCTAGTGTTGCGAAATATCTCCCTTCATCGTGAAATGAGCTATCCAGCCGTCAACAATTCCTGTATGAAGGAAAGAAGGTACACTAAATTTTTGGCATGTGCTGCAGTTATTTTGGGTCTATTTCTAGCATCAAAGCTACAATGACTTCAAATCAGTCTTTTTTAAAGCGGTCCCCCTTCTCAAGGTAACGCGCTAGATGAGGCAACAGCCAATAGCGCATGCGTACAGTCTGTTCCCAGTGGAAAGAAGTCGTCGTCCTGAAAGAAGTAGCTGATTCCTAAGCTTCGTATTGTTGTCAGCTTAGATGGCATTATCTTAAATGGGTGGTGGCTTTAGCTACTGACTAAGTCTGAGTTACCAAATCTGAAAATTTCATAAACATGAAAACCATTTAAGCCTCGCAGTCACTGAGAAATTATTCAGGCTTGCATGGCTAACTAAATTATTAAAAAGTCTCCAAGTTCGTGAAAATCTAGTGTCGCAAAATATCTCCCTTCATCGTGAAATGAGCTATCCGGCCGTCAACAATTCCTGTATGAAGGAAAGAAGGTACGCTAAATTTTTGGCATTTGCCGCAGTTATTTTGGGTCTATTTCTAGCATCAGAGCTACAATGACTTCAAATCAGTCTTTTTTAAAGCGGTCCCCCTTCTCAAGGTGACGCGCGAGATGAGGCAACAGCCAATAGCGCATGCGTACAGTCTGTTCCCAGTGGAAAGAAGTCGTCGTCCTGAAAGAAGTGGCTGATTCCTAAGCTTCGTATTGTTGTCAGCTTAGATGGCATTATTATGTTCAGTTAATTTTGACAGGTAGACGTTTCACAGACAGCTCCTTTTCGGGTGGTAGTTAGGGCGAAGAAACATTTTGGCCACGTGAACTATCACTTGGTCTAAATTATATGTTTTAAAAGGCAAAAAAGGGCATTACATGATCCTTGTCAACCACAGTGCTTTGCGAGCATTGAGTGAGAAATCCGCCATTTTCGGTGCCATCTGAAATCAGGATTTTCTCACAGTGAATTGAAGTCCGGCTACATCCCCGCCCAAAAAAAAGTTTGGGCCTTCATTGACATTCTTGGTCTTAAATTAAAAAGTTAATCGCGGTTACATCTGGCCGGTTGTTAATATGCTGTCTGCTATTTATCTCACGAAATCTGTGAGACAACGCCAGGAATCTAAGAGGCTCATCGCTCTCCTTTGCGTGGCAGTACCAAAACAGTCAAGCTTATCAAAGAAATCATTACTCAAGGACCTTTTGACTAGATTCGCTTGTAAATCATATTAAAGGTCCTAGATTTGCTTGTAAATCATATTCTACGAGCACTCGCGTGGAGGAGGCTCGCTTACGAACAAGCACATTCTTTGATTTCTCAGATGTCATTAAAAAGCCTCAAGCAAAATATATCCCATAGATTGAAGTAAAGGTCAAGCTTCTTATTCGCTGATATTTTACGTCATTACGGGCGCGTTCTTCACAGGCTGAAATGTTTTGGTCTTTATATGCGACGACCGGACTCGTTCGGCAGTGCCTGTCTGTAGGGACGGTAAAGCGAAATCTTCAAAGCCTTCGATTCGACATTTCAATTTTCTCCACAAACTAATTCCTGGAATTGCAGAAAAGGAGGAGAAAAAATTGCAAGGTTTGCAAATATATAGTTATAAATCAGATCTACCATTGATACAATTCGCTCAGGTATCTTCAGTACGAAATTGAAATTGAAATGAATATTTATCCCGAGCGATGATAACAAAAAATATATATATATTAACAGCTCTCTTTACGAAAATAGTCTAACTTTTTTTTTTCACGGGACCTTCCAGAACATTCTCTAGAACTCTCCAGAACACTGTAGTATGCTGAGTCATTTACAGAATTATGTTATCTTATAGTAAGCAGTTATGTAATGTTGCTAAAATAGATTTCTTAGAAGTTTCTAGAACATGCTATGATAAGTATATAAGTAAGCCGCTGTCAGTTTATTCAAGCAGTTCTGAGAAGCGGTTTTCAGAGCAGTGTGAGCAGTAAGAGTTTGTTGCTGTGGCTGTGTGCCGGATTTAGTAAAGTGGCTGTGTGGTGAGCTGTGTGCTGTGGATAAAGAAGAGTCTGTGTGACATAGAAGTGTTGTAAGCTGTGAAGACTACTTCAGTTTGGAATAAACCCACTTGTTGCTGTTACCGACAACCCTGCGTTTTGTCTGCAAACGAACCACTTCTTTAACGAAACTCGTAACAGCGATAGATAAAAGAATTTCTACTTTCTGAAAAAAAAAAGTTAATTGTTCTCGCTTTATCTAGCGTTAATTAAAACTAAATACGGTTCGGGACGATAATCACAACCGCGTGATCCAGTAAAATTTGGAAACATTTCTGCCTTTGATGAATTTGCTTTCTGTGTTTTGTGGCGATGGGAAAGTCGAGAATAACTAGATTCCCTTGTAAATCATATTCTGCGAGCAGTCGCGTGGAGGGGGCTCGCTCACGAACAAGCACATTCTTTGATTTCTCAGTAGCTCTCAGTGGTCATTAAAAAGCCGCCATAAATGCGATGAAAATAATAACTGAAAGCCCTTTTACTGGCACAAAAATAAAAAAAAACAAGAAGTACAGTCGAACCTCCACTTACGGCCACCTTCCCACAACGGCTACCTCTGTGCAACGGCCAATTTTTTTCGTGCCAGCGGAAGATCCATACATTTGCTTTTATTTCAAACCTCCCTACAATGGCCACCTGTCAACAACGGTAACGGCCAGTAAAACGTGTCCTCAACTCCCCGCAAATAACCTCTTCAAAACGGCCACGAAACAAACAATTGCAGAATAATTGTGCTTAAAAAGTACCACAGTAATGCTGTTGCGCTGAGCAGAGAATCAGCAGAGGACACGAAACTTGAGGCGTGCAGTGTCGGGTACTTGGACTCACGCACACGTTGAGGAAATTGAAAAGATTCTGATCGCGAGTGGTCTGCAGATCAATACCTTTTCAAACGGCACCTCTTTTGAATTTTTTTTTTCATTCGTCTTCCAGTAAAAAGTCGTATTTAGAGACTTAGTTTTAGTACAGTGCAAACTGTGTTAACACTAAATGAGTTGTTTGTATGGTACTTCTACCTTTATTTCTACAAAGAACGGGGGAAACGCCTAGACGGACGACGTATAATGACGAAACGGGCTGTTCACTCTCAAAAAACAAGAGATGGCACAAACACTCACGTTATTTAACTTATTGGCTTTGTTTTGTTGACATTTTCGCTAAAGATCTTTCGCACTTCTTTCGAGTTGTAATGTCATTGACTAACACTGATTATTTTATGGTTAGATACAAGCAATTAGAATAATATTATATAACGACTGTTTTAAAAATTAATTCTCGAGTGGTGTCACATTACATCCCTACCTCCCCATAACGGCCACCTCTCTACAGCGGCCAGTAAACTCTGTCCCCTGGGTGGCCGTTGTAGAGGTTCGACTGTAATTTCGGCCTCAGGCTACAATTACCAGTTGAACTGTTGCCGTTTTGTCATGTTCGACGACTCATTTGGTCGCAAACTTCAGATAATAAACAATAACAAAGGCGTGGTTGACAAGGAGTCTTTAATAAATATATTCTAGGAAAGTTTGAAAGTGTTCTATGCAATCTGGAGTGTGATCTGGAGTGTGAACCAAGGCCTTAAACTGCTTGAACAGGCGCCCCTCTCTTCCTTCCTGTCCTGTTTCCTATTGCGATTCCCGGCTTCCTCCTGTTTCCGTGCCTGCCACGCAGGCTACCATGCATCACCCAAGAAATTCCACATAAAGGAGGGGAGGGGGAGGGTGTCAAAATACCTTCCTATGGTCAAAATGCCAGGTGCGAATTTCTGATTGCTAGGTCTCAACATTGCCCCTGGTTTTAAATATCGTTTCTGGTTACGCATTAAAAAACTGACGTCAATTTGTTTTTTACAATAACAAAAAGCCAAAACTGATTTTCAAAGGAAGGAAAGAAATGCAAGAGTCAAAAATTCGAATTTCTCAACTAACCTTCATTCCAGCGAAAACTGTTCACAAAATAATACGCTAAAACACGGTTCAGCTTACTTTCATCGACAGCACAAATTCCCGCTCACCGCCGATTTTCATTTCTGAATCCTCAACAAACATTCTTATCCTTTCGCTCTTAGGTTGCAATGGAATCTTTAGTTTTAACCCATAAATTTTAGATGATTTCCTCATTGAAGACTACTAGATTTGTGGTACAATTCTCGCCTCACCAAGTGCAGCGCTAAAAAGTTTGACAAAACTTTTGCTGATTGCGTTAGCTTTACGTGCTTTATCCGTCTCTACTCGTATTGACAATTAAAATTAGCCAATCAGCGCGCGAGAATACGCTCAGTTATTGTAAAAATATAAACTGAAAGACAAACTGTCTTAAAGAAACAAAGGTTTAAAGCTTTAGCACTAACATTTTCGGCAATCTGTCAAGGTAAGTTGTTTGTAGGGGTGAATCAGATTGTAATAAAGCTTCTTTAACTATATGACTGAGCAAAAACTAAAATGTTGTCGTTTTGTGAAGAAAAGTATTTTAAGTCTGACCTTGGCCGCGTTGTCGTGATAGTTTTTGAACCAATCACAAGCCAGCATTTTGAGATGACATTATCACAAAATAACGTTGTCTTAAACGCAATCAAAAGAGACCACTAGATCGCGATAAATTTGGTGTATTAAAGCTGCAGAAATAGAAATTATTTGCAATAGTTACACTCCGTCTGAATTTTGTTTTCTAGTATCTGATAAACTTGTTGATGGTTTGGTCTACGTAGCCTAAGGCTGATTAACGAAGTAGTTTTCTTTCAACGAAAACATGGGAGCAATTATGAGAAAGATGTTTTAATCAGTTAATGACACAGGCGGCTCGGAAAAAATCCGAGTTTTCCCAACAGGAGTCGAACCTATGACCTTCTGGTTACTAGTCCAGATGCTCTACCACTGAGCTACAGGGGACTCGGGGGAGCCATTAACGTAGTTTAATGGCCTTAGCTCCCACGAGTCTCCTGTAGCTCAGTGGTAGAGCATCTGGACTAGTAACCAGAAGGTCATAGGTTCGACTCCTGTTGGGAAAACTCGGATTTTTTTTCCAAGCCGCCTGTGTCATTAACTGATTAAAACATCGTTCTCATTAATATTCACCAGGCTTAAAATTCACCATCACATTTATATCGTGGGAGCAATTAGTTATCAATCAGCTTAAGTAATTTTCAACAGATGGGTCCATTTTATTTTTCACAAACTTTGGATGCCATTCGTTTGGCATATCTTGCCAAAAAAGCATTAACCACACAATATAATACGAGATTATATCAAAATACGATTTTGAATTACATGTAATGCTGCCTTGTAGATGTCCACTTTTCCAATACAGGAAAAAAAATGACTTGTTTAGGTGCAAGCGATAACCGTCGCTTGTTGGTAGAATTGAAAAAAAATTATGGTCTGTTGATTCCTGAAGATTCTCATTAATGGACATGTCGCGCTTTTTTTTTATTTGAACGAGGCCAGTTAATGAATTTACCAAGGAAATATATTAAACCTTTATAATGCTGGAGAGGGTTGGCATATCTGCCCAACACGGCTTCAAAAGAAGTGTATGTTTGCTACTGACGAAATCTACACGGAAGTGCAAGAGTACGTAATGAGATTTGCGACTGGAATCAAGATTCGTCTTTTCCCTCCCCTTGCGCTTGTTAAAAAATTCTCTGGCGCTCGACGATATAAACAGGCTTTGGGTGAGGTTTAAAGAACTTTTTTTTTTCTGCTCCCGACATAGTAAACACTAAACACTAAAGTAAACGCTGAGCATCTAAACACAAAGCATTTGTTGAATGATAGATACGCCGGAGGAGGTGAGAGGGTCCATGGGGGTGGATCCACTGTTAGGTCATTTTCTTAGCCGGCATTTATCATCCAAGGAGCTCGGCGAAAAGAAGAGTGACTTTTAAAAACGACTTTCTATCTGGAGCGATATTTGCTGAGGTCATTATTTACACCCGATGAATTAATAAACATAATAGCTAAGAGCGTGAAAAATTTTATTAGATAACATCTGCTTGCAAAATTTTAAAGAAAACGAAAGATCAAAACTTTCTTTAAACGACCCATTTAAAACTTATGTTGTTAGGGACGTTTGTATGGCTGGCTAGCAACTCGCTCTCGTATTTTTCTCGAAAACGTGGTCTGGAAACCGTGGTCGGTTGGTCATCACTACAGGACATAACTTCCTTGGCCTGAAAACTTTTGTCTTAAATTCCGCTGAGAAACATAAATGGCGTTGTTGACGGATTGACAGGTTACCCACTAATCAGAATTTTCCGTTTCTCAGAAACGGGGAATTCAACTAACAAAGAGAACTCTGCATTCGTCCTATTGGCGTCCCTCTCAACAATCCCTCCTCGTTTTTACCGTTGTATTTCGTGATTTATACCTTTCCGCTCGCGTATTGAATCTTTTAAAGTAAGCCAAAAAAAATTCTCTTAAAGCATGTGCTTTTCGTCAGTCTACATTCGAAGCGCTATTGGTTGAAAGCATAAATTACATGTTGAAAGAGGAATGGATGAAAAGAATGATAGAAGGCATAATGTACTATGTGCTGCATACTAAATTGAACACATTCATGGCCGGGTTGTAGATTGCGCTGGATTTCAAATCGGTCACCCCAGGTTCAAATCCCGCCCTGGCCACTAGCTGGAATTGTTTCTCGGCAGTCAGAGTTCAACTCTAACGCTGTGTTTGTAGATAGTTAACTGGTCTGTCTCCGTATATAAACATTTAATTAACCATTCTCAGCAGGGCTAGTCATCCAACGAAGCTGTAGGTTTGCGACTACTTCAGCCGAAGATTTACGGAAAGAATGAGGGTCGGGATTAAGGAAATCATAAGGAAGTGTAAACTGAGTTGCAGCCTAAGTTATTTTAAGCTGCGTCAAGAACAAATTATGCCGTGGACTCATCAAGAATAAACAATGGTGATATAAACCTGATCAAGAGTAGGTTTTAGACGTTGCCTCTACTTCTCTACCTTAGGAGTCAACTTGCCTTCGTTTGGATAGTCGTGTGTTTTTTGCATCTCTGAGTTGTTTCCAAGTGATGTTTGGTCCTATTTTCAATTTGCCATACTAACTTCAATTACATTTTTCAAAAATATTTCCACACAACGAAAAGTTTTCCAAACTTGTATATGCAGCTCTTTTGTTAAAAGAAAACGATAACAAAAGAACAGCTTATCGGGAGTCGCACTTACGGATGATAGTCACACAGATGGTGTTTAAACGTCGTCTCGGCCGTGCAGCCCACTTCATCTGCGTTCAAATATTGCAATTTAGACTCCACTTAGCAGTGGTTTGTACAGTGTAAATCTTCAACGTAGGTTTTGTTTAAATAATCGAGCCTAAGTGTCCAACGCTGTAGCTAAATAAATAAGAGTTTACTTACAGCCAAGTCGTTGTTATTTGTTAAAAGGAACCTAAGTAACAACCAGCTAAAGGACCTGCCCCAAGGTGTCTTCGATCACAATGGAAACTTGTTTAACCTGTAAGTAAAATTATTCTTTAGCACCAATTCACCACTAACCCTGTCATCTGAACCCTCTTTTATAAAACTTCAAGCTTGTTATGGGTTTACAAAAAAACTTGTAAGGTGACAGGGGCAAATAAACACCAATCTGATCAAAACGTACAATAATTTAATACAACTAGGCATTCATGCTTAGTTACCTAGAAACTGCTTACCGGCCCCCTGAAAGAGATCTGATGGCCTAGCCACTACAGTTTATTTAATTGTAAACCTTCGCTTTACCGAAGTTGATGACTTGTTGGCAAAGGCGACTTGCAACTTCATGGGGCATTAAATCTTATGGAGACTGTGAAGATTGGTTTTTCTCTTATGTATGAGAATCCAACAAAGAGGATTTAATTAAGAATCAAATGATGAGGAAACAGCGGTGGAAATTCCAGAGAAGACTAACACAACGTGGACAAACTGTCGCAATAAATGTCAACAATGGAGAGCTAAATCGTGTTTGGATTTCTTCAGACTTATTACTATGCAAGAAGTTAATGGCACCTCGTTTATAAAAACAATTGATCTCCCTTCAATAAATATTTGGATATGGGTTGTATTTAGAAAAAATTCAAAACATTGAATTTCGTTTTTCTCTAGAGCTTGTAGTAAGGTTATGAATAGTTAAACGTTTCTTAGAAAATGTGCATAATTATGCTGTTTATAAAGTTATTTATAGCCTTGAGGTATCGCATAATGTCTCCATTCGATATGAAGGTGTATTTTATGCGTTTTCTAAATATGTATGTGTTCGTGGGGTCTGTTATATATATAGAAAGTGCTAGGCAAGCGTCTTTGCAAACATTCCCATATCTTTAGGAAATAAATACCATCCCCTTGATAGAGGGTTCACAAACAGATTTTCATGAGAGCATTTTGGCTCGTGTTGGTCTAGAGCTTGTGGTAAAGTTATGGTAGTAAAGTTTCTTAGAAAATGTACATAATTATGCTATTTCTAAAGTTATTTATAGCTTTGATACATCGTATAATGTCTCCATTCGATATGAAGGTGTGTTTTATGCGTTTTCTCAATATGTCATGTGTTTGTGGGGTTCTGTTGTATAAAATGTGCTTAAAGCAAGCGTCTTTGCAAACATTCCCATATCTGAAGGAAAAAACCCTTGGTAGAGGGTCCGCAAACAGATTTTCATAAGAGCATTGCGAACTTTCGGCTTTTAGGAAAGGAAGGGAGGAAACTGCTTGCGTCAAAATGAATTTCAACTTTATTACTCAGTCAAAAACAAAGCCAGTAAGACAAAGATACTTCTTGGGTATATTTGCCAGTTTTAACGCCATAAATATTCGCTTTGATTCCTTATTCATGCTAAGAATAAGGATTTTAAAGAAGATTTTTCAAACGATTAGTTTTTGGCGAAATTACGACTTGAGGGAAGAAAATATATTTCGTGTTGGGCGAATTACTGAAGCGAAGAGCGAATTAAACGTAGGACAACCCTTATTACCATTAACATCTCGAGAAAATGGTCGTAATTATCTTTTTCCTTTTGGGAAATTAGGTAACGATAAAAGCAAATACGTAACCCTTGGGTATGCAAGAAAGTGGGGTGGGAGAGAGGGGGGGGGGAAGCGTAAGATTTTTCTTACTTTTTTTGAGATGAGTAGTAAATTCCGCCCGTATGGGGACGTTTGCCTCGTTTTGATGTGAGGATGACGTCATAACCGGAACCGGAAGTCAGGTATGTTTAGGATGGGAAACCGCTGACCAGGTGGAAAAAAAAGGATCGTGGGCTCATACAACCGGAAGTCACGTGTTTTAGGATGGGAAACCGCTGGCGAGTGTGAAAAAGGGATCGTGGGCTCAAGGGGAAGTAAAACCGCTGAGAAAACGCGGGCTCCAAGTCCAAAGTCCAATTTGGGGAACGGGGGTAACCGGAAAACAAGACAAAATGAATAAATCATGTTTTATTGATTTGTTTTACAATAACTGTGGTTTTCCTTTGAGTTCCTATTTGATATGAGGGTTCCTTTTATGATGAGTGTTCAGTTACTGGTATCCATAGGGGTAAGTCTTGAAGGTGTTGTGATCAATGACTCGTTTGTCATACACCAGCTTGTACCATTTATGTTGGGGTTCAGTGAGCAAGGTGTAGTTTGTTGGGTTGCGAACAATTTGATGGGTTTTTGTTACTTGTATTTCCCGTGGTTTGGGAAGGGGTTTCTGGATTTCGTCCTTGACATTCTGACGCATGACGTCATAATTGAGCTGGGTGTGTCCTTCGCTGTTGAGTCGGAAGCCTCTGACCTTGCATTCCACTTTTCCTTTATTCGTAGTATACCCATAGTTCTTGGGTCCTCCACTGACAAATTCTTGAATGTATTCTTTATCATCTAATTCGGAGGCGAAGTCCCCAAGATAGGAACCCAATACAGGTTTGAATTGAGTGGGTGTTTCCTCCAGGTAGATGACGGAGTCGGTGTCAAAGTAGAGGACTCTTTCCCCTAAGCGTTCCAGGGCGTCATACAATTTAAGGCGGGCGTGGCAGGTGGTGAAGCAGGCCACAAAAATGTTGAGGTTGGGTGAGACGCGGATGTCCTCTTTTTGTTTTTGGTAGTGGATCTCCACAGTTTGTTCATTGATAACTGCGACGTGACGTACGTCTAAGGCATCGCTATCCAAAAACTGGTGGAAGGCATGAGGATCATCAAAGGCTTGAATTTGGGTCTTGTTGAGGCGTTGTCCAAACTTACCCCACATGGAGTTGAGCATGAGCTTAGCTAGGGTACGCAGGCCCGGGTTGTATTCGATCTTGTGGTACTCCAACTGGATGCCTTCATGCAGTAAGTACTGTTCGATGTAACGTTGCTTTTCTTCTTCTGTCATGTTGTTCTTAGGCCACCCACTAGCTTCTTGTTTGATTTTCAACCAGGTGTTGACATAATCGGCGAAGAGGCCCTCACAGGTTTCTTTAAAATGCCAGGCTTCATAGATGTATTGGACTTGGTACCCGAGCTCCACGGCTTTATACAGTTCTGGGGTACACCAAGTACTTGTGAGGGCGCGTTGTTCGTCGGTGTGAGGGCAATGATAGGATCTGTCCAAAAGAGGTTTGTCCATTTCTTCTTCCACACAACGGGCACAGAGTGGAAAGAGCAGTTTGTTGTCATGACGGTAAGGCAGCACGGGATGGTACAATTCACGGGGAGGCAGGACTTTGCATTGAATGAGGCCAAAGTACTGGTGTATGTCCGTGTGACCCGGTTCATAAGAGATGGTGGGATGTCCTTTGGGGTAGGTGGACTTCTTGTTGACCCACGGGTACAAGGAGGTGACATCAATGTAGTGAATTTTTTGGCCAGGGGTAATATGATGGTAGAGTTTGATGGCATTGGTACGACCTCCACAGAAAGCATCCCGAGGTTCAAGAGGTTGGATAAAGTTGAGTTCCCGGACGAAGGAGTCGATCTCTGGGTGGGTGTCTCGGAGGTGGTCCCATTGACATCCCCACATTTGAATGACGTTGTACCCTTGGTCGGTAAGCTTTTGGACTTTGTTTTGGGTGACGTCATAGAGGTCCTGCATGGTTCGATCATAGTTGCGGGGATGTTTTTCGTAGCGATGGGGATAACAGGTAGGGCATCCGTGGGTGAAACAGCCTTGAAATTCGTAGACGGTGTGGGTGTCGGGGCAATAACCATCCACATAGATCTTGGTCCCCGGGATCTTATACTCGCCTTGATTTCGGACATGTTGGATGTATTGGTGATGATGATGAGGCTCTGGATTGGCACTGGCCAGTAGATTGTCGGGGTTGAGATCTTGGAGGGCGCGTTGACGTAGTTGGTGATCGCACCAGGTTAACCATTGAAGGGCTGGGATGGACTGGTTGATGTTGTTATTTCTCCATCCCTTCTGACCGGCGGGTTCGCTGGCAATACTGTTGGGGATCATCCGGTTCATACGTAAATCTCGATTACAAGCGGAGGCAATGGTGACGTGATCGAAGGGATTGAAGCCTGTTAAGTCTTCAAACATGCGTTTGAAAGTCAGACATCCTTGTTTGAGGAGTCGTACATCGGAGCTGCAATAGGCCAACAACTCTTCTTGAAAATGAAACACCACACCCTGGTCGCGTTGTTGTTGATGCCAGGTTTCAAAGGCTTGTCTTCCTTCGAGTGACATGCTCTCAGGCATGTAGTAATCGCGTGAGGGGAGGATGCCCACGTAGTGTTGATGCTTAGGTATGTTGAACTTGTGGGGGAAGTACCCTTTGCAGAGTTCTGTCAAACCAAAGGTTTTGGGAAACGCGGAGAGGGGCATCTGGAAGAAACTCATGGAATCAATGAACCGGATGCAGTCATGTTTGATCTCTAACAGTTTACATCCGTTGCGGAGTTGTTGGACGATGCGGTTGTCACTATAGTATTCTTGGATGATAAAGTACCCATCGTACCCTTGAAAATTATGAGCGATGACATTGACTTGACGGGTATCGTTGAGTGTCAAGGCATCCAACCATTCCAGAAAGTCACGGATACAGGTGGGACCTGGGAAAGGTTTGGGTTCATCCTTGTCTTCGGTTTCGGCCACGACGAGATTGGCAATGTGTTTTCCCTGGGGTTGCATGGCTTCGATATCAAAGAAGACGTGTAAGGGAGGCAGGTCTTGCTCGTCCTCGTCCTCGGAGGAGGCAGGGGGTTCCGCGGCGGCGGCGGCACCTCGTTTTGCGCCAGGACCTTTTTGACGGGTCCTCTTTCTCTTCTTTTGGTCTTGAGGTTTGGGGGCTCTTTGTATAAAACAACGGTGGTCGTCAGCGTGGACGTACTGATGACAAGACGGGCAATCCACGTGCTTACAAAGGTGACGTTGAATGCGGGACAAGCCCACATTTTGTTGATAACAGTCAGGGCATCGGTGTCGTTGAGAGCACACGGAGGTCTGGAGGCCCGTGGTGGGTTTGCCCGCATGGGTCTTGCTGGAATGGGCTTCGAAACACGCGGGTCCGAAAAAGTCCCGATGACACGACTTGCAACGTTGAGTGGCTTTCAGGTGTCGGGGGTAAGCATGTTGAAAGTCTGGACAATCTTTCTGTCGACAGGCTCCACACAACTTGGTTTTGGTGCATCGATGCAGTCCCTCATTGTCATAGGGTTTCCAACAATCCGCACACACATAACTGGACCCAAAAAATCCCGGCAATTTGGTGATGACATCATAATGGTCTTTGTTGTGCAACAGGATCAGTTGTTTGTCAGAAAGGGGTCCAAACGTCGTGATGTGGAACGATCGCTGGGCATCCACCAGGATGATCTGGTAACCGGTGAGGGAGGGGGCTTGACTGAATTGGGTTAAGGCGTCATAGCTGCAAGGACCGAAGGGTACCTTGGCTTCATGCTGAAGCAGTAAGGCGAGTTCTTTTTGAAGTTTGTCTCGTTTTCGAATCGATTCCCATTTCGGGTGCTGGTCCACGCGAGCTTTGGCGACCACGAGGGCTCTGGCACAGCAGAGTTCGTCATCGTTGGTGATGGTTATTACCGACCGTTTGTTGGTTGTCAACATGGTCATGGTGGGATGGCCGGGTTTCCCACGACGGGGTTTGCCGGTACCTTGAGGAGCATGATGGACTTGAGTGATGGAGACTTGAAAGGAATCATCCATTTCAAATTGTTCGTTGCTGTTGAGGGCTTGGGCTAAACGTTGGAACAGAGCTTCCACCCGTTCTGTGTCTCGACGCCATTCACCTGCACGTAATCCCCACCCCTGAAAATTATTGTGCAAGCGATCGGATGCTATGGTAAAGTAGAGTCGATCTTGATCGTGGAGGTCGGGGGTGGTGGTTAACACTTGATCGACGGCTCGACGTAATCCATCTTGGAGAGCTTGGGTTATATTTTGGCCTGGAAGCAAGTTCCCCCTTTGACGTAACTGGGTCTTGAAATGACGTTCTTGTACCCCCATGCGATCACTCTTCCGATTCACAAAAGGTTCTAAGTCAAATTGGAAGGTAACTTGCGCAGAGGGATCCAATCCACCCCCACTTTGTTCCCATTGGTTCAAGGCCTCTTGACAAATGTCGTCGTCACTGTCCGCCATGTTTTCGGTGCAAATCAAAGGCCCCATACAGGAATTGGTGTCGTCTTCTGAATCAGAGATGTCCAAGCCGAGCATGGACATTATCTCACGTCTAGCGAGGCCGCTTGGCCCCGCCACATTCTCTTGTGAGGACATGATCAGATGAACTCACTGGAGATCGGGGCTCTGTTTTTATAGAGATCCACGCAAAGTATTGTGGTCTCTCTAAGGGGGGTTCCACGCGAAGCATGCTGGGCTAACTAGGGGAGGATGACCAAACAGAGCACGGGATGCCTAGGGGAGCCAATCACTAAACAGGGTGCCCCACTAGAGAGGGGGTGCCCTAGGGAGGGGAGGGACGGGGTGGGGGGACCCCCTCCCCCCTCTCTAGTTAGGACCCCTGGTGCATCACGGGAACGAATGAGAGACTATAAAACAGATCGCCCCTCGAGGTCAGTCATCTCAAAATGGACTCTAGTGTAGACGACCTGTTGAACAAGTTCGAGAAGTTTGAAGTCGATACGATTTTAAATGAGGTTAAGGAGTGGAGGCTCGAGGACGGAGACATCCGAGAGTTTGGGGAAGCGCTGCTTGAGGAAAGGAGGAAAAGGAGGCTGCTCGCCCAAGCAGCCCAAGCAGCACGCCACACCTACGTGCAACAGCACTGGAACCCGGGCTGTTACCCGCAAATCACCACCGCGTGGTACATCCGGGGCCTCGACTTCTGCTGGACCAACTGGCACCACCAGTTCAAGAGGCCCCGGACACCCCCACCAGCGCCTCATGGGTGGCCCCGGACATCCCCACCAGCACCGCCCCCCTCGCCCGAGGTCTCCCGAAAGAGAGGTCCGCCGCAGTCACCGTCGCAGACCCCCAGTGAATTACAACGAAAACAACGACGATGACCTTAACGACGACGATGACCTTAACGACAGCGACTCAAACGACGATGACATCCTGGCAGAATTAGCAGAGCTCAGGGCGAAACAAGAGCGACGACGGGCGCAGCAAAAGGCTAGCAGAGCCAGGCGCAAGGCCAGAAAGGCAAAAGGTGAGACCCCCCTGGTAAGCGTTGAGGACGACGTTTACCAGCAAGTGGCCAAGCTCCGTGCCAAAGAAGCCCGACGACGGGCGCAGCGACGGGCTGAGAGTAATAGGTACCGGGCCAGACACCGCGACCGAATAGCAGCCTACCAGAAACTGTACTATGCCCTGAATGTAGAACGACTCCGGGCCTATAAAAGAGAATACTACCGTTCGAAAGCAGGTCAGCAGTGGCAGCAACAATACAACGCGAGAAAGCGTGAGGCCGCTGCCCTCACAAGGGCCATGGTTCGAAAGAGAACGGAGGAGAAACGCCAAGCCTTAGGGCCCCTCAAATTAACGGTCACGGTGGAGGATTTTATGTCGGACTTTTGCCATACCCTGTCGCCCAGCCCTGAGGATGCCATGGATCAATCTAGTACCCTCATGGACATGGATTCAGGGGTCGTTCATCCCCTGGATCATTCCGTAGGTGACGAATCTTCTTGTGACATGTGGGACGATGGGAAAGGATTTTTAGACAATTTACTCGATGACTTGTCATCGGACGAGTCTTTGTTTGACTTTGTAAATGACATGATGGAGGAGGATCCTTCATTTGATTTGGATGACTTTGTCAGTTAAACCCTCCTCGTCTTTGTATGTTTTGGCAGAATCGTCTCAGTATTTTGGAAGAACATCCGTGTCAGTATTTTGGCAGAACATTCGTATTCGTATTTGTGACAACTCATCAATCAAAATGACACAAGTGACATTGTTTTTTATTTTTTTATCAGGATTGTCTACATCACAAGGGGTTTTGTCTCGCCAATCCTGCTTGAGACTCAACACGAACTACAGAAGACTACCGAACTGCAGAATAACAATGTGACATTTTCATTTTTGACTCAACATGTTATTAAATGATTACAATTTCAAACGTTTCTTGGCTTGCATAATTTTCTTGACCACCCGTTCCGTCTTGTTTTTCTTGCCGGGTAATCGATCAATGGCTTGGATCATCTTGGTATCGGCTTTCCATTTATCTTGCAAATTCTTGGCACGGCTGTAATCAATGTCGTGTTGCTTAGCAATCTGGTCCAAGCGATTGATCCCGGGATCCCCCCGTTTCAGACGTTTAGCCAAATGGGTGCCAGGGCCCATGTACTGATAACCGGGCCAATGAAATTCCTTCCCCGTTTTCGCAATCCATTTTTGGACATCCAAGGCTCCTCCTCGTTGGGGGCGTTTCCGTCCCCTCCTCCTCTTAGCGGGCATGTTTTAGTCACTGTCGTAATCCAATCGACGTCGTAACTTTTTGCCACGAGCCCAATCTTCCCAACCGGGTAAAGGTTTCAATCGTTCCACTTCACGAGCGGGTGCTTTACCTTTGCCTTTGCCTTTCGTGAAACCACTTTCGGCTAAATGCTTTTCCCAAGTCTTGCGACGTTCTCGCACGGCTTCTAAACGCGATTGTAGATCCCCTCGACTGGTGGATGGACTCCCTTTCTTGACAATTTTACTGGTAGTGGCTGCTCCTTTGCCTTTCTTGGTTGCAGGGGTAATGGGTGGTTTGGGGCTGGACGGGCTGCCTTTTATCATGCGCTTCAACCATTGTTCGACGGGTCCCGTCACCAAATCCCCGGCTTCTTCTTCTTCTTCGCCTGGTGGACCACCCGGGGCACCCGGGGCACCAACCCCCACCCCGCCAGGAAATTGACGAATGCGTTTGGTTAACTTGATTAATTCTTGACTCAACGGTTTGGTTTGAGCATTGACCAGGGCTGGAGGTAATTGAGGGTTGGCTAATAACACATGTTTTTGGGCGGCGAGCGTCGCGGCTTTGTTCAACAAGGCATTTTCGGTGAGTTCTCCTTTGTAATATTGAATGAGTTGTTCCAAGTCCTTTTGGGGAATCATGTACACTTCGTCCATGTTCGTTGACTACAGTCGGGGCAAAGTTCCCCGTCTTCCTGGTCACGGCAACTCTTACAAAGACGGGCCCTCAAGATGTGTTGGTACTCTCGATACAACAGGTGATATTTATGCTTCCAATAATGACACTCGTCTTTCCACTTGTCGGTGGCCCGATTGGCCTCTTGTAATAGAGTCATCCACGTAGGGAGGGTTAACGAACACATTGACATAACACCTCGTGAAGTCCTTGAAACAATCCGCTTCCTTTTTGTCGGACTAACCACTGACGACGTTTTTTGACGGAATGTCGACGACGTCCCAAATCACGTAGTACCTTTTTATAGGGTTGAAGTTTAGCCAGCATGGGTGGGGTGACAGGAATCTTGTTTTTTAAAAAGTTCAACACCAATTCACTCACAGCATTGATTTGATCGGCATTGGCATGTTGTAACAATTCTTGACGTTTGGAACCATTGGCTTCTTGTAACATGGACCGTAAAAACGGTAATTGACGTCCAAGACGTTTCATACTGCCCATGGTCTTCGTCGGAAATTAGACACAGCACCTCCCACACCGAGGGCTCCCATTCTTTTATACTCCTTACTCTTGCCCAGTTTGATGCCCAGTTTGGCAGCGCCTTTCAGTAAAGAAAGAATACCTCCACCTCGTTGTCGTCGGTAATGTTGTACATTATCGGTAATGCCTTTCAAGGCTTGACCCCCTAATTTGCCTAAAGCCAGTCCAAACCCAGGGGCGGGACCTGATAGAAACATACTCATGCCATGGGCAATTTTATCCACCAAACGGGGTTTGCGACGCATTAAAGCCCCTCCTCGTTGTTTCCTTTTTCTGCGTCGTCGTCGTCGTTGGACGGCCATGGTTCTAAGAGTGTGGGACTAGGAGGGAGCGGCTTTTTATGGATCCAATACTCTTTGGGTCTCAAGGGACGAGGACATCCATCTACATAGCATAGGGCTTCCAAGGGTTGGTACACAAAATGACCATGGTAATCTTGGACACATCGTTTGGGTAACGGAGGGGTGAAATCCACAATGGTATCATCCAAGGTTTGCATCTTGATTAAAAATCGTTCCAGATCCTCCAAGGGAATACCCCGCACATGGGTTTTCAATTCGGTCAAGGCTTTGGCATAGGTGGTAAACGCAAATCGACTCATGGTCACTTTAAATCGGTATTGTTTAAAATCATTCCATCCTTTGACCACGGTGCCCACGGCCGCCAAACACGCTACCAATGTACTGTTTTCCAAAAGGGGACCCGCAATCATACCGGCGGCCATCAGGAGTAAGGCCATGCCATTGAACAAGGCATTGATACACCTGTAATGATTCAACATTTTTCGATAACACCACCATTGTTGATGATAAAAGGCATACAAGGAATCCATCCGTTGTAATAATTCCGGGGGGAAGGGAAGACCATGCTGTTTTGATCCATTCAATAACGACACGACGGTTTTCATCTTTACGGCGAAACACGGGACGACGAGGTTTGTACACTCGGTGCTCCTCCTTGTTTATAACTGGTGACAATGCTATTGGTCATGGTGACATTAGCAATTTCACGTCCTTGGGCCAATTGTTCTTGATCTTGTAACAGCATACGTAAACGTCGTTGTAAATCCGCTTGACGCAAGGTGCGAGGGGCTCGGCCAGAACTCCCAGATGTCCAAGATCCTCGAGGGGTAGCTGGATTGGAGGCAGGTGTCAAAGGGGAAGTGGGGGTATTTCGTCGTCGTCCTCGTATTCGTCTCGGTCGTCGTCCACGACGACCCCCACCACCACCACCACCACCTCCACCTCCACCACCACCACCACCACCACCTCCACCAGCACCACCAGCACCACCAGCACCACCAGCACCAGCACCACCAGCACCAGCACCACCAGCACCACCACCACCACCACCACCACCACCACCACCACCACCACGACCGCGTCCACCACCACGTCCACCACCACGTCCACCACGTCCACCACCACGTCCATTACCATTACCCCCAGCACCCGCTGCTGTTCGAGCACCCGCTGCCAAAGGTACGCTAGGAGGACTCGCAGGGGTTCGAGCACCAGAAGACTCCGGGGTAGTGTGTATGCTACGGTAGGATTGACTTCCTGGACTTCCTACCCCAGCAGGGGAAGAGGCCTGGGCAGGGGGCGCACCATCCAGATCGGGCCAGCTCGCGATGACGTCGGCAGGGGGGATGGATTGCATAAACTCATAGAGGGGATCGGGGTGCATTTCCTCCATGGCCGCGTCGAGAAGGCCTTGGTCTCCAGAGATATACAAATCTTGCCAGGCCCTTGGGGACATTTGATTACCGCTGGCCGCTCCCACCCCCGCAGGGGACACGGTATCGTACGATTGCGGAGGTTGACGGTCATCATCGGCCATGGTTGCTTTCTATTTTTTACCTGTTCCAAGGGGGTGCCTTTATAGTCGTTTTTGATAGGTGCGAGTCCATCCTTCGTCTTTTAACAGGTGACTCAATACACGTTGTTGATCGGACGAGGCGGGATGTAAATCCAAGACCAAATACCCATACGGTCGTGTAGTGGCTTGATGAAACGTCTCCAATGTGTCTTTCCAAGTGGTCGGAAACGATTGAAGCATGACATTGCGTACCCCTAATTGATCTCGGGGGTTCTTGAACGCCACAATGTAATGGGCATTGCGGGATATACTTTTCGCATAGCGACCCACGGGAAACATGTCTTGGCACAAGTATAGGACAGTCACCCCTTGATGATGTGAATGTTTGGTGAATAAATCCAACACGCGTTTATCGTGACTCCCTTCATCCATTAAATCATCCAAGACCAGGACCCCCTGTCCTTGAGGAAACCATTGCACTAAGGCCTCATGATCGGGAATCCCTTCGTGAAACACCACCCCTTGATCTTGCATGCCTTGAAATCGATCTTGCCAGGCCCCATAACAATAATGCATTTGGGTCGGTGGGGTGTCAAACAACTCCGGGTTGTCTACCAAGAGTTTTTCCGTAAACGCGGTTTTACCACATCCCGAAGGACCCACCACCAAGATAGAGGAGGGGGTATGAAAACGAAACGGTTTCCCCGTTTGCATGATGACGAACTACCCCTTAGAAAAAAAAAGGGCACCTTTTTATTGGAATCGGTGGGACTCGAACCCACGCACGACCCAATCCCTATCTGAATCAAAGGTCCAAAGGCTCTACCCACTGAGCTACGACTCCGACACCAGTTTTTTCCAACAAATTTTATTTAATGATTACATTGATGATACGGATGACAACACAGCTGATACCATCTGGCTTCTTGGCCTACAATCAATTGTTGAAGGCGTTGACCCGCTTGATGGTCATTACTAACATAATCATGATCCGAAAACTCATTTAAAAACGCTTGCAAGGTCCGTCCACGGGCTTTGGCTTTCAAGTACAACAAGGCGTAATCACCACAACTCTTGCTTGTAATGGCTTGGAGGGACTTGCCATTGGTCACTACATACTTCCAATGTTGGACAATCCAATCTCGTAACGGGGTCGCTTGCACGTACGTATCCAATGGCAAAGCATAACTGTCCAGGACTTCACACACCTTTCCATCCGTCCACACCGCTAACCAATGTTGTCCCGGTTGATCGTGTGGGTCGGTATTCACAATGTACCCTTGGGGTTGGGTCTTGACAGGACTCTTGGGTAAACGATCACAGGCCACCGTTCCGTAAAAGACAGGGTTCAATTGGGGGTCGTCTCGGGCTAAATAATCCAACTGTACATTATTCAAGGCCACATGTTCCATCTTCAGTGCTGGTAAATGTTATACAACACGGCTCCGTTCCTGTCAATCTCCAGCAAATTCTCAAATTCTCCATACACGAGTACGGTTATATTGACACCGGGGGCAGCTCCAAATTCCAAGACCAGTTGTAAATCACCTGTTTGCTTGGGGTTGAGGTTTTGACTGTCAGCACATCCATTGGCCACATTGTCAAACATGTACAAGGTACAATTTTTAGCTTGGCCCCAATCCAGCAGTTCTACCATATTGCCTTTCTTTTTACACCAGGCACCACTGGCTTGCAGAAAACGGAAGTAGCCTAGATTATCTCGGGTGCCATTGTCATGCACTAACTGGAGGGTTTCATAAGGGTATTCTTCTCCTTTGACAATCTGTTTAATGGAGGTCAGACCAAATTTCTGGAAACAGAACGGATCTCGGGTCACATCTCCATTGAAGGCACGGCTGTCCAGTAACCCCACAATCATTCGGTCAGGTATTCTGTTTTGAAACAGGTTGGGGATATCAAAGCGGACCAGGTTGTTTTGCATGCTGAAGGTCCGGATTTCACTGCGGACGGTCGGGTAAGCCGCCACTTCTCCTTCATTGTGTCTTTTGCTAGATATACTCTGGTAGATGGCGTCATTCAAACGCAGTTGGCAGAGATGAAACCGTAGTTTCACATCCCCTTCCATCAATCGGCCAGCTAGACCCACTCCATTCAAAAACAGGCTGGGACCATTGAAATGAAATTTCATCTTGATTTCAATGCCTGGCACCAACAGTTTGCCAGTGTGAAAGACTTCCAAGTGCGGGGTAAACACTAGACTGTGGGTGACACCTGCAGCATACTTGGCCACTTCAGCTTTCATGGCGCCCAAGGCCCCTTTGTGATTGGCAGGGAGATTCTGGTAGTCTACATGTCCAGCACCAGCATTCGCTGCTGTGTTGGTATTGTTGGCAGTCCATTCGGGTGGGAAATCCACTTGATTGAACCATCCTTGGGGTCCTAACACGGTCTTGCCATCTTCTCGGTCATAATTCAGCAAGGTTTCCAGGTAAGCTTTGTAATGATAGGTGTCGGATTGTGGACTGATCAACGTGCCATTCAACTGCAAGTCAATTTGTTTGATGATGGAATGGGCCAAATTATTGACGGGCCACAATTTCTGATTGGCCACCAAGTTCCCGGCATCCTCCTTTTTCAAACTCAATTCCATGGTAAAGTAACTGCGTCCCAAATCCACAAAATCGTCCAACCCTGGAATGATGAATTCCATGGGATTGATACCCGTGGTGGTGGGTTGAATGGTGACCATGCGATAGGCATTGATGCTAATGTCGGTCGGTGGCACCTTGAAAATCCGTAAGGCAGGGTTGACGGTCCCTTCGGAACGCTCGTGAGCCGGGGCGGTTTGTGTACTCACGTCAGGCATGTTTAACGTCGTCGAGTGGTACCCCGTCGTCGTCGTGAGGGGTTTTTATAGCGTCGTCGTGCTAAACGTTGTCTCAAATCAAACCCGGGGACTCTCATCACCTCGGGACTTAACCATCCACCACGTTGTCGCCGCATGAGTTTCCAAAACGGATACAGTCCACCCCATTGAGACAACCCTCGATTACTACGAATCCGTCGAGGTCGTGAATGCACGGGTTCCATGTTCACACTCCCAAAATATCACGTGCACGTTTGGTTTGTTTGGGAAATAAGGCAGTGGCTACACGCACGGCGTCTTTCACGTTCTTATGACTCAACGCTTTCTTGGCTTGTTTGGTGATTTCCTTTTTAAGGACGTCTTCGGCTTTGCGTTTGATACCTCGTGTCAAACCCGTTTCCAAGCCTCTCTTGATATTACTAGGCAATTTTAAAGGATTTCGCGTCCTTATAAGACCTTGCAACCCCCCACGCATCAGATCGGTCATCACTCCTTTGCCTTGTTGATCATACCACTCGTCGGTTCGAAATCGTGTCAAACTTCCCCCACGCATGGTGCCTTCTTCTTCACCAGGGATAAACGTTTTGTTTAGGCTTTATGGGACTCCCCTTTTTATACCGTCATCGTCGTTTTTTCCGAAAAGCGGCTTCCAACCCTTTTTTAGCCCCGTAACTCGCGGCACCACTTGCGGCACCCAACGCCACAGCTTTTCCTCCAGCGATCAAGGCTGGAATGAGGGCGGCCAGGGGCAAGAGACCCCCTCGTTGCCTTCTTCGTCTCCTTCGACGCACTCTTGTCTTGGGCATCTTTGTTTGTTTTCACAACTCTTGTTTTCTTTTTATACTCACATGACGTTGCACGTAAACGATTCCCCCGCCCACCGTTTGCGTTTCCCACTTCGCATTTCTTCCATACGTTTCTTCGTTGATCTTAGGTAATTCTTTTTGGCTAACTTTTCTACCCCTTTGGTGATGGACCAAGCGGCCTTAGGAATCCCGGCAATCACCGCGTTGACCCCTTCCCCCTCTTGTGGACGCTGTGGTCGGCGTCGTCGTCGTCGTCGTCGTTTCGGAGGCATGATTGATTTGGGTTCCCTTCTCGTCTCTCTTTTTTATGTCTTTTTGAAGTGTAACGTGACAATGGTATGACCTTCACCAAACTTGACCAAGTCTCCTCCGGCACCAATGGTTTCAGCCACTTGAACGTGAATCATTTCCACCACCTCGTTACGAAGAGACATGTAATGAATGTGCAACGGTTCAAAATACAGGGTGCCACGTGCTTCTCGCTTGTACTGGATTTCACGCAACAAATCAGTCACGCGATTGCCCACCACCGTGCTGCCTGCCACGTCAGAGTACACGTGCAACGATCGTGTGGGTTCACCCACCACTGAACGAAACGCTACATTCAAGTTGGTGAAACGCCACCCACAACTCATACTCAATTGTAAATAATCCGGTAAAATAGAACGCACCGTCCAAAAGACCGCGTTCCCCTGACCGTCGGTGACATCGTTCCAATCGTTGTCAGCGGGTTTTGTCATGTTGGGGATTTGATCCCCTATGAATTCTTGTTGTAAGTTGGGTCCCAAAATCAACACACTGTCAATTTTACGTAACCATCCCATCTTGAGCGCCAACTTGGTGTAGATGGTCAGGGCTGGCGTGTCGGTGCCACAATGACAGATATTCGTGTTGTCGATGAGCAGATCCTCGCCTTCCCACTTGAACTTGACGTAGGTGTGTTTGCCTTGATCGTTCAAAAACGTACCCCCTTGAATGGCCATTTCCATACGTTGTTGTTCCAAGTGAGTAATGATGGCTTTCATGAAACTCACCCCATCCACCACCCAATCCAAATCTTGGACGTCATTGATGATGCTTCGCGCGGTGTCTACTCGCGAGGTCATTTCCCCGTCTTTTGCACCCGGTTTGGGATAGGTTTGGCCCCAGGACGTCCCCATGACGTACCCATTTTTCTTCACCAACTCATACAAATTGACGCGAGCATCTGGTAAGGAAATGGCACTCAACCCCACTTGCCAACCACCTCCCGTGAGCTGTAACGGTTGAGGTAAACGAATCTTGAAGGAATTGGGTTGGTTGTTGGGAAATTCACGTCGGTTGGCATGACTGGGTAACGTCACGTAGAACGACATGTTGTCTTTGTTCTTCACACCACCACTTCCCTTTTAAAGTGGAGGGTCAGGAGGGCATGGCCTTCACCAAATTTCACCAGATCCCCATTGGTTTCGGCCATCTGGGTTTCGACGATTTCCACCACTTCGTTGCGTACTGGGATATATTGAATATGTCGAGGTTCAAAGTGGGTGGTGTTTTGAGGCTGGTACTTGATTTCTCGTAAGAGATCGGTGATACGGCCCCCTACCATGCTGCTGGTGCCTACATCACAATACACGTGCAAAGGACGCGTGGAGGGAAATTCCAACGAGGGACGAAAGGTCTGGTTCACATTCACAAACCGCCAATTACACGTCATACTCAATTTCAAATAATCCCCCTCCACTTTCCAAAAGAGGGGCTTGTTGGCGGCATCGCGGATATCGGTCGGGGTGGGAATGGAGTCCGAATGAAATTCTTGCAAGAGATTGGGACCCAATCGATACTGGCCGGGGGACACTTGTTCAATCCATCCCATTCTCAGCGCCAAGGATCTGCCCCATGACACGTGTGCTACTTGTCGTGTGTAATCGACATTGGTCGTATTCAACACCAAATCCCCTTCGGAGGTCCATTCAAAGGTCGGGTACAATTTAACGCCATTGTCCTCGGCCCATTTGTTTTTGGGTTCGGTTTGTTTGGCACGGCTTTGCTCGTAACGGTACACCAATTGATGAAAAAAGTGCGATCCCGTCGACGAGGCCAATTCCTTTCTCATATCTCGCCCGTAGACAGTGAGTTCGCGACGTTGATGCCACCATCGATCGTTGCCTTGATCGTCTTGGGCATACACCCGTTCGTGCCATCGTACGTACAACAGAGGATGGGAATCGCCCACGCCTCCTTCTTCCAATATCACGGGAATGGTGGGTAAGGATAAACTCACCATACCCACCATCCATCCTCGTCCCACAAATCGGATGGGTTTAGGCAATCGGTTTCTGAAATGATGACTCTTGTTCCCAGGAAACTCTTTGGTACTCGCATGACTCATCAACGTCACGTAAAACGAAGAATTGGGCACCAACGTCATTGTTTAGTCGCGTCGTCGTCTTTTGGGTGGACTTGTCTCTTTAGTCTTCAGTTGTCGTTTGGGTGGACTTTTCCTCTGGGGTGGTTGGAGAGCCGTGACGTCTTGACTTGCAATCCAACTATTGTACTTGTCGGGCCACCCTTTCCACTTGACCAACCAACGATCTTTTTGTCGCTTAAGTACCTTCTCGATGCGAAACACATCGGACACATGGACTTTTTGTAAATCCTCTTCATAAAACGTACCTTGGACGGGGGTATCATCCCATTCGCGAATCTTATACGTGGGCACAGGGCCCGGGATCACCCGATGCACCACAAACACTTCTTCGGTCCAACCGGGTAAATAGCCTTTTTCAAAGGTACGATGAATCTTATTGAGACGGACACGATCTCCTACTTTGAATTTAGGTTTTTTCTTGTCTTTCAACCGTTTGGCATACAATCGTTTCCACACCGCTTCTTCGTTGTCCCACGTCACGTCTTGAGGGGCCATACCAATACTTCGATGACGGGTGGCATTATAGCCTTGCACCAACTCGGGTAACACATCGTCAAAGCGTAAGGTGTTGGCCGCGGTGAAATAACGGTACAACCGTTCTTTCAAGGTGCGATTAAATCGTTCCACCACACTGGCTTTGGCATCCCCTTCGGTCGAAAAATGTTGAATGCCTTGCTCGTCAAGCCATCGTTGAAAGGTCCGGTTGTAAAATTCTTTCCCTCGATCCGTTTGCAATCGATTCGGGTGACGTCCTTTCAAAATCTTGTCAAAGGCATGAACCAAGGCCACCCCGGTTTTGTCTTTCAACGGTTGGACCCACGCATACTTGGACAACACATCCAAGACCGTCAACAAGTAGCGTATGCCCCGATTATACTTGGCCAAGGGTTGCACTTCCACTAAATCCGCGGCCCATTGATCATCTAATCCTCCTACGATCACGGGGACGGTGGGAAAACGACGACGTCGTGGTTTATGTAACGTATAGGCCAAATCCCGTTCCAAGGCCCGTTGAGCTTTTTTCAAAGGGAGACGATGGGCTTTAGCAAATCGTTGCACCCCTCCTAAACTGCCGGGGGCTCGAGGATCGTGGTACTGACTCAACCATGATGGGGAGACCTTTTTCTTTCGAGGGGCCATACGTTCTGGCATTCATCCCATAAGGTCGATATGGTGGGAACCGTGTGGGGATGCGCCTTTTGAATGATTCGATACCATCGCCATGCCTCTGGGTGAGCTTTTAACCATAAGACAAACACCACCCATCGATACAGGTTGCGGTCGACATGGGTTTCTTCAAAGAGGTGGAGAGGATGCGTGTCCTCGGGACATGGGGGTATGGGGATTTGGGTGCCGGGTTGTTGATCATATAAGACTTGACAAAGGGTTTGATGACATTGCCATTGCCCCAGGGACAAGACAAACTCCCACGCATCACACACAGACTCCATGGTGACATTGATAAAAAATTTTATTCGTTCTCTCATTTAAAAGAGACCTAGACGGCCGCAGCTAATGGTCTCTAGACCTTTCTGCCAGTTCTCCACACTGTCACTGTACTTGGGGGGTGGTGGAGCTGGGGCTACCATCATTTCTTGACGGTTCTTGAGCTCTTGAATTTCTCGTAACAATTGTTTCTCATAGTCTGTCAGGGGTCGTTCTCGTTCCACGTCCTCTTTCCTTCTCACTGGAGGGCCAGGGATGTCATAGCCCCTCTTGGGATATCCTTGAGCATCACGGGTGGGTGCTTCAGCTTGTTGGTCGGCTTTTTTGGGAGGGTTGTCATGAAACCACGTCCAGTACTTGGGACCCAAGGGTTGATCGGCCCATCGGAAGAAGCCACACGTTTTCTTGGAACAAGTCAGAAACAACCGATCGGGGTTCTGGGCCGAATGACTCTGTTGAAGCGTGGCGGGTTCACGGCAAAAGCATTGTAAACCACCCCACATGTCCAACACTTCTACATGAGGTTGACTATACACGGCTTTCATATACTCCAGAACTTTATCTTGACCACAAAACAGCAAACACGGTTGCATGGGACATTTCACATACTTCCATCCCTTTTGAGATTCTCGGGCCTCCAAACGCACCTCATGGTAAGGACATACCATAGTGTCCACTGAACTGGGAGGATCATACACGGTCGTCAAGGTGAATTGAGGTGATGGGGGTGATTGCTCCACCATGTCATTCAATTCTTTCATCATATCTTCCACAGCAGCTCGGGTGTCTTCCACCACGTCGCACACCACAGGATCACAGTCCACGGGCGTCATATGTTGAATGCTCTTCTTCTTCTTCTTCCCCTCTGGGGGATGGGTTGATTTTCTCTTCCGATCGACAGACATCGTACTCAAAGGTTGATGTCACCCCTACCGACCATGCCTTTTTATACCTTAGACCCTTGACTGTCATTGGTCAGCTTATCCTACCCATATAAGGACTTGTTATCTTCCCATTGGTCAGCTTATTCAATCCAAATAAGGACCTCTTGTCTTCCCATTGGTCCGTTGTCCCTATTTAAGACGGTCCCTTGGTCACTAGATCTTCATTCTCAAAAGCCATGCCCCCAGACATCATGATCGGAGAACAAGATCTCGGTGCCTTGGAACTGCAAGTGGGTCATGGCCATGTGGTCTACACAGGGGGAGCCAAAGGTACGGATGCCCTCGTGGAAGAACAGGCCAAACACTTTGGGATGCAACTAGAAGTCCTGGTCCCCCCGAACCATCCTCGATCCACTTTCATCACCCCTTCTACGGTGGAAGTCCTGATGCTGGCCAACCCCCATCTTCACCAGGCAGCGGAGAAACTAGGCAAACAAATGCCCAGTCATTTTTACACCCTGCAATTGCTGCAACGCAATTATCAATTGGCCAAAAAAGCCCATACCATCTATGCCTTTGGCATCTTGGAACCGGATCATAAACGTGTGAAAGGAGGCACTGGTTGGACTGTGCAATTGGCTATGGATCAAGGCAAACCCGTCTACCTGTTTGACATCCCCAGTCAATCATGGTACCGCTCGGACCATTACTACCAAGTCAATGAGAATGCCGCCACCCTGGTCACTGGCAGTCAATTTGTCCCTTGGGGACCTAAAAAGCCCACCCTTCATCAAAGCAGTGCTATCGTGGGATCCCGGGATGTGGACGAGAAAACCCGAGCCGAAATTCAAGCCTTATTCAACCGCACCTTCTGTCTACCCGAGAACATTGATCAATTACGCATGGAACTGGAAGACTTTCATTTGTAATTTCTTAGTTTTTACTTTTGGAATTGTACATAGCTTTCTTTTTTAATTTCTTAGTTTTTCCCATTGTACATATTTTTTTACTTTTTATTTTTTTTAAACTGTAGATAGCTTTTTTCCAATTGTACATAGGAACGCCCCACCCGCGTGGCAAAGAAGACCAACCACCCTTTGTAAAAAACATCAACTCTTTTTAATTAAAAAATAAAAACTGACATCACTGAGTTTGCACGTTCATCATAAATAAATGTCTCTTGACTCACAGAAGCCTTGACTCACAATACAAAACGCAACAGGAATAAAAAAAAAAAATGTTCATTGTTCCAACACCCGATTCACTGTCTTCACCGCCTCCCTCTCCATCTCCTCCAGCAGTTTCTTCTCCTCCTCTCGCTGTCTCACCACTTCTTTAAAAAAAAACGCAATCTCCTGCCAACGTTCCCCCGCATGCACCCGTGGCAGGTTAGCAGCCAAGTAATGGTTTAGTTCTTCAAAGTCGTCCAAACTAATAATCCAAAAGAACTCATCCATTGTGTAGGCCAGGCGACGACAAATAAACGGTATGATCCTCGTAATCAGTGCCTTGTGCAACATCTTGGTAATCGTTGGGTGTGGGAATCCGCGGGGGTGGCCATTCTCCCTCTCCATCAAACACAGAACAAACATACGTATAAACGCCGCCACGCGATATTTGTTGAGGGGGCGCCACGCTTCTTCTCTCCTTTCATACACCCGCCTCGTATGGCGGTCCAATGGTGTCATCTCCGGCCCTGCTCTCCTCCTCAAGCTCTCTTCTCCTCCTACATTAATTTCACTGCACAGGCAACCCAAGGGCCTTCTCGTTTCCGACATTTTTTCCCTCAAGTGACATAAGTCAAGACAGCACGAACTCAAAGCTAGGAGTGACGTCCTGGGGCCTCCCTTGACTTATATACCCCGATCCGCGCAATGCACCATGGTCTATCTAAGGAGGGGGGAGGGGGGTCCCCCCACCTCTTCCCCTCCCACAGCATGATGGGCCTTTCTCTCATTGGCCCCTTTCCTCCCACGTGACCCTTTTGTTTCTCTATAAAAACCACCGTCTCATTTCACACTTCAACTCATGGATAATCCAGAAACCCAACAAGTGATGGCTCAACCCAAACCATGTGTGATCTGTTTGACGCCTGTCACCGATAATACCAAGTTGAGCTGCTGTGGTCAACCTTGTCATACCCCCTGTGCCAAGGACTATCTCAAGAAACGTTGCTACGCGTCCTCCTGTCCTAGCTGCCACCGAAACGTTCACGGGAGGTCTCTTTCCACCGATCCTCCATCCGACCCCTGTGTATTCTGTGCGATACAAGTCTACTATTCTGCCAAGTTGAGCTGCTGTGGTCAACCTTGTCACCCCTCCTGTGCCATGGAATGCAACACACCCAACCCAAATCCGTCTCACAACCCCCATTGCCCAAACTGCCAACACGCTGTTCCTCTTTCCGTCATGGAGACTACCCCTAGACGACGATATAGCCTCGACCTTGAGTTTAGGGAGGAAGTTAACAAAGTTCACTGGCCTGGTGGTCAATGGTGGAATGGTACTCTTTATGAAAACGAGAACACCACCACGAGCGGATACTGGGGACTACTCCCAGATCCAGTTGATCCTGACCACAAAACCCTGCACTATCTGGGAAAGAACCAAAGTGACGTCATTCCCCGCATGAAGAGCATTATGAGTCTTCCCTACACTATCAACCTTGCTCACTCACCTGACAAACGAGTCATTGATCCCCGCACCTTCAAGACTTACCCCTATGAATACCAGTAACTGAACACTCATCATAAAAGGAACCCTCATATCAAATAGGAACTCAAAGGAAAACCACAGTTATTGTAAAACAAATCAATAAAACATGATTTATTCATTTTGTCTTGTTTTCCGGTTACCCCCGTTCCCCAAATTGGACTTTGGACTTGGAGCCCGCGTTTTCTCAGCGGTTTTACTTCCCCTTGAGCCCACGATCCCTTTTTCACACTCGCCAGCGGTTTCCCATCCTAAAACACGTGACTTCCGGTTGTATGAGCCCACGATCCTTTTTTTCCACCTGGTCAGCGGTTTCCCATCCTAAACATACCTGACTTCCGGTTCCGGTTATGACGTCATCCTCACATCAAAACGAGGCAAACGTCCCCATACGGGCGGAATTTACTACTGAGATGATTTTTTTTTTGCTAGCACCTACCGCTTTCAGTGGCTGTAATTGCTTCTCCCTTTGACACAATTTTGCAAAGTTTCGTCAGAACTTGTCGCTATTGGTTATGGCATATGACGTTATAAATAACATGAATTAATGGTAAATAAAAGTACAAGACGCCAAAATGTCTCGGATGAAAAATGTTGAACTTCCTCCTTTTTTGCTAATTTCTAATTTTGAGTGAAACTCAAGATCATGGCCATCTTCGCTACTATTTTGAACGTCCCAGGCCCCAGCAGCGCTAAAAACCACATACTTTACCTATGATAATCAAAGGTAGAATCTCTTCGATACATTGTACCAGAACAAAAACCCAATGAGGGATTCCATCGACCCACCTCCTTGTACCACGGTTAAAGTATGATTTTGCTCGACGTCCGAGGGTAATGCTATAATCAAATGGTCTTACAGGCTGGCCTAAAATAATATTTACTTCTCAAGGCTGGTTTTCGCCTGATTGATAACGATCGTCGTATCACCAGAACTAACCAATGCATGGCAATTTAAAAACCAGGCTATATAAGTTCGCAGACTATTCGACATCTCATGTTCAATCCATTATGCTGCATGTATCTCTGCAGATCTTTCGTCAAAAGAAAACGGTAACAGCTCCTCGGAATAGCACTCATGGATGACTTCATCATTCTGATGCCTCAGGAGCGAGTGAAAACGACTTGAAAGTTTCACTTAAACTAATCGATCGTCTTGAAATAAGCAGGCAGAAATATAAACATCAAAGCCATGCACTATCAGTGGAGTATTTCCCTCACATGTTTATGTTGTCAAATTTGAATTCCATGAAACCAGATTTTTTGACGGATTTTTTAAATTTAATCGTTTCGAGCAGCATAGTCCCACAAGAAAATAAGGCAAAATTCAGGAGCAAAAATACCATCCTGGCACATAGCTTTGGCAGCCAATACCACATTCAAAAGTCTTTCCTCTACGACGAGATGCAATAAAATTTTGGGCTAAATGAAATGGTAAATTTTCAGAGCGCTTTATCAACACCAAAAGACGAGCCTTTGACCTTGAGTGGCGGATAGGTAATGACCAGCGTTTTCAAATACTCCTGCCAATTTAATAATAATAATAATAATAATAATAATAATAATAAACTTTATATATATAGCGCTATTTCCTGTAGCTCAATAGCGCTTTACAAATAATGAATAAAAAAATTTACATCAAGTGATAAATAAAGGTAGTGAAAAGACGATTTCCGCCGGAAATTGGAGCAGTTGTCGGCAAAAACTAACCATGATGCCTTGCGCGTATTTCAGTTTACCACGTGTTTCGGAGCGTTCGCTGTGGAGAGTCGAAGTATTTTTGAAATATCATGTTTGGAGATGCAATATATTCAATTAAGCCTAATCTTGTCTTCGTGGTTACCTTTTGTACCTTTCGTTTATTCGAGAAGAGCCATTTCAATATCATCAGAACCTTGCTTGAAAGCAATAACAACAGATGATCCACTATCGTCGTCGCGTTGAAGATAAAGAAGACTCCGGGCTAAAGAAGATTCTGTGTACATGGTTCTGCAGGATGTATTTTGCGGACCAATGATTTTCCCATCGAATAACGGTAAGTGAAAGTTTATTTACCTCTTTCTTACGAATTTTTAACTTTTGTGGAAGAAAAAGTGCCTGAGTTAAAGTATTGTGGCCGTCGACGGAGTGATGTTTTGACTGGGTGTTTTGAACAACGGTCGTTCACACAATTCTTGCCTGAATCCACAGGCAGCCCAGACGCGTTGTAAGTGGAGTTCATTTAAAAATAGAAAAGGGTGAAAATATATGTAATAGCACGAAATAAATCTTTACTTCACGAAATAAATCTTGTTTACTTCTGCTTATTGTGTCCTGTTTAATTAATTTCCGGTTAATCTTGCACCGCTCTCTTAAATTACGCAATCTCTTGTTAGCGTCGCTGCTTATATAACCCCGTTAAGCCTAAGGTTTGCTGAGATTTATTACAGACTAACCGGTGATAAAAGAATCGAGATATCTTGAAATAAATCGTGCCTACCTTCAGCTCAATGTTCCCCCGTTCGTCCTGGCTGGTTTAAAATTAGTGGAAGCTACCTCCGATTGAAAAAAACCACAAACTGTCATTTAAACCAGCCAGGACGAACAGGGGAGCTAACAAGCGATTGCATAATTTAAGAGAGCGGTGCAAGATTAACCGGAAATTAATTAAACAGGACACAATAAGCAGAAGTAAACAAGATTTATTTCGTGAAGTAAAGATTTATTTTGTGCTATTACATATATTTTCACCCTTTTCTATTTTTAAATGAACTCCACTTACAACGCGTCTGGGCTGCCTGTGGATGTACCAAGACAATCCCTTTGTTGGTAGTAAAGTAGGTTTGTACAAAATATTTGACCATTATTTGATCACCATTGCCTTGACCCCGTCGCGACAAATTGTTCCTAATCGGAGTAAATAGGTCATTTTGATGTCAGATTTTGGTGACGGTAACCACTTCAGTGAGTCCTCCTTCTTTTTAACCAGGCTTAATAAATCCAAAACGAATTGTATGATTGATAGATGAAAAGAAAATTGGTGTTACAGATCAGTTGTGGAGTATTGGGTCGAAATACGCGTCTTTAAAATTTCTGCTATCAGTTCGTAGTTGACAAATTATGTGTGAAGTAGCGCCCTCTTGATTTTTCATTTCTAAGGGCATCGACTGTTTTAGACGAAGGTTTTCCGTTTTGGTGGCAAGTTACATAATCAGCTCTTTATACTACGGTTCCAAATATAGTTTGCTTAACTGGAGAGTTAAAATTATGCTAGAAAAGTTGACCCCGCGCAAAAAATCTTAGCACCAAGTTTCCTAGTTAGATCTCCATTTTCCATCAAACCGCCCCACGTGCAGACCGGATGTGAGTCTCGATACTACATTTCTTGCATTTTCTACTTGTTTTTAAATGTCGTGTGCCCCAGCAAACGATTATAGGCTTCCTAGAATCCCTTGGTACTGGTATTTTATTGTTGTCATTGTTTTTTGGTGGATTTATTATCAATGACTGATATCATAAAGAAGACGTATAAAGTATTGATCAATTATTCTAGTCGCTACGTACTTTCTCGCCATTTTATGACTGAATACGCGTACAGCCGCACTGTACACTGCTAAAAGTGTGGCAATCTGCCCTTTGTTGTTCGTGCTTTTCAAAATGCCACCAAAAAGTAGGTACTAGTTCAGTCGGGGGAACAAGTACTTCTTTTGGTCAATTTTCGTATCTATGCCCGAAGAAGCCCGAAGGGGTCCGAAGAAGCTCCGATTTATATTGTCCAATCAGAAAGAACCACGAACTCTCGCAGAAAAATGAAACGGAATGTTTTGAAGTTTTAAACATGGCGTACTTAGCACGGAGGAATCTGCAGGCCATAAACTTACTTCCAGACATGCTTTGGCAGTATCAGCGAGAAGTTTGGCTGTTGGAAGTTCTGAAATTTATGCGTTACTGTTGAATAATGGTTAAAGATAGTCTGTTGAAGCTTAATTGGTCACATACTCAGATTGTTCTTTATTGATCTCGCCGGGGCGCAACACAAAATTATTTTGTTTTTATGGCTTTCCAAGGCTGAAATATAGTGTTGTTCAAAGCACGTTAAAAGATCCGATAGAAAAGAAGGTTACCTGATCTTAGGTAAGGCAGTTAAGTTTGGGTTCTACGCGGTTCACTCGTGGTTTTGACATGATTCAAGACAGCTTTCCATGAAGGCGCGAGAAAATAAATAATTAAGCTTATATTAAAAGTGCTTCGAACTGTATTTACACCTCGCTGATTACTATGGTGAAGCGAGTATTCTTTGCAAAAGAGAAGAGGGTATCCTGCACTAGTTAAATATTTTCCCCGTCCTTATTCACATTCATGCAAAACCTGAAGAAAAATTTGACTTACGGAGAGGGAACCAGCTGATTGCATGAAAGTCTTCTTGCACATGCCGGCCGGAGAACAAAGCAACTCTCCATTTTCAAAGCTTTAAAAGCCTTATAAACTCTGTGTTATTCTCAATGACCACTGTTCTGATCCAGGTTAATTTTGTACTAGAAAAAAACTGCTGAAATAACACGCTTTTCTCTAGTCTTGCAAAAAACAAGAGCTAAACTTGCTTTTTCCTCAGCGGTCCGCATGTTGTATTGATTCTTCTCATCAATAATTCTCAACTGTTTGTTAGTATTACTGACTTCGTTTATGACCCACAGAGAAACGCCTTCCAAGACACATACATCTGTAATTCTTTATTATTCAAGCTCAGAAGGAATTCACATTGAAAAACCCCTGAGAAACCCACAAATTCTGACCTGAAACTGAAGTATTATTATATACGGTTCAAGCGCTCATAATTCTTGGTTTCAAGACAAACTACTGCTCACTTGCTCAAGCATTTTGCCATAAATACAAAAATTAAAGCAAGATCAGACAGCGTTTTGATATCGCTGACATCGTTATCAAGACTGAAATGGTGATAAAGTGGAAAATTGAAAAGAATAAGAATACAAATCTGAATCCATAAGCATATCAATCAGTCGGGTCCGAACAACGGATTACGAACGGATTTAGTAATAGCACGATGGCGAAATCGTTGTCGTTTGTCATGTTTGTTGAGAGCTAGTTTTGTTTCCCCATCCTTTCCACGCTCAAGATATTTCAGAGACTACTTGTCCAGCCGACTTATGGACTTCATTACTGGCCCTTACCTGTGCTAGGTGACCCGTCACAAACAATTCTTAAAATAGATGTCACCCAAATTTAATAGCGCGCATGTAGTTTGTCCTGATAAATATTTTCGAACGGTCTGCTTTTTCTTCCAAGTTGAGAGTTAGCCGCTTTTCGAAGCAACAGAATAAACTGGTCCTCACGTTAAATAGTTTTGAAAATGGAGCCCTTTTTGGTATTTCACTCCAGGTGATCGAGGCAGGAGGGAGTGATGAACTTAGGCCTGGGCACTAGTGCCGGTATTCGCGAACGAAAATCCAAGGTGTCTGTCCATCGTGACGTCACGTATAAGTCTGCCTGGGAAATTCAAAGGAAGGTTAACAAATGGCTTCCTCACGAATGTTTACAGTCCAGTTTCTCAAAAAGAACAGATCAAAACAATGAAAGAATGAAAGGTATGCTGCATGCTATATTCTTTATGCAATTTGGTCCTCAAAACAAAATAACAAATTAGTGATAAGACTCAAAAGATTTCACGGATGCTTTGGTCGATCGATTGAAATCGTGATCAAGATCACCTTTCAGAAGCTGTATCTCACAAACCCTAAGATGTGTCGCTTGGAGACAAAAACATAACTTTTATATGTACAAACTCTTCCCAATTTTAGAAAAATAAAATTGTGTAACAATTTCATTAAAATGATCAGTGGCTTTAAACATCTTTAAAATGTGGAGAAGAATACTCCAATTTTATATTTGCAAAGAAACGCTTGGTGCAAAGTTAATAATGGGCCACAGTAATTCCTTACTTTGCTAAACTATCTTACTAGTAAAATACAGCAAAGACGACAACATTTGCTCGCGGCGAAGCAAAACAGCTGACACGCCGGCTTTCCGGCCAAATTTGTGCTGATGACTGATTGTACTCTTATTGAATAATTATAAAAAAAACCACAGTCTATCAAAAATGCCAACTTTCTCAGGTTACTGATGTTAAGGGTTAACAAGACTCTCTCTTTACTAGAATGGTCCTCAGTTTGACCTTTTTAAAATTAATTAAGCTTTGAAAATCAAATGAAAGGACCAATTCAATTTATTTGCGAAGTGGTCATCTTGATCGTCAATTGTGGATTGAGTAGACGGTCAAACTCTTTCTAAAACATTGTACAACCTGGACGGGAAATCTAGAGGAAACTGGAAGTATTGAGAAAAAATCCCTGAATCACTGATCCAGATGGTACTCAAATATATCTAATAGTTTTCATAAAAAAGGACAGAACCATATCAGCGAAAACTTGTTTCCTCGGGCATCCGCATAATTTGCGGGCTGATTCAGATTTTTATGTTGTTCTGCAAAAGTGTAGTTTACACGGGTTAAATGAGGTGGCAAAAATTTTCTATGACCGATTACTCTTTCCCTAGCAATTAAATATCACTATTCTTTCCTTATACAGAAGATGGAAGCAAATACTGTAAGAAAAGTTTACGTTTAAGTGCTAAACGTACCCTTCTAGGTTCGCCTTCTATTATACTCAGCTAAACAAACAGACTGATCATTTTTTAGGTAAACACTATACCACTTGTTTCAACTTGGGTACTTTTGTTAAACTATAGGCTAGTCCATAGCCAAGTTTCAAGTTTCCCTGTGGTATATAACTGAAATAAACACACTTTTTCGGACGCGGACAATAACATTTTTCCTGCATAATTCTTCGATTGCAAAGAGTAAACATTACTCTTAAAACATTGTTTAAGTGTGATTATAACGTTAAGACAAAGAACCACTTACCTATATCGAAAAAAGGGAAGACTAAAAAATTCCATTACCCAAGAAAACAAGCTTAGCTGAAAGGTTAATAGCGCAAAAAATACGTTTGTAACCCGAAATCTAACATCAGTTTGCCAGCGCCATTTTTGAAGACTCGGCAAACTCGCACGCTTTTCACGTCGTGACGTCACGATGGCCAGACACCTCGAACCACCCAAGCTGGCGAGTTCATCACTCCCTCCTGGATTGAGGCCTCTGGGATTCATATCTGAGTAGCCCACTGGCCAAATGCCGAAAATCGTGGGCTCAGTCTTTTCTCGGAGAAAAGATTTCGCCATCAAATGTCACTTGTTCCCTCGACTGTAGTTGAGGTTGTGCAAATATGAAACCAAAGTTTTTCATTGAGTGGCCGCATATTCTTTTTACTAATTTGACTTCATGTTTTTGCGGTAAATAGAATTTGCAGAAAGTGTGCAAAACGTCCGAAGGGTGTAGTTTTTAAAGAAGAAGAAGTGGAGAGGTGAATTATGTTTTTGACTTTTTGAACTGTGTCAGTTTCACACATTGTGTTATTTTGGGGAATTTTGTCCTTCTGAACCAAATTTAATTTCAGAAGCCCGGAGGAAATTGAGAGACAACTAAGAGAAGAGCTTAGAAGGAGGGAGGAGCTGAGGGAAAAATTAGACAAAGCGAGGCGAAAGATAAAGAAAAAAAAAATTTGTAAATAACATTTTTGTCAGAACTGTACTGAATGGTGATCATTTGTATGCATTCTTTTTTATGCCAAACCTTTTAAATTTCACATTAACACACGGACACAACAGTTTCTCCTGAAATTCACAAAATTTCAAAAAATATTTCAATTTTGCCAAAGTAATAAACACAGGAAAAGTGAAAGACTGGTAATGTCAAACCATAAGCTGGGTTTTTACAGTGCTCAAGGCTTGAAAATTAGAAAAAAAGTGAATTTGTTTTTTTAACAATAAGCACCAGCAAGGGCCAGGTGCTTCAGGCAACTGACATTTCTCAGCAGGCGAGAGGATAAAAATCTTGTTTGTTCAAAAAGTTATAATAATAATAATAATGCAATTCTTTATACAGATGGCCTATATCACACAAGGTGGTTTTTAATAGGGCACTGTGAAAACATAAGATAAAATTTAACTAAAAATACTAAAATGCTAATATTTAAACATTAGAAATGAATTAAGAGGGAGTACACCTAAGTTCTACTTACAGCGCGAAGCGTGCTACCGTTTCCACTAGACCAAGACTTTTGATGAATTTTTGACACTTTTTTGACACTTTTAACAAAGGAGCCGCAACGTCAAAGTGGGCGTTCACTGTGATTGATATGTGGGGCGACAAGTAGTCTCGAGTTATTTGGAGTACATTAGTCGGTCGGCGCGAGATGAAGTTCCAAATAAAAGTTGAGTACGGCCAGGATAAATTTGTAAAGTTTTATACAGAAGCAGACGTTATTGATGGAATCGTACGAAATTATTCTTTTTCTTCGCTTGTGGAGGATATCAGACGGACCTGCGGCAGCTTGCGACATCACACGTCCAACACTTTGCGGATACGATACAAGGACGAAGATGGCGATTATGTGAATCTTAACGCGGACGACACAGATAACTTTCAAGAGATGTTTGTTCGTGCTCGTTCGGCAGATGAAGGGTTATATCGGAAAATACTTCTGAGGGTCAGTGAGCTAGATTCACCTGTTGTTCAACCGCTGGATCTGGCAAAAAAAAGGAAGCTGCAAGAAATGTCTACTTCTCCAAGCGAAAGTGAACAAAAGCTTGATCCCCGCTCATTAGACAGAAGCTTTGAGAATGCCGCGACATCTACTGTAATACCTAGCGTAAAACCGGCTGAGCGATCCCCGTTGGACCACGTGAAAGCTGAATTAGTCGAAAACGTCCACTTAAAGAAAGTCTTGTTATCGAGTGCGGAAGAGGAACTACACAAAGCCACTCGCGAAAATGATGCTCTCACGCCTCTCTCAGCTATACGGTCGAGGCTCTGTGGAAATTGTCACAAGTCTGGACATACTAAACCGAAATGTTCTTCATCTCCCTGTCCATCCCATGACGCTTGTGGTTTGAGAGACAAGCACCCAGAGCTGAAACAAAAGATATCGGAGCTGCAAAAAGAAATCAAACGATTACAACAAGAACATAGTGATGCAGAATCAAAACTGAAAGCGTTCTGCGAGTCCCGCACGAGGGCGTCAACTTCGTTTTTTGCAGTAATGCGTCCCAGACTAAAAGTCCGTAATTTAGTCAAGTACAGTGACCGCGTTTCTTTAGACCGTGACCTTCTCATTCTCGAAAAAGCATTAAATGGAAAGATTCCTGAATTTAATGTGACCGAGGACTGGCAATTACCAGTTCTGATTGAACAGTATCGAAATAGAAATGTTGACATGTATTTGAATAGCGCAGTAGAACGCCGCTCTTCAGCCCGTTTCTAGTAACTGAACATACTCAATTGTACTGGTATGACGTTGTCAACCCTTGTGTTTATGTTGTGTTTCGAATTTGGCGAGTTATGCCTGAAAATTAAATATTTTGTTGTGTTGAATTATGCGTCTTTTATTGTTGTTGGATGTTTACATTTCTCGTGTTGTTTTGGACTTTCGCTCATTGTGTGATAAAATTATAAATAACGATGACACAAAATGAAGATTTAACTTCTTAGTGAGTTTGATATTACCCAACTACGAGGAAGATTTTTAAATCTACCTGTTGATTGCAATGTTCTTCCAAAAGTTATTTATTCTCAGGACCTGAGCCAAAAATAGAAACTACACTGGGGCGGAAATGGTCTTGTAACAAACAAGTGCACTGATATGCAAATGTTTGTGAATATCAACAAATCAGTTACTAAAATAAATACTAGTTTTACATCAATTGTTACGAATATTCAATATGAGTAATATGTTCTCCCTCTTTTCTTGTCGTTTTTTTCTTTGATTTTTACCGTAAACAGCTACCTTTTTATATGTTTGTTGAAGTGTGAAAATGGACATTTTGACAGCTCCGCACGTGCAAATTGTTGTATCAAAATCAATTTTGAACAAAAACTGTAACGCTTTTGTTCAGTTGTTAATGTTAAGCCTTTTTACTTGTTCAGATTTACGTTTTGTATTTGTACGTCTCAACAAAGCGGATCCCAACGTTTATGAGCGAATGAGCGATGTGACAAACACGACATTTTGGCGCAGCGCAGCCGTTTTTAGTGGCGTCACACAACGCTCCCCAACCAAAAACGGCTGCGTAGGAGACTGCATTTTGTTTGGACACACTTGCATGTTTCACGCTTCAACAAACGTGCAAAAAAGTTCACGGTGCCTCATATATCGTTTGTTTTACACTAGATAGCCACACTTCCTGTAGTACCCGGCTGAGTTTTCTGCTGTGATATGGCAAATCGCTTCTCCAATTGCCACTTCCGTTTCATCCATTGCTAACAACTGGTGCAGTTGAAGAAATTGCTTGATCTGATTGAAACAGTACTCACATGTATTTAGGTGTGGCGAGTACGGTGGTTGGTAAATCAACTCAATTCCGCATCTATTGAGCATATTCCGCAACAATGGCTCAATGTGGCGGGCGTGGTGAAAGCCGCAATTGTCCATTACTACAACGTCACCACGCTCTAGAGCGGCACTTCCATCGGCCCGTTCTACCTGTAGGGCATCGTCGAAAAAATTTAGAAGTTCCAAACCATTTGATGGACCTTGGAGAATATTGAAGCAATCAACACCGACTACTGAATGGAGCAAATTAACTGTAAATGTCGCGTTAGATGCGTAACGCTGCAGTTCAATAGCTCGCTCGCCGACCCTAGCGTTTCCATACTTGCGATTACCCGTTGTTTTGATCACACTTGATTCATCAAAGAAATGAACCTTGCTGGCTGGATACCTTGATATAGCTTGCAAATATTCGTTTTGCCGATCCAGTGCACCTGGCTTTTCTGCTTCAAGAGGACGAACTGTCAGTTTCTTCTTACTGAACATGAGGTGTTCTCTGAGTCGTCGATTGATTTGTGATGTTCCTGGCAAGTCATTGGGGTGAACCACTCCATCTAACAGTAGCCTTTGCTGTATCTCAGACGCGTATGTGCTCGGTTTTATGTGCTTTTGCACTTCAATGTATTCAAGAACATTAGTGTCAATTTTAGGCTCAGCAAAATTGGCTCGTGGTATACGAATAGACGAATTTGTTACATCGTAACTTCTAATAACGTTGTTTACAAATGTATGAGTAGTTCTGACCTCTCTTGCAATAGCACGTTGACCTAAACCTTGGTGGTTCAAATCTAATATCCACTCACGAACAAGAGAAGGTAGTGCTCTGCCATTATCGTGTAAGCCGCCGTTTGTGTTTACACGTAATTGTATGTTTGCTGCGGATGTAAAAAAAATACTGCCATTAAAATTGAAATACCTTCAGACAGATGAATTCAGTCTTTTTTTTTTTTATTTTTTACTTACGAATTCCTTGAAAATTCATTCTCTGGCTGAGTAATCTTATTTACGTGTACGGCGTCTTGTTCACGCGCGCTAATTACAAGCTGTACGACAAACTCCGCCCCTCAATCAAAAAAGTGTCGAAAAAGTGTCAAAAAAGTGTCAAAAATCTTGGTCTAGTGGAAACGGTAGCGCGCTTTGCGGTGTAAAAGTTGAAGAAAATGGAAAGCTATTTGGCATCCCAAATTTCTAGCTGAGAACCTCTTGGATCCCTGTGAGTTTTCTTAGAACAAGGCCTAAAATGGAGATTGCATCATAACATCAATGTTATTGATTATTATGATGCAAGTTATGATCAGTAGGAGGAGAGACAAAAAACTGACTTCATTTTTTTGCAACAACCAAAAGCTGAAATGGTTTTGAAATGCTGTCTGCATGAGAAGTGGACAAACACAAGGCAAATTGGCTTATAATGGAGAAACAAATGGCCATAAATGCAAGTCTAAGTGGAATAACTCAAAAATAAAGTGGAAGACTGAGATTCTGAAACTAAGCTGTATTCATGATGGTTTCAGCTGTGTTCATGCATTCATTTATTATAAAATAATGGTATTTGTGATAAAATTTTGGCAAGTAGCAAGTAAGAATTTGTCGGTTTATTTTTTTACACAGTTAGCAAATACTTACGTAGTTCTCGTAAATCCTGTGGCCAGTCTTCTAAACGTTGAAACATCTTTTCTGCTTCATGATCAACATATAATTATTCATGTATATATCCATATAGATAGAAATGGGGAGATTTATGAAGCTGCAATATTGATTAAGGCTAAGAGATGTCTTTCCTGGGAAACAAAATGCCAACATTTTATCACAGAAAGCTTTATGCTATAGGCAACCTCAGAAAAATTTTTATTGTAATGTTTTCTTTAACTGTGATTAAAATTATTTTTGTCACCTTCCAAATAGAGCATACTGAGATACGAAATGACACCATCACAGAGAAGACACCTACTCTGGTAAGTGAGGTGTATTACTTAAGCCATGGCCATCATAAGTTCCCACATTAGAAAATCTTTGACTGTACTTCAAGATTATCATCATATGGATTATTTATTTTAGAGAAATAAGGGGAAAATGGGCAGTCTCTGACATTGCAAAAGACATTTTTGGTTCCACACTTTTTTAAAATGTTACCTGGACCAGTTTGGGTAGTCACAATGAAACTGAATTGCCTGACCATATTAGGAAATCAACAAGGAATGGCTAATATTTTGTAATGCAATCTTCAGAACTTTAACCAACCATTTTTCCCCTTATTCCAAAGTTCAACAAAGGTACAGCTCATATCAGTTTTAACAATGACAGTCAATAATCCAACCCTTTGTATTACACAAAGGCACAATGTCTAGACAATTACTTAAGTACCCCACTAAGTTTTTCTTTTGGATGTCGAAAGATAACTGCTATGCATGTGACACTGAATGTGGCTATATCAGTGTACGACATGGATTGATTTTTGAGGTGTAATTTGTCATTGCTGTGTATTGTTTTGTGATCTGTGATGCCTACACCAGGATGACCTTATTTGACTCTCTGTCAGAGTATTTTCAGGTCCAATTTCTGGATTGGACCTCATTTCTTTCTGGCACATTGCTGGAGTGTAACGCTTTGACAAGTCCTTTCCCTTATCATAGCACCCGATCATAACTGCTATTTGCTACTTAGAAATCGTACTGTTTTTCTTTTCCCTGATGGCTTTTTAAAGTGGTACTATGATCAAAAAATCACTTTTATTTTTTCTTCGGATTTCGAAACTATGTTTGTTAAACACTCCCCAAGCGAAATTATAAGCGTTAATTTTGAGAAGAAGACCGTTAATTTAAACTGCAATTTTCCGGTTTAATGGTCTGCCATTATTACACCAGAAAGGATACAATGACGTCATACACTCAAGAGCTGTAAAATGTAGTGTGTGAACGCGGCTTACAAATTATGCAAAACACGAGTTTGAGAGTGTGAAAGCTCAAAACTCCCGTGCTGCATACTAAATAAGGCACTTTCACACACACTGCATTCTACGGCTCTTGAGTGTATGACGTCATTGTATCCTTTCTGGTGTAACAATGGCGGACCATTAAAACAGAAAATTGCAGTTTAAATTAACGGTCTTCTTCTCAAAATTAAGGCTTATAATTTCGCTTGGGGAGTGTTTAATAAACATAGTTTCGAAATCCGAAGAAAAAATAAAAGTGATTTTTTGATCATAGTACCACTTTAAGTCTTTTCCTTGAATCATTTTTTCCACTGGTTTTGGCATTGTTTTTCAGTGTTTACCTCAGCATCACTTTTGTTGATTGCTAAATCCTTGAATCGTTTGGCTTTCTGTAGGGAAGAGGCAAGTGTTTCATCATCTCTGATTAGATTTTGTCAAATAGCAAGTGCCCGTTTTGATTTTTGACTTTTTTGACAGATGTTACTTCCTTTATGTAACACCAAATTCCCTTCTCTCAGAAAACAAGCTCCACAATCCAGACACCTAGAACAGAGTTGTTCAACACAGTTTGACACACCTGTGCTTGCTGAGGTTGTAACTCAGGTGTTGAAGACATTTGCTTTTTCTCGATGAGTGGAGTTTTTTCCTTTCCCTTTGCAAGGTCAAATTGTGTGGAAGCCCCAGTCTCAGAAATTGGGTTTGCCCACAAGTTATCAATTTTTAAGCCTGGTAGTTGGTCCCACACCTGTCTGTTCTTGGGCTGTAATTGCACTGCATTCTCCATTTTCACTGTACTCATAAACAAAACTGAAGTACTTGGAAATGCCTTGCTATGTTTTGGCAGATTGAGGCTCTTTATCTCGATCAAGGGTAATTTCATAAACATTAGTACCCCCGAGTCTTTCTGTTCCCGCCACAATGTCTGGAGGGGACAAAATGTCATGGCCTTCATGCCTGTATGCCTTTAAGGCAAACTTTAGGACAGCATAGTGGCTGTCAAGTTTTGTTTTACCCTTTTGGGCTTCAAAGTTATTGAAAGCCGTAACTTTCACCCCAGTTTTTTGGAAAATATGGCCTATAGCCAGGTAACGTGGGCACCATTGTCTGACCAAAGTGTTGCACTTACGACTTCAGGGTGTAGCTTTTTAAAATTAACAATACTTTGTTCTATGCAACTTGCAGAAAAATACCAGTTCTGTCTGTCGTCATTTTCAGAGAAGTTGTCGTGAAATTGTCATAAGAGGACCATCAGCGTAATCATGAAAAATAAACATTGCTCCATGTAATGAGACTCCTTTTTTCCCAAACCAGTCCTTCTGTGGCTTGTGTAGTCTTTGAAATGGCAACTTCATCATATAGTCAACAACAATGATTGTCTCCCCTTTTTTTAAATTGTTAATTTGACTTAAAAATTGGCATCGCTGGTATTTTCCCCTCACAAGATGGGATATGTAGATGTGCAGACTCTCCTCAATTTGATCTAGATTTTGTTGAATAACTATTTTTTCACTTTGCTCCACATTCAAACAGTCCATGACATTCTTTATTTCACTAAAAAGTGACCGTCGTTCATTGCAACTGTGGCAACTGTGTGGGTGCACAGATGGACATGCTGGTTCAGGTGATAAGTACCATCTCATGCAATGTGTTGCACACTCACTATGAATCTCCAGGTGGTTGTTGAAATCTGACAAAAGGTAACCCTTATATTGCTTGGCACGTAAGGCTAGATCAGGGATCGGACACTGTGTAGTGTTGTGTTTGTGCCAGTGTTCTTCTAAACTTGCCAGTAGGACATCTAATTTGGCAAAGTTCTCTGCGCCATTCTCAGTACAGATATTACATAGGCCAGCCATTTCAACCAACTCTTTGAAATTGCCAGCCTGTAATCCTTCGTAGAATTTGGTTTTTCCTAAATAAACATCACAAACAACTTTTTCAGCTTGTAAAACATGCACTTACAGTGTAGGTTGTTAGTTAGTATTTCTAATTTTTTAAACTGTTTCACACTTCTTTAAAATTCAGATCATGCAGATCTCAAGAATTTTTTTGACCAAGGGATGACCTGAGTGATATAATGGGTATGTACTTATAACTTACTGGTAGGGATGGATGAGAAAATATTTGGCTCGAGTCATGCTATTTGGAGGCACATGCACCATAGGTAAAGGTTAAGTCGCACACAAGCGAATGAGGCCCACGTGACTGGGGCTTAACCTGATTTCTGTAGCATGAAGTAACTGCGAGTTTTGCTACTCCCCCCTGGATGGGATGCTAGTCTATCGCAGTGTTACCCCTAGCAGTATGTTGCTGGTACCCATAGTACACCTGGGTGGAGAGACAATGTGGAGTAAAGCTTCTTGCCCAAGGGAACAACACGATGACAGGGTCTGGGCCTCGAGCAACCAACATTCAGATCTGAAGTCCAGCGTGCTGACAACTACACCACTGTATTAGGAGGCACCATCCTCAAGGATTGCAATTGTTTTGGCTATTACCGAAAAAGCTCCATCAAGCCCCCCTTTTGGAAGTCAGCTCTCCCCCTCTATACCCCCCCCCCCCCCCCACACACACACACACACACTTTTTGGCCAGAAGTGAATGGGTGGCTGAAGTATTTTAAAAAACAACAACAAAATATCACAAAACAGAAGAGATGATGGAAGGTAAAAAGATCAATATTTTTGGCCCTGCATGCCAATACATTATTTGAAAAATATGGAAGCGAGGTCAGTGAGGCTCAGGAGTAAGGATAGATTGTTTAATGTTTTATGCAACCATGTAAGTTGAAATGTAACCTATCTATTGGTTTTCTCGCATTTTTGTCACATTCTAATTTACATTATTGATACAGAGATGATTTGTTTTTTTAAGCCACAATACAGGCTGGGTGCCTCCTCCAAGCAACTCACTTATCCAGCTGCCTTTCCTTCCTTCACAGGATGCCGTTTTGTATGAGGACCGTTCAACGGATTCAGGGTTGTGGAGAAAGTCAATTTAAAAAGCAACGTCTTCTGCCGATGTACAAATTCTGATGATTCTGGTCTTTTGTGAGCCATCAGCCGCAGCACCATAGTTCTCATTGTGCAGTCATGCTTTTGTAATTTCATAGTCATTGCAGGGCTGGATTTGTCCGTTTCTGTCAGTTCGTTTGAAGATGTCTTTTAGCTGTTTATTTGACATGACAAGGGCAACTGAACTGAGAATCTTTATTCGCTCATCTGATGTCTTTGCCGATTGATAAGAAGCTGCCAACCCAGCTGTGATCTTATCAGACATTGACTGTTGTACCTAAAAATTACAAATTACTTTTTTGGTTATTACAGAAGGACTTTTATGGCTGGTTTTAGCCCAGTAGACCTAAGTTTCCTGTATTCCGACAAACTGGTCATAGCGGACTAAAATACAAGAAACTGTCCACCCCAACCCAATTCTAGTTCTATTGTTTGTACGTACCAAAGTGGAATGCAGGAAAGGTCTACAACGTATATATACCTATTTCAAAAAAGGTTGCTTCAGTGATGCATGTTTCATAGACCACAGTGCATTATGCTCGTTAAATTTATCGCTGCCTTTCTCTAGTTATTAGTCCTAATGCAAGAGCAAATGTATATCTTTTAAGATTTGGTTTTCTCTGGAGCGTTCAGCGAGAAAAGTGATCAATACATTTATTATTTTAGCAAACATGATGCTTTGCGGTCTATGAAGCAAGGATCATGCACCGTGCATCACTGAAGCAACCTTACTTGAAATAGGTGTACAAAGAATAATTTTTGTATTGGATAACTTTTACAAGCACAACAGCTTATCTGATGTATTCAACGATAGGAAACCTGTTATCAGTCCCTGTATATGGTCCCTTTCTCAAATTAGAAAGATATCATGATGGTAACTTTTTTCAAGAATACACTGCTGTATAATTTTAAATTAAGGTGAGATGGTCTCATAGATCACCCACCTCTCTCAGTGAATCATTATTTTTTTGAAATTTTGAGAGTATTTGCCTAGGGGAAGGTGAAACTGGCTTGATGAAGTTGGGTGGACCAAGGGACAACTAATTACCCTTCCTTTAATGTACGAGTCCTTTTATGACTTGGGGAAAAATTCAAGTGAATTCGAAAACAACGTGGCCTCAATTCCCCATATAAACAGGCCTTAACTCCAACCCCAACAGAATCGATGTTGTTCTCACAGTGTCGTAAACGAAAGTTCAAGAAATAATCAATAAATGTAAATTGCCCTACTTGGTAACAAATTCCTCAATCTGAAAAATACAAATAAAGAGACTGTTGTTACCTGAGCGTTATGCCTTCAGGGTAAAAGCCATTAAGAGAAAGTACCCAAGATGTAGGGTGAAAGCAACCTACCTTTGCAAAGGACATTTTTGAAGTGGATATGTCCTCAAGCACTTGTTTAGAACAGCCTTGAGAAATTTCATCCAGCTGCTGCATCAAGTTGGTCTTATTCGCATTGCAAAACCGCCTCGCTTTTTTCTTAATTTCCGATTTGGTACGTGTGGAAGCCAAATTGTATGAAACTCTTGGCCTTCCAATAACGGATTTTGTATCATCCAAGGCAGATGTGGAGATGTGGCCTGTCACCTGTGGAGGTGTGGTCTGTAGAGTTGTAGCCTGTGGAAGTGTAGCCTGTGGAGGTGTGGCCTGTGGAGGTGTGGACTGTGAAGGTGTGGTCTGTAGAGTTGTAGCCTGTGGAGGTGTGGCCTGTAGAGTTGTACCCTGTGGAAGTGTAGCCTGTGGAGGTGTGGCCTGTGGAGGTGTGGACTGTGAAGGTGTTGCCTGGGAAGGTGTGGCTTGTGGAGGTCTGGCCTGGACAATATTTCTAACCATTTGACGGACTTTCATGTAGCAACTTGTGCAACACAGTACATTTGCAGCATTTACATGTTCCTTGTTCAGAAGTTTCAATACCTCCTTTTTCCCCTCTTCTCCCAAAGAAAAAAATTACTTGGAAGGGATTTGAGGTTGTCTTGCTTCCCTTGAGGGGTTTTGCAAGATGGCATGCCGCACTTGGGAAGAGCCCTCCAACGGCAAGAATCGCATATTCGTCCTTCACGGAGATAGTCTGGTCTGCTCGTTTGCAGAGACACTGCTTTGCTACAAAATTTGCACTGCAGACACTCCATTTAAAAAAAAATTCTTTGAATATAAAATTGTTTAGCTCACAAAACTTTATAAAAGACTAAAAACCACCAAAAATATAAGCTTATTACAAATCAATCCAATTGTTCTCCGAATAAAGACAGCAAATTCAAACGCAATACCAAAGTTATCGGTTTTAAAAAAAATGTGGCCAAAGGCAAAGAGGCCTATGTGAAATTTTTCAAAATAATTTATAAAATTTTTACAATTAAAAAAAAAATGTTATTCGATAAAGTCCTGTAAACAAGGAATAAAAATAAATCAAAATGTTCCGGAAAATGTTGCAAACCTGTCAAACCCTCTCAAAGCAAAACACGATAAACCGCGGAATTTTTTACGTACAAATAAATATATCTTATTAGACGGTTTAGTGTGTAGTATCGTGGGATATTTTTACGAGTCCCGCCGTATTTTGGCGAGCCCGTAGGGCGAGTCAAAATACAAGAGACGAGTAAAAATATCCCACGATACTACACACTAAACCGTCTAATAAGGGATTTATTATTCAACTTAGCTACAAAATAGAAAAGTGGTTTATAAACTGCCTGAGTTGCGTGACAAACTAAAGAAGACAGCTCCTGAGAAATGATGGGTTCCGTTTCCTGACTTTGACAAACAAATGACATAAAAGGTTGTTAAGTTCCTCGGCGGGAATTTCTTCAATGGCCCTTGTTTCTTTAACGGACGTGAGGTCAGTTTTTGTATTTTCTGTTGTATTTTAATACGTTTCGATTTTCTTCAATAAATAAAGAAATTTCACTGTCGTCTAGGTCATTGCTTGTCTCTAGGACCTCGTTTTCGTTAAAAACCTCAAAATTTGGTAAGCATTCATTGTTTTCTTCCGGAAAAACGAGCGTTTCGGCCATTTTTTCATCGTTCACCTTGTAAGCCTAAAGCCTGACGTGGCATTTGTAGAAAACCTGTCAAACCGGTCTTCTGGAGTACAAATACCGTGGGATATTTGTACTCGTTTTGGGTGTTATTTGTACTCTACTGAATGCAGTTGAATAATAATTAACAATTATTCTACGAGGGCGCGCTGGATATCGAATGATAGATAACCAACGAGGCGCGTAGCGCCGAGTTGGTTATAATCATTTGATATCCAGCAAGCCCGAGTAGAATAATTGTTTTATTAAAAACTTAACCACTATTAAAAAAAATCAAGAAAGAAACGGGAAAAATGAGAAAAGAAATTTAAACGGAACAAGAATCGCTCACATGACTGAACGAAAAAGGCGCCAAAACCTTGCGAAGTGTTGCAGCGTTTCATTGCAAAGCTGAATGAATCAATGAAAACTGCTCGAAAGTGAACAAAGTAGCACAAGTATTGGAAAGAAATCTTGTAATTATTGGCTCTGAAATATGGTACATGTTTGATTTTTCCTGAAATATTGTTGTTATCATCGTTCAAAGCGGATTGAAGCTGTACAATTTCACCATATTAGCTGCTGGAGTTGAAACTGAACAAGTTTGTAATCTGTTCGCACAACGGAGCCATCATGTGCGTGTTTCATCGAACTGAAGACAGAACAAATTTGAACTTGAAGAGGTAATTTCCATGCAGCTCAGAAGCAAGATTACTGTAGTGAGGAACATTAGAAGTCACCACCATAGTTTGTTAAATGCAAAGTGCAAAATGCAGTTGTTCTCGGTTTAGAGGTTGCGGACGGAATGGTAAGCTTAAAAACAACATTCAAACAACTGGAAAAGCGATTCAACTCCGTTTACATGGCATCCGATTTCTATCTGAGCATTTGGACATGTTGGAACACAGAGCTGCAACGAGTGCAGGTAAACCAGTTTCAATTTTGCGTGTTTAAGGCGAAAAAATTTCGCCCTTCCTTCCTTCTTGGTAGTTTGCCGCTGTATTTTTTTAGTACTCGTTTAGACTGCTTCATGATTTTCGCACCGACTCGCCATGAATGTGTGATAGTTTTTATTAAATGCTCCTGCCCCATTTCACTGTATTTTACTTTACGTCTTGTCTTGATATTGTGAAGTGGAAAGCTTTCCTGATAGAACCTACCGTGTTCAATTTCAATGATCGACGTGACGATCAATGAAAGAAATTAATTGTAAACACGACGCTTAATGCTTAAATTTCTATTTCTGCACAGTTTCTTGAAACAATTTTGACTTGTGTTAGACGACGCTGTTGGTGATGCTTGTTGGTGACGATGTTGGAATTTCTGCTTAATTTAAATTCGCTGCCAAGTGATTTTTCTCGTCCATTTTTCTCGTCGGGTTGCTCGCGAGAAAAAAAACTTTCAGCTCACTTTGTTGTTGAGTGTTCATTGACCATATTTGTCGCAGCAGGTATATGAGCTGATAGCCTAGCTCCGTTCAGCCAATCAAAATGCTAGAAATCCAATATACCTAGTCCAGTTTTTAATAACAGGAATTATTTTTATATATTGTAAAATATATGTTACTGTTCAAAAACCCTTTTTCAGAAACTGCTCAAATGCCTCAGGAACTTGAATTTTGATACTTGGAGTGAATAACACTGCAAATTTGCAACTAGCCTGTTCCAGGCGTTCAGATAGTGGAGCGCGAGCGAAAAATAAAGCGAGCGAAAGAGCGGGAAAAAAAAAACGAGGGGAGACTGGGAGACTTATTTTTCGCTCGCGCTCCCCCTCGCGCTCCACTATCTGAACGCCTGGAACAGGCTAATTTGCAACTTCAACGTCCCGAAATTAACGAGCTTTAAAAAAAAAAAATTTAACGCGGCTACCAAACACATTTCCCGCCAAAATGGTGGGGATTCCCTTCAAATAGAGTTTATGTAGAACAAACCAGAACACACTTCACCCACTCGCTGCTACTATCAAAAAAGAACATATTCCAATACTTTCCAACTTTTTTTTTAATTACCATTTTTAATACTTAAAAAATATACATGTATCACTACACTAGCTATCTCTAAAACTGGAAATTCTAGATTGAACGAAGTGAATTACAATATGGCCGCATGAATAGGCTTATTTCAGACATGTCAGGATTCTCAAAAGCGCCCTTTTACTTTTGAATTGTTTAAAAAGGCTTACATAAATTTCAAGGTACACAAGAAACCCCTAGCACTGTTTTTCATAAAGGTTAACTTTAAAAATATGACTGAAAGCAATAAGCTTATCTTGCCTTTATCAGCCGTTTCACGCCGTACGTAGATCCACGGATTGTTGTTAGTATTCTGGGAGCTAACGTCCATTTTTTCGGTCTGGTATGCCTCCTCATGATATTGTAATTACCCTTGGATTCGAAAGAGTATTTCTGATGCTTTTCCCAGCCAAACTGACCATTAAAGTAAGAATAAATCACTTCAAAAGCACTAGGACACCGAACCGCCATTTTGGCAAATGTGGATACTAAGCGCGCGAAGGCTCATGGTTAGTTTATGCGCTCCCGGATGGCAAATTGCTCCAAGTTCCGGCGGATTTCTTGCACTTTCAGCTGGCGTCAAACCGTCTTTTCCTCGACTACATGGCGGAACCAGCGGGAGAATTACCGCCTTTGCCACTACAGGACATAACGTCCATGGTCTGAAAACGTTTATCTTAAATTCCGCTGAGAAAACATAAATGGCTTTGTTGACGGATTGACAAGTTACCCACTAGTCAGAATTTTCCGTTTCTCAGAAACGGGGAATTCAACTAACGAAGAGAACTCTGCATTCGTCCTGTTGGCCTCCCACTCAACAATCCCTCCTCGTTTTTACCGTTGTATTTCGTGATTTATACCTATCCGCTTGCCTGTTGGATCTTTTAATGTAAGCCAATGATATGACGACATTTATCATTAATAAGAGGACAGACGCATTAAAAAACTGACGTCAATTTGTTTTTTACAATAACAGAAAGCCAAAACTGATTTTCAAAGGAAGGAAAGAAATGCAAGAGTCAAAAATTCGAATTTCTCAACTAAACTTCATTCCAGCAAAAACTGTTCACAAAATAATCGGCTAAAACACGGTTCAGCTTAATTTCATCGACAGCACAAATTCCCGCTCACCGCCGATTTTCATTTCTGAATCCTCAAACGAACATCCTCATCCTTTCGCTCTTAGGTTGCACTGGAATCTTCAGTTTTAACCCATAAATTAGATGATTTCCTCATTGAAGACTACTAGATTTGGGGTACAATTCTCGCCTCACCAAGTGCGGCGCTAAAAAGTTGACAAAAAAAATTTCGTTTTGTGAAGAAAAGTATTTTAAGTCTGAGCTTGGCCGCGTTGTCATGACAGTTTTTGAACCAATCACAAGCCAGCATTTTGAGATGACATTAACACAAAATAACGTTGTCTTAAACGCAATTAAAAGAGACCACTGGATCGCGATAAATTTGGTGTATCAAAGCTGCAGAAATAGAAATTATTTGCAATAGTCACACTCCGTCTGAATTTTGTTTTCTAGTATCTGATAAAACTTGTTGATGGTTTGGTCTACGTAGCCAGAGGCTGATTAACGAAGTAGTTTCCTTTCAACGAAAACATGGGAGCAATTAGTTATCAATCAGCTAAAGTAATTTTCGAGATATGGGTCCATATTATTTTTGACAACCTTTGGATGCCATTCGTTCGGCAAAAAAGCAGTAACCACACAATATAATACCAGATCTTTTCAGAACACGATTTTGGATTAATGTCGCCTTGTAGATGTCCACTTTTCGAATAGGGCGTATGTACGTGACGTCATCGCCCCATGTTGATGTACCTTTAACAAAGGGTTTCTCATTAACTCATTTTGTTATGGTACACCAACATGCCCGCCACGCCATTGTCCTTTGAATCTCTAGGCCTTCTTCCATACGCTCCATACAGGAAAAAAATAAGCGTTCGCCGTCGCTTGTGGGTAGAAGTGAAAAAAAAAGTCATGGTCTATTTTTAAACCTGACGATTCTCATTGATATCTATGGACATGTCGCACTTTTCCTTTCATTTTAATGAGGTCAGTTAATGATATTACCAGGGAAATTTACTAAACCTTTTTGATATTAAAGAGGGTTGGCATGTCTGCTCAACATGGTTTCAAAATAAGTGCAGGTTTGCTACTGACGATGTCCCTACAGAAGTGAAAGAGTACTTAATGAGATTTGCAATTGGAATCACGATTCGTCTTTTCCCTCCCCTTGTGCTTGTTAAAAAAATCTTCCGTTCTCTCGCGCTTGATGATGCAAACAGTCTTGGGGTGAGGCTTAAAGAAACATCTTTTCTGCTTCCAACATAGTAAACACTTAACACTAAAGTAATCGCAGAACATCTTAAAAGAAGCATTTATTAAATGATACGACAAAGGAGGTGACAGGGTGGGTAAAAGGGGAGAGTGATTAATGTGGAAGGTTTCTCTTTCCTCATGTCCACGGGGGGAGGGTCGACTCTTGGGTCGTTTTCTTAGGCGGCATTAATCATCAAAGGGAGCTCGGCGAAAAGGATGACTTCCCATCTGGAGCGATATTTGCTGAAGTCATTATTTACACCCGATGAACTAATAGACATAATAGCTAAGAGCGTGAAAACTTTTCTCAGTTAACTTCTGGATGTAAACGACTCATTTACAAGTTATGCTGTTTAGGGACGTTTGTATGGCTGGCTAGCAACTCGCTCTCGTATTTTTCTCGAAAACACGGTCTAGAAACCGTGTTCAGTTGGTTATCATTACCGGATATAACTTCCATAATCTGAAAACGTTTATCTTAAATTCCCCTGGAGAAACACAAATGGCTTTTTTGACAGATTGACAAGTAACCCACCAATCAGGATTTTCTGTTTCTCAGAAACGGGGAATTTAACTAACAAAGAGAACTCTTGGCCTCCCTCTCAACAATCTCTCCTCGTTTTTACCGTTGTATTTCGTGATTTATACCTTTCCACTTGCGTGTTGGATCTTTTAATGTAAGCCAAAAAAAAATTATCTTAAAGCATGTGCTTTTCGTCAGTCTACATTCGAAGCGCTATTGGTTGAAAGCATAAATTACATGTTGAAAGAGGAATGGATGAAAAGAATGATAGAAGGCATAATGTACTATATCCTGCAATAAATAATAATTGATCTCCCTTCAATAAATATTTGGATATGGGTTGTATTTAGAAAAATTCAAAAAATTGTATTTCGTTTTGGCCTAGAGCTTGTAGAAAGGTTATGAATAGTTAAAAGTTTCTTAGAAAATGTGCATAATTATGTAAAGTTATTTATAGCCTTGATGTATCGCATAATGTCTCCATTCGATATGAAGGTGTATTTTATGTGTTTTCTAAATATGCATGTGTTTGTGGGGTCTGTTATATATATATATATATATAGAACGTGCTAGGCAGCGAGTCCTAACACGCACCTGAGTAAACTTTTCCTTCCGATTCCTTCCTGCGCTGTCTTTGTAAATAAAAATCTACGATATTTTCGAGGATCCAAACACTCAGATTAATTCTTCATCCATAGAGAATTTGCAAAACTTGGTTAAGAGCCCCTCAAAACTTGCCTATTACACTTCGAAGGATTCTACTTTGAATGGCTTTGTGGGCGTTGTTGCCAAAAAGTTAACGCGTTAACACAACACGACTGTTTACGCCAGGACAGCCCCAACAGTTCTCAGTTGCTATGGCAACTGCGAATTAAAAATGACTTGACGTTTCGTATGCAACGGAACATATATTTTCAATAGTAATAGCTAAGATGAAAATGAAAAGGAAATATCTATGTAACTGGGAGTCTGCTGGTACCGAGATTAATTAAGAGCAAATCTCTTTACAATAAGCTAAAATGCACGGAGTTTCAAAAGAAATCCGTCAGCTCTGTGAAGCTAGCTCGTTAATAGAGCGTGCATGAGCTTCTCACTACCAACGTTGCCGTTCAAAGCCGGTCGCAGATCTTGACTACGATCTTTATGCCTTTTGAAACCGTAGGCAAAAGTACCTTTTCCAAATGATTTTTTAGTTTGGTGGACGTTAAAACTTGCTTTTAAATGCATAGCATATGTAAGATTCTTTGCAAGTGTCCCAATAACCTTTTTAAAACCATTTGAAAGAAAGCGCCAGAAGATTTTCCTAAACCATTTTACAAATAAACAAACATTTGGTTCAAGAAACATCGACAAGGTTATCAATCTCAAAAAAATATTACTGAAATATGCTGGAAATACATTGCAAGCATGCTGCGAAATAAATTTAATTTCAATGCAGAACGGTGGCTTCAAAATATCCGCTAAATAGTTCAAACAGTTTTTAAATAGTTTATAATTACTTTTAAAATAAAGCTGGGTTTAGTAAGGAAAGCTTTATTAGAACAATAAATGTCCAACTGATGCTATAGCTTATTAAGCGTGGTTCTTATTATTTGTTGGTAGCTATCTCAATAACAATCAGCTGAAGGACCTGCCACAGGATGTCTTCAAACACAATGGGTTACTTGACAAGCTTTAAGTAAACTTTTCATTAGCAACAAATCATCAGTTCTCTCAGTACCAGAACAGTAGCTCGGAGAAAAGATGGAGGCAAAAGCTGCATCTGTGAAATTCAAAGATTTGTCTTCCCAACTCTCTTAGATAAAGTTCAAAACCTATGCCTGCTTTGATTTTTATTTTGATGAATTGTTCTAAGTTGACAGGGGAATTAAACATCAATCTCATCAAAACCGGTATACTTTTTTAAATATTCTTTTTTTTTAAAGCAAATGAAATGATTTTCATAGGAAAACCGTGGCATGGGAAAATAAATGTGACTTTATTACCCTAGGCTTGTTAGGAACATTGCTAAAGACGCAAAATATATTGTCCCGCGGGTACATGCAAATTTATGAGCCATATAATTTTGCTTTAAATAATAAATTTTAGTAACAATCAGTATTCTAATAATGAAAATGATTATAATAAGTCATTTAAACTTTGGAGAGGATATTACGAAATGCACAGTGGGACAAATGTTATTCATCTTAGAGAAGAAAGATTTAAACTTAAAACAACCTTCATCTCGTCTTATCAGTTCTGGACCTAAAATAACATCTACCTCTAGGCTAGTTTCCATGTGATGATTGGCGATTCAACGATTGTCGCATTTAGCGAAACTGAGCGTTCGTCCTCAATTGTTTGGAATGCAGGCTATAATATGCTCGGTGGAGGCACTTGACCCATGTTTGGGTATTGGGTTGCTACTGAGGGTTTGAAATCCTGAACCTATCTAGGACAAAAAAAATACCTACCCTGTGTAGGACATCACCCTCCATTTTAGGTCCCTGTTTAGAACAAATGACATAATACACACTCCTTTGTTTTACACAATTTTTAAGTGTTTCCAAGACCAGCAAACGTCGCCGATATAGATTTTATTACTAGATACCGTATAAGCCGTGTCTAAGGACGACAATCGTACCAACAATACACCCCGTTTAGGACAATTTTAGACCCCGTCTAGGACAAACTCGCATAAAATTGAATACCCTGTCACGAACGTGATTTTAGTGATTTTAGTTTCACGTTTCTAAGTAGTTTTCGCGCGAAAATTAATAGGATTATGACGTCATATTATTCTTAGATTTCGATAAAAGATAGTTTTTCATAGCTTTACTTAGTTGTTATCGAGTTGCTACAAAGTTATTGTCGAGTTACTTGTCGAGAGTTGAGATTTACACGAGAAACGAGAAAGTACGCCACTACGATTTTACAGTTTTCCATATTATTGTCAACGATTCAAGAGTTAATTGTACCTCCTCGAAAGCCCGATTGATTCAGTAAAGTATCATTTGTTCGAGCCAAACATTGTGTGCGAGTACCTTTATGCAACGTGCATAACATGGCGCCCAACGTGGGGCTGTGAATCCCTGTCTACGACTACTCGAAGAAAACGCTAGGAATATTTCAAGGATCCTCAAGTACGATGTCTGAAGCACTTGCCCGACTACGAGCGACGCGAACTGGAAACAGGCCAGTTATTACTAGACTTATAAACGAAACAGACAAGATTTTGGGTTCAGCTTCATTTGACAAAGGGTGTCTGTAAAACCCGGAACACCCCGGAACACCCCGGAACACCCCGGAACACCCCCGGAACACCCCGGAACATCCCCGGAACACCCCCGGAACACCCCGGAACACCCCGGAACAACCCCGGAACACCCCTGGAACATCCCATAATACCCCGGAACACCCTCGAAACAGCAAGGAACACCTCCGGAACACCAAAAATAGTGGTCAGCGGTCAGATTGCTCACGAATTTACTAAGCCGAAGACCTCCGAAGATTCCCAATTCTTCATAAGACTTTTGCGGATCACCCAGAGATTTCCGAGCATTTCAAGAATGCTTGGGATATTTTCGAAGCTTTTAAGAACAGCGAAAAAACCATTAATTAATGGGGAAAATATATCATGCACGTGACCTTCATATCAATAACTTACGACTTTCAGTGATGTGAAAATGTGACAGTTGAATTGTTAATTCTGCATTGATTTTTCTCGTGCGAGGTTTGCATTATCACGTTCAAAAAACAGGTGTGACCTCAAGGACACAACAAAGCCAAATGATACGGTGTCACGCAATGCTATAAGGTCATTATTCCGAGGTCACACGATCGTCATCGTTTTCTTTCCACAGGCGCATGGAAATGTTTGGCCGCCGGTTCGTTACGCTAATATACAGTGAATATATACACCTCATTTAAAAAAACCTCAGTTTATATTAATTTGAAGTATCATACCGTAGTGCATGAGTGCTTCAGGAATGTTAAAATCCGAGAACGTTTTTCCATGTCTAATAAATTCCCATCTTGCAGCTTTCTCTTGTCATATTTGAATGACAACTCGAGACAACGTTTTTGCAGTTAGGTCTGCATATATTTTGGTTAACAAAAGAACGTAGCTCGGAAGATAAATGAGTAGGAGAAATGTGCGTCTGCTAAAAAGTACTCACTATAATTTTGTAGAGTTATCCGAGGGCTTATAATGTAGGATGTCACAGCGTAACCCGGGAGCAAACGGATCGAACGAGTTTACACTCTTATAGCGAGAAAAGGAACAAGTATTTTATTTACTTTCACAAGATCTAGTTAGACTTTAAGAGAAAAATTCAGTAAACGAAAAAAGGAAAATATCAACGATGAGAGCACATATCACCTTTCCTTGAACTTTGCAAAGTTCGTGTGCTCCCTCAATAAGCCAACTTTATACGTTGCGATAAACCTTGAGTTACAACTTACTTCTCAAAACTATTCAAACATTTTTCTAATTGGTCTTTAGAAGGAGCGGCGGTGTTTCTTTGTCCAGTTCGTACAGTAACAGCAAGTGGGGCACTTATTGAGAAAATGCGGTAGTACTAGCTACATAAATTTAAAAGGAACAGCCTTTACGGAAACAAAATAAATCCTATAGACGTTTAGCAGCCTGCAAAATCTGTTTTGTTTTGCGTGCAAAATCTGTCACGCAATGCCCAAGAGTAAGTTATCGCGACCGTGACGTGTTATATGGTGAATTGAATTATTATTCGGGATGCCCACCCCCAGAATTTTACTTATAGATGTCACATCGGTTTGTCGAGAGTTATAATGCAAATCTCGCATGAGTTACAACTTCAATAATTGAATTGAAATATTCAAAATCAAATGTCGATCTAAAGGACACCAATGTTATTTTTTATTTTATTTTTGTCATTTTGTCTTCGGGTGATCCGCAAAGGTCTTCGGAAAAATTCGGAAATCTTCGTTAATTTTCGGAGGTCCTCGGGACAGTCTATGCGTGAGCGGCTGACCGCTGACCAGAATTTTTGGTGTTCAAGAGTGTTCCTGGCTGTATTGAGGGTATTCCGGGGCATTATGGGATGTTCGGGGGTATTATGGGATGTTCCAGGGGTGTTCCGGGGTTGTTCCGGGCTGTTCCGGGGGTGTTCCGGGGGTGTTCCGGGGTGTTCCGGGGGTGTTCCGGGGGTGTTCCGGGGTGTTCCGGGGTGTTCCGGGGTGTTCCGGGTGTGTTCCGGGTTTTACAGACACCCTTTGACAAAGGAAGATTGAAAACTATCGCCAATTTGTTAGAGGAAAAATTAAAGTATGTGGAGGATCTAGACAATCAAATTTTGGAAGCATGTGGAGTCGAGGAAATCGAGGGGGAAATTGAAGCTTCGGCTGCAATAGTTTCGCGGGTTTTAGACGCCCAAAGAAAAATTTCCGAAATAACGAAGCCATCGCCAGTGGAAATTCCCCCACAATCCAGTTCCCTTAATCAAACCCACGCAATATCGCCGAACCAAGATAGCGTTGGAATGTTCTCTGAAGTTTCAAACCAAGATCCTTTGTCCTTGCCGCATCGCGTGAGATCAAAATTACCGAAGCTGGTTTTACCAAAGTTCCGAGGAGACGTCACGCAATATCGTACATTCTGGGATAGCTTTGAAAGTGCAGTGCATTCTAACGCCGAACTTTCACATATAGACAAATTCAATTATTTGAATTCGTTACTGGAAGGCCAAGCTCAACGCGCGATTCAAGGTCTTCCCGTGACTGAGGATAATTATGAGGCCGCTGTCAACATTCTAAATCAACGCTTTGGCAAACCGCAATAGATCATTTCCGCTCACATGGACGAGCTACTCAAAATTCCTGCATGTAATGGCGATAAACCGTCACAATTACGTTTTGTTTACGACAAAGTTAGCGTCCATGTTAGAGGACTTGAAGCTCTTGGAGTGAATTCTAGCCAATGTGGAAGTCTCTTAATACCCGTCATAATGGCAAAGCTGCCTCCCGAGGTACGAGTGCAGATTGCACGTAACACGAATCAAGATGTCTGGGAGATATCCGATCTGCTAGCTGTCATCCAAAGAGAAGTCGAGGCACGCGAGATAAGCGAAAATGTTAAAGTTAATTCCGAACAACGGAACAACGCAACAACGCAAAGAACAGCCGGCGAAACCGCAACGAAATCTGCCGACAGCCGCGACTCTTGTTGCACGAGATTCTTCAGTTTCCAGCGATGGCGTACCACAGTGTGTTTATTGTTCTGCACGCCATTTTTCGGCATCGTGTGATCGCGTGACGGATGTCATCAATCACAAGGAAATTTTGAAGCGTGACAGAAGATGTTTTCTGTGCCTCCGTAAAGGTCATCGAAACACGCAATGTCCTTCAAACAAGGATTGTAGACGTTGCCATGGAAATCACCATCAATCTGTCTGCGAAAGACGTCATATCGACCCCAGGGTAGTTCCCTTTCAGCCACAGGCGAACCACGCAAATTTAGCTCAAGAGACAAACCGTAGTTCCGAAAACGGCAATCCGGCTTCTGTCAGTCACACAACGACTGCTTCTTCAAAGGGTCAAAGCAAAGTTTTATTGCAAACAGTCGCCACATTTGCCCACGCAGACCATCAGTCCGATCCAGTCCCGGTGCGAATCCTATTGGATAGCGGCAGTCAGCGTTCCTATTGCACTAACGCCTTAATGGAGAAGCTTGGATTGGTTCCCACAAAAACCGAAACGCTTAGTCTGAACACCTTCGGAGACGAAAGGTTCACCAAACAGCGATGTGATCTCGTCAAGTTAACGCTACAAGGGAAGAACGAAGACATCGAAATTTCTGCGCTCTGTTTCCCGAAAATTTGTTCTCCTCTACCAACCACCCTCGACCTGACTAGATATCCTCATCTTCAAGGGCTACAGTTAGCTGACGTTAACATCGCCGAGGCCGAGGGAAACCATTCAAATATCGACATCCTTATTGGATCCGATTACTATTTTGATGTTGTCACGGGAGAAATAATCCGGGGAGTCAGCGGACCGGTCGCCGTAAACAGCAAGTTTGGATGGGTTGTGTCCGGCCCAACGCACGAAAAAGACACAATTACCGGCGTCGCAGTTGCAAACCTTGTTATCGAGAAGACAGGTCCCTTTTCGACTGAAAGTCCTTTCCTGGAAAACGACGACAATCAAGAACTCGTCAGTAGTTTGCACAGATTCTGGGATATCGAATCGCTGGGAATAAAACAAGAACACGAAACACAGGAAGCTAACTTCCTCCGCGATGTGCAGTTCAATGAAGACGAAAAACGGTACGAAGTAAATTTACCCTGGAAGCCTGATTGTACTCCAAAGTCCAATGGCTACCTTATGTGCGTTAAGCGAGTACGTCAGCTCCAAGCACGCCTCAAGAAAGACGAGTCACTCTTCAGGGAGTATGACAATACTATCAAGGAGCAAGAGAAAACGGGAATTGTCGAACCCGCAGCCGAAACTGAAGATACGAGTCACTTTCTGCCGCATCATGGCGTAATCAGGCAAGATAAAGAGACTACCAAGCTGAGAGTGGTATTCGATGGTTCTGTCAAGGCCACAAAAGACGATGTATCGTTAAACGACTGCCTGGAAAAGGGACCAAACCTGGTGCCACACCTGTTTGATACAGTAATCAAGTTCAGAGGTTACCCTATCGGAATTGTCGCCGATATCGAGAAAGCATTTCATCAAATTCAAATTGCGTCCGAAGATAGGCGAATGCTAAAGTTTCTTTGGTTTGATGACATCGACAAGGAAAGCCCTGAGATCAAAGAGTACCAGTTTCGACGCCTTCCTTTTGGTCTTACCCCCAGTCCTGCTATTTTGGCCAGCACTATCCGTTACCATTTGTCTCGGTACCAAGAAACACACCCGAACATTGTTTCCTTACTTCGAGACTCTCTATATGTTGACGACTTTGCTGGAGGAGCATACGAAGACTCTGAAGCTCTACACGTTTACCACACATCTCAAGAACTCATGAACAAAGGAGGTTTCAAATTGCGAAAATGGAACTCGAATTCGAAGACTCTGCGTGACAGTATTGCTGCTGAGGAGGCATCAAGATCGCCTAGTAACGAGACCGAAGTTGACAAACAACAAGCCAGCGTTAAATCAGACAAGAACCGTTATGTCAAGTTCCTGGGAATCAATTGGAATGTGGACACTGACGAATTCATTTATGACCTCGCCGAACTGATTGCGTTTGCTAAAACCCTTCCATCAACAAAACGATCTGTTCTGAGGCTTTCAGCAAAGATCTTCGATCCTATGGGTCTTGTCACGCCATTCACGATTAACATGAAGATCCTATTTCAATCCCTTTGTACTACAGGCGTCGATTGGGACGACAATTTGGAAGGGACAGCCCTTGCAAGTTGGAATTCATTTATTGTCGACCTCCAAGCACTGAATGAGATTAAGGTTGCCCGTTGCTGCTTTCGCCACACTAACGACCCCCCACGCAGCTATCAAATTCATGGATTCTGTGACGCTTCGGATAAAGCGTTTGCAGCGGTAGTTTACCTCCGAACGGAGCACAAAAACGGAGAAGTAGAGACCAACCTCATAGCCTCCAAGACACGAGTAGCTCCCATCAAGAAACAGTTAAGCTCCGAGACCACACAAGCAAGTTCCCGACCGGCCGATGCGACCCAGCACGATGGTGTGACTGCGACCAGTACCCGACCAAGACGAACTGCAGCAATAATAGGAGAACTTTTGCGAAAGCAAAACTGAACTGATTATCATTTATTTCCATATGAACTATTAATTTCGGATTATTCAATGAACTTGATCACAGCTGGTGATCAACCCCGGGAGTGTCACGAACGTGATTTTAGTGATTTTAGTTTCACGTTTCTAAGTAGTTTTCGCGCGAAAATTAATAGGATTATGACGTCATGTTATTCTTAGATTTCGATAAAAGATAGTTTTTCATAGCTTTACTTAGTTGTTATCGATTTGTCACCGAGTTAGTTGTTATCGAGTTGCTACAAAGTTATTGTCGAGTTACTTGTCGAGAGTTGAGATTTACACGAGAAACGAGAAAGTACGCCACTACGATTTTACAGTTTTCCATATTATTGTCAACGATTCAAGAGTTAATTGTACCTCCTCGAAAGCCCGATTGATTCAGTAAAGCATCATTTGTTCGAGCCAAACATTGTGTGCGAGTACCTTTATGCAACGTGCATAACATACCCTGTTTAGGACAGAGTGACCAAAAACTATACCCCGTCCAGCGGCACGTACCCGAATAGGCTATTTAATGGAGCCCCCCCCCCCCCCAAGTCGGGCATAAATGTTTGCAGTCTATCCGACCTATTAGCCCTTGAACAGTTGCGTACCCGCTTCTTATGATCGCTACGACCGCTGACTTCGTTTGTCATTCATTGAGCGATGATAGGTACAAAACATCAAGGTACTCGGCGTTAGGAAAATTAAGGAGTTCACGAGTTCAAAGCATTATCAAGTTCCTAATTAATAAAGGTAGAAGTTTCGAGTTAGGGTACCTATTTTCTGTCCACTTGTTTTGTTGAAATCATTGAAATGCCGGCGTTATCTGCTTTTGGTCTTTCCTTATTAAAAAGGATTTTGTTTAGGTTTTTTAAATATGTTTTCACGTTGCTTTCAATTGGTTGATATTTTTGATTTGGGGAAATGTTCATCCCAATGGTATGAGAGTTTGATACAGTCAGTTGATATTGAAAGCAACAACTATTTGTCATGATGCTTGTATCCGGCGCAAATAAACTCATTCTATTTCTAATTCGAGCACTTAAATATTTAAGTCCCTTTAAAAGACAATTAAATGTGTTGCTTGGGTGATGAAATGTTTTTATGAATAGCAAACTTATTTTCGTGATCTGATACTGGGCCCGTTGTACGGATAAAGCTCATTTTACGAACTTTTGAAAAACTGAAATTGTGCCTTGGATACTGACCTATAAACGTCACCATTGCGACAGTTCTTAGTAGCCTGAAGAAGCCCGGAAGTTGGTGTCTGCTTGCTAAACTATATTTTCATTAGTTATTTTTAAATTCATCTCACAATCAGTCCCGGTTCGAGTTCAGAAAGGCCAATGGATAAAAAGAAAAAAAAGACGCTTCTGTACAGGGTTAGTCTCAATCTGGAGTATTGATCTGGAGTATTTTTCACAAATACCAGCGAACACAGGCACTACCTCTTAACTCTGTTAATTGTTTTATTTCAAGACCCAGCAATTTCCTGGTGGTATTTGTGAGTACTTAACTTTAGATTTAGAGTAACCCTGTAAAAATACGTCTCAATTATTAAGACGGCTCGTAGCTCGTAGAGCGAGGCCGTCTTATAGGATTACGAACTGACATTCCTACAATTCCTGATGGTCTGTTTTTGCACCGAACGATTGATTGGTAGCGGAGCCAGCGCGCTAGCGCGTCAGCGGAGCTCCATTGCTAAGGAAATTTGGTAACCTGTCAAGCCAAAAAATTTTGGTAGTGACGTAATAGTCACGTGACCGTCCGTCCGTACATCCGTACGTCCGTACATCCGTACGTCCGTCCGTCCGCACCACAGGCCTACCAATACACTTCATACGCTGGATATAACCCTGTGCTGAATCCCGTGTGTTTTTGGCGCGAAATCGTATGTTGACCCGCGTTGTAGCAAAACAAGTAAAGACAACAAAAGTCAAAAACAAATTTGTTAATGGAAAAAAAAAGTTCAAAAGAACACTCAGTTGTCTTTTTGGTGGAAGGGGAAAAGTTCAATTTAGGCGAAAGAAATTAGGCGATAAAGTTCAGGCAAAAAGTTCAAATTTGCCTCGTCGGTTCTGTTCAAACTCGGTTTCCACACCGCTTTAGTTCGCAGCTTTAGTTCGCCAAATATAGCGGAGCTAGTGCTTTTTGGTTTTTTCTGTCCACAACCATGGTTTTTGCGGCGTTTCGAACATATTTTGCAGGAAAAACACCAGCATTTTCATGCTGATAGGCAGCTTGTCACGAAGAAAGAAATAAGTATTAAAATTAACTTCTAATGTAACGTGAAACGCCCATGGCCTAGTGGACTAGTCACCGGCATCTCAAGCTGACGAGTCGGGTTCGTCACACAGCGGGAGCAGGAATTTTTTTCTTTGTTTTTTTTTTGTTTTGTTTATTAATTTAACGATTTGAATGAGTGTATTTTCACAAATTAATAACTGCCAGCAAAAACAAAACAAAAAAACAAAACAAAAACAAAACAAAAAACAAAAAACAGACAAAACAAAAAGGGGGGCTCCGCTTTTAGGCTTGGCTAAATCTATATATTATGTAAGTGATATATAGGGGCATGAGTAGGGATGAAAGACTAAGATAATTTGACCGTGGTACTCTTGGGGACATGGGATGGTTCATGCAATCGACGACTGACTGGTATGTTAATGATGAAAGGAAAGGAATTTTGTTGTAGTAGGTTTGTTCAAGGTCCGTTCGAGATAAAGATAATTGAGAAACATTATGTCATTTCAGTCGGAATTTAACATTATTCATTTGTTTTGGCCGCATGCTTTAAAGGAAGATTTGGTGGTGTCACATGTGCATGCCAGGCTCGATCCCGTACCAACTTGAAAACCTCCGGATCAGAATTTCAGCGCCAAGTCGTTTGAACCATACATTTTATTGCTAAAAGAGCAATGCAATTTTAAGAACGTAACTTAATTGTCTGAATGTAACGTCACAAAATCCACCACAAAAACTTTATTTTCTTCTGCCTAATCATTGTCGCCAAAAACCAAAAGCAGCACGGGAAGATAATTGTGAGCACTCAAGAAAAATATAAACGATTCTGGCATCCGAAAAAAATAGTATACAGAGGATTAAACTGAAAACTGATACTAAATTGCTTCGAAATGTCTTGACCTAAATGCGTAACATTAGCGTCGATTACTCAAGGGTCACAAGTTTAGCTATTTTCGGAGCTTTGCGTAGAAGTATCGCTATCAAAGGCAAAGTACTCTGGTGGAATACATTTTGTAACCTGTAAGGGAAACGGGAAAGAATAATCCTCTGCCGAGAAAGAGGACGTTGGTAATCTCAAAAGTGATGAACTGCACAGCTCTTGAAAATGATGTGTACGGTATTTTGAACAAAATTGGAGCCTTGAATTGTGCACTCTTTCATTCACGAAAATACTAGGGCTGTAGGAGAATTCAGAGGTTTGATTCGAGTGGGTCACAAATCAATTCCAGCTTGCAAGAGCTGTCTTTGATAAGCCGCAGGCTTTCTTGTTTTTATTCAGCCATCTTGGTGAGGTAGAAACAGGGCTATTGGGGTGGCAAACAGTAGGCGAGGAGCGTTGCACTAAAAGCCGCCACGGGTAGAATATTTTAATTATCAAAACTCCCGTCAGCAGTTTTGTTTGCCAATAGTCAGGAAATGTTCCGGCCAAATTTTATAAAATTCCGCCAAATAGTTATACCCTATTAGTTCTAGTTATACCCTATTGATCTCACGCCTTTTCGGGGTATTATGTCGTATCATGATACCGCCTGTCAATGAAACAGCAAAACTCCCGGAATCAACTAAAGTGGAATTTCGCAGGAAAACTATCGTTTGTCAGTCACATTTTCCGACTCCTGCATAACGTACCAATTCGCAAGAGTGATTAAAAACAAACAAACGAACGAAACAAAACAAAGAGGGACAAAGTTGAAGTCCAGATACCTGAGGAGAGAGGCCACCTTTACCGAAATGGGTTCGCTCGGGTGTGTTTTGACTGCGATATTCTCTATTTACCTGATTGCACGGCAATCAACAAACTGCATGCTCCTCCTTTTGTGTCGTTGTGTTTTTTTTCTTTTTCACGCGTGACGCTGTCCCCCTCTTCCCTACAGTTATTTTTCTCTTGCTTGACCCCTCCCCCGAATAATATTAATCAGACAAATACAGGATGGTGTTCAGTTTCATATGACGTACATACAACTTTCCTTTTTTTTAGGTAAATCAAATAAACATTACCCCATTATGTATCTTTCATTTAACATGTTGCTTTCAGTAGTGAACATTTTAATAATGGAATCGGAAAAGGACCCTGCACTTACAAAGTGCAGTACAAAGTGTCTTTGTATTACCACACGATTTAAAAAGAATCAAAAGTATGACCACTGATCTGTAGGTTATTGTTCCCCTAAATTCGTCTTGGTTGGCCTCTCATCTTTTTCTCAATAATTGATGAAGGCAAGGGTGACCTCATTCAAGTGATAACCAGCAGCCATTGACGCAGGAATTTAATAATCGCCGCTGTTATGACGAATCTCACTGCTCATCCTGTTGAGGTTATTTTGGTTGCTTTTACCGTTGTTGTCATCCGTCGTGTAACGCGGTCATGATAGATACCTCTCTTGCCGGTTCCAATTGAACGGTTTACAAAACACAGATCGACATGATTTTATTTTTCGATTCGAACAACGATTACAAGAAAACTTATTTTTTGTTTCTGCGTGCTTCCGCCCACTCACGCTAAATTAATCATGTTGGGAACGGTGCGGTGCTAATTTGGATAAATGTCTCACTCCCTCTCAGGGTATTGTGTCGCATCATGATACAACCAGTCAATGGAAAAATAACCAAATGCAAGAAAGAGTAAGATAAAAAACAAAACAAAACAAAGAAACAAAGAACAACAACGACAACAACAGAGAAATATGAGAGGGAATGTTGAAGCCTGGATACCCTGAGGAGGTGAAGGAACCCGTTGTTAATGAAATGGGTTCGCTTGGGTGTGTTTTCACGGCGATATCCTCTATTTGCTTGATTGTTCTGCATTCGTTCAGTCCACAACCGACGTGGAGGATTTATTAATCATTGGAACTTCACAGTAGAGGGACGAGAGATAGATTCATTTGCCACAAGTCCAATTTAAAATCATCATTTAGCAGCTTATAAACGCTTTTGTTTTTCTGCCATCTAAACTTTATACAATGCATGATGTAAAAATAACTTGACGTTTCGTATGCTACGGAACATATATTTTCAATAGTAATAGTTAAGATGAAAATTAAAAGGAAATATCTATGTAATTGGGAGTCTGCTGGTACCGAGATTAAGAGCAAATCTCTTTACAATAAGCTAAAATGCACGGAGTTTCAAAAGAAATCCCTCTGTTCTGTGAAGCTAGCTCATTAATAGAGCGTGCATGAGCTTCTCACTACCAACGTTGCCGTTCAAAGCCGGTCGCAAATCTTGACTACGATGCCTTTTGAAACCGTAGGCAAAAGTACCTTTTCCAAATGCTTTTTTAGTTTGGTGGACGTTAAACTTGCTTTTAAATGCATAGCATATATAAGATTGCAAGTGTCCCAATAACCTTTTTAAAACCATTTGAAAGAAAGCGCCATAGATTTTCTTAAACCAGTTTACAAGTAAACAAACATTTGGTTCAAGAAACATCGACAAGGTTATCAATCTCGAAACAAATATTACTGAGATAGATAGATAGATAGATAGATAGATAGATAGACCGTTTATTAATAAAATACACTTTGCAGTCAAATGACTGAATTACGTGAATAAATTATTTACAATAAAAATATATGACGACAATTTAAAATATATTACATGCAGTGGCTAATTATGAAACTGTCCCTGAACCTGTCTCTGAACCTGAAATATGCTGGAAATACATTGGAAGTATGCTGCGATATAAATTTAATTTTAATGCGGAACGGTGGCTTCAAAATATCCGTTAAATAGTACAAACAGTTTTTAAATAGTTTATAATTACTTTTAAAATAAAGCTGGGTTTAGTAAGGAAAGCTTTATTGGAACAATAAATGTCCAATGCTATAGCTTATTAAGCGTGTAATTACAACCAGGTTCTTATTATTTGTTGGTAGCTATCTCAATAACAACCAGCTGAAGGACCTGCCACAGGATGTCTTCAAAGGCACAAGGTTTTTAAGGAAGCTGTAAGTAAAACTTCTCATTAGCAACAAACCATCAGTTCTCTTACTAGAACAGTAGGCCGGAGAAGAGATGGAGGCAGAAGCTGCATCTGTGAAATTCAAAGATTTGTCTTCCCAACTCGCTTAGATAAAGTTCAAATCCTAGGCCTGCATTCATTTTTATATTGATGGATTGTTCTAAGTTGACAGGGGAATTAAACATCAATCTCATCCAAACGTATACTTTTTTAAATATTCTTTTTTTTAAAGCAAATGAAATGATTTTCATAGGAAAATCGTGGCATATTAGATCGCTACGGAAACAGCTGCTCATGCGAAAATAAATGTGACTTTATTACCCTAGGCTTGTTAGGAACATTGCTAAAAGCGCAAAAATATTGCCCCGCGGGTACATGCAAGTTTATAAGTCATATAATTTTGCTTTAAATAATTAATTTTAAAACAATAAGTATTTTGTATATGAAAATGATTGAATAAGTCATTTAAACTTGGGGAGGATATTACGAAATGCACAGTGGGACGAATGTTATTCATCTTAGAGAAGAACGATTTAAACTTAAAACAACCTTCATCTCGTCTTATTCTGGACCTAAAATAACATCTACCTCTAGGCTAGTTTCCATGTGATCATTGGCGATTCAACGATTGTCGCAATTAGCGAAGCTGAGCGTTCGTCATCAATTGTTTGGAATGCAGGCTATAATATGCCCGGTGGAGGCACTTGACCCATGTTTGGGTATTGGGTTGCTACTGAGGGTTTGAAATCCTGAACCTATTTAGGACAAAAAAAATACCTACCCTGTGTAGGACATCACCCTCTATTTTAGGTTCCTATTTAGATGACAAAATACACACTCCTTTGTTTTACACAATTTTTAAGTGTTTCCAAGACCAGCAAACGTCACCGGTATAGATTTTATTACTAGATACCGTATAAGCCGTGTCTAAGGACGACAATCGTACCGACCATACACCCCGTCTAGGACAATTTTAGACCCCCAAACGCTTTCCAAACTATTTTCAGTTTTTCCAAAATCCAAAATTACGCAGAAAATTAATCAAAAGAGCAAATTTCTCGTAATGATTCCGCAAAATTGCCTCGTTTTAACCAAAAAATCGTAACGTCATTTTGTTGCCGAAAAAAATAACCTCATTTAACTTTTTTTTCGGAATTTTAACTCTTAAAAGATATTTCAAATTTGCAACTTTTGGCGGATATGCATTTTAAGAGGAATTCTACTCAGATTAAACCATAATTATCAGCGGACAAGGGAAACTTGCACTTTTTGTACACGATAAGTTTTTTAATTTTAGCGGACAGCCAAATTTTAGCCTCCAAAAGGGCCATTATTGCCCTACACATTTTCAATTAACTTTGAGTGAAACGAGAACTCGGTTCGGTTCCGAAATTCGGACCATTGGTTCAAAAATCCTCCAAAATCTACTATAATTAGGGATAAAATCTTCTCAATCCAACTGTTCGAATTTCGGAGCCTTATTAAATCCGCCAAACTCTACAACAGGTAGCGATAGGTTTTTTCTTGCTTTTCACGGAATCCAAGGCTCCGAATTTCGGACCCTTGGTGTAAGCGAATCCGCCAAAATCTACAATAAATATGCATAAAGTCTTCTCAATTAAAGGGTCTGAATCTGTTAAATTCTACAGGAAATGGCGATAAAACGTACCAAATCCTAGAGTCAAACTCCGGACCTTTGGTTTTGACGCATCCACCAAAACCTGCATTATTTATTAATAAAATTATCCCAATTCTAGGATCAGCATTAGACTGCGAGCGGTCTCTCTCTTTCGTTCAGGGATAGTTGGAATTTGAAAAGTTTTGTCGTTGGGTACTCCTGTGCGGACAACGAACAAGCGTGCGAGCGCGAAAATCGCCTGCCGCGTTGAAACGTGACGCGCGTGTCGAGCTTGTTCGTTTTTCTCGACCATACCTGAAAGGACTGCTCGTAGTCTTAGTCAGCATTGATAGGTAACTAAATTGCCAATCCAAACACGACACCCCCTAATCGCTGTATTTATTCTAGCCCTCAGAAAATGGGCTCTCCCAAGTACGTTTCAATACGTTTCTAACATCTTTGTCCATCAGTGATGAAAATATTATAAGGCGATGATCGACACATTTCAATTAAAACTTTAAAACAGTCGTATTTTTTTTGCGTTGGTCCATGGAAACGCGCGGTCTTCGAGCGAAAGGCCTCGAGCGAGCGTGAAATAGACGAGGGAGACTCGGCGTGTGAGACTCGTTTGCGCTCCGCGCCTCGCGTGTTAGCGCTTTTCTTCTCTCGCGCGCTTCTCTCGAGAATCTTAAGAGAACAACAACTGTATCTTGCTGTATTACAGTCTAATCTCAATTGTGCTGATCAAGAAAGGGAAGTTTCACGCTGTCGTGCTTTCTGGAGCAAAGCAAAGTTAAGCTACAAACCCTGCTTGTTACTGGCTCGGCGATTTCCAGTTGAAGGTTCTCTCAAAGGAGTATTCTACAGCTAGCGGAAAGCGCGCGCCGACCAAAGAGTTGAAAGCCGGACTAAAAAGCTTTGGACTCCAGTAAAAACACTGTTCCGTGCACCTTGTTTCTCGCACTTTGACACGTCGGCAGATATACCGGCCTGCTCAGTTTTATCGTGCTTGCAAAGTTGGCGGCCTTGTTTGCGAAAAAGCAAAGCTTGAGCGGCGGTATTGGAGGGAAACCAAGGGTTGTGCCGGCCGGCCGCCGGTCTTTATGTCATTTTTGAAATAGCTGCTTCGCCGCTCGCAGTTTTGGAAATTGTCTCCACTGGAACAATAGCCCACGGGAGGCACACACAAACTATATGTGACTGTTGGTATTTGCCATATATAAGGAAATGCTTGAGAATAAGAAAACAGAATGTACAGATGGTCACGCAGATGAAGTCCGAAGGTCAAGGAAATTATTAATGTTCCTATAGAAAACGAAGAAATTAATCCAAACCGCAGAATATCTCGCAAATGTATAACAGTATTTTAATTCGATCTGAAATCAAAATTGTACAAAGATATTCTAGTAACTAAATGTAATCAAACAATTAAAGCAGAAAAAGTGAAATCAGTGCTCTGACAGTCAAGCGCAGTTAATACAACCGAAATCATGCGGTTCGTGAAACATACTTAAGTACAGATGCTTTAAACTCAAGACTAACAGTTAACAATTCAAAGGTAACTTTCAATATTCACTTACTTCTATGGCGAGTTTTCTTAAATATCCTTGAATATAAGCATAATTCCCGGACATAAATCCGGGTGGCAGCTATTCTAAACCGTAAACACTTTGATCCTTTCAGTGCGACTGTCAGTAAAAATAACAATCAAAACTAAACAGAACTAAACTGTTCAATTATATTTGACTGAAGCGTTCACTTTTGCGGTTCCTTTTGGGCGTGTGCGGTTTTCCTAATTTTGTCAGCTAAATCACAGAAATCCTTTAGATAGTTCATATAATTCATCGACTACGTTGACAATAAATACACTGTGAGACGAAAAAGTGCACTTTCAATCCCTGCTTTAATTTTATCTGCACGCACGGCCACTGCGGATACCTTTGTTTACCTGGTTGTGAAGAAGAATTAGTTCAAATTCTACTGCAAACATTCGGCTGTGGTGTAAGTCCTTCTTTCATCTTTGTTATCTAAAATAGCCACTTTGACCAAAAATATGCAAGTGTTGTAGTTTAATCAATGTGGGAAACGCGTCAGGAAACAATTTCATAATAATGGTTTGCTTGGCTTGGCATGGCGCAAAACAAATGAAAAATATCTGAGAAACGAAATAATAACGCAGTGCTAACAGTCTGTGTCTGCACTAAGAAACACGTTAAAAACGCTAATCAAAACTAAACTGTTCATTTAAATTTGAACAAGCGTGCACTTTTGCGGCTCCTTTTGGGGGTGTTCGGTTTTCCTACTTTTGTCAGCTAAATTGAAATTCTGTAGATAGTTCATTGACTACGTTAACAATAAGGACATTATGAAACGAAAACGTTTCCGCGCCCTTGCAGTTTCATTCCCGGTGAGGGTAAAAGGCGGAATGAGTTTGCGGAATGGCATGTGGGATGACTTGCGGAATGGCATAATTATACTTGCGGAATGGCATAATTATGCCGAATGTAATTTTTTTAAAATAAATTATACTAAAAAAGCGCGCCAATTTTTTAAGAGAAGCCGCATTGTTAAATACCGCGGGCTCAAACCATCAAGAACTGAGCAGCATGGACGAGGAAACTTCAAGCAGTAGCGGTGAGTGATTTACATTTATATCTTGCTTTATCCCTGCCATCCTGAGTAATACATAAGCATGAACAGCATATTTTTCGTGTTTGAGTTGTAGTTTATTTATTTTTATTGTTTTCGATTCCTAACGTGAGCAAATTTATGCAAATTAAATCGTAAATTAAAAATGCAAATTGAAAATGTAGATGAGAGCGTGTAAATATGATAAAAAAATGTGCGTGAGTTTAAGTCTTACTAGACCTGTCCGATATTTTTATTTCAGGCGAGGAGCAGACGCTGTTGAAGTGTCCATTTGAGAGGTAAAAGGCTAAAACTTTCATAAATGTTAAGGGAATTGTTTAACAGTTAAGGCCTGCAAATGTCCTTTAAGAGTCCATGTGGTCGAGTAGGATGACAAACGGGGCACTTCTTTTGTACTGAGACTGGGGTTTTGTTTTCCCTTATTGGCTGTTTGGCATGTCTAGGACCTTGGTTTAAAACTTGGAACCACTATAGTGTCATTTGATGCGTTTTTAAAAGTGAATTGAAAGACGAGGAATGTTTTAAGTGTCTTGTACTTTTTCTCGTTTTGACCTGTGTGTTGCCACATTATTTTGGTCTAGTTTGTGACATTTTTGGTGTTTTAGTATTCGTTTAGACTTGCCAAAGGGTCGAGCACAGAATTTCTTTTCGAAAAATAAAAAGTGGAAGACTTTTGCCAAAGTCTAGTTTTCTTAGCATTTTAGTGCCAATGAATATCGTAAAGTTCCGTGTCAAGAAGCCGCACCTTTTCCGAAAAAATTAAGTCAAAACTCGGGGTCCCGTTTACTGAAACATACACATATAAGCTTAAGAAATGAAAACATGTTGCTGTTTACTGCCTTTTCTATTTGTTTGCAATGCTGTTGGCAGTGACGCTTGCAGCCGGTCATTTCGACGCATATCTTTCTGGCTTTCTGTCAATGTACAAAAACCTGCGCGCGAGGCAAATTACCGCCTTATTTGTATTGTGATGCCCAGACTCCTCTCTACATTTCAAGGCTTGGCTACTAAGCATTGAAACAATCTTGAGAAAATCGTACAGAAAGCATCGCAAGTTTGAGATATCGTGAACTCAATTTAAAAAGGAGGTATGACAAGTGAGGTTCGCTACCTCAAGACTTAACTCATGATAACACTCCCCATGTTATTTTGGAAATCAAACTCTTTCAACCTAATCAGAATCTTCCAACCTAATTTTATACAAAAGTAGGGGATAATTTCTGTGTACACTTAAATTTGTTTGTTTGGTTTTTTATTCCATTGTAGTCCCAGTGCTTCTCCAGTAATATATAGATTTAGCCATGCCTAAAAGCGGAGCCTCCAAGGAATAAACTGGTGCTCGTTTCTCAAAAATAGTCCTGAAACTTTTCGCTCTGAAATATATTTCGGGGCTTTCTTTGGCTCGTTCCCTTTCGAAAAGTGTTTCTAAAAAGGCCCGAAAGTGTTCCGAATTGTCCTCCAAGATTTTGAGGATCTGTTCTGTAAAACCAAGCTCGAAAGGTCATTCTAGAGGCTGAGCACAGCTTATTTTTTTTTTCGGGCATCAAACTGAACACATATTTTACTCAGGAGCAGTCTTGCTTGGTTTTTTAAATGTTTCCATATCTTGTCAATAACTGTCAAGGCTTGTCAAATCTCCTTGGATTATTGGCTGTTGGCTTGTATGAACTTGAAACGGCGCTCATGTACAACAACAAAATAAAACTTATTCTGAAGTAAATGGGTTATCTTCATCGCGTTCGGATGTTCAGTTAACAAATAACATGAACTGCCCCTATTAGTCTGGTCAAAATTTATACCATCAAGATTGAAAACGAGCAAACACCAAACACGCTTTAAATTATGGCATAAGTTTTGCGGATGCGAAGTAAGCCCATTTAAAGTTAGGCGCTTTGAGGAACGCAAAAAAACTTGTTTTTCGGAAGCTTTTCGGATAAAATAGTCTTAAACCGACAACTGCTTCGCTTACTATTGAAAAGTTCTAGGACAAGAAAATCAACAATTGCACAAACCGATCCGACAGTTAAAATTGAGAGCAATTATTCGCCGTAAGTGATGCTTGTGCAGTTGCCTTGCGACTGTGCTTTGACCTACTGTTATGAATAAACAAACACAAAATAATAAACAGAGAAATCATTTTTGAAAAAGTTTGTTCGAAAACCCGTAAGTTTATACTTAAATGCAATTCGCATTACACTTCCAGCATGGCAAAATATTCTAAGACTACATCTGTCACAAATCTGAGCTCGTTTTCTAATAATTTTTTGAAGTAAATGACACATTTCTAATGACATAAGTTCAATTTCAAAATGTAATTTCTTTGACCGTAATAAATATTCAAAATCATGCACCTTAAACCCTTTAAAAACTTCCCTTACTCGGTTGTGTTTCAGAACAAGGCAAGCTCTCTGCCGTGAAGAAAACAAAGCGATGAGGTCCTTTGAAGGCAGCTTTCGTAACTTGAAGTTTTCGCCTACTACCAGTATTCTTTTGAACTTTTTCTTTCCATTTATAGGTATTAAATGTTTTTTTCTCAAGTTTAAAACTACAGTACCGTCGAACAATCGTTTTGCTACATAAACTTTAAGCTTTTAAAGAAACCTCTTTTTCAAAAGCGACGATGGTCATGCGATTTCCCGCCAAGAAAAACGCCGGTTGCCCAAAAGCACCGCGCGATTTCCCGCCAAGAAAAGATGGCATTCTCCACTCCCGGTCGGGTTGCCTTGGGACTTCCCTCCCCCTCCCCCAGAGTCTGTACGGACGGACGGATGGACGTACGCTGATGTCACAACCAAAATTTTTCGCATCTATACATTACCAAATTTTTACCAAATTTCCCTAGCAATGGAGCTCCGCTGGCGGGCTTTGCCCGCAGGCTCCGCTAAAAAAGAAGTAAGTAGCCATTCTCTCTTTGTATTATTCAATTTGAAAACGGTAAAGGTACTTTTTATGGAAGTCCGGCTGATGAGAAATTAACTAGTCATCACAGTTGTACATGCATTTATCTGTAGAAACCTGCATACTTTTACATCAGACATGTCAGTATATGCTCAAACGGAAAAAATGCATTTGTGGTGTGTGTGCCAAGCTCAAGCTATGTTATCTGGTGTTATCACATACTTAAACAAGGAGAGAGATTGTATTCAGATATTAATCTGCTTATTTTACTTCTTCAGACAAAGATATCAAGATGTGGTTTATATTAAAACAGAAGTGGTGGTAAGTTTGAAATTGTTTATTTCTATAGCTGTTTCCAACCATTGCATTTCAAGGACCGCTCAAAGAGAAGTTCATTTAATGGTTAATTCCATTTTGTTAAAGTTTATGTCTTTATCCATTTTACCACTTTTGAAGTATCAAAATTAGACAGACTATTTTGGTATACCTGGTGTGCATAATTTAGTTTAAATGGTATCCAAAACATATAATAAACAATAAACATTTCCTCACCAGTTGTCCTCAAAAAAATCAATAGTCTATTATTTAGTTATAATATTCCTTTCTTTTTTATAGAAATCCTCTACCAGCTTTGAAGAACAGAAGAGAGATGAAGAAAGAAATGCAAGGTGTGTTAAAGAATATCATGTGGGAGTTTGTTGGGTATTTTGTTCTAAGTTGTTCTTTGGTTCCTTAGGGTCAAAAATTAAAGTTGATGATTATAATATAATGTTTCATTTGTTTCAAACAGGACTTAATTTAATGTATAAAAAATAACACCTTTGTCGTACACTAGTAGATTACAAATGTCACAGATCCTTCTGGGTATTACAACCAAAAGTACTAAATCAAAGCTGTGCTCTTAGAATTATCTTGGGTGCCCAAAGGCTCTTATGCAAGAAGTCTTGGGTGCCCAGCTCTAAAAGCTTTCATGGTAGCAAAATTATACATTCAAGTCACCCGGCAAAGACAAAAGTAAGTTGGCTGTGGCACAGGGGCACTGCTTGAGCACAGCTCTGTTAAATATATGGGTGGGGAAGGGGGTGTGTGCTCCCTCATCTTAGAAATTTTTTTGGTCTTGCACAACAAGTTAAATTGGGTACAAGTTATCTGCTTACTTGTATCTTATCCTCATTACTTATTTATCGCAATCTATATTATTCTTTTATCTCACAGTGTCAAAAGCTTATCACAGAAACAAGAGCATGACATTATTGACCTGTGTAGCTCATCCAGTGATGATGAAAATCCACCTGTCCAGTTTCTTAGCCTGTCTTTAGATGATGTAAAACATGTGGAATCACATACACAGAGTAGTTCCTCCTCATCTGATGAAGGAATAGAGTATTACGATGGAAATTTAGCACTGCCTATTTTCAAAAGTGGGTTGAAAGGGAACTCTTTATCAGTTGTTGATATCACACAGCACCTGCTCTTTACAGATCGTGTTGACGTTGTTTGTTCTACGATTCCAACCAACATTCAAGATGATGTAGTATTCCTGGTGGATAATACATCGTTTGAAAATGTGGATGATCTGAAATCTGATGACCTTGGAGTTTGGAGAGCCAATAAAGTAGCCTCCGACCATTTTCATGTCTATGGGTGAGTGGAAATTAGCCAATGTGTTGTTTACATTGTTTTTTCTCTAAATAGATTATATTGAAATGGGTGACATATGCCGTAAACACACATACCCACCCACAATCATACACCCAGAAGAATGCTAAGCATGTGGTGAAGAACTTACATCCTATATCCAAGAAAATCCAATCTACTCTCCATTGCAAAAAAAAACTTATGGTAGCTACATGTTTTGATGAACTAAGTTCTTACAGAAGATTTGGAGACATTCAAGATTGTGAAATCAACTTAAACAAACAAATTTTTCATGTCTTCAATATACCGGTAAAATTAATATTATGAAATTATGAATATATGAAATTCATATATTCATTCATAAATTCATATATGTCAAGTTTAAACACTAATGTGAAATGTTAAGTTTGTACAGAACCATGCGACCTAATTTTATTTTTTTCCACTCATAAATTAAATGTGCACAATGTTATTTAACCTGACCTCTTACTGTTTGTTTGATTCTTTGTTTGTTTTCAGGAGCTCCATCCTGAGAAGTACAAAAGAAGATTATGACAGTAGAAAGAGTGGGTGCATTGTGCTGAAGAGGAAGTACTACTACCATAAGAGTTGTCCAGATTTCAGAAAAAGGATTGACTCCATTTTAGGTACTGCAAATGATGCTTTTTGAGAGCTATTTAAAGCAAACTAACCTAATTCTCTGACATAATGAGCTGTGTTGCTTTCCATCATAGTAATGGTCATTTACTATATTGATGAGGTTACCACTTAGTTTTGGTTGAGTTCAATAAGTTTTAATGTATTATATATACAATGTTTCAAATTTAAATAATTATAATATTATTTCTTCAGAAAGTTGAGAAGTATTATGTCTCTTAAGCTGGATGTCACTTGTTTCTTGTTAGAATATTATTATGTCAACACTGATAATCAGCTCTTCATGAAAGAAAGAGAGTATCAGTGAGGTCCCATGGAGGATGCTATAACAAAAATATGTTGTCTTTTATACAGATGCTGACGGACAGATATTTAAACATATCATGGTGCAGTACTGGTTTCTTGGTGACAAACATGAAGTGAAATCTGTGCCCCATGGAAATGCCAAGAAAAACAAAATTCCATTTCAAAGAACAAGAGAAAGCACCAAAGACAAATTGCGGGCAGCAACAACAACAATGGAACCCAAACGAGCATACAACCAAACCAAAGTGGCTATTGGTAAAACCTCTGACTTGTCATCAGTTGCAGCTGCACCGAGGGACCCAATGCAAGCCAAAAACTTTCGGAAAATTTCCAGTAAACCATCTAAGTCCATACAGAGTGATAAGAGTGATAATCACAACCACTGTGATCCTCTTTTTGCTGTTCTGCTGCAATGCAAAGAGCAGCAAGGTGATTTGAACACTGCATTTGTTCAAGAGGTTCGTTGGGCTCCAGAACCAGAGGTTGTGTGTGCCACACAACAACAACTTACAGACATAGGACGTTTCTGTTGTGATCCTCAGCATTTCACTGTCCTAGGGGTGGACCCCTCATTTAATGTGGGCAAGTTCTGCTACACCCTAACTACCTACAGACATCTCATGGTTGTTGACAAAGTAACAGGAAAAAACCCAGTTATGATTGGACCTGTGCTTTTTCACATGATAACTGATGATGTCATAAGTGTGACAGTAATTGGTGTAAAAACACAAAATCAGTAGTATCACTGAAAATATTAAAGCAAAGTAATTGAAACTTGGCACCAGTATTGTACCCTAAGAAATACACCACACATTGCATATTTTGGTGTTGCTATGGCAACACTATTGGTTCCAGATCTCTTTCATGCAGATATGGCAATCCCGTGTTTTGATCCATTCCAAACCTCATCTCCCATCTTTAGGGTCATTTGGGTATCTAGCGCAATGAGCACATTGCGTATGTTTGGAATGACACCATTTACTTCTCCCTGTAAAGCCATAAATCGTGATATTTATATATGTACCATGTGGTGTCTTTCTAAGGGTACAATACTGGTGCCAAGTTTCAATTACTTTGCTCTGGTATTTACAGAGATAATACTGATTTTGTGTTTTTACACCAATTACTGTCAAACTTATGACGTCATCAGTTGTCTAATTTGCATAATACAAAATCGTTAATATCTCTGGAACGAGAAAAGCCTTTCATATGAGCTCAACTTCTTTTTCATTTCATAGGCACTTTAAGCTGAAATATCTCTGGAACTAAAATAAAAAAAACTGCAAGGGGTGAAAATTTGATCATAGTAGCACTAATTTGACCTGTCTGGTACTTAACAGCAATTACATGTATTATTCTGTTCGCTGTTATTTTAACAGGCCAGTTTAAGTGATGCTTGCCGTAAGGAAGGCAACTATAGTATCCTTCCAGCAGCTGATGAGAGTCAACCCAATCATGCCCGCATTTCCGTCTCAGCAACCGAGAGTGGCATAAGAAGTGCTGTGCCTTTAGAGGAGCTCAAACTTATCTGGACCAAAGCCGTCGACTTGTTAAGCTCCCCTGATGATTCCATTGTGCCTTGCCCTGGTTTCCAATCGGGGTTTGCTGTTGCAAGTGCTCAAGATCCAGCTAAGCCACACATTGTCATCCCACTGGCAAGTGGAGAGGTGAGATGCCGTGGCTGTCCACAGTATGATCGGCTATCAATTTGCTCTCACACTGTAGCAGTTGCTGAAAAGAAGTCCATCCTTTGGAAATTTTTGGCTTGGTATACCAAAAACAGGGATAAACCTAACTTCTCTCAAGCAGCAAATCAAGGCATGCCAGATGGGAGAGGGAAAAAAGGGGAGAGAGCTCCTAGGAAGCAGAGGTCAAAAAAGCAAGGTCAAAATCCACTACCTACAGATTTTGTTGATTGCCTTCATACTGTCACTGCAAACACTGTCCAACCAAGATCGGCCATGGTGCAATCAGCATCCATCATGCCCCCAGCTGTACTACCTGTGGTGTCTGCACCAATGCCTTTGGCAGCTATGCAATCCACAGACCTGACCATTCAGCCAGCAACAGCCAGGCAGGCAGTGCCTTCAGCAGCAGCAACCAGACAGGAAGTGCCTTCAGCAGCAACAGCTAGACAGGCAGTACCTTCAGCAGCAACAGTCAGACAGGCAGTACCTTCAGCAGCAACAGTCAGACAGGAAGTGCCTTCAGCAGCAACAGACAGACAGGCAGTACCTTCAGCAGCAACAGCCAGACAGGAAGTGCCTTCAGCAGCAATGGCCAGACAGGAAGTGCCTTCATCAGCAACAGCTAGACCGGCAGTGCAGGCACTGCCTTCAACAGCTATGTATTGCATGCAACCAACAGCTATGCAACCACTATCAGCACTGCCTATAGCAGCCAGCCAACTAGCAACAGCCGGGCAGTTGTTGCCACTGATGCCTTCAACAGCCATGCCATCTACCAGGTCAGCAATGCCCATGACAGTCACTCAACAACCAACAGCTGGGCAGTCTGCGGTCTACCAGTCACTACACACCTCAACATGCACACAGCCTCTCCAGGGATACAACAGTACCCAGACACATCATGGTACTCCATTCAGTATACAGCCCTTTCACAATGGCAATCCATTCCTTTTGATTTTCCAACATGGGAACATTAAGAGGTGTACAGGCTGTGGTGGATTGATTGAAAAAAATTCACCAAAGAATTTGGTACTCCAGCATATGGAGAGATACCAGTACCCAACTGGTAACCCTTTTGAGCCCGTAAAGTACACTATCAACAAAGAAAGAGCTTTTTATTACCATGCAAGAAAAGCTTGCTTATTAAACAGGCACCCCTACTTCAACACCTATGGTAGATGTGTCAGTGGTGCAGAATGCTCTCCATGAGCAGCATAAGCTTCAGCTCGTTTTAGAGTTGGACTTATTTTTGGAATGACAATGTGTCATAAAACTAGGCTTTTTTCTTTTTAAAGTTGCTATATTTCTTTTTTTTTTTTGCATTTAAAACCTAGAATTACAAGCTTAAGCTGCGACAGGGAAAGCGGAGCCAGGAGGTGGGGGCTGGGGGTTTTACCCCCCAAAATTTACAAAAAAAAAAGAACTTTCTAAGAAAAGAGTTACCTTAGCCCCCCCCCCCCCCCAACCCACCCACCCACTTCAAGACACTAGTCAGTCTCCCCAATTGAAAAAAGGTCTGCCTTCCCTGTAAGAGGGAACCAAGCATGTGCAGGGTCTTAATCTCCTTGCTCCTACTTAATTTTGGGGGATTTTTACTTATGACACTTTATTGTTGTTCCTGTTACTGTTGTTGAACTTATTAGGACTACTTTGACTTCTTGCCAACTTGAGCATGTTAGGTTTGTTTTTGCCTTTAACTCCATGCTTACTCAAGCATGTTAGATAGGTTTTGTTGAAGCCCAGGGGATGGGTTGTTTGTATAAAAGAGATGGAAATGCTTGTCCTTGTTGGCAGTAAAAAATGCAGCGTTATGTTGGGAATGTACCATTGTGGTATTTAAGAGAGAGTCACTGTATCCAAAATTTTAAATGAAAGCATAATCAATGATAAAAATCGAGAAACTGCTTAATAATTTCTAAATTCTATTTTGATACCTTTTTGAGGTTTTACAACAAGTGTGACTCATCATTAATTTTTATTTTGGTACCTTTTTGAAGTGTTACAACAAGTTCATCATTCTTTTTAGATGGAACCCCCCTTCAGGATCTAGATTTAGATAAAACATGTGATGAGCAACTTTAGATACACAGGGCGCTAATACTGTCATTTTTACAGTGAGTTTCTAAGAAATTGTTTCTAAGATGTGAGCATTCCAGTTTTTTTATATCTCAGCCTGCACCCCCCCCCCCCCCCCCAGATTTAAGTGTTGTTAGATAGGTATACATTTGTTGAGGTAATGCCTGAGGTAATTCCCACTATGGCGCACACCTGCAGGGAATCACGGCAATTGTATTCATCAAACCATGCGCGAGACTAAGCAATGATAAATGCAATTACCATAATTCCCTGTAGGCGTGTGCCATAGAGGGAATCGGGCATTGGGTTACTGTTGTTGAATGAGAAAGAAAAGAAACAATCAAAATAGAGTGCCGGGAAACAAATTACGTTACATGTACAAGCTGTTATACTTCATTTTCCCCAAGAGTGGCTAAGAAATTGTTTGTAAGATGTGAGAAATCCAGTTTTTTTATGTCAGCCACCCCCTCCCCCTACATTTGTGTTAAGATTATACATTTGTTAAAGTACTTAGAAAAAAAATCAAAACAAACTAACGTACAAGTTTTTATACCGTGGCTTAGAAATTGTAAGACAAGAGCAATTCAGTTTTTTCCATGGAAGTTAGATTATACATTTGCCAAGCTTCTTTAGTTGCCGTTATTAAACAACAACAAAAAAAGAAATATTGTTGTAAGATGGGAGCGATTCAGTTTTTTAGGTCGCCATGACCACAGTGAATAAAATAGTTGAGTTAAAAGTTTGTTACATAGAATCCTTCCTTCAATTGTGTATGGGAGTGCCCCCCCCCTTCACAGCGACACATCTACTATATGCACCCGGGGGGCAATGATGCCCTTCATTGTTTGTTTTTAAGGAATCATACACAAGTATAGAACCTGATTAAACAGGAAAATAATAACAGTACATATAATGAAATTGAACCACGTCGTAAAACATGTTCATGTCTTCCATTGAGTTTTTATAGTCTTCGTAATGGCGGGCGAAAAGCAAGTCTCCTTCGCAGCCCGAACCTGGGAGCGTTGCGTGATTTCAGTCCGAGCGGCTGAGAAGAAGACTTTCCAAAAGAAAGGATAATAGACAGGAACAGACTTTTAATGAAACAAATACGCTTCGTAAATATGTACTGTACTTTACTCCATCGATCGTTTAACCCGTGATGGATAAGGACAAGTAGATATGCTTGAGACTGGATACAACCGAGTGCTCACTACCGAGGCTGAGATGACATCCGCCAAAACTTGACTTTCCGTTTTTGGTCAAACATGTAGTAGCACGAAGTGGACCAAGTTGTATCCGAGGCATTGTATGGCTCTGACTAAAAGTGATAAACCGTCCACAGAAGCGGAAAGCCTTAGCATTGGCCGCCAAACTCTTTTCTTCGAATCCGTGAATTAGAACAGCATACGTGAAAATCAAATCAAGACGCGATCGATGCTCCATTTTTTATCGTTTGAGCCCGCGGTATTTAACAATGCGACTTCTCTTAAGAAATTGGCGCGCTTTTTTAGTATAATTTGTTTTTAAAAAATTACATTCGGCATAATTATGCCATTCCGCAAGTATAATTATGCCATTCCGCAAGTCATGCCACATGCCATTCCGCAAACTCATTCCATCTTTTACCCTCACCGGTTTCATTCCCCCGCTTTAATTTCATCTACATTCAGCCACTGATACCTCTGTTAACACCGCGGTCCACAGTAGTTTAGGTTTAAACTTAGTTTACCTCGTTGTGAAGAATAATTACTGACTGACTGCCGTTTTTTTTTTTTTTTTTCAAATTCTACTACAAATTAACATTCGGCTGTGGCGTTTTAACACAAAGGAAGAGAAGCGCTTAAAAGTACAACGTCTTATTTCGTTTACAAGACATGTTTTGACGGTAACCTCTGTCATCTTCAGTTAATACAAAAGTTCATTAGATTTGAATTTATAAGAAAAGTTATACAATGGGTGGAGTGAAAACTATCAAATTGCTAAATTAAAGGAAATGCAGTGGAAACTTGCACCAAACCACAAAAACAAGTGAAGCATCCAAGAAAAACAGTAAAAGGAAATTCAAAAAAGGGTTCTCCCAACAGATGAACATGGCCTCTTTGAGTACAAAAGAACAATCTAGTTCAGTTCTAGTCTAATTTGAGGTTTTGTGGCGGCTGTGTCAAGAATAGTAAAGGAATTCTCAGAACACTGGACAAGCGACATAGTTAAGAGGATTGGAGATGACAGAGGTTACTGTCGAAACGAGTCTTGCATGTAAACTTAAAAACGCCGTTTTAAATAAATGAATCGTTGTCACTCTGCTTCTTACAAGACTTCTAAAATTATTATTATTTGCCCGGGTATTTTGCGATCTAAAAGTGGCCACTCTGACAAAAAATGCCAGTGTTGTAATGTTTATCAACATTGATAAACACGCCGGACGACAGGAAACGATTTCGTAATCTAATGTTTTGCTTATCTATCTTTGGCATGGCGCACAAGAAATGAAAAACATCTGAGAAACGAAATAATAACGCAATGCTAACTGACTGTAAGAAACACATCAAACTTTTCTGGCTATGTTAAGGCGTGCAAGACGCTCGGTTAAAAAAAAAAGATAATGGTAAGAAGAAATATGATTGGAGATTGGAGCCGCAAATTATTGGATTCATAAGGTGTAGAGGCCAGGCTTGTTGACTGTTAGGTGATCAAATCCAGCAGCAAATATTTTCTTTACTAGCAAGTGGAATGATCATGTTAAGTCACCGAACCGTAGTTGAGTAATGTCAGCTTTAAACCTATACACAGGTCCTCTGCGAGAGGGATAGATGTTTGCCTTACCTTTAAACATGTCGATCTTGAGAGAAAATTTCTGCTTTCAAGTTCAGGCATTTTCTGAAAGAGTATAAACTATCGGTCCCCGGAATCGTTCAGCGGTCTGATGGAAAAGAAGGTCTTCTTCATCGTCTATTGCTCCTGTCATTCGTTACGGCACAAGCAAAGCGTACTACACTGTAAAACTTTTTAAACCGTTGGAACTCTCAAAGCGATATCCGCCAACGGCCAGATAGAAAAGCTGGACTGGACTCTGGACTGGACTCTGGACTGGACTCTGGACTGGACTTTGGACTGGACTCTGGACAGGACTTTGGACTGACTTTTATTGACTTGAAATGAGCTTAATATTTTACTAATTAGTTAACAATTAAAAATAAAGCGAAAATTTTTTTCTGCATGAATATTTTTTCGAGACTAATTTGCAATATATATATATTTTTTGCTTTGTGCCGTTATGCACGATTTATATTTCTTCTGTAAAAGTTGTGCAGGAATTTTTTTTTCGTATTTGCCCCCATCCCCCTCTTCCAAAAAAAAAATAATAAGACGAAATGGTCCATCCCTTAAATAAAAACAACTCAATTTAATTATGAACCAGTTTTTAGAAACATTTTAACAATTTACCAGAAAACCCACGCTCCTCCACGATAGCGCGCAGCTCGCGCGATATAATTTTCGATCTGCGTGGAGCCTGTTAGTGAGTAAAAGACCTATTGTTTTCTTTTCTGGCTTGAAAAGTGTTGACAGATTGAAACCGGGGAGTAGAAGAACCGATTACTGCGCGGGTTACAAAATAAAGAAATAAACTGGGGAAACATTCGATCACAGATATAAAAGGGTGTGGGAAGGCCTACACGACTCCTACTTCACGTCTTTGTAAGGCGCGCCTTAGATCACTCGGTCTTTCGACCAATTTAGCTTCTTGTATTTTTGTAGTAGGTTAAGTCTGGAGGATTTTTAAATGGAGACTGAATAGAGCCGTTAAAATTAAGGCGTAACATTTCAAGGACTGTTACTGTATAAAGGTCATATCTGCTATTTGTATGATGGCCTCCTATGGCTCTACGCCTGTTTGTAATATTTGACCTTTGATCGTCTGTAAAGCGACTTTTTAATGCCGCTCTTGGCATATTAGATTGTTGAATTTGGCTCGTTTACGGACTTGATAGGTTTTTCAGCCTCTAATGCTTAAATTTCTAACAATAAAGGATCCGAAATATTATCTGCAACTTGACGAGTTTCTTTGTTTGTAGCGCCGGGCCCGGCTAATACTGTCTTAAAAACTCTGTTGCAGGATGTAGACTTTCGCATCACGGAGTGTGATCTATAGACCCATCTCGTCAAGAAATTGAAGTTGTTGCTTCAATTGCGGCGTAGAGCCGTAGGAGGCCATCATACAAATAGCAGATATGACCTTTATACAGTAACAGTCCTTGAAATGTGACGCCTTAATTTTAACGGCTCTATTCAGTCTCCATTTAAAAATCCTCCAGACTTAACCTGCTACAAAAATACAAGAAGCTAAATTGGTCGAAAGACCGAGTGATCTAAGGCGCGGCTTACAAAGACGTGAAGTAGGAGTCGTGCAGGCCTTCCCACACCCTTTTATATCTGTGATCGAATGTTTCCCCGGTTTATTTCTTTATTTTGTAACCCGGCACAAAGCAAAATATATATATATATATCTATATATATATATATATATATATATATATATATATATATATATATATATATATATATATATATATATATATATATATATATTGCAAATTAGTCCCCAAAAAATATTCATGCAGAAAAAAAAATTTCACTTTATTTTTAATTATTAACTAACTAGTAAAATATTAAGTTCATTTCAAGTCAATAAAAGTCAGTCCAAAGTCCTGTCCAGAGTCCAGTCCAAAGTCCAGTCCAGAGTCCAGTCCAGCTTTTCTATCTGGCCATCCGCCAACTGCACATTTTGAACCGGATGCGAACGTTTAAAATTCCGCTTCTATTTAGCAAACGGTCCACTTTGCCTCCTTTGTATTGTTTTAATTACTTCCTGACTGGTGAATACCTCACAATTATCAGCTATGACACATTCCAGTGCGGTTTCCACACCCAGAAATTGTTTTGCCAACAAAAACCAGGATCTTGAAGTAGATTGCATCAATTCACCCGTTTTGCAGCTTGACTAAGGACACTAAATGAAAACGATTAGAAGCACTATGAAAGAAACACAGTTCATTGGTCACGATCGAAAAATTGAAGATCGAAACTGTCTACTTCTGAGAAGAAAACTGGAATATATGTTCATCGACTAAGAAAACTTGAATACGTAGCTTAAACCGACACAGCAATCACGGAATTTTCGCTCGGTTATCAATGCAAATCACAAGGAATGGATAGCAAGCAAACTTAAACCAAGCAATGAATTAAAAGACTATGTTAGGACAGAGTGATGTAGAATAAGACCGTTTGTAATACTTCAACGGACGCCGGCAAGGGACAATATTCTTCAAGCCGGATCAAATGATAGCCTCATTCACTGCACTTCACAAGTTTTCGAAGAGCGAGGGAGCTAGCTAGAGGTATTTTGGAAATCACACACGTGGAGGAATTAGAAGACAGCACACCAGGTATATTCTCTTGCTCGTAGCGTAGCTTTAATCTAGCTTTTCACCACCGATCACATTTTTTTCCGGCTAATTTTCATGAAAGACATTCTTTTCTTGGTGGACAAGGGCTTACTTAACTAATTTACGTCAAGAAATTGCTTTTGGAGGCTTGGGACTTATATAGACGACACCGGTATTCCAAGTTTTTGCTTTGAACTTTGCTAACTGTCTACTAGGCTACGAGCAGTCTCTCGTTCTGCTCAGTGATAGTCGAGAATTAGAAAAAGCGAACAAGCGAGAGAGCGCGAAAATCGCCTAAATCGCGTGCGGCGTTAAAACGTCACGCGCGTAACGCTTTTACGACGCACGCGATTTTAGGCCATTTTCGCGCTCGGTCGCTTGTTCGCTTTTTCTCGACTATCCCTGAGCGGAACGAGGGACTGCTCGTGGTCTATTAACTGTCTACTTGCGAATAGCTCCTAAGTGATTAATTAAGTGCATGAGAAGATGTTTAAGTCAATGACATATTATGTAGCCCGCAGCGGTGGAGAACGTGAGTGGAGAACGCTTTACTTTTCATAAAAGAAGCCAACGAGCTTTCGCAAAGTATTATGTTTTTTTTTAAAGAGTATGAGTTAAAGAAGCAAGGAGCATCGATTTGCCTCTATCTTTGCTCTCAGAACTCATCTGCGAAATTCAGGGTACTAGGATTTTAAATTTTCACGTTCCTTATTGTAGATTTTGGGGGATTCGATTACACTAAGGGTCCGAAATTCGGACCCTTTGAGTAGGAAGCTTTTGTGACTTTTTATTGTAGATTTTGGCGGAATTGTTTAAGCCAGGGGTCCGAAATTCGGAATCTTGGATTGGGAAAACGTAACACTATTTAATGTAGATTTTGGCGGATTTTTCAAACCAAAGGTCCGAATTTCGGACCCTTTGACTGGGAACGTTTTCTCCCCCTTATTATTGTAGATTTAGGCGGAGTTGTTTAAGCCAAGGGTCTGCATTTCGGAACCTTGGGTTGAGAAGACTTTGTCATTATTTCTTGTAGATTTGGCGGATTTTTCTTTAACCAATGGACCGAATTTCGGAATGAATTCTACGAATATTTATCTTCGCGTATATGTAACCAGAACGTTGCTTTGTGAGGACAATAAAAAATGCTCCGAAAAAAGTGAGAATTTAATGTCTCCTTTTTTCTTTCCGCAATTATCAACAAAACCTTGGCTTGCTTTTTTCACCTCCTCCAAAACTAAAGAAAAACAACGTACCCTGCGTAAAATCAGCAAAATGGAAAAACTAAACTATTTAATTAAATACCCTGTTTAGGACAGAGTGGCCGAAAACCATACCCAGTCCAGCGGCACGTCCCCGTATAGGCTATTTAATGGAGTCCCCCCCTCCCCCAAGTCGGGCATAAATGTTTGCACTCTATCCGACTTATTAACCCTTGAACAGTTGCGTACCCGCTTCTTATGATCGCTACGACCGCTGACTACGTTTGTCATTGGTTGAGCGATCGTAGGTACAAAACATCAAGGTACTCGGCGTTAGGAAGATCAAGGAGATCACGAGTTCAAAGCATTATCAATTTCCTAATTAATAAAAGTAGAAGTTTCGAGTTAGGGTACCTATTTTCCGTCCAGTTGTTTTGTTGAAATCATTGAAATGCAGGCGTTATCTGCTTTTGGTCCTTCAATTTAGACTCTCATTTTACTTATTCCTAACTAAAAAGGATTTTGTTTAGGTTTTTTAAATGTGTTTTCACGTTGCTTTCATTTGGTTGATATTTTTTATTTGGGGAAATGTTCATCCCAACAGTATGAGAGTTTGATACAGTCAGTTGATATTGAAAGCAACAACTATTTGTCATGATGCTTGTATCCGGCGCAAATAAAGTCATTCTATTTCTAATTCGAGTTCTTAACTTAAGTATTTAAGTATTTGAGATAATTATGTGTTGCTCGGGTGATGAAATGTCTTTATGAATAGCAAACTTATTTCCGTGATCTGAGACTGGGCCCGTTGTACGGATAAAGGTCAATTTACGAACTTTTGAAAAACTGAAATTGTGCCATGGATACTGACCTATAAACGTCAACATTGCGACAGTTCTTAGTAGCCTGAAGAAGCCCGGAAAATGGTGTGTGCTTGCTAAACTATATTTTCATTAGTTATTTTTAAAGTCATCCCTCAATTAGTCCTGTTTCGAGTTCCGAAAGGCTAATAGATAAAAAGAAAAAAAAACCAGATGCATATGTACAGGGTTAGTCTCAATCTGGAGTATTATTCACAAATACCAGCGAACAGAGGTACTACCTCTTAACTCTGTTAATTGTTTTATTTCAAGATTTAGCAATTTCCTGGTGGTTTTTGTGAGTACTTAACTTCAGATTTAGAGCAACCCTGTAATATATTTAGATTTATTTTATTTATTATTATTATAATTTATTATTAATATTGCTATTACTATTATTATTATTATTATTATTATTATTATTTCAAGTGGTACCTGACAGCAATATTATATTTTAGTTAATTATTAGTAAATACACCTCTCATCAATTTAGAATCTGCATACCTGCCAACCTTATAAAATCAGAAAAATTATAGGGACCATGCCCCCATGCTCACCCCAGTCCTCTGGTAGTGCCCTGCCCCCCCCCCCCCCCCCCACCCCCCACTGCCCACCAACACTGAGCAGGGTCTAGGATGCTCTAGGGTTTTTGCATTAATTTTTATATCGCCCGTACTGTACTGTCTTAGCATTTGAATTCTCAGGTGTTGTTTAATGGTCTCAAGTACCACATGTGTTGCACAAAACAATAGGATGTAGAAGAGTCATTGAAGACCAATCTTTGACAACCCAGTTCCAAATTGTCTTTTTTTTCTTGAAAATCGGAATGTCCTGGTTTTTTTAGGCTTTGAAACTCAAAAATCGGGACAATTCCCATTAAATCGGGGCGGATGGCAGGTATGAACCTGTTTTACAAAATTCTAAATAAGCCCCAGTCTTAGGTTGTAAACTTAAATATTGGGCACAATAATTATTATTTTTGTTCACCGTACCTCTGCCTTTTTTCTGCCACAAGTCTACGGTTTAATTTGTTTACATTTTTGCAGAGTTGTCAAATTGTATAGAGAAGGTACTAATTGAAAAATACCTCCACCTTATTCAATGGTTTGACAGATAAGTTGTGTAGTATAGAGCGAGGAAAAATGCGAGCAATGAGTACCGGTAAAATGTCCTTGACCATTATCTGTAAAACCACTGAATCATATTTATTATTTCACTACAATATTTGCCTATCATTTTAAATGATTTATTCAATGAGTGATTTGAAACCGGGACACTACAGTGCAATACGCTTTCTACAGTGCAATACACTCATACTCTCATGTATGTGTTTTCTCCTTATATGATAAACTGATGCTATAGTGGAATAATAATGTACCTTGTTTACTCTTGTTGATGCCCAGGGACTATTATATTAAAATCAATCTCTTTAAGTACCCATCAGTCATGAATCAACCACTCAACCACTTAGTTGATAAATCGATCAATCAGTCACTTAAAAATTTGTGACTAACAGTGTTGCCAATGCTAATAACAAATGGTCCAGTAACCACTAGTGACTTTATTTGATGCACAGATTATGACTCACTATGTTACTACCCCTGACCGTGATGGTAGTAAATCTTGTGGTTTAATTTGTTTTTGGCTTGATCATTAGCCTTTACACTGCATCTTATGTCACCAATGAGCAATGTTACTGATTTTCATAATCTGGTAGCAAAGAGAAACAAAAAGAAAAGCCTCTCCATAAATCATTTCAGGATAGTCAGAAACCTGTCATGAAATGAACTGAGAAGAGGGGATTAGACTGTGGTGAATTCATCATTTGAAATAGTTTTCCCTGTCAAGTGAATTCAATCAAATAAGTCTGAATCATTATTCCTGGGAAGTTAGTTGTGTGTGCGTGCATGTGTGTGTGTGTGTGTATGGGGGGGGGGGGGGGGGAGTAGGCCTACTCCCAAATAAATGCTACTGGTGTATGGATATGTTACTGACAGAGGGAACATAGTGTATGTGGATACAGTCAAACTAATCACCAACATCAAAATTTGCAGAAAAAGAGAAAAGATAGAAACTGCTCTTGAAATTTTTTATTTCAATTGATAATGTCTGCCTGGGAACATACATGTAGCTAAGAGTACAAATTTATTAACCAAAGCCTTACAATAAACTGCCATATTTTTTCTGACATCAGGTTGATGGAATAAAAACCTGTATGGGAAACAAAGCAGAGTTTAATTATCTCAGTTGCCAAAAGTAAGCCCGCGGCTTTAGGGAGGTTCTAAGGATATTTGTGCAATTTTTTTTCTGCACATCCATACTACACACACAATTCACAAAATTGGCAACGTCATGCCACGTCATGCACTGAGCATGCACGCTCACATGAAAAACTACCCCACATGTTTTAAGACACCGTAAACTGCCGCTTACTTATAAGCCCTAGGCTTAACATACAACTTCGTAAGGGGTTTTGGGTGGGCTTATAAACGGAGGGGCTTATATCCGGGGGGGGGGGGGGGCTTATAGGCGGAATAAGAAAAACGTTTCAAAATGAGCCACAGCAGTGTTCATCGAAATACATTTTTAATTTACCAGTTTGTAATTAACCTTTGAAACGTCATAATAAATCGAATTCATTTCAATTTTAACAACAAAATCAAAACTGCAACAACAGGAACGTAACCAGAACGTAACAAAACAAAAGCTCAGAGTTCATCTTCGCAGTTTTCTGTGAGAGTGCTTAATATTAAGGAAACAGGGAAAACTAGAGGAGGGCTTATACCCTGGGGGAGGGGGGGCTTATTACCAGATGTATTTTTGTTTACAGGTAGATGGGCCTATAGCGGGGGGGGGGGGGGGGGGGCTTGTAAGCGGGCGGGCTTATAAGCAGCAGTTTACGGTATTTTTTTGTTTTGTTTTGAGCATGTACATTTAAATAAGTGGCATTGCAGCACTCCAAGTGGACAAAAGGTAAACTGTATTTTTAGAGATGGTTGGTCTCATGTAAATACTTATGCCAGTCTGACTTTCAGACTGGTCTCATGTAAGCAAAATTGTACCAGTCTGAGTTTACACCGCTTTAACAAAATCAGGGTCTTACTGCCCCTGGGTATCTGAGGATGTTGTTAAACATTCTTGAGAGCTGCTTAACTTTAGTCTGAGGGGGTGTTTGCATAACACCAGTTCATTGTATGCTTTTCATTCTGATACAAGTTCACCCCAGTTCCCTCTTGCTTCTCTGTATTTGTTACATGATTACAGCACAAAATCTCGTAACAGTGCGAGTCATACCTGGGTTAGTTCATACCGGTATCATGTAAACATGTTATAACTATTTGATTTATTCTGCATTAAGTTAATTAACCATAATTTTATAGCCATCCAGAATAAATCTCACATCACCGTGAAAAAAAGGATTTTGTAACTTGACGAAGGGAGATTCTTAACTATAGATCGTGCATTGTTGCTAAGGGATTTTTGTGGATGGTTTTAAGGGCCGTAGCTAGGTTTTTTGTAGGGGGGGCACTTTCACGAGTGCTGAAGGCACGAGCCACGTAGGGGGGTCTGGGGTATCCTCCCCCCGAAAATTTTCAAATTTGGAGGCTCCGAAACGCTATTTTCAGCACTTGTCATGAGATCTGTCTCCGAAAAATTGACCTCGAATAAGTGTGAAAAGGCAGGTGTTTTCAGTGCTTACAACATTATTTCCGAGGTCCTGTTAATTTGAAACACACCGTATATCCCAGCACTAGTAAACTAAACATTTCACAATACTGCATCGTGTTTGGCTAACTAACCTATAAAAGATGTCTCCAGTTTGATTTTTGTTCATAAATATCCTTTGGCGTTGGCATGTAGTTGATTCCACGATGAATAAGCATCATTGCGAGGCCCCTATGGCGCTCTTCTGTCATTAAAGAACGTGTCCATAGCTTCAGACGACGCAGAGCAGAGAAGGATCTTTTACAAGAGACACTACCAAGATTGAACCATGCAAATGGTACACGCCAATCTCAATAGGGGGTTTTGCTTCATTTTGCTTACCATTTGTACACACCGTGGACCAACCGATTTCCTGGCCATGAAAATGGCAAACAACTGCAAGTCACTATGCAATCAAAATAACTGAGTCTAAAGAAAACAAATCCTTTGAATAATGAAAATCCTCAATCCACAGACTTGATTTGTCTGGCTCAACTGGTCCAAGGGGTCAGCTGCACCCCTTGCCCTCCCCCCCCCCCCCGCTAGCTACGGCCCTGGTATTTTGTCATACGCTGTTTTGCAGCATTTTGTGCCGCTATATTGGTGAAATAATGAGGAAGAACATCTGAATTCCACAACTGAACATTGCGCGTGCGTAGCTAGTGCCAGTCCCCAACTGCACATTAAAAAGAAAATCAGTAAAACTAAGAGGAAACTAGTAAAGTTCCAATTTTTTTTTACAATCCGAAGCATGCAATTACTGTTTTTACAAAGAATAGAAGAACTACCGCACAAAAATGTATAAAGATATGTACTTGTGCCATCATAACTTTTATATTCATAATAAAGCGAATTTCTAGAAACTGTTGCTTCAAATTTTGCATCCTGATAATCTTTATATGTTTGCAATGTTTACAATAGTGAAAACTGTATGCTGTCTGAGTTTTAGCATTTTTTCTGTTCAGGTCAAGTGACATGCTGAATATGGTTGTGACTTGAAAATCTTGAAAACCTTTCCCATAAAACAAACATGGCCAAGCAGCTTATCTGTAGAAGCAATAGGGTTTCCAAGATATGATGGTTCTGAGGAACTTCCCATAGCAACAATATGGTGATTAAGAGTCTCCCCCCTTAAGTCCAGATGTAAAGGCTCTCATTGCCCGCCCAAATGGAAGTCTTGATGGCACACTCATGTAAATCTAGTGGTTCAATTTTATCGTTGGTTCAATTTTTATTTTCCATTGTGAATAATAGGATTGCCAAATAAAAATTGGAGCTCCACTTTTAGGCTTGGCTAAATCTATATATTTGAATGATTTTAAAACTGTTTAATTATGTTTGACTGGGTTCAGAAATTGAATGGAATCAAACACAGCTCATTACCGAACCCAAATTACCGGTAACCCAATCACTGCATTCAATCCAGTTCAATTTACTGAACAGTTAGATACGTGCATGTAAGCTGGGCTACTTATGAACTGATATCTTCCACGTACCTTCACTGTAAGAAAATGCTGCATCACTGATCACCGCTGGCATACATGCCTAGAACAGAAAAAAAGGATCAGTGAAAAAAAAAAAAAACAAATTCAGGGCTAAAAATTGGCAGTTGCCCAGTCACCAGTGGTGATTTAAAACTGACCAGGGCCACTAAAAGTCAAGGCTTAAATGCCTGATAGAGGACTGCAAATAAAAGTTACACTGTAGTTACAATTTAAATAAATTAGACTTTCATTGGAGCATCTTTCTTTTCTTTCCCCTCCTCAACTCTAAGTTCATCAATTGAAGTAAGTTTTCAGTTCTTGGAGTGCAAAATTCATGAGAACGAGCGCCTGGCAAATTACTTTCATCCTTAAAATAATATTAACTTTATTGTTTTTTTCTTTTGACAACATCAAATAACTAATATTGTATGTAACATACATTATTAAAGCATTCACAATGCAATTTTTGACCAATGTGACATTAATGAACAGAAAGAATGGGTGAACAGAATAGAAATTAATATACTCAATGTCAATTATTAAGGGAGTCATCATTCACTTTGCTTCATGTAGCATTGTCATTTCCAGCTCTGAAATGTTGTTGCCGAAGCTATACTTTGCTTTAGTTTTGTGATCCACCTGATTCATGAGACGCACAAGTGCCTATTGTTGGAAATTTTTGCATCCATCCGTGAAAGTGTTCTTCTTTCCACCTTTTGTGGAATCCTGACAAATAATTAATAAATCATCGCCTGACCCCTCATTTGCAGCTATCCAAACTCTTTTAGCCATTTGTCTAAAAAGTGGTTACATGTATGTATTCCGTCCTTTGCACGGTTCATTGTATAATACGGGTAAGGTAAAGCACTTCAATATCAATCGATCAAATGAGCAACAAAATGGCAGGACCTCATTTAAGTTTACTGGATGTTTAATCATCTCCAGTCTCCTTTGCTTAACTCAGTAAAGAGCCAATGGCAATTAATCAAACATGTTCTAACTAATCCCAGCAGACAATTGTCAGTGAAACAAGCCAGATTGCCTTTAGAAAGCAAAAACACATCAGTACAAATATGTCAATTGCATAAATAAAATCCTTTGCTTACATCTGGATCCCCTCCCCCCGGGAATACGGTGATTTTTGAGAAAACCAAAAAATGTATGCAGTAATTATTTGAACTTTCTAAAACATGAACATTCCATTATGAGTGACATAAATAGTAAAAAGCACCTTCTACAATGCAGTGCTTTTATTTCATACGTGTACATGTAGGTACTGAGATCGAAAAAAATGGCAAATTGCAGTCCCCTTCTGGAAACTAATATTAAGTGATAAACAAAATTAATTCACACATAAGCTTAAGTCTTGAGCTTAAGTGAAGGCTGTGAAGCCAAATAAAATTATTGAAATCCAAGCAAACAATTCATAAGTGATAAACAAAATTAATTCACACATAAGCTTAAGTCTTGAGCTTAAGTGAAGTCAAACAAAATTATTGAAATTCAAGCAAACAATTCAGAAATCAGAATTAGGTTTAAAGAATATTTAAGACCTACTTCAGTAGATTCATAAATGAGGATGTGCTTTTTCATTGATTCGTTACTTGCATGGATTTTGGTAGGGGTTTTGCTGAGGATATTGTAAACAATGACTTGATTCAGAGTTTAAAAGAACGAGGCATAATCAATTATGTCCTGTTTTGTTATTCTTTTGTTAGTCAATGAGTTAACGTCTTGACGATTCCCGTTGGTGCTTGTTTTCGTCTTTTACTTCATTGCATGCTATTAAAAGCTGTTTTCTCCTTTGCCTGGCTACACTTTGCTCCGTGAAAACAAAACACACTGGCATCCTTCAAAGTTTAGAAAAGCGGGTTATCGTCGTAAAAGTAAATAACTGGAAATATTATATTTATGACCAAAGCCAAGACAAATTTCTCTTTGTTCGAGATAACGGGGAATTGGAAATAAGCGAGTTGAGATAGTGGGATCCTTCTAATTAAAGCGAATGTAGCCATACCGTAATATTCTGTGATATGGTTGAAAAATTCTGAGAAACTCACCCAGGAAACTCAGCAATAATGTACATGACTTACATGTATGTATTGTCCTCTGAAATTCACATCAGTGAATACATTTTCAAGAATTGTCAACACAGTCAGTGACTGGAAGAAAATTCAATTCAACATTGGAAAAATTACAATTATTTAATTCTGAATACTTCTTTTAAAGGAACTATGTCACGACGTTGTCGTTCATTTTTCTGATCTCACAAAATTATTTTCTCATTGAAGGAAACCTCAAAATAATTGTTTTCTAAGGTAGAAAAACACTGAAGAAGTAATAATGAACCAAAACTAAACAAGGATGGTTAAGACTGAGGGAGATTAAGAAGGATTACGAATGACAAACTTGAAAAAACTTGCCAATTTTTTCGATGTGCTTACTTTTACCGCCCGCCATTTTGAAAAACCACTCATTCCCAGTTCTTTTTATTCCCAGTTCTACGCAGCCAACTAGAAAACCTCCCCGTGTTTTGGGTATCCCCATACCCAAATCCCTAGTGAAATGGTATCCCCTCCAAATATGGCTGCCGTGTTTTCAGTATCCCCGGGTTCCCTCCCGGGATACCCAGAACCCTAGTGATTTGGGTACCCCCTCTCAAATGCCAGTGGAATTTCGCGAACATCTTTTTTAAAAAGTCCATATTGCCAAGCAATGTGTTGAACCGGCTTCAACCGGGTCTTCGAAGGTATTTTTGCCTCTCGGCATTTCGTCCCTACGCAAGGAAATTGAACTGATGTGCCTCGCGTTGCTCTGCTTCAAAAGTTTCCCATGTGTGATTAGTGTGTAAACGGACCTAAAGCTTTCAGGATGAGCTTAATAGTGTATGTAAAACCGATAGAAGAAAAACCAAAACAAGCTTACTTAGCCTTTGAGTAGTCAACCTCGTATTGCGTGACAATTTGCGCATTATAGCAAACACTGGGATCAGTTTACGAAATGCATGGTGTGTTTTTTGAAATAAACATACACAAACCCGGGCATGCAAAAAAACTGTAGTTTCACGCTTGCTTCAGCAGGGATAACAGGATGCAGATCGATCGACTGTACTGCAGTTTTAAACCAGTTCGCGTTTGTGGCTATTTTAGTGTTCACAATATCTGAACAATATGAATATTCCCACCACTGAAAGACTGTGAAGAGGGTCTGTGAAGAGCGGGAGACGCTGTCATTTGTTTCGAAAAATATCCTCATCAAGAATATTAAGCTAAGGCTGGCTTGTACTCGAACGCTTACGATGGCGTCATCCCTTGCGTTCGTTTTGAAACCAGCTTTTCACTATTTGCGATCGTGCAATTCATGTTCGCCCAAGATATTATAAGCGGCTGGCGGTCAACTAAAGGCATAAAGAAACTGTCAAGAATTACTTTACTTTCGACTATATTTCAGGACATTGCTCCGAAAATAATAATAAAAACAATTGTATTAAATAATGGAGATAAACGGCAGAATGATCTCGCTTCTTCCAGTCTTTTGTCAGTGTAAGAATCAGTGTTTTGGGTATCCCTATGCGGGATACCCATTTCACTAGGGATTTGGGTATGGGGATGCCCAAAACACGGGGATACCCAAAACACGGGGATACCCAAAACACGGGGATACCCAAAACACGGGGATACTCAAAACACGGGGATACTCAAAACACGGGGATACTCAAAACACGGGGATACCCAAAACACGGGGATACTCAAAACACGGGGATACTCAAATCACGGGGATACTCAAAACACGGGGATACCCAAAACACGGGGATACCCAAAACATGGGGATACTCAAAACACGGGGATACTCAAAACACGGGGATACCCAAAACACGGGGATACCCAAAACACGGGGATACTCAAAACACGGGGATACTCAAAACACGGGGATACCCAAAACACGGGGATACTCAAAACACGGGGATACTCAAAACACGGGGATACCCAAGACACGGGGATACCCAAAACACGGGGATACCCAAAACACTGTGACACCGCCCTAAGGAGGTTTTCTAGTTGGCTGCGTAGAACTGGGATTGAGTGGTTTTTCAAAATGGGGGGCGGTAAAAGTAAGCATATCGAACTCACCGAAGAATCGGGGAGAAACAGGGATATTTGCAGAAGATAAAGTAGAAATCAAAGACAAGGGACAGCAGAACTGACGGTAAGGTGATAGTTTTATTGAATAGTCGACATATTTCATCGCTGTTTGCTTGAAACAACGTTCGATGAGAACTCAAAATCCATGTTTCCTATAGCTCATGGTTGAACATTTGAAACTTGTGGCGCCGGAATATTCAACCGTTTTCTCTGAGCCCGCAATGATAAGGCTGCTGACCTGAGCGGCTCATTCATTACCAGTCTCTCCTCACATATTCAGGATTCAAAAATGGCGGCTGCTCCCGGCTCCATTTTTCTTGCTCACTTTAAGGATTGCATTCTGCTAAGAAGTCACAATTGAATCGTTTTTTGGGACCTATGGAGACTTACAACAAATTTACCCCTGCAAAAGTTCGAAAACTGCGGATTTTAATCGTTAAATTGCTGAGTGGCTGCGTGAATATTAAGACATATGTAATCAATGCTGAATTGAACAGATATGATCATGTAAATTAACAAGGTAAAATAAAACTGATTATTCTTTGACAAATGATTTTTTCTGTTTATGGGTAATTCTTGCACAGACTAAGCATAACATTCCAAGTAGAAATTGAAACTCAAAATGTGCTTATTTGAAAGTTTGAATATTTTGACGGATACGTGTACTTTGCAGTAAATATAGCAGTTTTGTTTTTCGGTGACTGTTTTGTTTTTGTGCAAAAAAGTCAAGAGATACTTGGTGTGAGAAAACTTCAAAGCAGTTTAGCGATCTACACTTAGATAACCACTCTTAAATGCCCAAAAAATAACACTAAGAGCTTTTACCTGAAAAGATCTTGAGAATTCTTAGGAAATCCTAGGAATTCCAAGCCTTATTAGATCTTATAAGATCTATTCCCAGAAATTCCTAAGAAATCCAAGCTTCTTACATTGTAGGTAATTTGCATAGCTTGGAATTCCCAGGAATTCCTAGGAATTCCAAGCCTACACAGAGCTTCCCAGAAATCCCCAAGAATTCCAAGCTTTCATAGTCACAGCTAATTTGCATAGTTGGGAATTCCTTGGAATTCCTAGGAATTCCCTGAAAGCTGGGAATCCATTCCGCAAGAGTCAGATCTTCACGCTGGTTTAATCAAAGCATCGGGCCAAAGCAATCCATATTTCTCCTCTCTAAGACATTCATAATCCACTTAATAGGCATTCGGGACCGGCAGTCGAGTTTCTTTAGCCTATCTTTTCATTTCTAACGTTGCAAAGGTATTGTGTTCTCGTTCTCGGCCACGCGCGCGGCCATATTGTGAAATCTTGTAATATGATACCATCACCTTTGCACTACCCCCTCAAATTGTGTTCCTCTTTTTCGTTTTTTTTTTCTACTTTCTACGAGTAGTATTTTAAAAATGACATAAAAGGTGCGGTTTAAGTTTTGACAGAAGCCTATCACCGTGATATGCTCCTGGTTTTGACGAAAAGTTTCCTTTTGTAACAGTGCATTTTTTTTGTTAAACAAACTTTGCTAAAGCACGGAATTTGATGTTACCCGAAAATGACCTTCTAACTTCATGCTGTCCTTGGCGTAAATTTCTTCTCCGTTCTCTCTCTCCATTACGATTTCTTTCCCCTTGTTCATCTGTAGAATAAAATACAAAAACGTAGACATAAATTATTCGGTGGTACAAAATTATTTCCAATCACAAATTGATAAAAATCAAGAAAACTGTACCCGACATGTTTACAGTTCTCTGTCGTTGTCTCTCAGAGAACAGTGTTCTTCAGTGCCGTCCGTCTTACTTCTCGTTCCCTTTCTCGCTCTGCTGTAAGCTTACTGTTCCTTCGTCTTTCTCGTTTTTCTTTCTGTTCTGCTTGACGCTGTTTTCAGTGGCGTTTCTCATTCTTTTTCCGTTGTTGTTCTCTATCTCCTTCTCTTTTCCTTCGTCTCTGCTCTTCTGACATATTTTTCTCAGTATATCATTTAAATTAAAGTTTAATAAGAGATAAATGGACCTATTAACAAGAAAAGTCAAGAAAAAATGCGAAGCTGAGGTCCAGTTTACCACGCCATTGGCAATAGGCTGGGCGAAAATTTGCCTCATGTAAGAATGTCATGAAATACCACGGACGTACGTACGAGGCAAGAGCCCGCGAGCCATTCCGCTTGCCATGACCATAAAAAACTACCAGCATGCCTCTAAGTATGAGTATGGGGCTCCACTCTTGCGGCCTTCGGCCGCAAAGGAGTTCCGCTAAAAATGCGTCTCAATTATTGAGACGGCTCGTAGCTCGTAGAGCGAGGCCGTCTTATAGGATTACGAACTGACATCCCTAAAATTCCTGATGGTCTGTTTTTCAAGGGCACCGAACGATTGATTGGTATGTAAGTGATATATAGGGGCATGAGTAGGGATGAAAGACTAAGATAATTTGACCGTGGTACTCTTGGGGACATGGGATGGTTCATGCAATCGACGACTGACTGGTATGTTAATGATGAAATGAAAGGAATTTCGTTGTAGTAGGTTTGTTCAAGGTCCGTTCGAGATAAAGATAATAGAGTTATTTCAATCGGAATTTAACATTATTCATTTGTTTTCGAGATAGGCCGCATTCTTTAAAGGAAGATTTTGTGGTGTCACACGTGCATGCCAGGCTCGCTCCTGTACCAATTTGAAAACCTCCGGATCCGAATTTCAGCGACAAGTCGTTTGAGCCATACATTCTATTGCTAAAAGAGCAATGCAAATTTAAGAACTTAATTGTCTGAATGTAACGTCACAAAATCCACACAACAACTTTATTTTCTTCTGCCTAATTATTGTCGCCAAAAACCAAAAACAGCACAGCAAGATAGTTGTGAGCATCAAGAAAAAATATATAAACGAAACGAGAAAATCACAAACGGTTATTGACTCAGAGTTTTAAGAAACAGATTCTAGCATCCGAAAAAAATAGTTTACAGAGGATTAAACTGAAAACTGATGCTAAATTGCTTCGAACTGTCTTGACCTAAATGCGTAACATTAGCGTCGATTACTCAAGAGTCACAAGTTTAGCTATTTTTGGAGCTTTGCGTTCAAGTATCCGCCATCAAAGGCAAAGTACTGTTTGCATTCTGTAAGGGAAACGGGAAGGAATAATCCTCTGTCGAGAAAGAGGACGCTGATAATCTCAAAAGTGGTGAACTGCACAAGCTCTTGAGAATGATGTGTACGGTATTGTGAACAAAAGTGAAGCCTTGAATTTTGCACTCTTTCATTTACGAAAATACTGGGGCTGTAGGAGAATTCCGAGGTTTGATTCAAGTGGCTCACAAATTACCTCCAGCTTGCAAGAGCTGTCTTTGTTAAATCACAGGCTTTCTTGTTTTTATTCAGCCATCTTGGTGAGACAGAAACAGGGCTATTCGGGTGGCAAACAGTAGGCGAGGAGTGTTGCACTAAAAGCCGCCACGGGTAGAGTATTTTCATTATCAAAAATCCCCTCAGGAGTTTTGTTTGCCAATGTTCAGGCCAAATTTGATAAAATTCCGCCAAATAGTTATACCCTATTGGTTCATTTATGCGTACTAACGAAAAAAAAAAGATTCAAAAAACGTTGCGTTGATAACTTTGATCTCACGCGTTTTCGGGGTATTATGTCGCATCGTGATACCGCCTGTCAATGAAACAGGAAAACTCCCGGACTCAACTACAGTGGAAAAAAAATTCACAGGAAAACTATCGTTTGTCAGTCACATTTTCCGACTCCTGCATAACGTACTAATTCGCAAAAGTGATTAAAAGACAAACAAACGAAACAAAACAAAGAGTGACAAAGTTGAAGCCCAGATGCCTGAGGAGTTGAAGGAGGCTACCTTTACCGAAATAAGTTCGCTCGGGTGTGTTTTAACTGCGATATCCTCTATGTACCTGATTGCACGGCAATCAACAAACTGCATGCTCCTCCTTTTGTGTTGTTGTTTTTTTCTTTTTCACGCGTGACGCTGTCCCCCTCTTCCCTACAGTTATTTTTCTCTTGACCCCTCCCCCCGAATAATAGTAATCAGACAAAATACAGGATGGTGTTCAGTTTCATCTGACGCACATACAACTTTCCTTTTTTTAGGTAAATCAAATAAACATTACCCCATTAGGCATCTTTCATTTAGCATGCTGCACTTACAAAGTGCAGTACAAAGTCTCTTTGTATTACCACACGATCTAAAAAGAGTCAAAAGTATGACAAATCCAATTCCCGATCTGCAGGTTATTGTTTGCTCTAAATTCGTCTTGGTTGCGCTCTCCTCTTCTTCTCAATAACTGATGAAGGCAAGGGTGACCTCATTCAAGTGATGACCAGCAGCCATTGATGCAGGAATTTAATCATCGTCGCTGTTATGACGAATCTCACTGCTCATCCTGTTGCCGTTGTTTTGGTTGCTTTCATCGTTGTTGTCATCTGTCGTGTAAGGCGGTCATGATAGATACCTCTCTTGCTGGTTCCAATTGAACGGTTTAGAAAACACAGATCGACATGATTTTATTCTTCGATTCGAACAAATATGACAAGAAAACTTATTTTTGTTCCCGCGTGTCGGGTAGCATGCAAATCACGTGATAACCATATAAGGATCAGTAAATAAAAATCACAATAAAATGTTCACAACACTCTTCAGGGTTGCATCACGACATGTGATAAAACGCTTCAACGTAACAAACTTAAATGTTCAATGTTCAACTTGCAAACTTAAATGTTCAATGTTTCTACCACACATTTCAAATAGAATTTCACTGCATGTCCCTTTTCTTACTCCGAAACATTAACAGGAATTAAGTGTTGTATTACTCTACGTAGTGCTTGTGGCTTTCGACCGTCGCTGCTTCCTCAACCTTTGCTAGTTTCCAAAAGTGTCGAGCTATTTGATTTACCTAAGAAAAGGAAAGTTGAGCAGATGCAAGTGGGGAGGGACAGGGGGGCGGGAGACCGGGAGAAAAGGGGGCGGGAGGTGTACGGGAGGCGGGAGAAGAGGGGGCGGGAAGCGGGATTCCCAAGGTGGCGGGAAGCGGGAGAAAAAGGGAAAAATTATGCAACATTGCGCAATATTTCGCAATCGAAAAAATGCAAAGGGGCGGGAGCCAAAAAATACAGGGCGGGAACCGGGATTAAAGGGTATGGGAAGCGGGAGGTTCAAACTCCCCTGTCCCCCCCCACATGCAACGTAAAGTCAAAAGTTTGCTGTGGTTGCATCAGACGTCACTATCACGATGTCGCCTACTGAAATTGGACATTCCTTGTTCTGTCCCTTGCATTTCTCGCTTGCTCGTTCTCGCAGACTCAAAAGGTATTCGTGTTGCTATCGCTTAGTAGACTGCTGTAGCAACCTTTGCTGATGTTTCGCTTTCTTTGTCAAGGTCTTGTTAACACTAACGACTTCGAAATGTTGGTCCTTTGGTGTGACTGGAACTCGTCTGCCATTGATTAGATGTGATGGGGTCAGTGGAGTGGAAACAGACTCTTTGTCGTCATAGACATACGTTAACAGTCTAGCATTCACTATTGCGTCCCCCTGTTTTCTTCATGGGTTGCTTCACGCCTTTGACCATTCGCTCACAAAAGCCCCCCCCCCCCTCCCCACCACGGGGGCCTTCTCTACAATAAAATTCCATGCGATACGATTGTCAGTTGAGTAGCGAAGAACTTCCCCTAATCTCGTGATCTTCCTGATGTCCTTAGATACGGATTTGAAGGTAGTTGCATTGTCAGACATCAGGGTGACTGGTACTCCCCTTCAACTTACGAACCTCTGAAAGGCCCGCAGAAATGATTCGACGCTCAGAGATGGCCTTAATTCCAGATGGATTGCTCTTGTAAAGGCGCACGTGAATAAGCAGGTAGACACTTTGTTTGAACTCTTCTCTGACTGAGATTTTCCCTCCCGTATGTACAATGGGCCTATGAAATATAACCTGGTGTGGGCAAATGGTGGGTCTAAGGACACTCGTTCCATTGGTAAATCTGGAGCTGTCAGTGATGTGTAGGGAACCCCTTCTTCTCTTTTGCAGGTGACACAAAATTCGTTTGACGGCTTCGCGACCTCTTGGTATCCAGAATGTCTCCCTAATGGTTGTTAAGGTACCCTTGATTCCACTGTGCTTTATCTTGGAATGTACATCCTGGATAATGAGTCTAGCTAAATGTTGCTTAGACAGAAGTAAGACTGGGGTCTTGATTGGTTGTGAGTGTGGCGCGTTGTTTACTCTTCTCTTGCATCGGATTATTCCTTGATCGTCCAGGAACCGACCTAATCGAGTAACATAAACTGGCGGAAATGTTCCCCTTTGACTTTCCAGAATGTCAAGCTCTTTGGTAAACGAAGCCTTCTGTATGGTCCTAATCCACTGCGTTTCAGCTTAATTCAATTCTTGCGCGTTAAGTTCCTTTGTTAGCAACGCTCTGGGTATCTTGTGAGCTTGACCACCCGGTATATTCTTCTTATGGTTACGTATAAATCGCAAGACATAGGCTTTGACTCGAAACAACCTCGTTACACTGCTGTATCTCTCAATGTCAATGATTTGGCTGAGATCAACTGACTGGCCCTCTGACCTTGTTGTGACTAGAAAATGTGTTACACTTGCTGGGTGTTTAACGATTTCTTGTACAACGTCTTCATTGTCCATAAATGCGTTGGTCTGAGGCGACTTGGGCCAATGATCTCTAGACAAAGTTAGAAACTTGGGTCCATTCCACCATGTCTGGTTTTCTGCTAACTGCTCTCCCCTACATCCTCGGGACGGTACATCAGCCGGATTGAACTCCCTGGGACAGAAATTCCAGTTTGCCTCGTTAGTCAGTTCTCATATCTTGCCGACCCGGTGCTGCACGTAAGGTTTCCACGTCTTACCGTTTTTAATCCAACAAAGTACGATGAACGACTCAGTCCACAGAAACGTTTCTTGAATTTGTAGAATGGACTGAAGAGCTTGTCGCGTGGAATGGATGAGTTAGGCCAGTAATGTGGCTCCCAACAATTCTAACCTGGGGATCGTCTGACGTTTGATCGGAGCTACTCTTGTCTTTGATGCCACAATATTGATTTGTGTTTTTTCCCCATTACATTCGGCTCTCAGGTACACAACTGCTGAGTAGGCTCTTTCGGAGGAATCGGAAAACCCATGAAGTTGATACGAACATGTGGACGACTCTGTCATGGGATGATTGGTATAGCGTCGGGGCACACGGATGTTCTTCAGAGCCTTCAAGTCGTTAATGAAGGAATTTCATTTAGCAAGGGGTTTCTCCTTCTAAGCTCTCATCCCAGTTGACTTTCTCAATACAAAGACTTTGGAAAAGTATCTTCATGCTAACTGTAAACGGAGACAACAGTCCAATATGATCAAAGACGTTCGCAGACAGCCTCAACGCTGAACGTTTAGTAACTGGAAGGGACTCTGCGTACTCGATTAGCACAGAGAGTCAAAATGAAACTCGTCTCGGATTACGTCCCAGTAAATCCCCAGTAACTTTACAAACTGGTCCATTTTCGATTTAATAGTTTCTGCTTCAGATGATTCTTCTTCCTCGTGATTTTGCGCCCTTAGGAGGGGCCTCCATGGTTGATTAGGTTTTGCTTTCTTCGCCCTGCTTTATTCTTTCGCGAAGTGATTGTACAGTTACTTTGCGTGACAATTGGTCTTTTATGTACATGCCTTACTGTTGGGCGTTAATGCCCCATCTGTTGATTTAGTATCTGATTTCATTCGCATTATGATAAGCCTTTTAGTAGTCTCGAAGTTGCGTTAGTAGTCTCGTAGTTGCGTTAGTTCATTTAGTTTCGTCGTTTTACCTCGATTCTTGCAATTTAAAGGCCATCAGCACAGTGGGACCGATATGTAAGTGTTTTGCTTTTGTAGTGTTCTGCATGTTATCTTAAGATTAGGATTGCAAAGTGTTTTCCGAGCGCGGCGTTGTCCTTTGTGCTATCCTAATACAACGGATTGAGCTTTTCGTTCTCTCTGTTTGCGAAATTTTGTTTTCGTGTAGTTGCAGGTTCAATAACATTCAAGCATCTGTGACAGCAAGTTGCAGCAAAAGTGCGTAACTGCAACTAACGCCGAAATTTGACCAACTGAAAAGGCGACCAATTCCCTGGAAAGGAGGTCAACTGAATTATTCACCCTCTCCTTACCAAACATAGCTCCACAGACTACGCCCATGACCTCATGCATTCTTCCCTTAAGATCATTTTTCGCTGTCTTTTGGTCGGTCTTCCTCAAACCCTGAACAAAAAAGCCATCACAACTCTCAAAACAGACGCATTTCAAAAAATGAGCGATACATTTCCCAGTTTAAAAGTAACCACATCTTTACGATTGATCAGTATGGGCACCATAACAGCCCAAAAGAATTGAATTTTTCCCCACGCCTGGGAACCACACTTTGTGCACAGTTCCCTTTAATCATATCAAGGGTTCCTTAAGCCAACTTGAGAATGCAAATACAAAATATATCATTGCTATGCTCTATCGTACAGGTTACAAGAAAGCGCATTATAGGCATTTACCAGTCGTTTTGACCCACTCCACCCTCGATAAATGTTTTTACTTGGCTCAACGTGCTAACTGGCGAAATGAAAATTGTGACAGTATTTTGCCCTTTGCGTTACCGAATGACGTAATGTTTAAAATCTGATGACTCAGCTCATCTGTCTTATCGCTTTGAATATTTAATTTTGTTGAATTAAACTAAAAAATTAAATGTCGATATCAATTTGTCACAACTGAACATGCTTTTACCAAGAGTTGTGAGCGATGTATTTATATACTGTTGTGAATAGGGCACTATAAGAACACGATTATCGTTGAAGACAAACACATCGTCAGAATCTCAACGTGCTAACCGGCGTGACGAAAATTGGGACAGTATTTTGTCTTTTGCGTTACCGAATGACGTAATGTTTAAAATCTGATGACACAGCTCATCTGTCTTATCGCTTTTTAATTAAAATGAAAATTTAAAGATAAATTTTGTCCACAACTGAACATGCCGTTACCGAGAGTTGTGAGCCATGTATTTATATACTGTTGTCAATATGGCACTATAAAAACAGATTATCGATTAAGACAAACACACCGTCAGAATCTGAAGAAATTAGTAAAAAAGCGAAGTCGTCGCTTTATCTCAAACACGTTAAAGCATGTGTTATGACGTAATCGCTAAATCCGGTTTGCTCTTCCGGAGTCAGCAAGTCAGTGTCTCGAAATCTAAAATGGAACAAATCGGTTCAAAATCAAAAGTAAAGCAGAAAAATTAAAAAGACTAACTGGTATTTCCTTCTGTGCCGCTTGTACTATCCAAGATCCAGCCTCATTTCCCACCTGCGAATAACCTTCTTAACGTTGGCAGCTAGCTACTTTCCAAGTATTAAACATAACCCCAACAACATACGCCAGAATTTTCCTGTCATAACATTTACTGATAACGATTCTATCCTTACGATGTCTCAGCAACACTTTGGTCCCACCAGCATCAACAGTGCCACTGGACTTCACCTCCTGTTATTATCTGTCCTCCTCGCTTTCTTTCACTAGTATTGCACGAATATTTCAGTCCGGCCAAAGCCAACACTGCTCGGCGGACGTGTGCTTCTATACCTACGATACTTTTATGTGGACCCTTGTCCTATCGTGCGTGCGTGTGTGTACTAATCGATGTCTGTGTACAACTTCTTCTCTGTATGTTCAGAGGTCAGCGCAAAATTATACCATAACACAGTCGAAGCAAATCTTCCACCAAACCTCCGTCACCTTTCTTGACCTGCCAATTCAAAATGGCGACTCGTCCGCTCTTGTTTTCACGTCATCCCATCCCATTAGCCATAGCGAAATACACACCTTATGAGCCTTACACGACGTATTTTGACCGACCACTCCAATCCACGGTCTTCACGACTGCATTAATCCGAATTCGTTGGTTAAACATAGGCCCGCGATGCGTGCAGAACCGACGAAGTGTTGGTTCGTCTCGAAAAGAAAGCAAGCGAGCCGTGCGTGACTGCAGCTTCAATAACATTCAAGCATCTGTAACAGCAAGTTGCAGTAAAAGTGTGTAACTGTAACTAACGCTTAAATTTGACCAACTGAAAAGGCGACCAATACCCTGGAAAGGAGGTCAACTGAATTATTCACCCTCTCCTCACCAAACATAGCTCAACAGACTACATCCATGACCACATGCATTCTTCACTCAAGATCATTTTTCGCTGTCTTTTGGTCGGTCTTCCTCAAAATCTGGAACAAAAATTCTCAAAACAGACGCATTTCAAAAAAATGGGCGACAAATTTCCCAATATAAAAGTAACCACATCTTCACAATTGATCAATATGGGCACCGTAACAGCCCAAAAGAATTGAACTTTTCCCCATACCTAGGAACCACGCTTTGTGCACAGTTTCCTTTAATCATGTCAAGGGCTCCTTGAGCCAAATTGTGAATGCAAATACGAAATAAATCATTGCTTTGCTCTATCGTACAGGTTACAAGAAAGCGCATCATAGGCATTTACCAGTCGTTTTGACCCACTCCACCCTCGACAAATGTTTTTACTTGGTTCACCGTGCTAACTGGTGAAATGAAAATTGTGACAGTATTTTGCCCTTTGCGTTACCGAATGACGTTATGTTTAAAATCTGATGACTCAGCTCATCTGTCTTATTGCTTTGAATATTTAATTTTGTTGAATTAAACTAAAAACTTAAATGTTGATATACATTTGTCCACAACTGAACATGCTTTTACCAAGAGTTGTGAGCAATGTATTTATATACTGTTGTGAATAGGGCACTATAAAAACATGATTATCGATAAAGACAAACACATCGTCAGAATCTCAACGTGCTAACCGGCGTGACGAAAATTGTGACAGTATTTTGTCTTTTGCGTTACCGAATGATGTAATGTTTAAAATCGGATGACTCAGCTCATCTGTCTTATCGCTTTGAATATTTTGTTGAATTAAAATTAAAATTTAAGGATAAATTTTGTCCACAACTGAACATGCCGTTATCAAGAGTTGTAAGCGAAGCATTTATATACTGTTGTGAATATGGAGAAATTAGTAAAAAGGCGAAGTCGTCGCTTTATCTCAAACACGTTAAAGCATGTCTTATGACGTAATCGTTAAATCTGGTTTCCTCTTCCGCAGTCAGCAAGTCAGTGTCTCGAACTCTAAAATGGAACAAATCGGTTCAAAATCGAAAGTAAAGCAGAAAAATTAAAAGACTAACTGGCATATCCTTCTGTGCCGCTTATAGTATACTATCCAAGAAGATCCAGCGTCGTGTCGTAATTCATTTCCCGCCTGCCAATAACCTTTCTTAACGTTGGCACCTAGACATTTTCAAGTAATAAACATAACCACAACAACATACACCAGAATTTTCCTTTCATAACCTTTACTGAGAAAGATTTTATCCTTACGATGTCTCAGCAACACTTTGGTCCCACCAGCATCGACAGTGCCACTGGACTTCACCTCCTGTTATTATCAGTCCTCCTTGCTTTCTATCACTAGTATTGCACAGATATTTCAGTCCGGTCAAAACCAACCATGCTCGGCGGAAGTGTCCTTCTATACATACGATACTTTTTATGTGGAACCTTGTCCTATTGTGCGTGCGTGTGTGTACTAATCGATGGGCTTAACTGCAGAATACGTCATCCCATCCCGTGGGCCGGAGCGAAATACACACCTTGTGAGCCTTACACGACGTATTTTGACCGACCAAACCAGTCGACCCTCTTGACACGACTGCTCTAACTCGACTTCGTCGGTTAAGAAATGAATATTCGGCTCATAAATAAATATACGGCAAAAGGCATTGAGACTTCACAAGAAGCGATGTCGTAATGGCAAATTATGTCTAAGGGCAAATCATATAAATGTCTCTGAAATTTATATCAACTTGTCAACCATGTTGCAAGATCTGTGAAATCCAAATCTGCTTCTTGATTTTTGAGCCCTGAAGACCTTAAAATTATGCCTCTAATTCTTCTTTTAACGTCTCTATCGCTGATTCTCCCGTGCTATCAATCATCCACACACAGGAGAAGTAGGCACCTCTATCTTGTTGGATATCTTGATGTCAATGCCTTGGCATATGTTTAGTTGCTGTGGGCTGGCCTGTTATTATTCAAGCAAGGACAATAACATTACAATGAAAATAACCCAGGTGAAAATGAATTTAGGACAGTCGATTTTAAAATTACAACGATCCTTATAAAGGCGAGGAAATGTTCTTTAAGTCTTTCTATTCACTGCGTTCAATAGCTATGTAACATTCACTCCTCTTCTAGTACACTACTGAGGTATTTCCGGAACAAATATTATCACGTTGCTTTCACAGTTTGGTCTCTGCTTTCTAAACACAAAATCGACATAAATTGGCCGTCAGTAGCGGAATCAGAGTGCAAATCAAAATACTCTAGTGCACTTTTTTAATCCTTCTTGCACTCCAGTAAGTCAGCATTGAATCAAAAGAAAACAGATCGAAGACAAGGAGGTTTTTATTTTTTCCGTGCACCCAAAAAATCCATAACTGACCAAAAAGTGATGACAAATGGAATAAACATTCCTGAATTGACCGTCATTCTAAGCTGATTCTTCAAATCTTGATGAAATATCTCGGTTAGTAGTGAGCCAACGGCCGCCATCTTCATACAAGCTTGAAGTTCATTGTTCGCTAACGTTAACCGCCTGGTGCTCTGTAGCCTCCCATGCAGTCGTTTTTAGGGGAGTCGTATTACCTTCCTCCCCACAAACGCCTGCTTACCCGAGTTTGACATTCCTTTCCCATTGTTTTACTTGCGAGACAATCTAACCAATCACCATTGAGGCATTGTCTGACGATGTGCAATCAAATTAGTCGTTATAACATACGCTTCTGTATTATATTTCCCACTATTGTTTTTCCTCAGAGACGCGGGTGTTTCTTGTGCGACGCTTTTATTTCGTCACCTTTCGAAAAAGTGCGAATTTTCTGACAAAGCGCTGTTAATCTTGCTTGCCTGATCAAGTTCATCGTCAGTGAGGACTTCAGCGCTTCTCAAACTGATGGAGCAATGTAATGCGAAGGGAAATACGTGACTTCTACGACTTGAAAAGGCAAAGAGTAAGACGGCAAAGGACCGAACGAGATGATAAACCGATAAATGAGATGAAAATATCACACATGGCACAACAACCAAGTGCGTTTCAGCAGCGAAATACTCAAGTTCGCTGGCATATCCGTTAACGTTTCTACGATCTTCGCGTCGAAGGGTCAAGGCGGTCATTACAACGCGCATTCGCATGCTCTTCTCGCATGACATTCCCTGAGCAGAAGGGACAGTTAGTTTACAATCGCTATTTGTAAATACACAGAGCTTATATCTTTTACGATGAATTCATCAGTCAGTTTAAAATCCCTCGACGGATTTCTGCAGATATTCCTGAATTTCTAAGTTAGATGTACCATTTGAAAGCTCAGAGAATGTAGTTATTCCTGCATTCACTGAATGCTTTTGGAAAGAGTTATTCAAGTAATGCCACGCATCACGTTATAAGGTTTATTGAATCACCCGGTTGCAACGCGATATCATAAATTTAATGTCTAAACAGAGCAAATCGCCCTCTTAAATAAATTTGTTTCTCCAAAATCTAAGTTCAATGTGAAATTTGAAAACTTCGGAAACTTAGTTATCCCTGCATTCAACGATTTTGAGGTGACGTTCACTAACATTTTGAAATTTCTGTCGCGCGTCAGGTTTATCTGCATGTGTTCCCGCGAAAGCGTCCTGCGGTCAATGTCAACCTACCGGACGTGAGTAGGTACGATGTGATTGGCTAAGCGGCGGAAAGGAATGTCGAACTCGGGTAAACAGGCGTTTGTGGGGAGGAAAGTAATACGACTCCCCTAAAAACGACTGCGTGGGAGGCTTGGTGCTCTGGGAAAACTTAGCGAAGAGAGGGAATCCTCTCCGGAAATTCGCCGAATTCTTAGTTAATGGACGCCATGTTGCGACGTATGTAAGACTCATTAGTCAAGACGTGTGAATCAAGGAATCAAAGAACATTTGGCAGTATTTACAGTGCGGCTACTCCAACCTGGCCAGTGGGAAGAAAACTGACCAATCGCGACGCTAATTGAGAACAAAAGATAGCAAAGTTTTTTTGTAAACAACCAATAACGTTGAAGTATCCAGACAATTCATGTTCGAAAAAATTTGACACCGTGACCTCTGATCATGGCCTCTCGGGAAACTGTCACGTTTACGATTGGTTACTTTCGAGCCAAAATGTGCTAAATTTTGAGGAGAACCAGAACATTGAGATGTCGAATTCGCAATTGATAATAAAATTTTCGCCCATAAGCAAACCTTAAACAATACTTTCGCTTCAGCAGTTCAACTAATGCATCAGTTTGTTTGTAGAACAAACCCTTTCCGAAATGAAATTCGGTGGCGCAAAAACTTGCTTGATTCTCAGCGCAGTGAGTATAAACAAACACAGAACTAAAGATAAATATCGACATTTGCGACCTTTGATCGTTCAATTATAAACGGAGGTTCCCAAACCTCCTTATTCACTAAGTGCTTTTTGAATCAACAGGTGCTTATCGTTGATGTATTGATTCTGGCTTCTGCAGCTCTTTCGCAGCCGCGGTCTCAATACTGCAAGGAAATCCAAATCGTTTACGTGAGCGTGGTGCAAGTCTGCAACGAAATATCGCAAATTATAGCTGGGAATGTTGGCGACTGTTGCCGTATATGCCAAACTCTCGATTCAATGCTACTTGTATTTTCTGGGTAAAAGCCATTTTGGAAACATTTACATTTACAATAAGCGTATAGCTTATGTGACGAATAAAACTATCCGCCAGATTTCAATCGTATCGAGTCAACACAGCACCGAAGCTAACCAATAAAAAATGCGACTATTTCCCGAGAGGTCCGCAGAATGAGACAGTTTCAAATTTATTTAGAGATTAATTTTTTAGATCCTTGAACGTTATTGGTCAGTTTATGAAAAATGTCGCCTTCAGTTTTGTTCTCAATTAGCGTTGTGATCGGTCAATTTTCTTCCAAGTGGCCCGGTTCGAGTAGCTGCACTGTAAAATCAATCCCTTTATCTAAACTCTTTTACAACTATAAAAAGACAAAAATAAGTGCAAACTTACAAACGCTGCCAAAAAGAAACATAATGACCTGACAACTTGTGGCATGTATGTAGCGATATTTTCTCCATAATTACTCCAGTGAACTTTGAAGGCATTGATGTCACGATTTATTGGAAATGGAGACGTGAGTCTTTACACGCATCACATTTTATACAATATTTGCCAAAGCTCCTGTTCTGGGATCATAGCATTTTTTCTTCACAGCGCAGTGCTCCGTGAACAACCTTCCTCCGCATTTTTTGTTCGCAACGGAAGTGTTTTGGACTTTTTAGAGTGGTAAACCACCTGAATAAAATTAATTGCTTTCACTTATGTAACCTTGATTTTTCTGAATACAACAAATGGATCAAGAAAAATATTGAAAACTGCGATTTTCTAGTCCTCGTTTCGAACAACGAAGAAGGCCGCTATATTGAAAATCATTGGCCTGTGAAGTGACGTCACACTGGCAGGGATCATTCGACCAGTATTTACCCTGGGGACGCCCCCACCTTCCTGACCGTCGTTGAAATTATAGGATTCAAGATGATCGTCCAAAGTCATTTAAAAAAATCAACTCGGGATAGAGGATAATTAAGCAAAGACGATTAAATATGGAAAATGGAAGCTGTTCTTTTATTTTGAGTTGCAAGATTTTGGTCCTGTGTATAAACAGTATCTTACGTTTGACGAAATTTTGCAATCATATTCAGTTGCTAGTTTCGATTAGCATAAAGCCCATCGACCATTTTCTCACACTAAATATTTGCCAGAATGCTCGTACGAGAGTTGTGAGCGAGGAAAATTTCAACAAATCATGGTCCGCCAAAGAAATTTTTAAAAGTCGGACACCATAACAGACGAAAACAACTTTCTATCCTCATCTCCTTTTCTGAATTCGACATCAAAACAAACTTTCTTGTTTTAATTCGTGTTGTACCTGTCATGAAATCCCTAAAAAAGCCAAGTGGTCATTTTTTTTCGTTGATAATTTTCTAAATGCTTTCAGACTAGATCCAATAGAACGGTTTACGAGAAACCTGTAACTCTAAACAGAGCCGCTCTAGCAGAACTCGATCAAAATAAATGGGTTGCCGACTGCAATATACATTGCTCTGATTAGATCAACTGAAAGGCGGCTTACTACCTCTCCAAAATACAGTTTAATCTACTTCATAACGCAACACACAATGTGTCTAGGGGATATACGCACAGCTAATGAAAAAAAGACAGGTGCTGATGAGAAATCCTCTTGATAAAGTTGAAGAAAAACTTCATTGCGGTTGGCATCTACACCCCCTCCCTGCCCTCGTACCCCTGATAGTTAAAAATAGAGAAGCGTAAAAAAGCGTAACAAAATGATTCATCTTCTCTGTTTATATGATGTGGTCGTATGGTTTTGGCCTTTTCAATATAATTAATGGATTCTCTTGTAAAACTAAAAAGTAAGAGTGGTACGGGTTCAATTTCTGTGAGTCTGTGTCCCTTCCGATTAAATTACTGCGGTACTTCGTCGTTGCTCTTGTTTTACATGGCTCTGCGGTGGTCTTGAAATCGATGTAAAGGCAACTGGCATCTACCAATACCTCCTTAGCTGATCTTGCCACCCATATCACAGTAAAAGATCCATTCCCTACAGTGTTGGATAACGCCACCACCGCATTTGCTCAGATGAAAAGTAAACAAATGTGAAAAACTCGCCAAACCCGTAAAGAAAAGGGAAAACCCAATCCAGCGTGAAATAAACAAAATAAATCAGCTCCCGCGAGATTATGCCCTAAGACTTAACATCACAGAAAAGAAATGCAACCAAGGTATCCTGTTACACCTTAGCAAGATTATTTCTGAACACGTTCCTATTCTTCAGACATCTAACCGATGCAACGAAGTGCTTTCTGAAAAGCCTTTCATTGCATAGAAATGCCCACAAGGTCAAACATACACGGCCACAAACAAGCCCGCCAACACTTAAGTAAATATAGAAATGCATCTAAGAAATGTCAAAATTGTCCCTCTATTGAAGACGGTTTATCTTCATGTACAGTCAAAATCGCATGGCAAATTATTGTATTTTATTCCATTTAAAATAAAAGAAGGCGAAATCCGACTGACTTGACTGCTTAAAAATATAGAAAACAATGAGGAAAAATTGAGGAAACAATAAAATCGATGTTTCCTTTGATCTCGAAAACAACTTGATGAAATTATTTGACGTGAGAATGACGGACTGATTTCAAAACGGTGTAATCTTGAATCCGCCATACTGCATTTGTGTTCAGTTTTTTTTTCAAAAACCTTCAAACACAATTACAATTGGCCACAAGAAACAAAAATCAATAAAAGACTCCAAAATGATATATATATGAAAATGAAAAAGTTAGTGAACTAAAGTTTTTTTTTAATTATTATTATCATATTCATTTAAACCAGTGCAATTCAAAATTTTGAGAAAACTGCCAGTCAAAATACGGTTGGTGGCGCTTACACTTTGCCTCATCCAAGCCTCCCCCCCCCCCCCCCCTCCTGGCTGAATAGGTTAACATGACCCCATTTTTATGGCCCGTCCGGTGGTCGTCTTCGCCGGGTTTCGCACTGTATTTACAATTAAACAGTCTTGAAAGGAAAGAAAGATAACATGGCGCTATAATCTACGTGTTTACTGCGAGTATTACAAAAGGATTAGTAGTTAAACTAGGTTAACTTGTAGTTACTTATAAGTTAAAATATTTGTTTACAGGCACTTGGATCACAACAGGCTAAAGGAATTGCCTCAAGGAGTTTTTGATCATCTAAAGTACTTTTTGTACGAACTGTAAGTAAAACCCTTTTTTAAGCTAATGAACGATCATCTTAAGGAGGAAGACGGAAGAGGAAACTGTGCAGTCAAATTACTATAGACAAAACAATTTGGGTGAACATTTAACTACAGGTTTAATTGGCTACCATGCATATGTTAGTTATCCTTAATTTCTCCTGTAAATGATTTTGTAGGAACAACTGCTAAGTGTGAAATAGGAAGTGGTTCTTGTTCAAATTGAAAACTACCTCTATAGACTCAACAGCCGCATTTTATGCACCTGCATTTAATCTAGACCAGAAAACTTTAAGCTACTTTTACAATGGGTCCGAGGCAGAACGCATCGCTATTATAAGACATCTTCAAATAAGTTCCAATCAGTTGAAATTACAAGGTCACGACTACGTCAGAATTGTTTCCGGCATTCACTTTCTCTGAGGCAAATTTTGTATTTTCCAAAAATGAAAATAATAATTTACCCGAAGCCAAGAATAAAATACAATGACAGAAGACAGATGTTAGGAGGTGTGTAACGCAACACTATATTAGCTGGTATTTCCTCGCATTCCTCGCTTCCAAAAGCAAATGTTTACTACGGGCATTCCAATTATACCAAGCTTAATAAGCATCCCCCCCACCCCTTTTAGGCAAATTAGATTAGATTGACTGCCCTTCAAACATGTACTCACCCACTGATTATGACAGTACAGTAAAACGGAGTAGCTGTTTGGAGACTTTTTAGTGTTTAATTTGTTATTTAACATCCAAAAAGGAAGTCGAAATGTTGCAAGATTTGCCTTCCAAAGTTGGTCTTGTTAAGAGGAGTATGATTTACCTTGTTTTATTGTTAAACATTTGCAGCACAAAAACATTGTACCGTGATTGAGAGTATTATCGTTTGCCTCACGCTGTATTCTCCCGTAAAAGTTAACTTATATTGCGGTGTCTGGACTACTTACGGCCAGTCAGGAGATGGGGTCGACTGGTTACACTTTGCCATTTGTCGAATGAAAGAGCTGTGTTTGGTGGCTTTTGATCCCTGTTACTCTTGTGAGAGGCAAAGGGTAAAACAAGCCTTGTCCAATCTGCAGCATGACTCACTGAGAATGACAGAAACAAAACAAAACGAGATAATAAGCGAAATACAGTTGGCTCAATGCTTCCCTACTAATACAGGATTGTGACTGACATGACAAACAATTTACAATATTAATTTTATTATTTAAGTGTCAGTTCAACAAAAATTGTTTCTTTTTGTTTCGGTCATATTTTTGGCCTAAAATAGTTCATTGCAGTGGAAATACTCATTGACAGGAATAAATTTCACTAATATCTCTGTCAACAATAAAACTTCACTTTGCTGAGTGAACCCGTGATTTCTCAGCAGCATTTGGCACCAAAAGACAAAGTCGGACAAGATGTGACGTCAAAGACGCATATGTTTGCGCTTCAATAAGAACATTTGTATGTGAAAGAGGGGAGGATTGAAAGGATCGACGATTTTGGCAGATTTACGCAAAGAAGAAACTGAAAACAAATAAACATGAGTTTTTGGATCTTGAAACTATAGCTTATATTTTGTACCTGTGGCGGTTTTTTGTATGGAAAATTTGGGACTTTTTCAAGGACAATTTTGGCAGTTCCACAAGAAAGAATGAACCTAAAGAGAAGTATTTTTTGATGTGACAACAACGCTGGTTCCTGACATAAAACTCTCAAACTCGTCAAGTTTACTAATTTTAAGACGCTCTTTCTAGTATGGCGATAAACTTTTGGAAGGGTCTATTGGCGTATCGCGTTTTAAAATATCTTTACCAGGGATCAAATTATCGAAAATAAGAGAAGGGTGGTACGAAAAAACAGATCAAACAAACAGACTTTTAGTATTTTGCGGGAAAAAAAATACGAGTTGGCATATTAAACTGTTATCATTGTCTTAGAACTAACTTTACGACTTTATAAACCAAAGTTAAAAAAACGTTGTCAAACTTTATTCCTCGTCGAGTTTTGTTTATGCAACGGCGACGCCCTACAGAGATTTTTCTTTGGCTTCTACAATTTTCAATCGAGTGCAATTAACACGACTATAAATGCACAAGATTGAACATGTATTAACTTTGGTAGGAACATTTTGTGATGCAACTGGGCTAGTAATCTCTGTCCACTAAAGAAGAGACAGAAATCTCCAAACGTAAGGTTTGCATCGTGAAAAACTTCAGCGCTATAAATTATAGCCAGTTTCAAGTTAATGCAATACTCTTCTTTGTTAATACAATACACACACCTGTACTCTTCCTTGTTTTGTTTTCTTCTTTGTTTTGTCAGTCACTTAATTTACTCATTTAGTACAATCAGGGGTCAGGGGAATGCGCCTGTCACGTGCCTTACTTTTTTTTTCTATCACTGGTATTAGCAACACCCGCTTCCCGTTGTAGTGAGTTGTTTCATTTAAAAATTGTTGGGCTTCACAGCAACGTACCCTAGCTGTTAACTTTTTTATCTTATTTTCTTCAATTAATTACCGCAAAGATTGCTTTCAGTGCGCCTTTTGGTATTGGAAGAAATATGAAAATCCTTTTTGCAAAGGACTCCAGAGAAGTCAGTCATTTTTAATATGAATAAGTCTTACTAGATCGAAAGCGAAACTAAAAGAACCGTCGTTCATTGTACCCGCTTTTTATGGATTTGCAATATTGGTATGGTATGACATTTTGTTCGTTGGAAGTGGTGATGTAAATCAAGGTGGTGCGAGTGAGCAAAATACATCTCGCCAACTTTAGTTCTCCGTATTTCAAACACACTATTACGCCACTGTAGAATAGAAGTAGAATTTACCGTCACTAAGCAAAATTCCAGGAAAACTGGCAAAAAACACCGAAGGGAGCTGATTAAAACACGGTTAGATTTCTTACAACTTGAAGTCTCCGCGTTGAGTCTCTGGCGTCACTTTCGCTGGCAAGCTTTGCTTCGCGTACGTCCGGAACATGCAAATTTTTAGCGGCCGTGAAAATGTGAAAATTAGCGCCAAAAGAGAGAACGAAATGCGGCCTTTTCCTGCTGGGATTCGAAACGGTCTGGATAGGTAAGTAGATACCTTACGTCATTTCAAAAAATTCCCCCGAAATAGAACTGTTGCAACTACCAATACTTAAAATTCTCAATGCCGGTTATTAACTCTTAAGCCTTTTGCTCGGTTACACACAGAGGCTATCAGAAAATAACTTTGCTTCTTGTCTTGTAAGGAAAGTAAATGCTTCAAGTGCTGCGGCATTCAAAATATTTTTGGCGCGAAAGACTAACAACAACAACAACAAATACAAAAACGAATATGCGACTAAACAAAAACAAATACATGCCTTTAAATAAAGCCCTTACAATATTTTAAAATATCCAAGTCCTTAAAAGGCTCTTATCCATCATTACTTACTTCAGCCTTCTTATCCATCATGGTCTATTAATTTTTAAATGATGTTGCACTACAGGTGTGTACTTCAATTTCCTCAAATTTTCTGTACAAGAGTTCTAGGTTTAGAGCTGATTTGGCCGAAAACAACGATACAACTGACGAAATAACTAGCTGAAGTGATCGGGATAATGTGCTTTTTTTAAATTTACAATTCATTTCACGACAATACTGAAGAAACAATCGTTTTGTACAGTTGCATTAACGATTCTGTGAGCACCCATCCTGCGTTGTCACGACAAATCATCCTTTTTCTGATTTTCCGTTTGTTTGGTAGTGAAGTATCGAAGAATCCGTATAATCTTAGATTACAAATCTGATTTGGTATTATCCCTTGAACACACCCTTAAGTTTGGGGGGCCTTTGATGCTGTTCCAGAGCAGCTAACTCTAGAAAATACGATAACTTTATTTGACTGAGGCTAGTAAGAAAGATGTATAACGAATATATCAGCAATTAGGACATGAAGTCGAGGAATGATAATTCTATAGACGTATGATTGTGTAGGAACTATTTAAGGCCAGCACTTTGTTAAACACCTTTCATTTTGGAAGCTTTCGAATCTCTATTTGAATATTTAATAACTCAGAGGAAATGTTACCTAAGCTAATTGTTCGATGAAGTACATGACGTTAACTGTGAATTTTTGTTCGCAGACTCTTAAATAACAACGAGCTTAAATTCTTGCCTGAAGGAGTTTTTCATCATAATCCTAACTTGATCGTCCTGTAAGTAAAAAGTTATCTTTGAAGTAGCGGTGGTACTTACCAACGCATAAATCCGTGGGGCAACGTTTGCTGGGGTCTTCTTTTGAAAATGATTCTCTCTTGAGCGTATAGGAGACCCCTACCTTAGAGCTAGGATATTTGAGGATAATAAAATTGCACCGAAAAGGTTTTATCCGGAGAATGACTAATGCTTCTGAAGGCATACTTTGGAAATACTTAAAATTGTGCCCACTTTATCACCCCGATAACAAAACAGCGATACTCGCCGGTTCTTGGCACTCACTGATCGGTTTCAACCCCTTTTGTGTCACATCAGAATCTGATTGTTTTAAATGTCATGCAGCACTGAAAATTGCGAGCTTATAAAGGAGAAAACCTATCCTTTATTATTTGGAAAATGGACAATAACAGATCCTGGTTCGATACAAGTTGAAAGCCTCCCTCTCAGTGTCATTTTATGAAATGCTATATCCCCACATGTTTTTTGGATACAAAGCTGTGGCATGAATTTGCTATATACCATAATGGTTCGACTTAGTGCCCAGGCCGATGCCAATTACTTTAATTGGCGGGGGGTTTGGGGTTTGGCGGTTAAGGACTTGCTGGAGAGGGGGTGTTTATCATAGACTGGGCGCGTATTTTTCTTTTTATGGCGTAGACATCGGACAGTGAAAAAGCACAAGTAAGCACAACATGAACTGTAACACAACAACTGTAGGGGAATAGTCTGTAAAGCTGTATATTTGCTTGTCTATTCCCAGTGTTACTTTCAGACGAGAAGGAAGATTATATAACTGACTTGTCTAATCAGTCTATTCTATGACAATATTAGCAGTGTCACTATAGCAATGGTGTCGCTCAATGGAAGGTTGCCCCTACTGGAGTAGGGGCGCTTATATTAACAAACTGGCACTTAAAGGGGAGCACTTATTAGAAACGGGGCACTTAATGGAAAGAGAACCCTAAAAGGAATCGCTTCGATACTTAAACGTCTTATGATATAAGAAGAACAATAGATGCAAGAAAAATTAACCTACAAATTTGAAGTTTCACCAGTGGCCTTACTCAAGGAGCATACAAGGCTTAATCCAAAGGGAACACGGTAGCCTGCACGCAGAGACGATTTTTTCCTCTAATCGTGTAACTTTTTTTCGACAAAGAAAGGTTAAACAAAAGGGAACAAAATGTTTCTTTCTAGGGACTTGAATAATAACGAGCTGAAGAATCTATCTTCTGGAGTTTTTGATAACAACACTAACCTAGGACGCCTGTGAGTAAAATTTAACTTTTGCCAAACTCAATAATTATTTGTCCCAGCAGGAGTAAATAGTTTGTTTTGCTATTTTTCCAAATGTAAACAGCTAAAAGTATTATATATTTCCAGAAATTTGAATGACAACCAGCTGGAGTTCCTGCCGCGAGAAATTTTTCACCGTAACACTCGACTGGGTCAACCGTAAGTGTTTCCCACCTACAAAATTGATTACAATGTAATGCACCTATCAATGTTAAGCCGCAGGGGGGGGGGAGGCTGGGCTTAGGCGGGGGATTTGATGAAAGAAATCTGCCCGTGGTGGGGACTTTTGATCGGTCGTCGAGTCCCGGGTCGGGCTTTTAACTAATACCGTTAGTGGCCTGGGCTCCAGCGACGCCATCTTGGACTTTCGACGGAGACTCAAAATGCAGAACTCTCCGGGCTCTGCGAAGAAGGTAAGAAATCGATGAAATTTTGTACCTAAAAGTGCCCATCAGGCCCATTTTTGCGTTTTGTTATGCCTTCAGTGCCGTGTTTGATGATATTGCGTTAGTCTTTTTTTCTAAATACAGTTGTAAAATACATATTTATGAGCTGTTTTTTTTTCACGGGTGGTTGATCCCATGGGACGATTGTAATGTTTAAAGATATATATTACATTTTTTAATACCGATAGAGGTAAATATTTTATTTCCATTGCTGCTATTACAAATTTAAGATACCTTCATTCTTAAATATGGTCTCACAAGTTGATTTATGTTAAGTAACTATATCTCAGATTTCAGATATCTCAATCGTTCGCCAGTATACATATTTAGGTACCAGTCAAATTGAAGCTTCAACGTCCCCCCCCGAGCAACCCCCGGGCATTTGAACTTTTGAAGATTGGCTTGTTCAAATTCCCTCCCCTCGGGGCAAAAAGGCTGTTCAAATGCCCCACCAATTAGTACTGAAATACCTCTTCGAACCTCTCCGCAAAGACAAATTTCGTCTTCAATCAAACACTGTTCACGCTTTTCAGAGTGAGATATGTCGTAATGACACCTTCAAACTTCTTTTAAAAACCCTTTTGAAAGAGTTATTCACTAACAGGCGAAATTCTATCATGGAAACCCGTCAAACGATGCAAAAACCGAAAAACCTCGTGGGCGTATTACACTAGAACAAGATATAAATCTGGTTCAAATTCCCCACCCTTTCAAGGCAACGTTCAAATTCCCCCCTCCCCGGGCAAGAATCATAGTCAAATGCCCGGGGTATGCCCGGGGGGAATGTTGAAGCTTCAATTTGACTGGTACATTACATCACCCTCTCAAACGGCCACGTCCAGTTTTTGCTGGCATGCAGTTTAAATTTCTAGCAACTTTAGGACGTTGGCTACTTAAGGACATCGTCGGTACTATGAAAAAGCAGAAACGTTTTACGAACTAACAGTAACATTTGGTGTTGAAATGAGCTAATCTTAAATATGAATAATGGTCATACGTTGTACAAAGTTTAATAGCAAAATATTTTTTGTACTTTCCAGATAAGGTGTTGCTTTGTTGCTGTTTATTACAACTTAATTTCTGTATATCCCTTTTTCTTCTTAAAAATATCCCTCTTTCTGATTTCGCTGCTTTAGCCAACGCCTTATTGGGGAGGAGGGAGGGAGGGGGAATGGCACTCTTTTGAGCAACGATGACGTCCCTGGGGTTGGGCATTTGAACAGAAAAATGACCTTAGTTCAAATCCCCCGCCTATGCCCGGCCTCCCCCCCCCCCCCCTGCGACTTAACATTGATAGGTGCATAAGCTGATAGTTACTAACAGATTTGTAACATTGTTATTAGGGACAGGGATATATGGTTCTTACCACAAGGCACTATCCCAAAGCAGTAAGTTTTAGTCTTCTTTAGTTAAAAATACCTCCATCACATAGTTTTTGGTGTTGTAACCTGTAGGCCCATTACTTGGGGTGATAACAGCCGACTATAGGACACTTTTGTAGATCATACTTTAAATACAAAGAAAATCGCAGTGGTTATCCTTTCCCTAATGATGCCATTATTGATGTTGTTTGGTTTATGGTCTGTATCTAACTAGTCAACATTTTGTGGGGCTGGGATCAGGGGATCAAGCGGTTTTCTGAAATAATTACCTCTAAACTATCGATGAGATGAAAACTTTTGTCTTGCTTATTGGTCCCAAGGAATTGTTTATTGTAGTTTTTGTTAATTATTATTTTTATTATTTATTTAATTATTTAATTAATTAATTATTTCTTTATTTAATTTACCGAAATTCTTGTCTGGGTCCGTCGTTTTAAAGCAACAAAGATAAGGGTTTTTTTTTTATTTTTAAAGTGTAAGTTTTCGAGATTAGTTAACAATTTTAATGAGTAAAGTCTAGCTTAATGGCCTCTAACAAGTTTGTGTCTATTGTTGTTAGAGATAAATTGGTGCCTCCGGAATATTTTGACAAAGACCAGAACTTATGGGGACTGTAAGTGTTAGTTTTGATTAGCAAAACGACTTTTTCTTCATTCAAACCTAACGGAATTTTGCAATTGGCCTGGCACTTATTGTCATTTATATTAAAAAAACCCAAACCACAGTAACTTCATTTTTGTCGGGTCTGTCCATTTCACGAGTTCGAGTTCGAGTTTTGAGTCCGAGTTTCGAGTTAAAATATCGAGTTACTACTTTTGCAAAGTAACAACACGTGTTTTGGTCTTCAATCTAAAATGGCAGAAAGTCGCGGAAAAATTATCTTCAATTGGAAGTAAATTTTCCTAACAACACCTTGTCGTTTGGTATTTATTTTCTGTTATTTAGTCGCGAGAATGGTCTTGCTTCTTACACGACCAATATTTTTTAGCGATCCTTTTATTTAGGTAAGCGAGATCGGCGAAAAAGAACATTAAACCCTTTCTTCATTCAAAGCCCAAAAGGTGTGAAAATCTTTTCTTTAATCTTGACATTAATGGTTCCATTGCAAGAGATCAAGGGAAGATCGCGGATCACTTTGCCAGCTACTTCTCATCAGTAGCGAGTGACATCGGTGATACTCGTGTATTAGGAATGTCGGAGGATCAACTGTACCATCATGAAAGCGTAAACATGATTCATCAAAACCGGACTTGTCGATCACCAGATGACGATGGAACACAATTCAAATTTCATGCTTTCGCGCCGAAGGAGATTGCGTTTGCATTGTCTTATTTACATCCTCACAAGAACACAGGGCATGACCAAATACCCTCAAGGATCTTGAAAATTGCGAATAAGGAGCTTTTTCACCCTCTGGCTGATTTATACAACAATTGCATTGAAACATGCTGTTGGCCTTTACAATGGAAGAAATGTGATTGGATACCTGTGTTGAAGAAGGACACTGAATAAACTGGACATAAAGAACTACAGACCTGTGACAGTATTAACAGTGGTAGGGAAGGTCCTTGAACAGTTACTGAGCAGGCAAGTGGCTTCCATCGTTGACCCAATGTTAAGCCACAACCTGACCGCGTATCGCAAAAATCATAGTTGCGAAACCTCACTAATTGGACTGGTCGAAAGATGGAAAAAGGCAGTTGCTAGTAAGAACATTGTTGGAGTTTTATCTACCGACATGTCAGAAGCATTCGACTCGTTGCACCCTCCCTTACTGATCAACAAATTGAAAGCATATTGTTTTTCCAACAATTCCCTAGATCTGATGCGATTCTTCAGTAGAAAAAACAGGGTAAGAATAAGTCCACAAACAACTAGTGACTGGTACGCGACCATGAGAGGTTGTCCCCAGGGGTCGGTCTTTGGACCCCTTCTGTGGAATGTCTTCCAAAACGATCTACACTAGCTACACCATTGATGGCAATCGGTTATCTATGTACGCCGATGACCATCAACTGTTTTTAGTTGCTAAGTCAATCAGTGAAGTGGAAAATACCCTTAATGAAGGTGGAAACAAAATCTCCGAATGGTATTACAACAACCTACTACAGGGTAATTTTTCAAAATATCAGGCGATAAGTCTTGGCCCGAAGAACTGTCCTAAGGATTTACAGGTTGCGATGAAGGGTACTGTAACTGAACAGAAGTCGTAGATAACGCTCTTAGGAGTCACCTTAGACGATCAACTAACTTTTTCAACTCACGTAAGCAACATCTGCAAAAAAGCTTCTTGTCATGTTGGTGTTATTCTCAGATTACGCAACCTAACACCGACATCTGCAAAATTGCACATTGTTAAATTTGCTATACTTCCTCATCTTACGTACTGTCAGTCTCTCTGACACTTTTGTCGTTCCTCTGATGCCAGAAAACTGGAACGAATTCAAGAATGAGCCTTACGTGCTGTCTATTGTGATAATAAATCAACGTACGAGGAACTCCTGCAAAAGGCTAACCTACCAACACTTTATACTCGACGATTGCAAGATATCGCAACTATAATGTACAAAGTCAAAAACAATCTGGCGCCATCGTACATTGCGGACTTATTCATAGTCAATAATAGTCAGTATATATTCTCTCAGAAATTCAGAATTTGTCTTACCAAGGTTTCGAACGGTTGCATATGGCAAGCACAGCATAAGCTATTTAGGTCCTGTTATTTGGTCAAAACGTAACCCCTTTATCAGATCTTCTGCATCTGTCAATAATTTTAAGACCCGTATTAAATATATTGACCTTTCCAACTTGATGGATAACACCTGCAAAGACTGCTTTCTATGCAATAACTAGCTTCTGGTTTTAATGCTGTTCTTCTACACTTCAATGAATGACTCATTTTAAACTTGTCAACTTTATATTTATAAGGATTGTATTGTATACTCATATTTTAATGTAGATAGTTAGTTAGTTAGTTAGTTAGTTAGTTAGTTAGTTAGTTAGTTAGTTAGTTAGTTATGTACTTATTATTTGTAATGTAATCTATAGTTAGGTGTCCCCGATTAGCTTCTTCATTGAAGATGCTAGAAGATGAGACACAAAAATAAAGTTATTATTATTATTATTATTACTATTATTATTATTATTATTATTATTATGAGAATCTTCCATGTGTTCCTCGGTGAGCTGTTTCTGAATAATAAACAAATTTCCTCGAATGCTTTCAGCGGCTATTGCACTGGGTTTCACTGCTTTATTTTTGTCTTTTGCTACTTAGGCCTTATGCGGATGAAGTGAAAATTAAGCCGCAGATAGTGGTTTTAAGCGATTGAGATAACGACAATCATGACGGCCATGATACGCCATGTCGCACAGTACAGCAAGACATGTTCAGAGTACACAGTACAGCAAATGATGCCACAGTTGGATTTTTTAATTTTCTCGTGTATGGATTCCACTGTAATGAATTGCAAAGGATAGATGAGCAACTTGGGAGTGACTGACATTTTCTTTTCTTCCCACTGTAAATTTATACACGACCCCGAATGCAAGCTTTACGTTCTATACTGTTATTGTGTACAAATAAAGGTCATTATTATTACTGCCGTACATATATTTAAGCCCAATGACTTGCCTCTGAACCGTGCTGTTTGCAAGGGCCATGTGTTATTTCACTTTTAAAATATATTTTTCACAGCGAATATTTATAATTTGTACTGTAGTCATGGTCCGCGACACTTGTATCCTTTCTATCCTTTATGATCCGACTTGTCGGTACAAAGTCACATTAGGTGATAGATCGTTTAGAGCATCTGCCCCCAAAACCTGGAATGCACTGCCAAAAGGGATAAGAGACCAGACTAATATAATTACTTTCAAGACCATGCTAAAAACGCATTTATTCAGAATTGCTTATTCCAATTTTCTTTAACTGTCCTATGCAATATAATGTAAATAGTTTAGTTAGTCATTTAGTTTTTAGACAATTTGTTTAAATCATATAATTTATTATTAGAGAGGATTTTTTAAGTTTGTAAAGCGCTTTTGATCATATGTAAATGTAAAAATCGCTATAGAAGTATTAAACATTATTATTATTATTATTATTATTATTATTATTGTTATTATTACAAGTGAGACTGGAAAACAATATTATAATTATTAGTTAATCAATAGTAATACACCTCTCATCAAATTAGAACCAGTGTTTCATAAATTTTAAATAAGCCTCTGTTGTAGGTAATATAAACTTAAATATCTAAACAATTTAAATGCTTTATTCAATAAGCGATTTGAAACCGGGATAATATAGTTCAATACGTTTTCTACAGTGTAAGACACCCTCATACTCATATTTTTCTCCTTATATGGTAAAATGACGCTATAGTTGAATGATGATGATGATGATGATGATGATGATGATGATGATGATGATGATGTACCTTATTTACTTGTATTAATTCCCCGGGACGTTTAATTAATAGTAGGAAGTAGTGAACCCTAAAACATCCCAGGGCATTGCTTTCTTTCTTGACTGTTCAATAGTGGTAGTTACTCAGAAGGAGTAGCTTACTGGAGTTAATATGAAATATTATTTAAATTACTGTAAAAGCCCTAATAGTCCTGCTCTCTAATACGCCTTCTTACCTACTACTTGCTAATTACAAATAAATTATTTGCTTACAATTATGTCATGACATTGGGGCTTGAAAATTATTTTATGTTTCGACTGATGCCGGGTATTATTTTACTGCCAGAGGAAGATTCGAAGAAGTGCAGCATTATGCATGTAATTACTTACATGTAATTCAGGTGAATCAATTCATTCATCTATTTTAAGTCCCAATCAGTCAATCAATCAACCACTCAACCAACTGGCTGATAAATCAGTCAATCAGCCAATTAAAAATAAATCATTCAACCAATCAATCAATCAATCAATTAATCAGTCAATCAATAAATCAATCAATCTGTGACTTCAGTGTTGCCAATGCGAATAACAAATGGTCCAGTAATGACTAGTGACTTTATTTGATGCACAGATTATAACTCACTCTCTTACTACCCCAGACCGTGATGGCAGTAGATCTCAAGACTTTAGTTCTTTTTGGTTTGATAATTTGTTACCAATAAGCATTGTTACTGATTGCCATAATCTGGTACCAAAGAAAAACAAAAGGAGTAGCCTCTTCCTAAATCATTTCAGAATAGTCTGAAACCTAACAGGCAATGAACTGACAAAAAGGGATCAGACTGTGGTGAATCAGTCAATCGATATAGTTTTCCCCATAAAGAGAATTCAATCAAATAGGTCTGACTCTTCATTCCTGGGATAGTAGTGGGGGGGGGGGGGGGGGGGATAGTCCCCCAAAAAAAGATATGGGGCAGGGTGTGCTCATCAGATATTTTGAAGTAGAGCCCTAAAAGGTGTACTCCAGGATTCATTCCATTTTCATACATCATCCACTTAGTAGTACTGAGGGGTCAGTCAAACTTATCAATGACATCAAAATGTTAAGCAGAAAAAGACAAAAAAATATATAACCTTATTTCAAAACTGCTCTTCAAATTTTTTTATTGGAATTGATAAAGTGTGTCTGGGAATATAACTAAAAGTACAAATCTATTAACCAAACCCTTACAATAAACTGCCATATTTTCCTGACATCAGGTTGATGGAATAAAAACCTGTAAGAAAAACAAAGCAGATTTTAATCATCGCAATTACCAATAGTAGGACAGTCAGTGTGCATGCGCCAGAGAAAAATGAGAGACTGCTCGTAGTCTATGAGAATGGTACCAACTTGGGCTGGTACGACTTCAGATCGACTCCAAATGCTTAACTCTGTTTACACGAAACGTACAAAACATGAAGCTAGTATAAAATAATTATCATCTTAGGCTGTGTTTACATGAGTGATTTCATCCCGAGAAGACTTTCATATCAGTGTCTGGTCATTTACCTGCAACTTTTTACATGGTTTGGAGCTGAAATGGTGTTTACCCCGGGACGATTTCATCCCGGTGCTGAAGACCAGAATGAAATCGTCCCAGGGTGAACACATTTCAGCTCCAAATCATGTAAACACTTACAGGTAAATGACCAGACACCGCGATGAAAGTTACCCCGGGATGAGATAAAAGTCATCCCGGGATAAAGTCACTCATGTAAACAGGGCCTTAGGCTGCTTTAACTCATCATTGCTGCTGAACCAATATGAATGACTCAGAACGGTTTGAAATCAGACTGGGGAGCCACTTAAGCATGAACAAGGTTCCAATTGGTCTGAGATATTTGTTTTGGGTATGCACTATTAATAAGTGGCGTTGGAGCATTCCAAGCTGTTGGATAATAGATAAACTGGATTTTTAAGGATGGGATGGTTGCGCACCATATTAACACAAACAGAGTTTAGATTGGTCTCAGGTAAACACTTCATGCCAGTCTGACTTTCAGACTGGTCTCATGTAAACAAAATCATACCAGTCTGAGTTTGCACCGGTCTCATGAAATCAAGGCGTTACTGCCCCTGGGTCTCTGAGGATGTTGTTAAACATTCTTGAGAGCTGCTCGACTTTAGGCTAACGGGTTGTTTACATAATACCAGCATGATTTTCATTCTGGTACAAGTTCCTCCCAATTTCCTCTTGTTTCTCTGTATTTGTTTAATGATTACAGCACAAAATGTCATAACTGTACAAGTCATACCTGTGTGAGCTTGCCCCAGTAGTGGTACTGGGTCACAATAATCACTGTGGTATGGAAACCCATAAATGGTATAACTGTTTGATTCATTCTGCATTAAGTTTTAACCCTTTAACCATCAAGAATAAATCTTACATCACTGTGAAAAATGGATTTTGTAACTTAAGTGGGTAGAAGGTTTTCATCACCTTATACCCCAGTGGAAGTCTTGATGGAACACTCATGTAAATGTTGTGATTTAATTTCATCCTTGGTTCAACTGTTGTTTTCCTTTGTGAGTATTAGGATTGCCAAATTTTCTTTTTCTGAAAAGGCTGTTTTAGCCACCCAGTCTTCATGTGTTTACACGACGATATAAAACAGAACATGCTCAAATTCCACACTACTGAAATTTGTGCTTGTTCTCACACACTTAAAGGCAGATGGTTTAAATATCTGGTATATTTGAATGATTTTAAAACTGTTTAACTGTGCTTAATTATGTTTCACTGGGTTCAGAAATTAGAATCAAACACTGCTGTATGCATATTATTGGTTTAATTGTGTTCAACTACCGAACCCAAATTAAACCGATCATTGCATTTGACCCAGTTCATTTTACTGAACAGTAAGATAGTACCTAACCTAAGATAATTATAGGATTGATATCTTCCATGTGCATACCTTCACTGTAAGAAAAGCTGCATCACTGATCACTGCTGATATATACATGCCTAGTATAGGTAAAAAAGGATCAGTGAAAACAACAACTTCATTGCTAAAAATTGACAGTCTCCTGGTTGCCAGTAGCAATTTAAAACTGACCAGGGCCAGTAAAAGTTGAGGTTTGTTTTTATTGACATGTGACTCCAGTCTTACTTAGAGTTCTACAGTATGTGGTACTTTTTCCACATGATTATTGGCGAAATCCCTGGATAAAAGACTTACTTCTCACCCAGGTTGGGAGGGGTCTATTCAAGTAAATATGGTTTTAAATTTTTTTATTTAGACTAGAGGATTCTGAAAGCCACTTTATCTAAATGGCCTGGTCTACTATACTAAGCGAGCAAGTGAAAAGACCCTGGGGACGGGAGGTTGGAATTCAAGGATACTGGCCCAAGTTGCAATTCAATGATTTAAGCACTGAAGTTAATTTTTTACCCTGCAAATTATGGAATAACTTAATCAGTAAAAGTAGAGAATGAGATGTACAAAAAATTACATCCACCTGCTTTGAACTCGATTATCTTAAGCATATTTTCCCAAAAGTGATCAACACATAACTTTTAATAAAAGTTTTACATGTACCTAATTCAAAATTTAAATTTGTTGTTTGTCATCAGATCATGCCAACTATAGCTTTGAACCTTACTTGATCTAAGAAACATTCGTGAGTCACTAGATGTATATAAATAATTTGCAAGCAGTGATGAAAAGCTCAGCTAATAAACAAATGGAGTTGGAGATAAAATAAAGTATGTTATGTGTTACAGTGTATGTTATGTTGTTATGAGATGTTTACAACACGTAAGCTTAAATGATGCTACACAAAAGAATTTAAGCTTATCTGCCAGTATCAACATTAGGAGAATAGCCTGACCTTCTTGCTTTAAGCAATAGCTGTTTGAAACATTAATTTTAACATCAACGCTGTAATTAAAGTTACTGAAAACATAAAGGATGCGATCAGCTACACTTTACTGGCCAACAAATAACATACGATTTACAGACGAGTGTACAAAAACTACATCACTTCATACAACGTTTATTTTAAGACTTACGAAACTTAATAAACTTTAGTTACCAACCTAAGTGTCTATCTTTCGGCTTTTTGCTACCGTAACGAAAATGGCAAATTATTTAAGCACTGGACTAACGATAAATATGAAACATTAAACTATAATGATCGATCGGTAAAGCCCTGCTAATATAATAAGCTGTTTACCGAAGACAATAAAAAGCTATAATTACACGTACCTGACATGAGCAATGCAGCGAAAAATGAAGTGCTGTCCTCTTTCCGAGAAACCAATAACAATTCTTTCGCAGAAACGGACCATGTAGAAAGTAAAAACAACTTTTCACCCCATTGTTCAGCTTTTGTCGCTAGCTATGCGGCCGCGCCTAAAAAGTGCACCAGTCTTCCTGAGCAATCCGTGACATTGGTGCCCAGTACTCCGCGTGCCTGCAAGTTCACATCCCTAAGCTATATGAAAACGAATTTTTAAAAAAACACTGTTAACGTAGTTAGAAAGAGCATAGTTTGAAACCAAATATGCTGATTCGTTTTTACATTTATATTAAAACCTCACAAAACAGGGGATTATCAAAAGTTTAAGGTTCATTTTTCATCGTGCTTTTTTCAAAAGGAAAAATAATAATGGACGTTTTTGAATAACTTGCAATTTTTCTGTAATATTATTGTGAGAAATTACGAATTTATTGAGCTTAAAGCAGTTTTAAAGTGATTTGAATTTTCTGTGCGCTCTGGTCACGTGACCAATGACGTCACAACAGTGAGCATATCATGGTCTTTACTTTCATGCGAAGTTCTATTAACCAGCCAAGCTTTGTTTCTCTCCGCCTTAAGTTACCATAGCTACTGACTCCTTACCAGTCCCCTGGGAAATGCTCCTGTACAGAGCCACCTTAACTTTCAAATGCCAGATGTCAACTGGCAATTTCCATATTGCGCATTCCAATGACTATCAGGGCACGTTATCTGCTTTTGAATTGATGGAGGCCTCTTCTTGCAGTGAGCTAAAACATATTTTTTGCCATAGTCACGTGAATGATGACGTCATCACCCTAAGTTAATATGAGGGATAACTTTCACGAAGTTGTAAATAACACATGTTACAGCATTCTCTTCGACCACAAATTAACTAAGTTATTTAGCATTGAAATTTTTCTGGTGCAAAGCTTTCTGGGAAGGTTCTTATTGTAATTATAATATTGTTTTTAATTATTATTATTATTATTATCCTGCGACATCAAGCTTGCTCAAATTTGAGCGAAGCGTGACCGAAATAAAATCTGACTGAATGCCTACACTGTACGTCGTCTATTGTCATACGCCCCCGGGACATTTTAATCGAAAATGAAACTTAAAACCTACCGAAAGCTACAATTATTCTTAATAATAATAATGATAATAATAGTAGGTTAGAAATTAAAAAAAAAAATAAATTGGAATTTTGACTCGAACTCGAAATTTTGACTTGAACTCGAAGTTCTAACTCGAACTCGAAATTCTAACTCGAACTCATAAGTGTATTATATTCATAAGTAGACCATTTCACACGGATGCAGTTATGAGAGTCCAGGCATTTCTCACGGAAGGGAGAGACAGCAATCCAACGGGCCTTAACCCGTGTCCCCTACTAGGATGTTAAAGAATTTTAAATGCGATACTACAAAAACCGTCAGAATTGCTGGTATCAGTCGGTGCACGGGGTAATAGTGTATCAGTTTAAAAGCGGTTATTGAAAATGTAAAAACTTAACAAAACTAAGACTATTATTTAATACAATAAACTTTACATGAAAAACATTGACAATTAAACACAAATCTCTAATCAAAAGTAAAAATGAAATACTAGTGCAGAAATGTTTAAGATTACATCTAAAATGTAATGTCCCGTGCTTCTCCCTCTCTGGCCCTGGTGGCTCACAATAGCAGTGCTAATAAACTAGAGGCCCTCTACTAAGCATTACAATAAAAGAAGCACTAAAAAAGCTAATTACATAAAATAGATTTCCAATTAAAGCTGTATACGAAACTACTATATAATAAAATACGTTATTAAAAAACTACTTTGACACAAGCTGCCTTCTACGGATCAACAAAGTGTGGGGACTGACGGCGGGGAAAGGGGTGCTTTCTTAAACACTCCAGAAAAGTGCGGTGTTTGGTCTTTCGTTGGCAGGTTCTTATCTGAAAACAAGCTGAAAGCCCTGCCAGATGGAATATTTGATAGAAACCGCAAGCTGAAAACGCTGTAAGTAACGCGGCAAGCGGCCGGAGCGCGGAGAGGCGGCTGTATTCGCAGGCTAGCCTTTGGTAGGTTAAAAAACAACTCATTAGCTGCTCGGAACAAGGGATGAAGACTGTACTTACACTTGCACATGCAACAAAGAACTACAACTTCAGTTACCAGATGGATAAATTTCTAAATTTTGTTCATTTTTCTGACAATACGCTTCGAAAAATGCTGGAATTTAGCTACACCGGCACCGGGTCCTCATTATTATTATTATTATTATTATTATTATTATTATTATTATTATTATTAATTGTTTTTTGAGGGGACCTACGCTTGCGGCTCAGACATTTTATTGGGTCTCAGTAGGCCCGGCATAATTAATGAATCGATGGAAATCGATGTTAATCGATACTAATCGATATTAATTAGTTGATTAATACTAGTAATCGATGACGGACATTAGTGTGATTTTTCCGCGATAAGTAATCGATAATCAATTGACGTCGATTAATATCGGTGATCATCGATTATTATGTATCATTATCGAATGTCGTTGCTTATTGTCGATTGTCCTCAGTGATATCGATTGTTGTCACTTCTGAGTTTAATCAAATAATAAAATCTTAATGAGACGCTTGTCACTAAGTCCAATGAACGTAAACGTGATCTTCCATTCGTATCTATACGGCAGCATGGCGTGTAGTCAAAAATGAAAAAAAAAAAAAAGCTTAGTTCAAAATAAATGCAAACTTTGAAACTCTTGATACATGTCTAAGAAGTGGAGCCCATAATTTACAATTTCATTTCTTATTGCGACACATGCATCATCATCCACATAATGTCAATTTAAAGTAAACAGGGATGATTGACCATAAATGTAGAAGCGTTAGCCAGCTTGTTCTTGATCCAGCTTGAGATGCGTATGCTTGAAAAATAAACGGATAGGAGCTCCTATCTGATTATCATGACAACTCCCGCGCGAATACAAAATCAAATGATTACTAAAGGAAAGAAACCTTCCCTCGACGGAACGCAATGCGAGTCGATGAAATCGATGGTAATCAATGGCAGTCTAGTCCAGTAGAAGAGACCGGAAATCGGAGTTTCGTTCGACCCGCGAGCTAGGAAAGGTTAGACGGCGGCTTTTTTATAACAATGCCTCCCGAGTAAGGCTTGGTACTTGTTTTCCAGTAATTAAGTATTCTTCTTCTACCTGCTGATTGTGGCGCAACAATGGTGAAAACAAATGCCATGAACTTCGTAGTCGCGTTTTCACGCTAAAGAGCTACTGACGTAAAAAAAACATCCAATATCCTTCATTATATAATATTTGAAGGATGTAACTGACAATTTCGAGTGGAGCTTTCTGTCCTGCAGTCCGCTTTAATGTACTCTGATTACTGCTAACGCCACTTTTTGGGCCAAAAACATGTCTATATTTATGCCTGGAGTTAGTGTATGTTTAAAACTTTCTTACTTGTAATTAAAAGGTGAGAAGATTAATTGGTCGAGGTCATCCATGATTGTATCGATTTTTGTAGGTGGTTGGAAAGCAATGGTTTGGAACAGTTGCCTCCTGGGATATTTAACAACACTCGTGAGCTGGAAACTTTGTAAGTAAAAATTCCTTTAATCAAAACAGAAACGTCCATTGGTGATTTTTGCTCTAGTGTAAACCTAGCCTAGATATTTTGCCTTTGTACAATGCGAAAATCCATTCGCTTTTGTTATGTAGTATTTTGCATTAAGAAAGGGGCTGCGTGGTTTTAACATTTTTAGCGTCCCCTCTCAGGATCAGTGGAAATGTTCGCTTGCAAAAATTACTGGTTAAGAATTCTAAGAGTCTAAAACGTAACGGTGCGTAGAAGCTAGCTAGAACATGACAGTGTACTTCTGCGACACATGGACGTAATTCTAATGCAGTTAGTATCTAAGGTGAATTCGGACAAGTCTTCTTCACCCAAAACACTTTGTTTCTTATTTTACCTGCTAGCCTGTTTTCGAAAGAAATTAATCTCAAGCATTATAGTTTGAGTGCGTTAGCAGACTTAAGCGCGCTATTTATTTACCTTTTTTTAAATTTCTTTTTAGTATTTTTGCGGCTACCATTAAAGTTTGTAACGCTAAAACTGAACGGCGATTCGACTGATCGTCAGCCATTTTTAAGTTCGAGATCCTGAGTAGAAAATTAGCATACAAAATATCTACAACAGTAAAAGATAGGAATTTTGTTTTGACGCCTTCCAATAGTGTTGTTCTTGTTGCTGTGTTTTGTTTTGTTTTTTTTAAGCAGCTCAGAACTTTTCTTTTAGTTTTGTTATGCTGGATGAAAATGTAAATGAAACTTTACATTTCTGTAAAATGTACATTTTCACCTAAAGATATGATTTCTTTGCAAATGTAACAGGCTTTTAACGGACAACAATCTGACCCAGTTAGACGAAGGCGTGTTTCATGGTTTGCAAAACTTAAAGTACCTGTAAGTACATCGCTACTGCTTTTTTTAACCCTCCTCAACATCCCCCTCCCCCCCAACCTGAAACACCCAAACAAAAAATTGAATTTCTATTTTTTCTAAGATGTCGTTAACTTTAACTTTGTACTAAAGGTTAAATCTTTTCCACGTATTGTAACAGAACAAGAAACCAACAAGGGGTGTTCATCAACCACTTTGCACCACCAGGAAATTCAATAAGCAAGATGCCTTACGAATTACGAATGACAAACTTGAAAAAACTTGCCAAGTTTTTAGGATGCATTATCCGTGACGTAGCTTCTTTAAAATGTATTAACCCTCGGACGTACAAGCAAATTCACACTCCCATCGTGGTACAAGGGAGTTGATGAAAGCCCCTCTTGGGCTTTTGATATGTTACAATATGGCCTATAATATGCTCTACAAGATGAGGTAATTAATTATTATGGGTTTCGGCGCTAATGGGGGCCTGTGACACCACCCAAGATGGTGGCCATATTGACCGCCATCTTGGATTTTACCCCCAAATTAGAAATTACCTGTTTTTGATGTTTAAAACGCAAAATATGACATAATTTAGCACTTTGCTTCTTTTTATCAACATTCTGTGCTTTTATCACTTAAAAAGGTGAAAAACACGTATTTTACTCAAAAATGGCTTGACAACCTGCTACGTATGACGTCATATCTCGTACCTATAGCGACCGGTTCTCAGTAAACGTGTGTGAAAATATGTCTAAGGGATATGCATACAGCTACTGAAAACGGTAGGTGCTGATGAAAAATTGTCTTGGAAAAAATGAAGAAAAACCTTACGGGGGGCGGCAGTGTCTAACCCGCCCCCTCCCCCCCTTCCCCGTCCGTCCTCAAGTGAATTAAGGAAAGGGTCTCCGCTGATTTGGAGGGGGGTGGACTAGTTTAGAATATTTTCAAGGTACTGATCAGAAAGTTTGGCAGAGTCGAGCATTTCCTTGAAGTATTTAATTTTTGTCTTCGTGAACTTTGTTTTTACGTCACGTGACATACCGCACCCACTTTTTACAAATTATTTTGATTGAAATTTACAATATTTTAAGAAAACGAATTCCCATTAAGATTGCCTTGTGTCAATGACTTGAGGCAAAAGGTTTAGGGAACTAATTGGGGTTTTGAGAATTTAGGTACTTTCTTTAAACGATGACGTTTTAATTTTGGAGAGGGACTGGGACTAGAGAAAAACAGTTAATAGTTACGTAACAATTAACGTTTTCAGAAAACTGCCGTTCCACATTGTGGAGATTTTGGAAGAAAGATGGGTTGTTATAACGTTGATTATTAAAAACTGGACTAGGTATATTGGATTTCTAGCATTTTGATTGGCTGAACGGAGCTAGGCTATCAGCTCATATACCTGCTGCGACAAATATGGTCAATGAACACTCAACAACAAAGTGAGCTGAAAGTTTTTTCCTCGCGAGCAACCCGACGAGAAAAATGGACGAGAAAAATCACTTGGCAGCGAATTTATATTAAGCAGAAATTCCAACATCGTCACCAACAAGCATCACCAACAGCGTCGTCTAACACAAGTCAAAATTGTTTGAAGAAACTGTGCAGAAATAGAAATTTAAGCATTAAGCGTCGTGTTTACAATTAATTTCTTTCATCGATCGTCACGTCGATCATTGAAATTGGACACGGTAGGTTTTATCAGGAAAGCTTTCCACTTCAAAATATCAAGACAAGACATAAAATAAAACACAGTGAAATGGGGCAGGAGCATTTAATAAAAACTATCACACATTCATGGCGAGTCGGTGTGAAAATCATGAAGCAGTCTAAGCAAGTACTAAAAAAATACAGCGGCAAACTACCAAGAAGGAAGGAAGGGCGAGATTTTTTTCGCCTTTAACACGCAAAATTGACACTGGTTTACCTGCACTCGTTGTAGCTCTGTGTTCCAACAGGTCCAAATGCTCAGATAGAAATCGGATGCCATGAAAACGGAGTTGAATCGCTTTTCCAGTTGTTTGAATGTTGTTTTTAAGCTTACCATTCCGTCCGCAACCTCTAAACCGAAAACAACTGCATTTTGCACTTTGCATTTAAGAAACTATGATGGTGACTTCTAGTGTTCCTCACTACAGTAATCTTGCTACTGAGCTGCATGGAAATTACCTCTTCAAGTTCCAATTTGTTCTGTCTTCAGTTCGATGAAACACGCACATGATGGCTCCGTTGTGCGAAGAGATTACAAACTTGTTCAGTTTCAACTCCAGCAGCTACTATGGTGAAATTGTACAGCTTCAATCCGCTTTGAACGATGATAACAACAATGTTTCAGGAAAAATCAAACATGTACCATATTTCAGAGCCAATAATTAGAAGATTTCTTTCCAAAACTTGTGCTACTTTGTTCACTTTCGAGCAGTTTTCATTGATTCATTCAGCTTTGCAATGAAACGCTGCAACACTTCGCAAGGTTTTGGCGCCTGTTTCGTTCAGTCATGTGAGCGATTCTTGTTCCGTTCAAATTTCTTTTCTCATTTTTCCCTTTCTTTCTTGATTTTTTTTAATAGTGGTTAAGTTTTTAATAAAACAATTATTCTACTCGGGCTTGCTGGATATCAAATGATTATAACCAACTCGGCGCTACGCGCCTCGTTGGTTATCTATCATTCGATATCCAGCGCGCCATCGTAGAATAATTGTTAATTATCATGTTGTAATCGAACTATTGCAAATTTTGCATAAATTAGGGCGTGGCCGATCATGTGACGGCAGCAAACACACTAATTTATCCAAAAAATTGATTTGTCTCTTATTACACAATTATAAGCCATTTTTTCTTGAATAGCAACGCTTCTACAAAAATGTCGAAAAAAGGTGATATTTCATGAGGAGCCATTCCTTAATCCACCCGAGTCTGAGTGGCATTTTTGATAATGAGTATATATATATAAAAAAGGAAAGAACTGTGCACTTTAAGTTATCTACACTGCACACTGTGAGTGACGTAAACCATGTATTTATTTGTTTATTTGTTTATTTATTTTTTATTTTTCGATTCGGTAATGCACTTATTCAGTTACTTCATTATTTTATTTTACGTGGCATATATCCTTAAACAAATAGGCATCAGTAATTCTACACGTTTAATGTAATGTAAATGGCAGTGTAAATGTTGATTTCATTTGGTACTGTAGATATTCATGTAAATTTTGATGTTAGTAAAATGCTATTAGAAAAAACCTTTAACCACGGTGTGGGTATAAGTTAGCTTGTCGTGCGTCCGAGGATTAAATTTTTACACTTGCTTTTTTAGATATTTGCAATATAACCACCTGCAAAACCTGTCGGATAATATCTTCAGCAAAAATACACGGTTAATCCGATTGTAAGTGGAGATCTATTTTTTCTTTGTTAGACAATAGTTCTTGATTTGGCGCTAGTAGTAGCAGTAGTAGTAGTAGTAGCAGTAGTAGTAGTAGCAGCAGCAGCAGCAGCAGCAGCAGTAGTAGTAGTAGTCGTGGTGGTGGTGGTGGTGGTGGTAGTAGTAGTAGTTAATGGCTGTTATTAATTATCATTCTAGACTGCTTAATTTCTGTTTACACCTTAAAAAGTTCTGATTCGGCAAAATTAACTCAGCGTTAATTACAGTGTCTCTGTCCCCTATGTCTATTAGCGCGATTTTAAATGCTTGGGTAGGCGTGAATATTAGAGTATCATGACAGAAATCTTACAGATTTACTGTACGTCTCAATTCTTGAAAGTGCAGTGTGAAAGAAAACAAAATGCTACGGTTAGATTACAGCCTAAAAAAAAGTAATAACTTAGTGAATCCTTCCCCAGGTAAAACAAAATGTCAACACAATTGAACCTCTTTCCGTCTCCTCATCCATAGTGGCCTTCTCGCCTCTATAATATATTAAACTTTTTAATCATATATAAACAACATATAAATCACAGTAGATGATATTATTATTGGTGTATTTTCATTGGGGCAGGCGGCTGAACAACAATAATCTCACGCTTTTGAACGAAAGTCTGTTTCGTGGATTGAGGGATTTGGATGAACTGTGAGTAAAACCTTTGACTGCATGATAGAATAACAACTTGTCCACAGTGGGGCAAGTAGAGGAAGCAGTGTAATGTACAGACACGTAATGCTGATGGTGGACGCAAAGTCTAAGCGTAAAATACAGAGAGTTGCTGCTGTGTATAAGCAAGTCGTTTACAAGCAGATGGCAGTGTATAAGCAGGTGGTACAGATAGTTGATGCAGCGTTTGGTGACAGTGGACGCAATGCCTGGGCAGGTGGTACTTACAGCGTATGCAGTGTATGGGGCAGGTGGTACAATCAGTTGATGAAGTGTCTGGGCAGATGATACTTATAGCGTATGCAATGTATGGGGCAGGTGGTACAATCAGTTGATGTAGTGTCTGGGCAGATGATACTTATAGCGTATGCAGTGTATGGGGCAGGTGGTACAATCAGTTGATGCAGTGTCTGGGCAGATGATACTTATAGCGTATGCAGTGTATGGGGCAGGTGGTACAATCAGTTGATGTAGTGCCTGGGCAGATGATACTTATAGCGTATGCAGTGTATGGGGCAGGTGGTACAATCAGTTGATGTAGTGTCTGGGCAGATGATACTTATAGCGTATGCAGTGTATGGGGCAGGTGGTACAATCAGTTGATGTAGTGTCTGGGCAGATGATACTTATAGCGTATGCAGTGTATGGGGAAGGTGGTACAATCAGTTGATGTAGTGTCTGGGCAGATGATACTTATAGCGTATGCAGTGTATGGGGAAGGTGGTACAATCAGTTGATGTAGTGTCCGGGCAGATGATACTTATAGCGTATGCAGTGTATGGGGAAGGTGGTACAATCAGTTGATGTAGTGTCCGGGCAGATGATACTTATAGCGTATGCAGTGTATGGGGCAGGTGGTACTGATAGTGTTTGCAGGGTATTGGTTGGTGATGCAGCGTCTGGCCACGTGGGGCAAATAGTGTTTGCAGTGTTTGGGTAATTATTAGATGTAGTGGATAAGTGTTTTGGTAGTTTCAGGACTAAAGTAGAAGAAGTGAATTTTGTTTCTGCTAAAGTTGTTGTGTTAGCAAACTATGATCGGTTTCATATACCATATTCCCACTGGTTTAGGAACGGGGTAACATTGGACGCTTGAAAAGATGTTGCAGAATCAGTCGGTTGCCTTTTCTGCCACGAACGATTTCCCTATAAGGTCGTCTACAAGTGGACCTGTATCGTTTAATTTATATATCGCTTTTGTGAACCTAGTATGGCTTTCATTAAGGTTACACTGGACCTTCGCGGGCGTCCTCCGGGAAAAAAGTCCGTATATGCTCCATTTTAAAGGAAATCACGGCAAACTATATATCGTTGGAAAGGTCAATGAATGTAGATTTTGGGAAAAAATAGGAATTGCTGGTTTCTTAAACTCCGCAAAAGAAAATTGCAAACAACCGCTAAAATGACCATGTGCCATTCAATTGAATTACAAGGTGTCAAATCCAAGTGCATTGGCAAAATAACTGCACAGTGTCAATCACAAAGAATCAATCATATAAACTAATTGCGAATTTAATACGGCAATCCTGCATTATATTGACGGCTGCTTACAGAGAATATATGTTCTTCCAACGACGTCAATATAATGCAGAATTGCCGCCTCATAATCGCAATTAGTTTTGTATCATGATCCAATCGTTTTTCGAGCAAAACAAACGCAAAACTGAGAATTTCCTGTACATATTGAAATATAAATTCTTACAACTTGTCAAGTGTTGAACGCGAATGTTTATACGCGCTATCAAATCTTTTTTTTGCAGAAAAATGATCAAAATATGGACTTTTCTCACCAAAAACCGGTGCTTCGCACAACTAAATTCAAAGTAGCATCTTTATGTAGTTTTGTTAGGTTCCAGAAGTGAAAAAAAAAACGGGTAAAATAACGCAAACTCGACGAGCATTTAATTCAAAACTTTTTCAAAAACATCATTGCGTGATTAGCGCGCGCACGGCAACACCTCGACAAAAACAAACTGTTAAAAACAAATGAAAACACGTTTTAATTCTCGTCTTACCTTGTCTTTTTGATAACATGGACTCCAAAGCTGAATATCGCCTTCCTTTATCTTTCAAACGGCAAACGAGAAACTTTGAAGTTCTGTCTTGAATGGAAGGAGCCCAACAAAAACGGCGCGAAATTTTCAACCAATCACTGGCTCGGTTTTGAGACGTCAATACGTAGTTATATTGAGTGTTTACCATTTACCGAAAAAATCCGGAAATTTTGGTTGGAATGTAAATGGCAAGACTTTTTTGGTTCCCCCGACCGGAAAATTTCCCAAATAAACGGAACGTCTTCAGAGATGTACTCCAAAATTTCCAACCGGAATATCCAAACGGAAAATTGTGTTCCATTTACCTTTTTCTACCAGTTCCAAGACCTACGCCAATTGTCAGACTAGTTCCAGACTCTATGTAAATTAGAGCGAATCGCACAAATGGTACATGCTTATCTCGAACGGAATTTCCCATTCGGGAGGGCTTTCCTTACCATTTACATAAACCGTAGATCAACTGGTTTGCCCCTGTAAATGGTAAACAACCATTGACATCTCAAAAACAATCGAAATGAAACTGACAATCGTGATACTGAAAAATATCTGAGCATTTTTCGATATTCTGACTGGTTATTTTTTTAATTAATCTGGCAATTTCGAACAGCAAAGAATAGACACACTTTGATTTCACAGCATCTAAGCAATGTTCAGGCCAAATTTCACAGAAATCCGCCGAATTTTGATACCCTATTGATTCATTTATCTGACTGAATAACGCATGGTCATTTTCGCAGTCATTTTTACAATTTTCTTTTGCGTAATTAAAAAAAAACCGGTAATTCATGTTTTTTTTCCTGAAATCTACACTTATTACCCTTTCCAAATATAGATAGTTTGCCGCTTTTTCCTTTAAAAAGGCGCGTATACGAATTTTTTTTCCCGGAGGACATGGGAGGACATCCGCGAAGGTCAGGAGAAACCTTAATCGTTTTAAGTTGGGCAAGAGCTGTAACATGCGTTTAAGTTTGCTTAGTTGAGGTTAAGGCGGCCTTATTTTTTTGTTTTAATGAAGGTGGTTGTACGAAAACAGTATCAAGTCGTTACCCCCAAAACTATTTGCTGATCTGAAAAACTTAAAGGAGCTGTAAGTATTACCACGAGCCAAAAAGGTCTGTGGTAATTGACTGTAAAAATTCTTTCTTTTCACAATTGATTGATGTTTGACGTTCGTCGCTACTACTTATTATGTGATATAATATATATTATTATTTTATTATTGGTTAACAGGGATCTTTCCGTAAACAGCGTGGAGCGTTTACCACCAGGGATTTTTGATAACCTCACTAACCTTTACTTGCTGTAAGTTGGACTCGATTGGCCAAAATTCTTATACGGTAGTAGCTTGCATAGTAGGGGTAAACAGAAAAAAGGGTTAGAGAGAGCGAGAAAGTGGGAAGAAAAGGGGGGACTGGGTAGAATGGAGGGAGACGCCTGCCATAAAGACGACATTTTTTATTTCTGCTGCCGCAGGCAGACGCAAAATTCTAATTAATTGCTGGCGAGCATAAGCGAGACAGCATACTATTCTTCACATAGGGGAAAAAGTCCCAAATTTCGATGTATGTCACACCATAAGCATGCACAGTTGGTTGGCTTTAAAAGAATGCGCATACGCCTGCGATGTTTGCCGTCACCTGAAATTGCAAGTGGAGTAATACCCGTCTGTGAAGGACGCAAAAGGACGCACTGTGTGGGTCGATGTGGAGTTATTCGAGCGAATTAAGGCTATGGCCATTATATTTGCCATTAACAGCGAAATGACGCTAAATACTATACTTTTCTGAAGTGCACACCAGTTGCACTTACATATCCATCCGCTTTAATTTTTTTTTCTTGTTAAGAGTTAAGGAGGCAAATGATTTGTGAAAAGCCCCGGTCTTGTTTACAAAATTTTGTAAACAATTTTACAAACACTTGTTTACAAAATTTGTACTGTGGGTTCGTTCGTTCGTTTGGTTTGCGCACAGCATTTAAACCGTTCGCTTAATTTGTTTAAAGTGCAAATCGTTTACAGAGTTGATCGTCTGAAGCGTTTGCATGCTTTGAAAAGCTAAAACCACTTGACATCTGTATGGGCTGAGTGCCGAACCGATTTCGTACATGTCGAAGCGAAATGTATAAACTAGATAAAATGGAACTACGATGTGACTATTACACTTGATAGAAATTTATTAACTCTCGAAACAGCGGTGATGCTTTCTTGTGTAAATCTTTTCATTCAAGTACGGAAATACTTATATTTTCGCCCTTTTCATACAAGAATATTAAAGAAGGACAATTTTGCAACAGGAATACACCGTTTGGAAATTCGTGCGACTAAAATTTGACACGCATGCAAAACGTCAAACATCAGAGCGGGAACACGGCGGGAAAATGACTGCAAAATAAATCTTCGTGGTCACGTCGCCAGCACTCGCCACACTGAAACTAGGTTTTCATGGGAACTGACGTAAATGCAATTGACGAGGACGTGTTATCGAAGGCTTTAGACGATTTGAACTTGGCTGCAGCTTGCGAAGTTATCTTTAAACCAGAGCGAGAAGCGGCAGGAGCTGAAGGAAAAAGATGATTTAGCAGCTTTGCCAACGGGATAGGAAGAAGAGATTTTGTCACTGCCAGAGAAGATATCAAAATGCATTGCTACTGTTTCCTTCACGCGTGGATTTTCAACACGTTAACTCCCGTTTTTTGGAATATTAAGACTCGCCTTTTGAGAACTATAAATGGGATGAAAAATCCCTAAGGACAGCCTAAACAGTGAAATTCAGAAAACTTAAAGCAAAAAAAAATATGTTTTTTTGAAAAACAGATGGTTGTTTTGAAGAGAAATCTGCCGTTGCAAGACATCACTCAGGCTGTTGACTTTGTAGCTTTCTGAGAATGCATGGTTCAGTAAATTACATGATTGTTTGATTGTTAATTTGTATCATTTTTTTTAATTGACGGGTTCTTCACATTCCTTATGTAATATATCAACAACGAGGCCGGGCGAGTGTTTCTTCAGAGGTTCCAAACACCGAGAAACTGATAAAGGCACGAGGCCAAAGGCCGAGTGTTTTTATTGTTTCGAGGTGTTTGGAACCTCTGATAGAACACGAAGCCTGGGTTGTTAATATGTCTTCTCAAATGAAACAATACAGAATAATTCAATGTTACATTTGTACTTTTTGCAACGATTCTCGCAACGCTGAAACGAAATTGTCAAGCGTTGCATAGTGTAGCATGTTTCCCGCAACTTATGTCGCAAAGTCTTGTGGCATCAGCCAATAAAGTCATCGTGGCAGTCTTCTGCATTGTTCGTCACCGTCGAGAGCAAGACAAGGAGCAAGAAACATTGCCTATTGTAAGTCCCCTTGTGTATCTTTTTCGATGCACCGCGACGCCCGGTTCTTTTGTTGCAAGACAGGTTGCACGACTCTTTACCATAGTGTAACAGTGCCCTTTGGTATTGAAGCGTACAAAAATAAAATAATTTCTGATTGGACTGGTGATTGCATTGACAGTTCACCTTATTGGATTACCTGAAAATGGGTGGGCGGAAATGTAAATGACGTGGTCAGGCACGTGGTCTTTATCGCAGGCGTTCCCCTCCCTTCTCCCCAGCTGCCCCCCCCCCCCCCCATTTTTCTCCCACTTTCTCGCTCCCCCTCCCCGTTTACTCCTGCTACGTAGGCCAACACGATAGCTCCTCAGTGGATTCCTTAAGTTTTTATCATTAGCGTCCGCACAAGCATTTCCCTGTAAGCACCAGCATTAAAATAAGCATAGACAAGCGGTAAGCCATGATTTTAAATATCAGCATAAGCATAGAGAAAGGCAGGAGCGATAAAGAAAAGCACAAGAGCTTATATTTGTATCGAGTAAGGGAATGAATCAATTAAAATGATAACACTGACCAGTGGACAAAATTTAAAACTAACCTGCGCGTGCCCGTATGTAATACCGACAACTATCTTCATTAGGATTGTTATATTATCGTAATGATTATGCCACTGAGGAAACTTACTTTTTACATACGTTTTATTGTAATTTTCTTCTACAGGTTGATGCCATTTAACAAACTGGATGATTTTCCACCTAACGTCTTCAGTAACTTGACTTCGCTTGGGACATTGTAAGTGAGGTTCATGTTTATGCGGATTTCCATCACAAAAAGAAAAATTGCTTAAAAAGGCAATAGTACAATGGATACAAGCAGACATAGACTTAACATTTGAATAACGATATTCAGTTTCCACTAACAGTCTCCGTATGTGAAACAAAAAAGTATGATTTAGTTTAATAACGCAAGGAGAGTTTACCCATCTATATTGTATATATGATGTAATTTCGGCCATTTTGCTTCCAATTGTATTGAGTCCTCATTAATACAAGCCTTGTGTTAAGGAGGGCTTTTTGCGAAGAGGAATGGGGGGGGGGGGGGGGGTGGGCAGGGAGTTATTTGGGAGGACGTATTTCCCCGGGAAGACTTATTATCCGAATTTTACACCGGCATTTTGTTCCAGTTTACGAAGCTGCTTTGTTATAAGCCTGAGCAATGTGCATGCATTTCGATAGCAAAACAAAGCATTTCACTTTTTCACAATGCTTCAGGAAACTGGACCACAACAAGATAACAAAGCTCCATCGTGATCAGTTCAAAGGCTTACGGAAACTGTTTGACCTGTAAGAAACGCTTAATATAACTTTAACTGAGAATTAAATCGGATCCTTAAGCTTATCCTAATATCCAATCTTGCTCTGTACTTTAAACTCTTGAAGTTCCGAATTGTTTTCTTATTAATAAATATCCCCATGGGATTGCAACTTTCTGCTATTATTCCGTTTCACGTGGACCTACCACGGTTTTCGAAAGGAAGAGAGATAAACAAGAGATCACTATTCTTCATAACCATTAGACAGTGTGAGGAACAAGAATAGAAAAGTCATACAAATTGCACAAAAAAGGGGTTAAAGCTTGAATGCAAAGTGACTGACTGACAAAGGGTTTTATTATTGTATAATATGGAATTAATTAAGTTATACCAGCATACCAGTTTGTTAAAACATATATAGTCTAGACAGATCTTCTTTATTTATTCACCACATCATGAAGGAAAATAAGGACTATAAAGACGACTAAATGTGCAGTAACCCTAACATGAATTGTAATTCTGCCGTTTTTACACTCAGGGAGCAATATTCATTTGTTGTCATACATTTTTTCTTTTTTCTCTTTTGCGAATGGCTCCAGTTTAACCGAAAACAAATAAATCGGGATTTTTAAATTTTAACCGTTATTTACAAAATCTAACACCATTTTTATGATTTCTAAAGGTATCTGCAGGAGAACCGAATTGAAGAGTTACCTGAGGGGATTTTCCATGGGCGAGAGGAACTTTTGTCAATGTGAGTTGAGCAATATTGTGACTATGACTTCATCTTAGCATGCAATCGTTTCCTCAACAGTAATGAAGCACTTTTTTTATCCTATTCCACAACAGTAATATGGTAGGGGAGGGGAGGTCGGAATGTTTTTGCCCCTCCCTGAATCCTTGCACTTTTTGGGTTGCTAAATGGAAAAGAATTTGGCCAATCAGGAACGTAAGGAAATTTTCTCATATAGGGGGTGGTGGGGGAGGGGGGTCCCGTATGGAAATTGAAGTCAATATTTTAAGTCCTGGTTTAAAGCTTACAGTCTTCTGTTAAAGAATACATTTACGTAAATTTGGATCAAAATGCGAGTTTTGAAATTTAAAAAAAATGGCACTTACTCTCCAGGTGCATTTAATGAGTTACGGAACGTGTTTTATCGATTAGAGCTGTCAAAAATCGTTTGTTAAAACATTTTCTCCTTCCACCCACGCATAAATGACTAAACCAGTAATCGAAAATGTATACTTTTGAAAACGCTCTCAAAAGTAAATGTTTTGGAAAGCTCCTTTTTCGTATTCTCGCGAGGACAGCGTAAAATATTTTCGTAAACGCTGACGTCACGATATCGGTCATAGAGAGACGATATCCAACGTGGCGGATACTTGTGCTATACTTCCTCGTCTTGCCTTTTGCTTGAGTTGTTTTTAAGTTTGAATGCGTGCATTTAGTTTACACTGCTCTGCTAAATGTACATGCAGATTACACAAGAGAAAGCAAAACGCAAAATGTGGGCACTGGTTACAAGATTGTTTCAGTGTTTACGAACAGTATTAGCGTTTTCGTTTTGACAGACTAAGACGATCCGTAAACGATCACTGGTCCTAAGACTTTTCTCCGATATCTAACGGTAACCGGCTTACAAGTTAACTTTGTGTACAGCGGGAAGTAATAATAATGTAAATAAATTGGTTGAAGATACATTATCTGAATAACGTGTTCGTAAACTTCTCCCATCTCTCTATTTTCCTGACCTATGCACATGTAATATTAACAATAGAATGCCTCTGTTTACTGCAGTAATCTTATTGGCAATGACATAAGAAACGTTTCCAAGGACAATTTCAAAGACGTTACAAAACTGCGATTTCTGTGAGTTGAAATAAAAAATTAACTTTGGTTGGTATGTTATTTGCACAGCTTACCTGTATAAACTAAACACTAATTATTTGGGGCCTGTTTACATAAAGGTAGAGAGGGCCCCAGGAAAGTGAAATAACCCGTCTAACCGTGATCAAAAAATAGCCCGCCTTTACATGCAATTTTGACAATCCGGCGGGAGGGTGCCAGGGTAAACTTTCTCGAGGGCACCCCTTAGTCGCTACGCATGTAAACAAAATGGCGGGCGAACCCAAAAGCTGCTTTCTGGGCAACGTTTCGGTGCTGTGGCTTCTCTTTGTCTCTTTGAATGATCAAATGCCTTGGCCAACGACATTTAATTGTTAACGCAGTAATAAGCCGTTGACTGAATGAAACATGATATAGACCGATTCGATAAAGTAGTGTTGTTAGGCGAGGCTTGAGACTCGCTGCTTCCGCTTGAAGGCTCGCTGCTACCTTCAATTTTTCAGGCATATTCACTAAAAGTGTTTTCAGCCTGAGGGTGATTGTCAGGATTGTGTTTATTTCCACATTTGGAAGATAAAATATGCCATAAAGCCTGCCAGGTTTGTAGCCGCTGACTTTGAAATGTTACATGAGCCTGCCCCTGGGTGGACAGGTTACTCCACCTTCAAATGTTTACATGGCAAAATGTTGCCCCGGCCAAGACATTTACCTTAGCTAGTATTACAGGCAATCCGCCTTGGTGGGTTACTCCACCTATCAATTTGTAAACATGATCAAGATAAAACAAGAGAAAATATCTATAGGTGGGTTACATCACTGGACCGGTTACCTCACCTAGATGGACTATCCCACCTCCATGTCAACAAGCCCTTAATGTATTTGTATGTGTGCGTGTGTTTCTTTCTTTCTTTTTGTTTGTTTGTTTGTTTGTTTATTTGTTTGTTTTTTGTTGTTTATGCTGTTGTTACAGTTCATCATCACTTTATAGTTAAATTGCTTTTGTTATTGTGTTGTAAATTTTAATCATTTTTGGCAACTTTAGTGGGTGGAATGAGAATGAACATTTTAGACGCATTGTTAGTGCCCTTTCTCGTACCCAGGCAAGTCTGAGAGAACGAAGCCCCAAGGGAAGGCTTCCTGATACTTTTAAACGTCGATGTCTCCCGGGGAAAAAATGATTTCTGAATAAGTTGTTTTTTTCGTCTATTGAGCTACTGTTTACGGAGATTACTAGAAACTGCTCGTAAGGTTATGTTCTTGGAAAAAAAACCGTTTAGGCAGATCGGATACGAAGAAAGAGTAATCCGGAGATGTTTAAAAGTTCTGGTGGCTAATGCACTTTGTGGCCTTCTTTTCTTTGAAGGTGCACTAGAATGAAGTTATACTTTTGAAGTGCGTTTATGGACTTAGTGACAATTCCGTTTCTAGTTGAACATGAAACGTGCCAGCTTATGAGCGACAATGAATTCTATGAATGCTAAAAAAAAATGAAGGTGTATCAAGGTGTGAAAAAGGTTCTCAAACGTGCAATTTACACTTGCAAACTTGATTTTATGTTGCTTTATTACATTGTGAAGTTTCCATACCGCTAAGAAGTTGAAAAATATCCAAAACTTTAAATGATCTCCGTAAAATGATCTTTCTTCTGTTTTTTTAGCCAACTGTAGTTCTATCTTTGTTGGGTGCGCCTGTTTCAATATCTCCCTATTTGAGTTTGAGCATGCTCTCTTGCAAACCAAAAACCACAGTGGCTTTCAATACTGTAAGCCATACCATTGTCACTCCACAATGTCTAAGAAGGATTTTTAAAAGTTCCTCCCAGTACGTACCAAATTTTCATGTTAGACTCATTTTCCCTCGCGGCCTTAACTGATCACCTGCAAATTCCTTGACAAATTGCATTAAAGCTGTGTGGCGCATATAAATCGAATTATTATTGATGTAAATTTTTGTAGTGTCTGTGTGCTTAAAGGAAAAATTTGGGAAAAAAAACTCGGACGTTTCGACACTGCTGTCTCTTCATCAGTGAGAAATAATGCCGTTAATCAGTAACGCGCGTCGGTTAATTTTTAATGTCAAAATTGTATCTACGACACGCGCGCGCTAAAAAGTAACAACCAGAGAAATGCTAAGTCAATGTTCATTTCACAAAAGAGCAGCTTCTAAACAACAGGCCCTACTGATGGAGAATCAGGGACTTTCCCTTGTGGCAGACCCCGCTGCGTAACCTGCACCCTTACCAACCCTTCGCGGGCTCTCAACACCCCAGACGGTCAGATGAGAATGGAGCACACTTGCACGACCAGTAATTTGATGTACGTCATTTCTTGCCTCAAATGGTCTATGATCTACATCGGGAAAACGTGGACACGCCTCGGCGACAGATTACGGGAGCACATGCGATAAGTTGGAGCGAATACAGATCTCCCTGTCGGTAATCAATTCTCGTCCCTGGGACACAGTGTAAGCGATATGCTAGTGTCCGTAATCTGTGCGGGTTTCAGGACAACGATGGCGCGACGCAGCATGAAAGCAAGATTAATCTTTCGTCACAAGACTTTACAACCAAGTGGAATGAACATTGACTTTTGCTTTATTTTAATTAGGTATGGCACTTTGTATGAGTACTACTAATACTTTAACTCTGTTGTATTGTATTGTGTATATTTTGTGTGCAATAAAGTCTATTATTTAAAAAAAAATTGATGAATAGGAAAATGGACATTTCGCACTCTCAAGGTTTTTACATTTTGAGTTACGAGCGATAAACTGATTTTGGGTGAGCAAGGACGTTATGGGAAGAATTTTGAGTTACGTGCAATAAACTGATTTAGTTGAGCAAGGATGTTACGGGCGATTAAGGCCGCAAAGAAAGAACAAACTAAAAGCTTGTTTCCATATAATGGCTACGATCGCTGCAATCGCTGCCAAAAATGTTGCGATCATGCGGAAACTATTCTTTACCAATCGTAGTGATCACAGCGATTGTTGAGAGAAGGGTCGCTGGGATTGACTTGAGGTTTAAAAATGAATATGTGAAGAACGTACAACCAAACACTCTACTGAAAAAAAAAATACCGATGAAAAACACGCAATGTGTTATTTAAAAATGGCCTGACCTCGTGGTTCCTATGACGTACATATGACCATAGCAACCGATTCTCACCTAACTTTGTTAAAATATGTCAACGCAAAGGAGACGCTAATGTGAAGGGCAAGTAGTGACAAACTCTCCTCTTGAGAAAACAGAGGAATTACCTTTTTGGGGTGGCACCCTTCCCCTCTGCCCCACCTCCGTACGTCTGAGGGTTTATTTTGTAATTTTGGTGACCATGCAAGTAATTTACAGTCTAAGGGTCATCGAGAATTTCCATTGAATTACTTTATATCGATTGGATGTGCTACTAAGTATTCGTATCCTCTGGCGTCGGGTCTACAAAGAAGGAGAGTGGATGCAATCGCCCATTAGGATTTTTCTGAAATTTTTCCGAGACGATTTCTTATCAGCACATCCCGTTTTCAGTACCTGCATGCATATTTCTTAGAAACATTTTGAGAAAAGTTGTGCAAGAATCAGTTACTATGGCTACTAGACAGGACATCATAAGGAGGTGGTCGAAACCATTTTTGAATAAAAATGCGCGTTTTTTTACCAAATACCAAAACAAAGCAAGAGAGTGTCTAATTATATTATGTTCTACATTTCTAGCATCCAAAATGTTAAATTTCCGCCTGTTTTTGATAATTTCTTTCCAAAATATGGTAACACAATTAATCACTGCTTGCAATGCGAGACGCTAGAAAGAAGGCAATGCAATTTAAACGAATATCTATCAAACAAGGCAGTGAGTTTCTAAAGAAACTCTGGTGCTGCGTTGGTGGGGAGGTGAAACGTAAAAATTTAAATGCGGACAAAATAACAGGTTTAGAACCACTGAACGCTTTGCATACACCTCTGCAAATGTTGTCTATTGCATAAGATTCAGTTAATTAATGTACATAAAAAAAAAAGATATACATTGGCGAAAGAGGGAGGAAACTAGGCCGACTGTATCTGCGATCACCTACGAGACGTCGAAAAAAATGACAAAGACGCATCCAAACCAGTTGCCCAACGCTTCAATCTTCCTGGCCCTTCTTTCCAACACGTAACAACAACAAGCTTTATTACCAAATAGAAAAAGGAAAAAAAAAGTTAAACTTTACAATATAATACATTAATATTATATTAATATATGATGACAGTCTGACAGTCTGACAGTCTGCAGCCTTTCAGTACATCAGTGTAACACTGAAAGTCGTAAAAGCCTAGAAAAAAATTCATTTTTCAAAACGGCGCTCTTAATCCCCACGGTATCAACGAACGCTTTTAATTGTACTAATTTATTATTGTTTATTACGTTGGCATGTTCCTACCAATAGCGTCGCTCCACCGTTTTCCATAATATATAGATTTAGCCAAGCCTAAAAGCGGAGCCCCTCTTTAATTGCTGGAACTCATGTATTTTTTTTAAGTAATTACCAATAAAAAAAGAAAGAAAAGAAAGGAAAAGAATGAAAAGAATGAAAAAAAAACTGTTCTCCGTCCTCCGTGTGTTCAGTATTATAGTTAAACGGCTGTTTATAATTGATCGCAGTTCTGTCGACTAAACAGGCGGTTGTTTTCTGGGGAAATGTGTTCGGACCGTCGCAAAAACCATGGTTGTGGACAGAAACAAACCCAGAAGGCACTAGCTCCGCCATATTTCGGATGGGGACCGCTGCGAAATACTGCGAACTCAAGCGTTGTGCCGACCCAGTTCGCATCCACGGAAGCGACAACAAAGATAAAGCCTTAGTAACTTGAACTTTTTACTTTCCTAAAAAGGAAACTGCATGAGTACTCTGTAGAACTCTTTCTTCCGTGTATAGTTATTTGATATTTTTTCTCAAGCTCTAAACTTCACTTCTGTCGAACTGAATCGTTTTGCTAAACAAGCTAAGCTTTTAAAAAACCCCTTTTTCAAAAGCGACGGTGGTCATGCGATTTCCCGCCAAGAAAAACGCCGGTTGCCCAAAAGCACCGCGCGATTTCCCGCCAAGAAAAGACGGCATTCTTTTCCCCCTCCAACCCCCGTCGGGTTGTCTTGGGACTCCCCTCGCTCTCAACCCAGAGTCTGTACGGGCGTGCAAACGCTAACGTCAAACCAAAATTTCTCGGATCTATAGGCTACGAAAAGAAAGAAAAGAATTCGCTGGTTTTTGCAAGCTCATGGCCCAGAAAAAAATGGCGATGTCTTGCCTTCTAGTTGTTGTTGTTGTTGTTTTTGTTTTTTGTTTTTTGCTTTTTTTTATTTGCTTTGTTCCCAACGATGTTTACTTGGCCATCATAAGTCGTGGTATGAACAGGTCTGTTTGAAGAACTACACTGAACATCAGTGTAAACCCTATTTAGCCTGACTGGACGAATAATCACCAAACCTCGTGACTTTTCTTAAAATTTATCAGAGAAAATTTTCTTGTGTCATTGACATGTCTATGATGATTGACGTTTTCATGGCAACCATCTTCTCCGGACTGTATTTTGATTATTTTCTGTCTTTTTCAGTCTTTTTTCAGTTTTTCCCTTCTTTTGTAAGAGGATGATAATCCTTTACTTTTTTGTGCTTTTTTTGATTTGTTTTGATTTTTCTTAGAACAAATTCAGATATCTTTCTATTCGTCAACTGCAGGTTCGGGATTCAAGACGGCGGCCTCAAAATTCAAAATGACTGGTTTGTGACGTCATTGTGACGTCATAATGGAAACGTCATAAACCCAATCTATTAAGCTAATGACGTGCTAAAAACGTACCAAGTTTCATCAAAGAGCATTATTGCTTTTCGAGATCTATGGGGGGGGGGGGGGGGTGGGGGGGGCGGCATCGCGGCCCTCATTTAGCACAGCGAAGTGCAAAGACTAGCTAAATTACTCCTAAGCTCAGTCCTCGTTGCTGTCAATTATCAACGATATCCGAGGCACGCAGTTTTTCGCTCTTACTTCTAATTGATCTATTCACAGTAATGTTAGCTTACCGAATATTACCGTCGTCTGAAGGTGTTGTGTGAAGAGAGAAAGGATAACCGTCAGCGGTTAGCATATACAAAGCCAGTAAGCCGGAATAGAGATCACCACAATCAATTATGTATTTATTTGTATTTTCTTGCTACTTGCCTAGTGAAGAGGCTAAAAGATTCCAGTTTCTTGAACAAATCTGTTCATAGGTTTTCCAGGCAAACAATCCTCCTTCTTTACCTTGCTAGATTTTGCAGAAATTACCTTCCTCCGGGCCATTAATCCTATCGCCTTCCTTGAATCTCGCATAGAAAAGGAAACGCCTGGGTACGAGGCAGTTAAGTGCCGGCAATAAGGTAGTATGTGCGATGAGAAAGTTTGAAAACAACACGAGCTTATAATCTACAGTGGGTCTACTTTCTCGTGCAAAAAAAAAATATATATATATATAATTTTAAGAAACTGAAACTGATCGTTTTGTTTTGTTGTTTTAATCGTTATGCTATACTATACGACACTACACTACACTACACTACACTACACTACACTATACTACTATACTATACTCATACTATACTATACTATACTATACTATACTATACTATACTATACTATACTATACTATACTATGCTATGCTATACTATGCTATGCTATGTTATGCTACTCTATACTATACTATGCAATGCTATGCTATACTGAGCTATGTGCTATGCTTAACTTTACTATATTCACGTATTGATTTTTTAAACGCTAAAATTGCAGATTTATGCATTTCAACCTGATGAATGAGCTCCCCAAAGGCTTCTTTGACGACAAGAAAAATATCACAAGAATGTAAGACTCTTCAATAAAAAAAACTTTACATCTTCGTTACAAGCCCAGCAGATATCACCGTAGTTCGTTAGCGTTTCGACGCATTTGTTGGTTGAGCTTTGAATTTTAGACTCCGCATGTTATTGTAAGGCGCAGTACACTTTAAAACATTTAGCGCATTATATAACAGAAACAATATTATTTACGATTACTGAGGACGTTCATTGCTTAACTCTGCTTACACTTCCTTGTAGCGAAAAAAAAAATCCTAATTTTGAGAAACCTTGTGGAACAGACTTTAAGCAGCATAAAATTTCAAACAAATTAGGAACAGAAAAAGACAAAGGGATAAGCCTTTTTCATTCCATCTCAACATAAATAATTAATTACATAACATGGGCAATGTGCTTTTAAAATCTAATGTATTCTAATGTCATGACATTTGCCTTGGTTCACTGGACGATTAATACTTACGTAATAACTACACTTCTGTAGCTTTTCGCTTGTATTTTGTCCGTTGCCTTGCAGAAGTCTTGATACCAACCTGATGTGCTGTCACGTCGAGTTCAAACAGGACGCCGGATGTTCTTATGTAATCAATGACAACTTTGCAAACTGCGACAGCATGTTTCGGAATAAATGGCCAAAACGAAGCATCTGGATAATCGGTGTTCTATCAGTCTTTGGAGCAGGTTTTGTGCTTTTTTGGCGGGCGTTCCATAAGGAGAAGAATGTTGCGCAGTCGATTATGTTGATACACGTTGCTGTGGCTGACGGGCTTATGGGCGTTTACCTTATTACAATCGGGGCCATGGATCTGGCTTGGACTGGTGTCTATTATTTGCATGATTTTCAGTGGCGAACTGGATTATCATGCAGAATAATAGGAGGTATTTCTGTCTTCTCCAGTGAGGTGTCCATAATGGTGCTGTCGCTGCTCTCAGTTGACAGGTTTAAGCACATTGTGTTCCCAAAGCGATTCAGGGTACTGAATCGAAAGAAGGCCCATGGTTTTTGCTTTCTTATCTGGGTGGTCAGCTTTGTTATTGCCTTTCTTCCAGCCTTCGAAATCCAGTATTTCTATGATCCAGACAAAGGCATTTTCTACTATGGGAAATCTGTGGTGTGCTTACCACTACAACTTTCCTCTAAATTTAATGCTGGCTGGGAATACTCGGTGGCCATATTTGTTGGATTGAACTTGGTTTTTGTGCTCGTTATCATTGCTGCTTATATCATGATACTGTTTAAGACCTGGCTTTCAAAATGGCGCCTTTCCCATCAAGGAACAAGGAGAGAGATCCAAGCCAGGGCCAGGACAGCCGATTCCAGAAGGGAAACATCACTCGCCAAACGCATCGTGTTAATCATCCTAACCGACGTTGCTTGCTGGAGCCCCATCATAGTTATTGGAGTGAGGACAGTGGTGGACGAATACTTCAACATTCCTGGGGATATTGCTGTTTGGTTTGCCGTCTTCGTTCTGCCCTTCAACTCAGCGATAAACCCAGTGCTTTACACCTTTTCAACACCCCAGGTAAGAACGCTTTTCTATCCCCCTTTTTCTTTTCATTTTGCCACTCTTCATCAAAAAACACTTCATCTTATTCAACTACAACGCTATTCTACTTTTATCCATCTAAAATGTGCGTTCTCAGTGCCTCTACTTCACAGGGTTAATGCTGCCCAATTAATGAATAAAAGGCAATAAATTTAACCTGGCTTTCTTGTTTGAACTGAAGGGGATAAAGAATACGAACTCATCTGTACTCAATACTTCAACCAACAGTTATAATAAAATAATAATTTGTATTCAGCTTCTAACGAAAGTAAGGGTACAAAGTCCACTTATAACAATACATAAAGTCGGTGCTTGTCTACAGTTTCATGAATGAAGAGAAATCTACAAAAGCTTTGAAAATTAACCTGACTGATCACTCACCCAGGTAAAAAGAATGTTGTGGTCCAAATTGAGAAGGGTTTGGAATTATGTAAGAGGCATTTCGTCCTGCGGGCAAGATCAGGAAGGTAGGCTCTTTTTTCATGTTTTACTAATCTTGCCTCTTCTAGCCCCATACCCCTTCCCTCGAAAATCTGACGAAGTAATTAAGTTTTGTTTTCATGCGATGATGATGATGATGATGATGATAATGGTGAACGATGATGATGACGATGATGATGATTACGATAATGATGATGACGATAATGGTGATGATGGTGATGCTGATTAATATGTTGTCCAATTTTTGTATGCTTATTTCTTGCTTCTAGAAGGATTTGCCTAGAGTATCATAATAATGGAAATCCACACTTGCATAAATTTCACACTAGTTGGTTTTAGGAATATGCTAAAAGTGAAGCACATGTCATATTCATGTTAATAGCAATGTAAATATCACCTCAAAAGTTTGATAAGTAAAAGTTTTTGCTCAAAAGTTATTTCTTTTTTTTTTAATTTTGCAAAATTAAGAGCCATTTAAGGTGTATATGGACAGACATGGAATTTGTTTGGTAGGTTAGCTAAGAGAGGCGGTACGCACCTATCGGAAGGCTTAACAGGATTGGCTGAGAAGACAAAAGAACAAACAATAAAACAATGACCCTAGCCCTTAAAACAATAGAGGTGCGTGATATAGGAAGCCAATAAAATTACAGGTTCCGAAGAGGTGCGTGGCTTATGAGGAGCTAAGAGATATAATTAGCAAACTAAATTATGTTTATATTTCTGTTTTGGCTACAATAGAGCAAGATGAAGAAGAACAGTATGAGAGCGACGATGACGAGGAAGAGGATAGCGACGAAGGTAACAATTACTTTTGTTTTAATTATATTATTTATTAAAACGATTAATAGATTATTACATCTCTTTGGTTTTTCATCCTTTGACTGAAATTCATTAGCTTGATGCTTATTTTTCGTCCTTTTTTTGTCAGAAGAAGAAAATGGAGAAATGATAGAAATGCAAGTCTTCGGGGTGCCACCTGCTGAAGGTGCTGTGAAAGTCTTCTTTGTACCACTTCTTTTGACTTTTTTTTTTTTACATTTTTGCGAGGTGCATGTGTTTCATAAACAAATTTATTTTCCAATCATTGCAGATCATGAGAGGAATGATGCATCATCGGACTCAGGTAAAAACATTGATGTTACGGCAGCGGCTTTGTGTTAGTTCTTTCGAGGAAAATTTGTAATTCGTCTAATTTCCAATACGTTTACAAACAGTTTTAAGGCAGGAATCGTCAAACACAAACATTGGCAAACAGGTTATTAGACGAAATTACGTGAGAGACGCAACTGAGTATTACCAACTACAATTTCTTCTAAGGATGCACACAATGTGCATCAGTAAGTGAAAGCAGCAGCGAATAACCATAGCTTCAGAGCTCCTGCATTTGATATGTACCCATATACACGGTTTAACCAGTAATCTGTCCTGTAATAGAATATAGGCAATTTCGTTTACCAATTTATGACATTTAGTGTAAAAGAGTACAGTATTGTAACCACTTATCTATTTTTATACAGATTATGAACAAGAAGGGGAACAACAGGAGCGAGTCGTGGAAGGTAGCTTTCATTGTCTAAACAACAACAATATTTACTTTACATTTGTTCATCATAAAATGGGTGTGAATTCTAAAGAGCTCATGGCTTTCAACCTGTGCACGTATTTCTCGGCTTCTGTGACAAGGAGTAAATAGAAGTACCTGTAACGCTACACCTCGAAGGGTCAGTCGAAAGTGATACAATCTAATAATTTTTGTAAGAATGAGTGTCTTGTAAGAATGAAATTAATCCTAAATTATATAACTTTTGAGCATGGAAGAAGCATGGATAAAATACTGTCTTACCTTAGAAATACAGCAAAAGTGCAGAAATGAGGGCTCAAACCTTCAACCCTAGCATCTCAAGCCCAATAAGCTACAACCACTCCCATTTTTTTTGTTTTTGTTTTGTTTTGTTTTTTCTCGCATAATATACCCCACAATCAAACAAATCGATAGAATTGGTACAGTTACAGCTATTTCATAAGGACGAAGCTTAGATCATTCGTAACACTCCCTCTTACATGGTTTCCCTTAAAACAACCTTTATACAAAAAAAAACTCTGACGCTTTCTATTTTTGAAAGAAGGTTTCTCGTGTTCAGTTTTGTTGCAGAATTTCTGCATTTCAAATTCTTGCTATTTGACCTTGAGATTAAAAGAATAAGGGAGTTCTCCTTCGCTGCGCGCATCAACTGTTTCAGAGCAATCGAGATTGCAATCAATGCTGTTTATAGTATTATAGGCCAATGTATCGGATTGATAAATGTACGAAATAATTTCCATGCGGTCGAAATTTTTACTTGGTCTTCCACGACATATACACGGACGACAAGAGACGCGGTGAGATACCAGACAACAGCAAACGAAAGGAAATAAGTTTGTTTCAACCTCGACAATAAGAATGGTGACTTGTCACTTTTTGCTGGAATAATATAACAATTATTTTATTTATTTTGTTGTTTTTGTTGTTTTTTTTTTTTCAGTTACCATCCATTCTTATCCTAAACGACTTGGAAAAGAGGACCGTGGACATCAGCCTGGAAAACAAGATCCAGGTAAATGTTACAGCAACATGCCTCGAAAGAAATAGATTCAGAGTCTAGGCAGCAAACAATACGACGGAGCACATTTCCAAAAGGTTATGAAGATTTCAATAATGAGAAATGGAGCATTATTAATGCTGCGCCGACTTTGAACGAACTCTTCTTTTTTGTAAATAAAGGAGAAAGAAAAACAAACAAGTTTTGTGGCTTTTCCCAAAATATGACATCATCAGCTTACGTAGTGGACCCCAACGAAAACACTTTTGGACGTACTTTGTACCCTCGAAGTTTCGTTATCATACCTTGGGTCCCCTCCTGAGGCTAGGGAACTCCAGAAAAGCCCACCCCATTCTCACAGTAAGCCTCAAATTTATTACAAACAGATGTGATTCAGGGGAGGTAAAGTAGGTGAGTTTCACACAAGGCCCGAAGCAGCAAATATAGACAGCGCTTAGAACTGCAAGTTTCTGTTGCATCGAGCTACTAACTGGGAGTATCACCACTTCCTGTTGGCTCGGATAGTTGTTCTCACCGTTCAGTCAGGTATCCCTAGAGGTCTGCAATATCTATTTACATCTGTTAGAGTAAAGTGTAGAGCACTGTGGAATTACGTTTCTCGATTGTTTTCACTAAGGTTTGCAGTTATCTACCAAGTGATATCAAGAGCTAACTACAAAACTGTGATTTCTCTAAGATTTTATATTCGCAGTTGAGAGTGACAATTCATCATGATTACAGTAAGATGGCCAAAATTGAAGTTATTTCCTCTAAATAAAAGAAGTGTTCAACTTAATTGCAGATCATGGAGTGGAGAAGCTGGGACAAAAAGAAGAGGCAGAAAACGACCGTGGGCAAAAAGAAAGAGCAGCGGTGGCAGCAAAAGGTGAAATGGAGGAGGCAACAGAAGCAAAGTTGGTTGAAGCAGTAGAAGATGATGTGGCAGAATCAGAAGTGGATGGAGCAGCCGACGTTAAAGAGTCGGCAGCAGAAGACGCTGAAGTTAGGGAAGCAGCAGAGCCTGAACCGGGGAAACCAGCAGTTGTTGAAGAATTGGAAGGGACAGAACCTAAAAAGGCGAAAACAGCAGACCCCGAAGTGGCGGAAGCAGCAGGCGCTGAAGTCTTGACAGCGGATGCTGTGGCAGGAGCAGCAAAAGAAGAAGTGGTGGAAGCAGCAGTCGTTGAAGTATCGCAAGACAAAGCACCTGATGCTGAAGCGTTGGAAGAAGAACCAGCAGACGCTGAAGTGTTAGAATTAACAGATGCTGAAGCGTTGGAAGAAGAACCAGCAGATGCTGAAGTGTTGGAAATAGTAGATGCTGAAGTTGCAGGAGCATCAGATCCTGAAGTAGTGGGAGCAGCTGCGGAAGTATTGAAAGCAGCAGACGCTGACGTGTTTGAAGCAGCAGATGATGAAGTGGCTGAAGCAGTAGATGCTGCAGTGGGTGGAGCAGGAGATCCTGAAGTGGCTAAGGCAGCAGACGCTGCAGTGGCTGAAGCAGAAGACTCTGAAGTGGCAGAGGCAGCAGACGTTGACATGGGAGGAGCAGCAGATGCTAAAGTGGAAGGCGTAGCAGATGCTGAAGTTGAGGGAACAGCAGACAGAGTGGCAGAGGCAGTAGACTCTGAAGAAGTGGAAGCAGCAGATGCTGAATTCGAAGTTGCAGGAACAACAGATCCTGAAGTGGCGGGAGCAGCTGCGGAAGTGTTGGAAGCAGCAGATACTGAAGTGAAGGGAGCGGTAGATGCTGTAGAGGCTGGAGCAGCAGACGCTGCAGTGGCTGAAGCAGCAGATAGCGAACTGTTGCAAGCAGAAGATCCTGAAGTGGCGGGAGCAGCTGCGGAAGTGTTGGAAAGAGCAGATACTGAAGATACCGTAGATGCTGTAGAGGCCGGAGCAGCAGACGCTGCAGTGGCTGAAGCAGCAGATAGCGAACTGTTGCAAGCAGAAGCTGCTGAAGTGGCGGGAGCAGCAGTTGCTGAATTGTTGGAATCAGCAGATGCTGAAGTGCCGAGAGCAGCAGGCACTGGAGAGGTAGATTCAGCAGATAGTGACATTGGGGGAGAAGCAGATGCTGAAGTGAAAGGAACAGCAGACGCTGAAGTGGCAGAGGCAGCAGGCTATGAAGTGGCGGTAGAAACAGCAGAAGCTGAAGTTCAAGCATCAGAAGCTGACAGTGAAAGCAAAAATCTGTAGATGTAATGTATAAGTGCCGTAGACCTCCCTTTCATGCAATTCCAATTTAGTCTTGATAGGTTTCCTATATATCAAAAAGTAATCTAAATTTGGTAAAGGTGTAGGGAATGCATGCATGAAGTTTCGCTTTGGTGGATAGTACCAGCGATTAAAAGGGAGGGAGGATTTCTTTTCCTATAACTAGCGGAGGCAGCAGTTGCTACAGAGGTGGAAGCAGCGTAATCTCAGCTGTCAGAAGTAGCATAGCATAAGCAAAAAAGTAGAAACAGCAGAAGCTGAAGTTCAAGCATCAGAATCTGACAGTGACAGCATAAATTTGTAGATGTAATGTATAAGTGCCGTAGACCTCCCTTTCATGCAATTCCAATTTAGTCTTGATGGGTTTCCTATATATCATAAGCTCGCAAACGAGGCTCAGGTAATCTAAATTTGGTAAAGTTGTAGGGGATTCATGCATGAAGTTTCGCTTTGGTGGCTAGCACCAGCGATTAAAGGGGAGGGGGGAGACGCTGCAGAGGTAGAAGCAGCGTAATATTAACTGTCAGAACTAGCATAGCATAAGCATAAGCATCAGAATCTGACCGTGAAGCTTGAATCTGTAGATGTAATGTATAAGCGCCGTAGACCTCCCTTTCATGCAATTCCCATTATGTCTTGATAGTGTTATATGCATATGTCATAAGCTCACAAACGAGTTTTAGGTAATCTAAATTTCGTAGAATTGAGTAAGGGAATCATGCATGAAGTTTCGCGTCGATGGCTAGCATCAGCGATTAAATGGGAGGGTAAATTTGTTGTCTTATGTCATGTAATCCCGAGGATCTGCGTACACTTGGTGTATTTTAATGAGCACTTAGAAAACTGTTGCGTAGGTTGGGTTCCTAAGAAGCTTGTCTCTGTGTGCAACAGTTTTGAAAAGTATCCAACGTTTCTCTTGGGGTTGTTTTCATTGCCAGGCAGAAGTGTGATGGGGCCGAGGGAGATTTCATGAGATTAGCACTTAGAGGAAAAAGTACAGCTATTGCAATGCTAGCTCACCATTCACTTGTTTTGGCTTAAGTGTAACCCCAACCGGTAGAGTAAGCAATTGCTATAGATTTAAGTGGAAATGTCAAATATAAATTTTTGTTTTTTACATTACCCAAGATAATAACTTTCCCTGTGACTAACATGAAACTACGTAAGCAGCAGACCATGGAAATGTCATCTCTTTGCGCAGCAGTAAGTGTAACAGTCTTAATTCTTACCTACGATAATAAATACAGAGAGCTAAAAGTCGCATCTGCGTTGAATCGTTGCAGCCTGGCTATTGTAAGTGCGTTGCGTTGTTATCGCCAAGTTTTTGAAATGTTGAGTCTCTAAAATATTCAGTTTGCTAAGGACACTTTTTCCAGACTCATTTTCTTTGCCTCGATAAGCTGAACATATTCACGCTTCGTTTTCTTGAATGGTTTTCTAGCATTGCAATATTTTTTCTTAATTCTTATTATTCACGTAACTACCGAAAAAGGTGCAAAGATCAGAGCCAGGTTCCTCGACGCACGATTAAGTCAATCAAGGATAAGTACCAACGCCAAAGTCAGAAGACCTCATCACCATAACAACTGTTATTTGATACTGACGGTAAAAAAAAACGTTTCGAACCAACAAACGAAAACCATAGCTAGCTTTCCACTTGCGATCTGTGTTAACCAACTTTTGATGAAGTAGGGGGAGTTGCTTGCTGCTTGGTTGAAATCTATGCGTTTTAGGTAAACCAGATCACTTGAGTCTCAACACGGAAAAACGGAAAAAGGTACGCTTAACAACTAAAACCAACATCAGCGGAAAAGTGGTTTACTCGAAGGAAACCCATATTTCAAATGCTCTTTTGCATGCTCAAGTATTAGCTCATTGCACCGCTAAAATTTTCTCTCTCCTATATTTGAAAATAAAATATAACTTGCTTTTGCTTTTTTCGTAAGAAGGATTATATTGTAGTATCGTGAGAAAGCTTTTGTGTCAGTCTTAACTGGGCTGGTGATAAGTTGTTTGAGGAACTAATCTAGTGAGTGTGATTATAATCCTCTGTAAGAAACCAAGATGTATTGTTTAGAAATACAATACAATATAGTGCACGGTTTCATATAAGGCATCGCTGTTAATCTTCTAATTTGGTAAAAATAAAGCAGTTGAGAGAGAACTTAACTGTCTGGTATTCTGTTGGATGACTTATGTAGTGACATCGCTTCTCTAAATGACATTAATACCGAGTTTAGGAAACCACGACGGCGACAGCAAAGAGAATGTGAAAAAACAGCAGGCCTTAACTAGCAAAACAATGAGTCTGCAGGTGCGTTATACACTCTGGTACATTTCTTTGCCGTGCTCTGCAAAACAACAACGTGAAATGACCAGTTTTATGGGTTTTAGGAACACACGGCCGTGACTTTTTCCGCTCCCTGTACTTGAGCGCCGTCTCTCCGAAATTCAGTTCCTGGACAGTTCGGCCAAATCAGACAAGTTAAAAGAGTTGGAAGAATCACGAAGTAGAATAAAAGAACCGAAATACACAATTTAAGTGACATTTTCCTTTGCGTTTGCTGTCGTCGTTGCTTACTTCTCAAACTCATTAATTATTCATATTGTTATCAGCCTACCAGAACGGCCCATTCTGGTCAGGTGGATGAGTTTAGAAACCCAATGAAAAACGAGTTGAAAACCACACGCGTTTAGAAACGATTTCAAACCCGTGTGTAAATTGTTTCTTAATCTGCATATTCAAAAGGCAAGACGAAAACATGGACATCAACAAATTTATTTATTCACACAATATGAGAGCAAATTATGACAATGAAAGCAACACTACTGCACCTTTTGTCTGATGCATCGAGGAGATTGAAATCCAAGTTTGCATCCTTTTCCTCCATGAATCGACGTATTCCGCACGCAATCTGATATATGGTTCTGGGTGGGTATCTTTCCTTTGATGGTTTAGCAACTTCTTGGATAAACTTTGCCAGCCAATAATTGAGGCTTAAAGCATCCATTTCAAGCAACGGAAATTCCAAGGACTGAACTTTGTGCAGATCGTAATTTTTAAATAGACCGCCTGGTTCCAACGTTGCTACTTTAGGAACTCGGACTTTTTGCCATTGTTCAAAAATTCCAACCGCCCATTTGTTTTTATATTGGGTAGACTTCGGAATAGCGCTGGCCACACACTTTTCTTCTTGTTCAAAAGTTTTGGCAGCTCTAAATCTGTACTCTGCCATTTCTGCCATTTGGCTTGTGAATTCAAAGCAACGTGTTTGCTTCGAACTGACAAACAACAAGACTGAAAAACGTTGCATTAAATGCAAGAATAATTTCACACACTAGCACGTCGGCGACGGGATCTCAATCAACGCCTCAAAGCGTTGATTACGATCCACAAATAGAATATTTGAATCGAGAAAACTCATTAAAATGATAAGTGCTTCTAATTTTTTTTGTTGGAGAAGTAATTACAAAAACTCGTGCTTCGGGTTTCATCAGGTTTCCAAACACTCGAAAACAATAAAACCACTCGGCCTGCGGCCTCGTGGTTTCAAATGTTTTCTCGTGTTTGGAAACCTGATGAAACCCTCGCACTCGTTTTTGAAATAGTACTTGAAAACCCTGTTGAGTTTCTTTTCACAAGGTCTTCAAGGGAACCAAAGGAAACGTCAAGTAACAAACTGTTCAAATTCCAACCTTAGCCAAAAACACCGGACCGCTTGAGCGCGCGTCATTAGCCAATCAGATTCAAGGATTTAGGATTCCGAACCACTGAGATGCTTCAGAAAAAAAAAAATAAATGTGATGCAACAACGCTTTGACGTGTTCATATCATTCAGGCGTTATTGTGTTGGTTTTTATTACTTTTCTGGTCCATTTTTGATGGTTGTTTTAGAAATATCAAGAAATCAAACATACATGCATGTACCGGATACAAGATGTCAACTGCTTGGGAATCATGACGCAAATCCCATTTTGTGTGACGTCATCAGCTGATGCTATGAACTCCTAACCTACTCTTTACCTTTACCCTTCGCGTTTGATTGTCATAGCTTTCTTACCCTTGAAAGTACTCATACCGGGATGAATCCCTCCTCCAATCCCTGTGCCATAAGACCAAGAAAGCGCACTCTGAACAGGGTTAAACCTGGTTTTCAACTAGCGATGCAAAAATTAGAGCAAACATAAGGGAAAGGATAACAACACTTAAGTTAACGTCAAAATTAAGAACGTCAGAATGAGCTCCACGCAAGCATTAGAGCAATAGCAAACATAACCAAGAGCACAATAGCACTATGTGAACCCCACGAAAACATGTGCACAAGCCCAAACACAAAAGCAAACAAAAGCGCAAACATAAAAGCACTTCTGTCAACGTAAAAATGGTGTCCAGGAATAAACAAAAGCACAAAGACAAGCGGGAGTCAAAACTTCTCCTTTTCCTTGTCCCTGCGCTTATGCTTTTGTCGCTGTTGTTTCAAGTGAAAACAAGACGAAAAGAATGTGAATTTGTTGTTCTAATTCGCACGCTAAGGCACGCGTTGCTCTCGTTTTCACCAGAACAGCCCTCGTGCAAAGCTTATGCTTGCGTGACTAGTGAAAACAGAGCTATTAAGAGCTGTCTCAATAGCTTTTAAAGCACAATCTACATAGTGGGAACTAAGAGCAGTGCTTTTTCAATTTGCTAAGTTTCCTTTAATCCTTTTAACATGCTGATTTAAATGAGATGCTGAGCCCAGTCACCAAATATTAAAATGTTAATAATAATAACAGCAATCATCATCATCATCATCATCATCATCATCATCATCATCCAAGCTCGTCAGTCCGAGAGGATGGCGTAAAGAAAAAGGTAATCGCGACATTATCATCTTTGGGGTGTTTTTTCTTGTTTCTTTTTTTGTTTTGTTTTGGTTTTTTTTTTCTTTTCAGAACTGTAAAGTATTCTTCCTTAGGAAATCTTTTGTTCCAATTCTAGGAGATCAGACAGCAGAAGAACATCCGGGAAAAGACGAAATAATATCAACTTCTGTAATCCATCAAATGTTTGTTCGCGTATGATTGCTCATAATCTGTCATGTGATAGTATGCCTAATCTACAACTGAAGAATGTCAAATGATAATCCCACAGTAAATATCTCTCAGCTTTTACAACTTGAGTTTAGAAAGGTTTTAACATATTCCAAGATGAAAGTGTTTTGTTGTTGTAACAGTCAAGGACATCAACACACTCGTTGATAGACGGTGCCAAAAAACGTGCGAGCGCCCTTCAGCTTTTTGTTTTTTGGTCGGGGGGGGGGGGGGGTATAATAAGTAGGGTAGCCTTTGTTTGGCTTTTTAAGGAATATATGCTGATATTTGTTATTGAACATTACCTGTTGCTCAAAAAATGTTTGATTTTCGGAAAAGATAATGTTCAAGAAAAATTATCTACATATTTTTGCGCCTAAGTAACTTAACAAACTTATTGTTTATGTAACTTCTTGAATATTAATTGCAGCACAAGAAACATCCTTAAGTTCATGTTCTGCCTCTTCTTTGTCTTCTGTTTCACTGTAAGGCATTTCTTCCATATAGTTTACATGAGCAATTCCATCCTCCCTTAGTTCATCGAGACTGCAATCAGGAATGTCTTGTTGATTTATCTCCACTCCGACTTTACCATTGTCCAAAGATAAAATCATCACTCGTCTAAATGCATTTTCAAATGCGTGTCTGTGGGCGAGTTTCTTGGCGTATCCAAGCAGCTCAAGCTTCTTTGTCGGTTCTTTTTCTGCAAATATCATATGAATAAGGCGCATTTGTAAGCTGGTTTGTTGATGATCGTCTCCAATCTTGCAAACAGTGGATACAGGTGACATAAATTAATTGCAGCTCGCATATGTAGCAGATGATAAGAGTGTACACCATATCTGAAAGAGACCCACGAGTCTCTCTGTGGCTCAGTGGTTGTAGCATTTGAACGGCGCGTGGGTTAAAATCACTCCCATCAAAGACTTAGATTATTTGTTTTTTTTTTTTGCAGTCTCAAGCTAACAAGTGACAAGCATAAATAGAGTTTTCTCAGATGTTTGCTTTTAAGGAAAATAAACACTAGGCAACAAACCTTGCTGTATGACATTTCTGTCTCCACCATATCCAATGCCATCACAGAATAAATCACATCCTTTAATTTCTAGCCTCACCACACACCTAAACATGGCTGAACTGTTCTTTCCTTGACTATCAATTACCTTGGACTTTTCAAGATGCTGTACCTGGAGTTATAACATTAACAGAAGACTACGAATGGAGAATACTATTGTCGATGCAAGACAAAGATCGAGTTGTGATCTTAAAAATGCGACTCATTACGGACACTTAGTAGTTTTGCTGCATGCAAGTTGCCCGTTCCTATTATAAGATTGTCCATTCAGGCCAATGCAACCACCCATATGAATGCATGTCCAGAAGCCAAAACAAACAATGAATCCATTACGGCTATAGCTGGTCTTTAAGCGTGAGAATGCAAAACATACGCTTTAGACGAAGCGCAATGTGCTTAATTATGCACTTACATCTAAACCTTTTCATCAAACAGTTAAATTGGCTGCAATTTATCCCATTTAAATTGAAAAACATCTGCTTTCAGCATGCTTTGCGGGCCTATTTTTAATAATGTGTATGCTTAAAAAACTGTGAGAGGCAAAATTCTTGGCAAATTGTCAAAACAAAACAAAAAACAAAAAAAGCAAAAAAATCCAGTTCTCGTTAATATTAATTTTATATCCCATCACTACCTCTACAATCCTTGTTGTCCATCCATTGAATCCAAAATAATGATTAGCCAGTTCTGTGCACTTTGCCATAAACAAAGGATGCTGAACAATTTCAGGGAATTTCTTGCGCTGAGCAAATTGAACCTGTTCAAACAAATCGAATATTAATTTTGATACTGCTGTCGGTGATGTTTGACTGAGGGCTTAATAGTAATGGTAGTTCACTCCAAAAGAGTTAATTAAAAAATTATTCAATTCAATTTATCTGATTAAGTCCTCCTCTTTTTGTAATATGCCCCCCCCTTTAATTATTCCCCACCTTTTTTGAGTATGCACTTTATTAAGCCCCATCCTGCTCTTTTTAGCCGTCGCTTCTTCCTTCTGTCCCCCCCCAACTAACCAAAACGGTAAACAATAGTACATGTATGATCACTACATCTATGCTAACCTCAGCAGCACTTCACGCAATGACTGCACCTGTGAGCATTGGTCCCTTGTGAGCGACGTAATATTATACATGTAAATGCAAATGTGGTTATTATGTTGTACAGACAACAGAAATGAGTGGTAAACTTATAATCTACTGCTGTTTCGCTTAATTAAATGAGGCCTCCCTCAAACTCTCTCAAATGTGTTTAATATAAAATTATATATTTATTAGAGAAGTCGGGGAACCTCAATTACTCATAGCATACTTATGGTACAAATGAACTGTGGGTTTAACCCTTTCAATCCCAGAGTCAGTTATGAAGAGACATTCAGGTGATTTCAACTTCTGAGTGACCTGTGTATGAAATCAAATGGGGTGACCATTCAATTGAAACCTCTTCAGCAGTACTTTCACATGGTACTATTTTTAAAAGGTATTTTACGAATGAAATATGGGGTTCATCTTGAATTTTGATTTATGGCACTCTTGGGAGTGAAAGAGTTAACATGCTACGGAAAGACTGACTGTGTAATTGGGGAGGAGCTTAAATAAAGAAGCCAATAAATGATGAGGTGACTTCATTAACACGGAGGCTATGAGGTAGCATTCAACTCATTATTGATTCATAACTGACAACAGTTTGATAAGGTGACCTTTAAAAATTGTCCATCTAGAAGGCGTTTTCCGTTGATTTCTTCTTTTGCATGTCTTGCTGCCCTCGCTGAGTAAAACTTGACAAAGGCATAACTGGAACTGTAGTTGAGGTGAGTGCTATTCACAGTGGACTTCTCAGATCCAGCTAGAAGTTTTAAAAATAGAATACACTGATATAGGAAAGGTGTGTGATCATTGTTCTAACTTTCACACCTGTGGGTGGTAGGAAGGCAGTGTGGCCATAGGGTCCTGGAGCTCCTGGTTCAAAGTCCTCCTCCCTGACCACTTGTAAAAATTTTGTTTCCATGTTTGCCCCATGTTGAAATATTAGCTAAGGCCAATACGTCAGCCTCACTTTAGCTGGGATTTTTAAAAATGTTTACATGTACATTCAGTTTGCAATAATAATTGTCTTTTTCAGAGTGTTAGCGATTATCACCCCCAGTTAGCTCTACTAGCAGTGCTAATAAACTACTGGTTTATCTTATTTGTCTTGTCAATGACATATTTTATTATTAAGAGTGACCACTCATTCCTACAAGTAAATAAATAAAGGCAGTGTTGATTGTGACAACTTTCATGTAGTGCTGGCGATTCTTAACTTTTGAACATAAATGTACTTAAGAGTCACAGACCACTCAAAAGACCACCTGGGGGGGGGGGGGGTCAGTACATTCACAAGATGTTGTTTATTATGGTGTAGGTATACAGTTAAGCTTTGAGACAGTACTTGCACAAAATCCTGAACAGTGAAGCGTGGCAGTGAAATGAGTTGGTGAAATGTCACCAAAAAGAGTCCTTCTCACTGGACTGCTCTTCCTCTGACAGTCACAAAAAACAGAAATCTGGTGCTTTTCTTCGGTGCTGTTTTAATGCTGCATACGAGAGTTCTATATTTGAGAGCACGTAGATGAAATCCTAAATGGTGACATTAAAATCCCCCATACAGGCAGCCATTTTAAAACCAGTGCTTCAGTTTTCCTAGACTTCAGTACAGGCTGATAAAACTACGATTGAGTCTTTGGATAAAATCCTGAATTAAAGATGAGTGTATGGTCATACACTCAAATAAAAGACATTAAGGCAAATATAAATGGAGTGCATTGTGTTTCCCTTTTTGTGAGCTAACAATAACGGCTGGTTTGGGCCTTGCTTTGAAGTTTATCGCTATCTCCTGTTTATTTGATCTTTGGTTTCACATCAGTTGTGCTCCAGTAATCATACAATAAGCTACTACCTTCCATGGAATTGTTTCCTCACTATGTATGCGAAAAAAGTTGAAGATGGTTTAATAGCTTTCAGATATGTGCATAAAATCGTTAAATGTAAGCTGCACTCACTCCGATAAAAGCTATTGAATAGAACATTCCTCTGGTTCAAGTGTTTGTTACCCTATACAAGTTGAAACTGTAGATCAAATTCTACAGTGTGACTATACATTCAAATGAAAGCATGTAATACTTTTCTGTGGTGCTGTTTATTATCATAGATAAAGGTGGTTCTAACTTCTCAGTCTTTGGATGATGTCCTAAACTGTGACATTCAAATGAAAGGTATTGAGAACTACTTCTTCCTCTTGGGTCAATTTCGGAAGATAAGCCTTTGCTACTTGGATGGCCCATGATGCACTACCATTTTACAAACACTTCGTTACCGCTATTTCCTTTTTCACACTACACTGATAAATTTATTCTTTAAATGTTGAACAATTTTTCCATTTGCGTTGAATCTATAAGCAAGCAAAAATTAATGATAAAATCAAACGACATTTCGGTGTCATGACATGATGCCATTTTCAACTTCATGACAACACCAAAACATTGTTCAATTATATCGTTGATTTTTACTTGCTTATGTTGTAATTACCAAACCTTCACTTATAAGGAGTTGAATCTAATGAACTGAACTTAACTACTTTGCTTTAGTCCTGATTATATCACAATGTGTCATAATAGATTGTTTCAGGTTTGGAGTCTGTGGATGAAATCCTAAATTGTAAAATGAAAGCCGATCTTCACCACTACATGTACTTGCCAGTGTGACTATTACATGCGTGGCTATCAGATATAATGTATCCCGGGGGGTACTCCGGATTTCAAGTGACGGGATGATTGAAGAATTTTTTTTGGGTTTGAAATTTTCAATTCCGGGATTTTTTTGGGTAGGAGAATTTGGCAAGTATTTTGTGCGTGTGTGTGTGTGTGTGTGGCTCGATTTAAGTAGGGATTTTTTGGGCATTCAAAACAATTTCAAGATTCTTGTAGTGTTGACTGCATAGTTCGTGTTAATCGTGTAATATTCCTTTCCAGAAATTTTTAAGGCTTGGAAATTCGGCATGGGATTTTTTTTTTTGGGGGGGGGGGGTTAATTTTTGGTCCAGGGATTTTTGTGGGTTTTGTTGCAAGCCCTAGGGATGTTTGGGGGTTTTGATTTTTGCCCCCATTCGATCATCCCCATCACTAGAGTTCCGGAATACCCCCCTCCCCCGGGTAATGCATACACAGGGTGGCTCTAGCGCTTCAGTCTGTGGCAATACTGAAAATTTACTTTCCAAGAATACTTCCCTTAAATTTCAACATTTTACAAATTAAAATGAACAAAAGCAAAGGCTTTTGTATGAAGCTCAACTTAGATGTAAGTTTTATTTAATCTAAATTTATGAAATCAATCATACCTTCTAAATTATCCGAGGAATCGAACACTTGAACTTCGTACACCAAACCATACTTTGAGAATATTTGTAGTAGTTCAACCTGATGGGGGAAAACGAAATGTTAAGTAAGAACCTTAAATTCGAATTTTAAGCCCAATGTCGGGGTTTATCAGGATAACAAGATCGCGACTACAAACAGTGACTCTATAATCCATATTTTCTCTACAGCTTGTACAAATAGATATGTGGATCTTTTACTAAAGTATACCCACAATTACAAAACAGCAAAAGCACCAACACTTACTTGCACAGTTTCTTTATCTATTTGCCTTGAAATGTTGGTGACATAAAGATTAACATCGTTGTTATAAGGTCGAACAAACTCGATGAGTTCAACACTCGGCAAGTCCGCCATATTTGCTTTGAACTTCCCGCGTGCTCCCACGTAGCTCAGTAGAGTACATCAAGCAAGTAGAGTACATCAAGCTGGTAAAGTACATCAAGCACATAGAGTACTACAAGCAAGTAAAGTACTACAAGCAAGTAAAGTACATCAAGCAAGTGAAGTACATCAAGCAAGTAGAGTACATTAGCGAGTAAAGTGCAACAAGCAAGTAGAGTTCATCAAACAAGTAATAGAACTCAAGTAAAGTTAGTTGATTACTATATTGGGGACATAATAGTTCCCCATACATAACGTACCTACCTTGTCCCCAGTCCTACTCTTCAGCTAAGGAGACGGCTGACATTTCAGACTAATAATCTTTTTAAAAGATTTTGTCAAAGCACCACTGCTTCCATAACCGAACTTATATATATTTTTTAAATTTCCAGGAGCCGAAAAAAAAAACTAAAATAAATTTATAAATTTCATTCAGAAAAACATTTTTTTTCTAATTTAATATGGCTCACATCTACCCTGGGTAGCAGAGGTTTCTCTTTCATGCTTTCGCCGAGGCAATTTTCCCTTTCGTAAACGGTCGATGCCATTTTTAACGGTCGATGCCATTCCAACTAACAGTCGATGCCTTTCATAACGGTCGTTGCCAATGTTGCTCTAGAAGGATGATGGGAGAAAACGCAAAAACGTGATATGTTGTCCAATTTGCCTTTAATATGTATAATCACATATATCTCACCTTGTTAAAAATAGAGGAAGAAAGGCACGTGGAGGAAGGGATCGGTGAGGAAGCGGGCGCTGAAAAGGTCAAGCCTAAGTCAATTAAGAAGCCCACGGGATGGAATTCTTTCTATCCGGTCGGTTGCGGTAAGTATGAATTATTAATTTTTTGCTATGAATTAAACATAACCTCCATTTCACTGCGTGCATAATTTCTGGACTTTGCAGTGTAGACGCAGAAAAAAGAAAACAAAACAACCAGCCATGCAGAACCAAACAACCCTAGTCATGACACTTACGAAAGCTTACTTTTATCTTTCTGTTGTTTTGTAAGCTAAAAGTCTTAAAGATTGTACGGGCAAATGCAACAGCTGTACGCGAATGCTGAAAATCAAATCCACCCTTAGTAAAATATTAAAATATTTCACTGCATATTTTCCAGTCAGAAGTAACAGTGCGGCTAGGAGCGGAAGCCAATATTGGTCAGGTGTCTAAAGTGGCATCAAAAATGTGGAGAAATCCGCCGAGCGACAGAAGATTGGTAAAAGTAAACGTTTTACTCATTTACCGAATCCTCCATGTTAATAATATAAAGCTAGATGGATTCCCAGCCAGGGAATAAATCCTTGGGTACATTTGGGTCAGTCTTTATTGGGCTATTTTATAAGTATCCGAGTCAAAATCATAGCAGTGCCGAGCTGCCCAAGCCCTCAGAAAGGCCTAATCAACTAGCCGACTACTGGGCTTAGGACAGGGCCGTCAGGACAGGGTCTAGTACAACCGGGTTTTTTTTTTTGGTGTGTATGTGTGTGTGTGTGTTCATCTTTTCTACTCAGCCAAAAAAGTTACGTTCAACCACTTGAGCTCGAATCTGAAGTGACCGTAAAATGGTGGGGTTTTTAAAATAGCCTGGGCTTTTCTTGTTGAGATTTTTTTTCCTAAATATAATATTCCCTTCATAGTGTCTATAGTCGGTGTGTATTTCTATATAGAAAATGTTAAACAAGTATTGGAGAAGATTGAGCAAAATATTGTGTTTTTGTTGGAGGCAAATAGAACAATAATGCCAAAGACAGTGGCACATAATTGATCTCAGATACAGCATAATTCAAGCAGTAAGCTTTCTTTTTATATAACTCTGGTCTGGAAAACGAGCTGCCATTGTAAATGAATTTGCAGCAACACATTGGTCTGTTGACCAATCAAGACATCGGAAACACAGTGAATATGCATTTACACTGACCTTTCCTAAAACAGGACTGGAAGGGAAAAGCCCGGAAGTACAGAGAAGACCTTGATACCGGGGCACTAGAGGAGCTGAAATGCCCCACGTGCCAAAAAGGCTTTAAGAGAAACAAAGACTACAAATATCACATGAAAGATTGTCAGGAATGTGAATGTGACATACCTGGATGTGGGAAAACATTTGACCACATGAAGAAGCTAGAAAGACACAAGAGCAAGGTTCATCTGCAAACTTTCAAATGTGACGTTTGCAGCAAAGTATTCGCAGAAAAAAGAAACTTAAAGAGGCACGAGTCTACTCACAAATGAAAGTTAACTAGAGTGATTTTACGTAATCCGTATGTAACAATTAGTGTCTAATTGTCAAAGTTCAATAAAGGAAAACAATACAGTTAGAATGTGATAGTGTGTGATAGTTTAGTAGCTATTTCACGGGTTAAGTAAAATCACTCTATACAGTTGAACCTCCTCTAATAGAAAGAGAGGAGGACACCTCTCGTAAGCGAACAGTTGGCCATGTTCTCAGCTACATACATGCAAACACTACATTTTGCCCTCCCATAAGCAGAAATTTTTCTGGTCCCGAGGGTGTCCGCATATGGGAGGTTCAACTGTTTTCCATCCAGTCTTAGTTGTATAAAAAGAAGTGAAAGAAAGTTTACATTCAACTCCATTTGACTGGACCTTGTTCTCAAAAGCAAGTTTAACGTGACTTGTCACTGCAACACTGTGCAAATACACGAACAAAATACTTGTTCCTTGGAAATGCATATTGATATTGCTTGTTACATTATTATCATTATTTTGTTGTTTTATTCTCGAACTGGTTATCTCTGATCACTACAGAATAACAATAAGAGGTTTATATATCACGTTCACTAGGTGTAGATCCAGGGAAAAAGGTTGACCGTTTCCTGGGGGAATCTTCTCGGAAAAAATGTCATTTCTTGGGTTTCTGAGTCATTTCGTTACGATCTTGGCCAGTGCCGTCCTCCTCAGAGGAAATCAGATGTTAGAAGATTAAAAAAAGAGTGACAATTTCAAGTTGAAAATTTACTTTAGTATAGTCCTGCTGATAATTTTTAAAATATATATTATAGGTGGGGGGGGGGGGGGAGTTGAAGAACAAGAACACTCTCAAGAAATACATAAAGGATGTGACTAAAGTATCTGTGTCATAGCCCTAAAATTAAGTATTACGTGACATAACATCCTGCATGCTACTTTTTGGTGAGTGTTTGCTGTACACACCTACTGCATTTGTATTTGCAAGAATTTTTGACCAACATAACCCTCTGTTCATTACCATGCTTTCTTGTGCACAATTATTCCCCCCCCCCCCCAGACGAAGACGTCTGTATTGATTTGATGGCACCAGTTGCAGAAACAATGTCCTTAAAAAATGATCAGTAGTGGGTGTTACTCACTAGGTTGATATGAAATTAAAATCTGAAATAATCTATTACTCACAGCAAAATAATGATAAGCGATATATGATCTTTTGCAAACATGAAATCCCATCTTGTAGCATCAAGACAATATCAAAGTTTCTAATCTAATAAATGTTTTGAACCTTATTTTGCATTGTTGTTGGTCAGCAATTTTTGCTTTCTGATATTCCACCAGTCAGTATGAACATCAATTAAATTTTAGTTAATAAAAGTTTACAAAATCCAAGCTCTTTTCCATTTGAGAGCTTTTATGTAAGAGTGATGGTATTACTCGTTGTCAGTTTTTAATGTCCCCATAGGCCAGGATCCCTTTGATCAGAAGATCTCTCTCCAGTCCAATTTTTTTCTAATGGAATGCAAAGACTAGTGTGTTTTGACTTCCAATGACTGCACATGTTCAAAAAATCAGAACCAATCCGAGGCCTGAAATTTTGGTGCGGACCAAATAATCATGGCCTTTATGATCATTCAAGGGCCATACGAATGCTGTATACCCTGATATCACGGGGGGGGGGGGGGGGGGGTTAACCAAATTAACCAAAGATAGAAATATTTACTTTACTGTGAACATATACTCGTAATCCAGCTTTAAACTCAAGTTGCCTTGACTTCTTGTACAGTGATTCTAGAGCTAACTTCAGTACTCTAACTGTGCTTCTTCAAAATATCTAAATTTTTATTTAATTTTTTAACTGTTGAATTTTACTGCTAATGAACAGCACACAGCAAGGAATCTTGTCAACTTGCTTTAATTTCTGACCTGTTTATCTTGTTCTGGGAGTTAAACAGGATTACTGGACAGAACTTGTTGTATACATTAACCTTCACAGTTAAAACCATGTTTCTGCAAAGGTGTGCAGAACACAACACCCAAAAAATACATGCAGGATCAGGCTAAAATCCTGCATATAAAGGGTGACTGTGGGATTTTTAAGTTTGGGGCTGATGCTTTCCACAATGTTAAAGCCATGAAAACAAATTGCACTAACACAGGATAGCAGCCAAATCCTGCACACACATCTTATGGGCATTTTTTGAGTAAACATTTTTGAGAACATGGATTGTACAACTAAGGTCAACTGAAATAAGTTCCCTCTTGCAACCTTGTTTAACTTCCTGAAGAAGTCTTTAGCAATAAGTTGTAACCGGTTACAGACATAAATCCAGTTAATATCAAAATGCATGTTCTCCTCACTATTCTCCAACAATTTCTTGTGGTACTAGTTGGGAGAATTTGCTTAAACATCAAGACATTTTATCTTAGGTGATCATCTCCTTTATTCTCCTGACCTGCACGTTTGATCAAGTTGCATATATCCATATAGTGTGAGGACAATTTACATGCTTGTCACTATCAGGGCTTAAAGGGGCTTGCAAAGACAACATAAAATCTTGCCTGCCCAAGATTTGTTCTCTAAACAAATAGTACACTATGGTACAGTTGTGCATGCCAAAAACTGACTTTGAGACCCCTACCCTTCACTTTTTTTTCCTGCAAAGGGGAGTTATTACTATCTTGTATCCTCTTCCCCTTTCAATATTGCCAGTTGGATCACGCCTAGGAGTTTAACTCGGGAGCATAACTGGTGAAAGCCTTGATGCTTTGTTGTACAGGTAAGGGGTATCATTCCAGTTGTGGCAACTAGAAAATTTTCAAAAAATAACTATTTTATTTAAAAAGCGGTCTCCTGTTCACCTTTTCCTCTGAACATGTCTCGTTTTGGACTTCATGGTATGTGATCCAGATTTTTTCCTACTCTGTGTGTTTGATTGTACAGCTTTGGCTAAGTCATCGACTATGTTTGGCTTTTTTGGGAGGCACTTGCAATGACTGCTGTAGTTGTGTAGGCCGTCCTTTTGAGACAGCCTGGCGACTTCCATTTCCAGACTTTCTTTTTCTGTTTGGTTGAACTCTAATCTTTTTCCCCTTTCCAGTTTTTTTCAATTCACCAGATCCAAAGTTAAAAAGGGCTGTTGTCAGATTTGAGTGCATTGTGGAAGTGGTTAATGTTGTAACCCTCCTTGAGAATTTTATAATTGTCTTAGCCAGATTTGGATCCCTGGTGTTTCTGAGCTTTTCAGCTATCCGATCATATGATTTACTCAGCAACTCTGCTGCTGAAGCAATACAAGTATCCAGAGAGCCATCTCTGTTGTCTTCAGACATTGGTTGTTCAGGGATTTCTATAGCTAAGCAGTCCTCTGATTGAAATGTCTGCACATCAGCATTTGATGACTCAGATACAGGTAATGCTAATTCACAGCCCTCATTGTCTTGGCTATCTTGAGGCCGCAAAGTATTATAGTGTGAAAGAGGTAATGATTCTCCTATTGCAATCCAAGCCAATTTCTGTCTCACATCTGGTTGGGTGACTGGAACAAAATTAATACAGTGGGCTATATTTGCAGACCACAATATATATTGGTGTTTGCACAGACTCCCGTCTTTGCCAACTTCACAACTGCACATTCTAAGTGTCATGTCCACTGTATAACTGAAAAATGGATACATGAATGTAACAAACAATGTATTTTTTTCTGATGGAGGGGATTTTCCAGCAAAAAGCTGAACATTTTTGGTAACACAAATATAGCAGGTGATTCTTAACATAATTTATAGTTTGCTTGTCATAAAATGTATGGGTGGTAAGAGAATGTGAACGTTTACCTGTAGCAATATGTATTTTTCCCTTTTTGCAATTACAAAAAAAAAGATCTTCCAAAATTTATTACCTTACAGATAAAGTGAGAAATCTTGAGTTTTCATGAAGCTAATGGCTCACATCTGTTTGTTGAACAGTGTTGAAAGCTAAACCCCATTCATAAGGGGTCACGGGTTTACGTGCTTTCATGATAGTACAAGCAAAGTCACACCCCCACCATGGTACAAGGGGGGAGGCATGGATCCCCCTTGGGTTTTGGTTATGTTGCAATATTTTGAAACGATTTAACCTTTAGTAGAAAGCCTGTGATGTGCTCTACAAGATGAGATACATACTATGGGTTGCTGCGCTGCTGGGGGCCTGTGACATCATTCAAGATGGCTGTCATATTGAGATTTTACCGAAAAATAGAAATTGTCAAAAAACGTTAAAAATTGGAAATTGATGCTGGACATTTAGAATTTGACATAAACATTTTGCTGCTTTTTGTCGACATTTTGTGCATTTTCCACCTAAAAAGGGTAAAAAGCACGAATTTTTCTTCAAAAAATGGCTTGACCACCTGCTACTTATGACGTCATATCCTGTAACCATAGCAACCGATTCTCACCAAACTTGTGTCAAAATGTGTCTTAGGGATATGTGCACAGCTACTGAAATGGCAGGTCTAGATAATGATTCGTCTTGGAAGAATTCACGGAAAACCTTATGTGGCTTTCAGGCCGTTGACAAAACCAGGATCGGAACGGATCAGACCGGATCGGATCGGACTGACAAAACCTGCATCGGATGGGACCCGACTCACAAAACCTGGATCGGGTCGAATTCTATCAAAGAAACTCATATCCACTCATTGAAAGTAGGCGCACTTCAAATTCCCATTAAAAATGGTCAAGTGGTATCTCTGGATCAAGATGAAGAAGAGATATCAAGAAAGTGATTGCCATTGCACTGTTTTTGCTTTTTCTTCTGCATTCTGTCGAGAAGACTTTTTGTTTTTGTTATGGTTTTACATTCTGTAAACTACTTCATTACTTCAACTACTGCATTATGAAGAGGAAACTTCAATAGCGTATGCCAGAGTCTGTACAATTAAGTCAGTACCCAATTGACCATAAAGTGACAATGATATCAAGATAACTCGCGTCTTTCTCATTCTTTATTACTTGGAACTTGAAAAGAACGGTGGAATATGAGATCTTTGCCGACAATTACGATAGCCTGATTCTCACAATGGTTTAGTGTTCGCGGTAAGCCTGCATGAGGAAAATTGTGTCAAGTTTGAGCAAAAGGTTTGATTTTACCTTATCGAAACTGAAAAAAAAATGTGATCTACTAAGGTAATGAGTATAGAATAGTAATTACCGGTACTTTAGATTTATTTAATAATGCAAGCTACCACTGTATAAGAAAACAATCCGTTTGCTTTCTAACATTAATGTAGGTTTGATTATTGATTTTGTTCGAGGTTTTCTGGAAAATCCCTTTCAAGTAATGGCAGTATACTCGAAGTTTCTTTTCAAGTGACAGCCGTGTTCATTCAGAAGCATTATAGTTTCATTTCCATGTTCACAATCAAAGTGTCTAATCAAATTATATTAGCTTTGCAAGCTTTTGCATGCAAAATGTTTCAAAGACGTTACAGTGAACACAACTATTCATCCACATTGTATAAAAGAATAAGTTAGCCTTTTTCTGTTTCATTTCAACAATGTGATTTATCGTAAACTAAATACACAGTTCATATGCAAAATTTCATTAGTTGTTACATGACAAAACAGGGTCTCAAACTGAAATTTTTTTGTCCTTACTAATCTTATTTTTGTCACTGATTTTTGGAAGGGGGTAAATTGTTCAGTCATATGACCAATTTCTTAAATTTCTTTGAGATAAAAACCTTACCGACAGATAGTTTACAGGTCGATTCATTAATAGCTAAAATTTCAAGTAAAGGACGGCAAAGACGCGATCATTGTTACTTTAGGCTTTATTCCTCTATGCCTTTCCGCTTGGATCTCTCTCTAGAAAAACGTAATCGTTTAATGAAGTAGTTTAAATGCATAACAATAAACAGTCAGTCTTAACCAATGAATGGAGAAGGAAAAAGCAAAAACAGTGCAATGGCAATCACTTTCTTGTTCTCTCTTCGTCATCTTGATCCAGAGATACCACTTGACCATTTTTAAAGGGAATTTGAAATGCGCCTACTTTCAATGAGTAGATATGGGTTTGTTTAATAGAGTTCGACCCGATCCAGGTTTTGTGAGTCCGGTCTGATCCGATCCAGGTTTTGTGAGTCCGATCCGATCCGATCCGATCCGGTCCGATCCTGGTGTTGTCAACGGCCGGATTTGAGCCTTAAACTTCGCTTGTACACCACAGTGTCTCGATGTGATACGTACAGTCGTCTGGGAGAGTCTCACGAAACTTTTCCTCTTAAATATCAATAGATTCAAAGGATTTACACTGAACATTAACTTCTTCTATCGCAGATTTGATTAGATTTTTAAGTGACTGTTCGTCCGCCATTTTGACCTAGCAATCCCAGAACCCCTTGTATTAACCAGAGAGGACTGAAGCGTGATTACCCACAAGGCAAATTGAGCAGAAAATCACGCGATTTACACGTTTCGCACAGGGTACAGAGGAGCAAAGTTCGAGCAGAACGTTTAGTTTTCCTTGCGAAAGACAACCGACATAAGTTGCTGCGAACTTGCGTTACTCGCGTTACCTAGATTTTTATCGCAGGTCAAATTACTGTGGGCTCTTAGGATCACTGAGATCGACTTACACTACGCGGTCGCCTAACACGTTGCCCGAAGGGCAACGGCTTTTCTTCGGAAGGCGAAGCTTTCCGAACGAGGCACGAAGTGCCGAATCTCAGTGATCCCAAGAGCCCACAGTAATTTGACCTGCGGTAAAAATCTAGGTAACGCGAGTAGAGCAAGTTCGCAGCAAATTATTTCGGTTGCCTGTTCGCAAGGAAAACTAAACGTTCTGCTCGAACTTCGCTCCTCTGTACCCTGTGGTTTCGTGGAGAGCGGCAATGGCAACGATGGTTATAGATGGCATCGACTGCTGTACTCTATGGCATCGACCGTTCTAAATGGCATCGACCGCTAGTTGGAATGGCATCGACCGTTAAAAATGGCATCGACCGTTTACGAAAGGGAAAATTGCTTCGCCGAGCAGTGGTCACTCCTTCCTGGTTGTCACTGGGCTTCACTGGGCCCAACGGCAGGTCGCACCTTCAAAGAGAAACTATGAGACACTAAGTTTGCGCTTGTTCAAGCACGCGAGAAAGTAGACTTTCTCAAGTCCTTTACCGTAAGTTTTTTTCAGGTTAGTGAGCCCGATTTAAGGGAACGACCTCTCGCGACTTCGTCGCTCGCTCGGTCGCTTCGTGACCTCATTTAAACTCGCCTCGCTCGCTTTTCTCGCAAAACACAGGGCAAATTTATTTATTTATTTTTCATCTACGTATATACATACTTTTTTAGGCCATACCGACGGGGTAACGATATCAATCACCCAGGCAGTAAGGAATGATGATTTAACAGGGAAACTTTGAGCATTTTTTGAAATATTGGCAAAATTAAATGGTCGCTTATCCAGAAAAAGTGAGATCTCTTGAATCGAGGTGGTCCTCAAATAGCGAAGTTTAGTCGAACATGAGCTGCGAGTGTCCCACAGGGTTCAGCTTTAAACTCCGCTTTCTGCACTCGGATGGGATGTTAGTCCATCACAGGGTTATAAACACGGGTAAGGCAGACAATGTAAAGTAAAGGGTTTTGTTCGCCTCGAACCGCCGAACCTCCGATTTCTAATCGACAGTACTGCGCACTATTCACAGGATCCGGTGCGTGAGGAGGCTTGTCCATTGGATGAGTTGTTAGTCCATCGCAGCATGTCGCCGGGTTACTCCTTGTACACCTGGGTAAGGGCAGACGGTATAAAGCAACTGATTCTACGATTTCCGATCGACAGTCCAGCACTACTAGATCTGGTGCATAGGGAGGGTCGATCGTAGACTTCTAGTCAGAACGACAAACTAATCCAAAGTTATTTTTATTTTTGCCGACCTACTGTAGTTAAGTACAGATTATTACGAAATATGTCTATGATTCTCTTTAATTGATGAACTCATGGAGCTTGCTAAGATCTCCTGCCACAAGCAGTTCGCAGCATCATGAAGTGATATCCATTCTGTCACTTCGTTAAAAACCCTACAGCTCTCTGCCCAGGAGCAGTTTTTGGCCCAAACTTCGCTTGTCCGCGTTTTGTCAGCGCTAAATACCAGGAGGGGTTTGTCTTGGACTGGTAGGAATTGTATTTGGGACCAAAAATCTCCTTGAAGACACATTCGAGGGACACTTCAGCCTGAAATAGAAATAAATTAAATCTTTATTGTTGGGCTGTTTAGCGGCGACCGGGTAGAGGAGAATTCCCCAGCCCCCTCGTTAACTCTGAGAATATTACGGCCGTGAAACGAAACTTACAAGGAAGATAGTAAGTCAAAAAATGTTTCCTATATCTGTTATCTGATCGTTTTCTAATACTTATTTACAACGTCTAAACAGAAATTATGATTTATGCCTGAAGCAAACTCTTTAACAGAACTTTAAATGCTACACGTATATTAGGTCTGAAAAAGTAAGCGGTTGTTTAAGGTAGTAAAAAACGTAAATGGCGTCGGCCATCTTGGTGGCCAAAAAAGGTATCGCTGGCCGGTACCCATTTTTACGCCTAAACCTGTATGTAGAGAAACAATTAATGTGAAGTAAATTTTCTTTTCAAAGGAATCAACACGGTATCATGCAGGTTCTAGACCTGAAACAGCGACCGTTCAATGAGGGAGGGTATAGGATATTTTCGTGAGCCGGGAATAACGATCTTTATTTGGCGTGAAAAGTGAAATAGCTGGTTTCTTTCTTGTGAAACGTGATTTGCTGAGCATCCGTGAGCCGTGAATAGCCATGATCATTACCCTGTCACTACCCGTGAAGCGAGAACCGTGTGTTTCTAATTGTCGTGAATTGTGATTATTAGGCCATCGCGCAAAATGTCGTGAAAACTGAGATGATGAACTGGAATATACGTGAATTTAAATGACTGTTTTATTTTCAGTGAAATGTGATCTGAATTTACCCCACCCCCTTCCATACCCCCCTCTTCTATCGAAAGCCCGATCGAACGTGAGACACCGTAACTACTACACCCGCAAAAAAGAAAAACTGTTTTCACAAGTACGTCCCTGCAGGCAAAACTTCACGCAGACTCAAGTAGTATGATCCTGGGCAAATATGTATTTTGTACATCATAGTTAATAAAGCGCATTAATGGTTAGGAAATCTGATAAAGTTCTTTAATTTGTTCGAGGTTTTTGTCACCGTCTTTTGGCCTTGACCGTGCACAACCACAATAGCTTTTGAACTTTGTTCAAACAACAGACCAATAGAAATGTTGCCCTAAATTATTTAGCCATACAGTGTGATGCAAAAAAAATTGTGCACGGTCGTGGTATGTTCAACATAAACTGTACTTCCTTTGTTATCGCCGGGTTTCATAACCAGTCCCTCGAACTACGTGTACATATTGGAATTTGTCGATGTGAGAATTATTTTGATCGAGAAAACCAATGAAAGCTGAAGGAATAAAGATGGAAGTCGTTTTAGTTTAAGTTTTATTTTAGTCTGTTTTATTGCTCAGACATTAGGGGTGGCAAAAATTAGAAAGAGGCCGCGAAAATAACCCTAGAACAGGATAGTTTCATTTCAAATCCTGCATCATTAATGATATACAAAAAAGGCAAGACTTTAAAACACCCATGAAAAGAAAAAAGTAAGAAGCACTCGTCCTGAAACATTAGGACCAGAAAGCCAGCTTTAGTCAATTTAGTCGAAATGTTCAAGAGGGAGGAAGGAAGAGGGTGTACGAACTCAACCTGGCAAGAATTAAGATCTATTCCCACACAAAGCTTTGTTTCTGATTACATGAGATTGTTTGGAATTAAAATTTATGTCGGCCATTTTGTCTCATTCCGGGGGCTAAACCGTCACGAACAAGTCAAACCAGTTCAGATGTTCTCTCGTGCAATCGCGGATCATGCCGGTCTGGGATTTACACTCCGTTCTTGAGAAGCCTCGTTTCGGTATGAATTCATTCGTAAGTATTAATTCTCATCTGCTTTTGATCAAAAGAAAATGGGCTTTGTGCATTTACTTTGTGCAAAGAAAATGGGATAAAATTAAATTAAAACTAAATTAAATTAAATTAAATTAAAATTATTAAGTACTCACCGTGGTAAATAAAGAACCCGTTGAGCTCATACCAATGTATTTCCCAGAGGCTTTACCTTTCAATAGAACCTCTCCGGCTCGGACGGACCACATTTCGAGAGAAACTAGAGAAGGCAGAGAAAAGGTGAAGATAGTCAGCTTTGATTGTCGGTTGACTTTACTAAATTGTTAACTCTACACCGTATTGAAAGTAAAATTCTAAGCTTTCGACTCTGCTAGTCTTGTTCACAGTGACTTGGTCAGGTCAGCTTTGGTTTATCTTTCCAGGGGCTACAAACCTAATGTAAAACAGTGCTTTTCAACAGCATTCACTTGAATGGTCACGTGCACTTTGGAGTATTATCTTTTATATGCAGACAGCACAGTACACGTCTCGCTGCTGGACTCTGAGAGCGAAACGATTAAGAAGAAACCTAGTTGCCTTTCACTAGTAGAGTGGACCAAAGAAACGTTGATTACTATTATTACTATTATTATCATTATTATTATTATTATTATTATTTTACTTTTTATTAACAAGCACCTTCTCTCTTTTTGAGGAAAGCCGAACGTTTGAATAGTAAACTTTGGAGTATTATCTACTGACTCAAAATTTGCAAGTACACTAGAGTTCATTATGTCTCGCTGTTATACTCTGAAAGTGAAACGATTAAAAAGAAACCCAGTCGTGTTTGACTAGTAGTGAATATATCAGTGGTGTCACGGTGGTAACCTCTTTGAGATTTTAGTTTCATGTCATAAAAACGTCGGTGAAGTGACAAAAATGGTGTGTGGCATTTCGTTCTTCGGTTTAATATTCCAGTTTCCATACCAAAAAATAACAGTTTTCTTGAAAGTGAAAAAAAAAGATATGCAATAGCCTTGAAGAAGAACAGACTAAAATAGATGGAATGTTGAATTGCGCTGAGATTAGTTAGATTGAGCCACTGGTCTACTATGAACTTTGCCGCCAACGACAGGAACGCCTTAGAAATGTCTCTACCCTATTTTTAACGTTAGAATTATAAGTAGTTTATAATTAGTTTGTGTTCTTGTAGTTTTCAAGTTATTCTCCCTTTTTTCCATAGAGATCTTTCCCATTGTTGGTTTCCATAATTTTCGTAATCTTTTTTTCTTTTTCTGGACCCAAATCTAAACTACTTCAGGGTGTTTTTGGTATCCTTAACCAATATTATTGTTATTATAAGTGGAGTACTTGATTCCAATAAACATCGTTTGCAATCGAGCCCACTCAGAATTTGAACATAACTTAAGTTGATGTAATCTATTAAAGTTGAAATTCAAAAACATATAATATGAAATAAGGGCACCTTTTTGTCAATTTAGTAATCACAATATTTTTTACAATCTAGTTTAGTTTAGTAAAATACCAAAATAAATTTAAGTCATTCTTAAAATACTGATGGTGCTTTACGGCAAGATCCTTGCGATGTCCTTGGTTGGATATTGATTGTAAATTTAAACCTGGAAAAAAATGTTCAAAATTCTGGCATTTATTGGTCAGAATTCTTTGGAATAACCGAAGCATCCAATTACAAAGCTATAAGTAAACTGTTAGTATAAGCCAGAGGATCAAGACGTTCCGATATACTCACTGTATTGATCGTTTTCGTCTTTGATTCCTTCCACTCTGTCCTCAGTGACTCGAAGGTAGTACCCATGTCGGCAAGTCAAGCGAGTAATACGCGAGATGTTCTTTGTTAAATCTAAATCATCGCCCATGATTGCATCCCCCAATCCGGCCAACACTCTGTCAGCGTCTGTTTCATGCGAATGGATTGAAATTGGTGTACCGCCCAATTATGTAAAAATTTCGCTTTGGCCGCCCTTCACATTTCGCACGTGGATACCACGTGAATTTGTTTCTGACTCATAGCGCAACACCCTACTTGCACTCTAAGGTGACCATGGTCTTTGAAAGTGCCATAAATTCCCTTCACTGTTGCTAAGGCAACCTCGTTCCCAGGGTCTCTCTCTCGCTTTGGGGGGCGGAGAGAGAGACCCTGGGAACGAGGTTGTTGCAAAGGCACGACAAAGGCATCGTTTTCGTGGCTAATAAATTATCAAAACACAAAACTGATCTTGCAGCAGTAACACAAGGTAGGAAAGAAAACGAATATGGATTTATATAATAAAGAACTGAATATCCACAGAATCGCCCGATTTAACGCTTTGGAAAGCAAATTTCCACGGAGGCTACAAGTATAAAAAGAATAATTTGGTTACGGGAACGGTAGTGCAGTTTTTTTTTTTTGTGGGGGGGGGGGGGAAGGACATAGTCATTAAGGCCAATTTACCAGAAGTAAGACAGGTCAGCAAAGATGGCGTCTCTGAAGTATAAACAACTTCCATATAGGCGATTCGCAGACCATAAAAATGACTGTCATTGATTAACTACTTTCAAGAGGCACGACATCTCCTCTCCAATTTTATAACGACTCTTGACTCGATACGAGCACTGCTTTTCAATCGAGAGAGCTTGCTCGCAGGCTAAATTATAAGCTTTACCTACGTTCAAATGAAAACCCAGATAGCTCTTTATTGCAAAAAGAAAAGTAGGCAAAATCCACCTCATTTCATTCATGAGATGAAGACAATAGCCCATGACGTCATCGACTTTAATTAATTCCACCTCAAATTAACGAAATTCCACCTCACAAAACAGGAGTAACCGGTCCCTACTATACTACTCCTATGAGTCCAGACTTTTCTCGTGAAAAGAACCGTCAGTTGCATGGGGGGAGGGGGGTTTGTGAAGAGATGTGTGTAGTGAGTGCCATAAGTGTTCCCCTTTTAACGGGCTAAGTAAGATGCACCCCCCCCCCCCTATGATTTAGCTGACAATGCATCTAAACAGAAGTACTTCTGATCTTAGCGGTCGACAATGAAGTCGAAGGCTGATCTGATCATTGTCTCCTCCCTTACTTTGACAAGTTTTCCAAACATCGCTGTACTTCTGGGTTGGAGTAACTCCGATGTAATAATACGAGTTTCCATGTCTAACCCAGCCACATGGACAAACTAAGCAGTGATAGTAGGATGATAGTAGGATGATGATAATAATAATAATAATAATAACAACAATAGCAATAACAATAATAACAATAATAATAATAATAATCTTTATTCAAATAAGTTCAAAAAAGACTACAATACTTAAAAAAAGAGATGTTAAAAATATGTCGAGAAAAATTTCATACAGATTAAAAAGCACATTACGAGTCCACGGCCCTGTGGACTCTCTATTTTAAATTCCGAGTTTTGTAAGTTCATAAATCATATAAAACTGTCAAAGAAAAAGAACCCTATCATTTACTTAATCTCAGCAAAGTCCGCACTCCTCTTCAAAGTCAGTGTCCTATAAAATTTATGTATACACGCGTTTGAAAAAACGTTATCCGGTGAAAAGTGTAAACGATGGACAATGCGACACAATGGAACTTTGGGAAGATGGCAGGGGCAAGTTTGTTACTAGGTTTCGTTTCTTGATATTCAGATATTTTCTTTCTAAGATAATTTACAGAGTAGATTAAGGCATGCTGTGTTATTAAAATGATTTTTGCTTTTTACCCGACAACGTTTTTTCAATTAGGTGTATATAGTAAAAAAGAAAAAGAAACATTTAGTAAATCTCTACCAGTCCTCTTTCTACTAAAAAGTCCGTGTCCTGTAAATTCATGTAAATTTTCCTTGTTGCCCGTGATCCTTTAAGGCGTAGAAGGGCTGATCTTAAGATTGCGAAAGAGACCTTTGTCCGGATCCACGATATGGTCGTGGCGTACTCTTCCCCTTTCTTGTCAGCAAGGAGTTCCACGAGTCTGCTATGGTATCTTCTGCACTTTTCCGCCATTCCTCATGTAGTGTAATACTAATAATAATAATAATGATGATGATGATGATGATGATGATGATGATGATGATGATGATGATGATGATGATAATAAGGCGTGGCGTGGAGGAGCGTAGAGGAAATCAACTGCTTGCATGGGTAGAACGGAATACTCTAGCTCCAAGTGTTTTAATCGCCTTGATTAGTGGAAACTCACATGCGCTCTAGGGAACTCTCGAAGAGTTTGAGCCTCCTCAGATTTTAAGTCACTTGAATTGATGGAAGTTGAAACTGTTGCTCTCGTTTGGCCTCTAACACTACGTGAACTGGTCTGAACTGTCATTGACTCTTTTCTGCTCTCAAAGAGTTTGAGCTTTTTTTGCGGATTCCCGTTCTTGTCTGAAGCGGGCATTACCCACATTACGGTTAGCCGGCGTAGCAAGGGTTCCATAGGTTTTTCCACCCATTCGAGGCATTTTCGCTTTCTGGCGACGCGAAAATTGGGGCGAACGCTGAAAAAGCGAAAAATGCTTCAAACCTGCGGAAAGCCCTATACTACGGAAACGCTTGCTACGCAGGCTACATTACGGTCATTACTTCTTAATTCGGGTAGCTGCCGAAAGATTTCTTTCTTTCAGTTCTAACGATGACAACTAAGGCTTTATTCATCAGATAAAAATACATATCAGATGTTACAATAAAAACGACATAAAATAAGCGCAAAAAATACAATATATAAGTAAACTAGATTCTAAAATTGTCAACTTTTACCACTTGGCCGCCCTTGATGCATTGTTAGTTACTTAAGAAGAGAAAGTTTTCCCGTGAGGCTGCCTCCACTTCCCTGCACACTTCAGCGATCGAGTTAGCCCTCCCCTTCCCCCCCACTTTTAAATAGGCCGTGCGGTCCCTGGTTTCTGCAATCTATTTTGTTTTCGGAGGAACACATGTGCCGTTTAGAGTGCGAAATAAGGTCAGCTAACGATTTCGGAGAAGCCAACTTGAAAATTCATCGGTGAGTTAAAATTTCATTCCCTAATATAAATTCCCAACTAAAGCATCCAAACAGATAGACCTGTCATGTGTTAGTTTACACCAGTTTCCTGCAACACTCCAAGGAAACAGAAAGCATTCCTCCTTGCGCTACATTTTACTGAAGATTTTAACCTGGAAACAACAAAGTATCGTAAGATTCTCCCCGGCAAAGTTTTTGAAAAAGGATTTCTGCTGATATTGGTAAATAATATGTAAGACACAATGCTAACCTTTTTTTTTAATCAATCAGGTTTGCCGTGCAACCTACAAAGCCGTGAACACCAAGAATTATTTTTGGAATGGCCATTGTGTCGCGACCAGTTTGACACGAACTCGATCAAACCACAAGAAAAACTGTGAGGATAAAAAGGCCAGAAACCTCTTCAATGGCGCTAAAACTTCGCAGAAAGACAAAATACAACACCCGGTAACATTTTATCTACTTTATTAAGCAGCTTTACTTTTTAAAGTTGCTTAAGGAATTGCTGATGGGAATTCTCAAATCGATCTTCCTTGCAAACGGTATTTCGGATCGAGACTTTGATGAATTGCAATTTTTCTCCGTGCATGCGGGCGCACGTTAACATTTCTTGCGCGAATAAACGTTGCTTCCCAGAAACAAAATATTTTTCTTTATTTTATTTGCAGACATTTTGCTACCACAACAAATGTTGCTGAGTAACCACTCAAGCAGGAAAACATTTCTGAAAGACTTTGGCGTCAAATTTTCCTCGTTTCTGCCAATTTTCCCAGTTTTTCTTCTTTTCTGACACACCATCGTGCCGTTGTTTGTAGCTTTGACTGCGTTCATTTTTTAGTTCTTCTTTTTTAACTTTGTTAAGAGATTGGATTCAAAATGAAAAGGCCCGTCGTTCACCGTAGAAAGATTTGTGTTGAAACCGATTGTGCCCTAGGGCCCGTTTCTTGAAACTCCCGATATTAAACTTTCCGGGCCCGCCCGCTCGCGCCCGAACACTATTTTAGGTTTAGGTGCGCAATATTCTCGTATAGCTATACAATTTTTATTGATTTTAAAAACTAAGTTTTAATCTTTATAATTTCGGGAAGCATATCGCTATAAGTTTGCGCCAATGACTGCCATAGGCTAGTAAATAAATGAGCTCGAAAACCGGAAAGTTATCGGGTCTATCATCGGGAGTTTCGAGAAACGGGCCCCAGGCTCCAACGGATAAAAAAATTCTATCCCATGAGAAGATGGGGGCGTGAACGTGTTCTCAAACAGAAACCATGACAACAAACGCCGCCAAATAGCAACGACAGCGGCCATGTTTGTTAGTGAGAACTTTTTAACTGCAGAGTGAAGAACCAGAGGCTACGAGTGAATCAGTGAGAATCGCACGAAAAGTTTGTCGTGAAAAAGGCAGAAAGATGACCTCTCTTCCATTTCTACCTGGAAATACGTTCACAGATCCGACGGTAGGTATACTTTTGTTACTTTTGCAGCGTTTTACTTTCCCGTAGGAAAATCAGGCAAAGGTCTCCTGTTTTATATTTCTGTGTATTTCACTCTAATCACTTTCATTAACATTTAAGATCTTGACCTGCTAATTTCGAAAAACCAATTCCCCTCACCTGCCTCGAGATCACAACATTTCGGCAAGAAAAGATACGACTCTAACTAGGCAAAGCTCAAGCCTTTGATTTGCTCTTATTTCAGAAAACCAAATTTCATCGCCCTCAAACACTTGGATGGATGAATGGCTATTCCGTACCAGTGGCTCCTCAGATAGGTATCGGTGGAGACCCAATACCTGTAAATAAACTAACGCAGGAAGAGTTGGATGAACTTGCAAATCTCAAACCTTCCTTGACTTACGGACAAAAAGTTCAGGCGCCTCCAGAAGATTTTGTCCCTGCTCATGTAGCGTTTGACAAGAAGGTTTTGCTGTTCTTCGCGTATTTCAAGCAAACGGTGCACGAGTCTGCGGCTGAATATTACAGAGTTCGTCCAGTGAAAATTTATTACTATTTAGAGGATGATTCTATCGCAGTGGTGGAACCGGTAGTCAATAACAGGTATTAAACTTAGTTATCATGAGGTCAAATAAAGGGAAAATTTATCTATGAACACAGTCCACTGTTTAAAATATGCATAGCACAATTTAAGTAGGCTTCCCATAAGTGGATATATTGTGGTTCAATTTTTATAAAACTGTTTTTTCACACTACTATTAACAAAAATAAAGGAAAGTAAAACTTCAACCAAGGATAAAATACTGAACCACAACATATACTTGTGGAAGCATGATCAGATGTCTGCTATTGACCTGCCAGACACAAATTAATGTCAACCTCTTGTATTCACAATCAAACTCATGTACAAAAAGGCCATCTTATAGCAGGCACACCAGTCATGACAATGAATGCATAAAATTTCCAGGTACGATATAGTGAGAAAGTGGATGGGATGTGAGTAACCAAAATTTTTATGTTATGCAAGTAGGGTACACTCACCATACAGCCAGTGGAGGCCTGATGCACATCCCACATTGTGACTGATAGGTTTAATTTTTTTTTTCAGTGGAATTCCTCAAGGAAAACTAATCAAGCGCCAGCGTTTGCCAAAGAATGATCTTGGTGAATATTGGCACTGGAAAGACCTCAACCTGGGCATTAACGTTACCTTTTATGGAAAAGTGTTTCATATTTATGACTGTGATGCTTGGTCAAAGGTGCGAGGTGTCAGTTTTACGCTTATTCAATATTGCTTATTTTAAGAAAGGCAATTTTAAATTAATGAAATAGAGCGGTTTTCATTTGAGTGTCGAAAGTAATTCGCGTTTTGCTTTGGTTTTGCTTTACTTCGCTCTGTGATTGGTTGAAACATTTCGCGCCACTTTCTCGACCAATCAGAAGTAAAACTCAAACCAATCGCGACTTGCTCGCACGCGTTTTCCCGCACTTGACGCCGGTTACATGTATTTGCTTCGAGTTCTGATTGGTTCATTGGCTAATTTGTGTCTGTTGTGATTCGCTGGTGTAATTACTTCGGTTTTGGTTTTACGACACTCATTTGAAAACCACTCTAATAATAAAACTGATAATTAAATTGATGAAATAACTATAGACTTTCATGACTTTTGTTAAATTTCTCTCTATAGGAATACATGGCTAGTGAAGGAATAGAACTTAACCTGCCAGAGATGGCAGAGACAGATCCTTACGCCGAATCCCGCAAACAGCCTCTCCGCACTTACAAGACACCTTCATCGTTTGACAAACTGAAGCAGTTCCTGGAGTTGGACAGAAAAGTCCTGAGATTTTTCTGTGTGTGGGATGACAGGGACAGTATGTTTGGAGAAATGAGACCATGTGTAAGTGCTGTGTTAAACTCAATATTTTGTAAAATATGGATTTACAGTTTTCTTTTGGTACTGAAAGTGTTAAACTCCAAAGTAAATTGGATGTATTTGCACTAGAACAATTTGTAGAGGGCTTTACGAAAAGAGGATCTGATAAGCTTTGCATTTTAATTAATGCACTGACTCCAAGACTTTAGCTTCTAAATTTGTTTATTGACTCATAATAATTTCTCATTTAATTTGTTTTGTTGTAGATCATACATTACTATCTAGTAGATGATACTGTGGAGATCAGAGAAGTACACACTGCTAACGATGGAAGAGACCCCTTCCCTGTGCTAGTTTGCCGACAGAGGCTACCAAAAGATAGAACTCATGTAGAATGTAAGCAACTGAACTATCTGATACAACAAATTCTTGTACTGGTTCTAACACAGGAAGTGCACACACAGTAACAGTCCACTGTAATACCATTTTCGTTGATGATTCTCTTATAAAATAATAGTCAAATACATGGCTCATGCTTATAATGCAAATAGAAATAAGATGTTGGTCACTGGATCAAGACATTGTCTCTCTTCTGGCTGATAATTTTCTGTCCGCTTGACAATTTGTTGCCAGGATAAGAACAAGTTAGAAGACAAACTGTGAATCTTTTATTTTTTTTTCTCTTTTAGCATCTTTTCCCTCTTGTGTTCTGGAACTGTCTGATCATGAAATCAAAGATTGGTTCACTCCACGAGACTTTATGGTTGGCCAGACTCTCTTTATCTTAGGAAGAAGATTTCTTCTTCATGACTGTGATGAATTCACAAAGAACTACTACAAACAAAATTTTGGAGTTACTGACTTTACCCCAGTTGATGTGAAAGGAGCACCACGTGAACCCTTGTCCAAGGTATCATTTGTCAGTGTAGACCTCACAGTTACAAGCATGCACAGCACAATAAACAGCACCACAGGAATTTCCTGCTTTTGAACAGCTTTCTTTTTAACACAACATCACACTTCATGACTGAAATACATGTGTGGTTACAGAAAATATCCATACACACAGCCCAAGTGAGGGGGGTCTTAAAGACCAAAATTTTTAAAAGAATGTATGAGCGTAACTGGATTTCTGGAGGGGTGGGGTTAAAACCACAAAAACCCTCTGTTGAGGGAGTATGGATATTTTCTGGAATAACACAATAAGTAACTCAGTGGTTTTGTCAGCTACAGGAACTCTGTTTTAAAGTACACACCAACTCTCCATTCCTCAATACTCAGATTGAGCTTGATTGTTCATTTGTTAGGATGTTCCACCATACAATGGCTTTGGCTCTCTCGAAGACAGTCTTCAGTCTTGCATGTCGCTAGTCCCTCAGCCTCCTAAGAAGGACTTCATCAAAATGCTGGAAAATGATCACAAAGTACTGAGATATGCTGCAACTATGGTATGTAAATTTAATTGGTGGTAGTTTTTTGCTTTCCTTTCATCCAAAATTGAACATCATGGTAAAGTGGCTGAATTTGGTCTTCTTCTTCGTGGGGGGGGACAGGGAGGCGGGAGACCGGGAGAAAAGGGGGCGGGAGGTGTATGGGAGGCGGGAGAAGAGGGGGTGGGAAGCGGGATTCCCAAGGTGGCGGAAAGCGGGAGAAAACAGGAAAAATTATGCAACATTGCGCAATATTTCGCAATCGAAAAAATGCAAAGGGGCGGGGGCCGAAAAATACAGGGCGGGAACTGGGATTAAAGGGTATGGGAAGCGGGAGGTTTAAACCCCCCTGTCCCCCCCCCCCTTCTTCCTCAATATCTTGTACATGACATGCCTTTCGAAAGGAACTTTGATGAGTTAAGTGTCATGTGGCTTGTCATGTGGCTTGTCTTGTTACAAGCTGATAGTCGTGGCTGTTTTCACTGACTCTAAGTAATGGTCCTAGTAAGAACTAGGCAACCCAATGGCAAGGAATGCAGAAAGGTGTTAATTGTGATATTGTTGAAACGGTCCACCTCATTGGCTAAAACATGAAAATCTACTATCACTTCATCAGGTAGCGCATTTATTTCTCTCTAGTTTACTTATTGATTCCCTTATAGTGAAAACTATTCTGAGTTTTAATGCAGCAAAATTTCTATGTGGGAAACATGGAAAATTAGAAGCCTTTCTTGGCCATTGTTTTGGAGTCTCATGATTGGATAAAATCTTGTAACACAAAAGAAATATCGCTTTAAAATAAAGTTTCAGTACATTTTATTTCAAAAACGTGTTGTCCATAGGTTGATGTATTCTCAGTAAGAAAATCTAAACAATCCTATGTGGGGAAAGCGAAATGCCGGAGAACAATAGAGGATTGCCTAGTTCTTACACGCATTGTTACTTAAACTGGAATTCATGTTAATGTCCTTTAAATTGCAAAAAGTATATTTTGTTTATCAATAAATCATTATTTATCCTTCTGCTCACAATCTTGACAAACCTGTCTAATGGTTACATTTTTTATAGTTAGAACTGGCAGTAAAAAATAGTGCTTTTTGATTAAAAAAGAAAGCTATTTAAAAGTAAATGAAAATGGAATGATGTGTGGAGAGAGGAAACTCAGAAAAAATTTCTGAGTTCCAGACGGAATTTGAACCCACGACCTTTCGTACACTAGTCGGATGCCCTAACCACTGAGCTACGAGAACTCTAGTAGTGAGCGATGGTCAATTGTGGGCTGACACAACGACTGCATCGTGCAAGTCACCTTGTGCCAATGAACACACACATTAACTGCACACATTAATAAAAATATACAATTTCCTTCAGGAGAGTTTCCGACCAGAAGACAAAAACAGACGTTTCATTATTTACTACCGATTGGCCGACGACATGCTGACAATCTATGAGCCTCCAGTGAGAAATGCAGGAATCATTGGGGGAAAATTCCTTGAGCGTACACATGCCACCAAACCAGGATCGTCTGTTGACAACCCTGAATTCTACACTCCAGCTGACTTCCAGATTGGTGCCCTGATACAAATCTTCAAACATCGCTTTAGAATAACTGATGCTGATGAGTATGTGTTAAAATACTTGGAATCACACGCTCAGATTTACCCCATCGCCACTATTAACTCCATCAGAGAGAAGCATGGCAGACCACCCACAACTACAGAAGAGCTGTTAGCGAATGTGTCACAGGGGGATACTGATCCCAACTTGTGGAAGAGTCAGCCTGGTGGAATCAAGACAGAATACCAAAGAAGGTAACCACATGATGATGATGATGATGATGATGATGATAATGATGATGATGATGATGATCATGATGATGATGATGTTTATTATTATTATTATTAAAAGCTGTCATACTATGTATCATTTGCATCAAAATGCTCCTAATTATAATGCAGCTCATTTTACACACAGCTGGTTTTGTTTTGTAGTTTTAGAAATAACCATGTGAGTGCCACTTGGCTAATTGCGTGATTAGTAACCTTGAACTTGCAAAGCTTTTCATGTTTTGACTCATTCGGAGACATCTCTTGGTGTCTTTTACAAGCGGGAGTTGTGGGGCACTGGGGGAAAACTAATAAGGGAAGCACAAGTGGATGGGATGATTTTTACCCCTATAAGAGACAAAAGAAGACAACTGGCGTCTGGTCAGTTTCATGTCCTCAGATGAATAATTTGCTCTGCACAAGTTATGGATATGAAAAGAAAACAAAAGACAGCAAATTCATTTAACAGAATTTCAATATTGCAATAATGTAGTCGACAAAACAGCATCAAATTGATAGTTTTTTTAAAGGAAAGAGTGGACACCAATGTCAGACATGACACAGACTGCAATCAGTAGTTACTGGTATACCAAAAATCATTAAGGGACTTTCTTCATGTGTAGAACACAAGAGCACAATTAACTGTTGATATTAGTTGTGTCTTCATCATGAATTTTTTGTTTCAAATCTAAATGAAGAGTGCACGAGAGATGAGTTTGAGGGAGATGTCTGCTACGTGAGCCTCAATTGTACAACACTTGTACTGTGGGCATCTGCCAGTCTCAGAAGACGGAGTTGTACTGTAGGGTACAATGAAGCTAATAGCTAGATGTAATTCACTAGATCACCAGATTTATGAATGTTTCTGTTCTCTCACTGCAGGTTTTGAAAACTTACAGTACTGGTTAGAGGAAGAAATATGTACAACATTGAATACCAACAAGTTACGTTTTGTAAAATAATGTTTATTTGCAAGCTGAAAATTTTCACTGTTTTAACCATGTCAGTTCAAACGAAGAAAAATTAATATTCCACATTGTTAAATATTGTAAATACAAGGTTTCAAAGGCAATAAAGGGAACTTCAGTTGCTTCGCTTAATTTAAGCAGTATGAGCAAAGTCTTTTATTAACTTTGGTTTTCACTTATTTTTGAACTTGTCATTCTCGGTAACTGAACTCAAATTCACATGGTTGCTTGCTTGATGAAAGAGATGTAACGTCACTTATAGATACATTGTAGATTAAGAGATGTCACAAAATAAATGATGTAAATCTTTTTAGTACTTAGGACTGCCTTCATTTGTGTTCAATATCCACTGTACCATAAAAGAATTGAAGGGCTCAGAGCATAACCGTCTTATGTCGAATTTTAGCTGATTTTAATTTAGTGCTCTAAACTGCTTCAATTTGTGCATGGGACCTTCAAAAAACTTTTCAGGCAGTGTTCTTTGAATGAACTGAAGGCCCCATGCAAAAATTGACGTTGTTTAGAGGAAAACAGTAACACTGCCTAAAGTTCAACATAAGACGGTTATGCTCTCAGCCCTTCAATTTATGTAAGTAACTTTATGCAGTTGTGAAAAGAAAGCCTGAAAAAATCTAGGCTTGAATGGGATTCAAACCTGTTACCCTGTGATTACAGGTGCAGTGCAAAACTCCCACTCTGACACCCCTCTGGCATCACCTAAGACCGTGCATTTGTGCGTGACTCCTGTACACATGCATATGTTGTATGGAACAATACTGCATTCATTTCCTCATTGGATATCTGTCAAAACTCTTGCATGTCTCAAATCCATTCACACCACTTTTGAAGATTGTCATATTGTTGACTTGTTCCCTGCAAAAAAGTTTAAAAAAAACTTTGCACTTCAAAAATCCTAATACTCTTGTTGGTTGACACTAGTGGGATGGGGAGGAGTTAGTACAGTGATAAAAGATATAGTTAAGGTCTGAAATGGGTCAAGATTTTGATCATTTTGAGCTGAAATGGGGTATCAAAATAAGCAGTTTTGGTTTGAAAAGGGGGATCACTTCTAATATTTGCATAAATTTTTTATGAGACCTCTGTAACAGAATTTGTTGATAGGTTCCAAAAAATCAACTCAAGAACAGGTGAAGTTCCGAGGTTTTCTGATGCCTCTCCTCAAAGCACCACACTAAAAAAAATTTAATGCAGCATTCCTTTAGAGGATTCATTTGCTTTTCCCCTTACCTTGCACACTTGTTATGGCAATTAGCCTTCCTTTTCTCTGCATTTCTTGTTAAACATGGCTAACATGTCCATAAGTTTGAGATTGCTTGTCTTCATGGTTAGAGAGTCTTTGTCATCTGTTCAGAAAGTAACAGTGCGTGAAAATCATTCTACTTATAAAAAATTTCAAGGGAAAAACCCTGAGGAAAAGGCTGCCTTTGTGTCAATTCAAACACACAATGGTGAGAAGACTGGGACTGAGGACTAAGGTTTGGTACATTGGGAAATAATCAATACCTTCATATTTTCTGAAATCTTAGCAAACTCTTTGTAAGTCTTCGGGAAGCCTTTGAGCATCCTCAGAAATCAATGGGTTAGAAATTCTGAAATGTGAGAATAAAAAATCTTGGGTATACAAGTTGGATACTCACTGAAAATCACTTCCACTACAGGCTCGGATGCATCATTCCTGATATCTGATATAACTTGGCATTTATTGTTAGAATCTCTCATGCCTTTACATGATACTCTTCGCAGAAACTCCCTGATAAAAAAAACATCATAGAAAGTTAATAACAAGATAATGGCAAAGACCAGGACCTGAATTACCAACCTTCAAATCTTGGTGGGGATGGGGTCGGGAGGGGGGGGGGGGAGGGGAGAACAGGGAAGTCCAAACTCTCTGCTTCCCTTTCTTTCCATTCTTTTTAATCTCAATTCTTGCCACATTTTGTTGCCTGTTACCTCTTTGTCCTTTCTCACAGCAAAACAAGATGCAAATGTTGTATAATAATTAAGTATTTTATGCCACCTTGGATAATCCCGCTTGCCTTACACTAACCGCCCCCTTTTCCCCAGGATCCCTGTCCCTCATCCCAGCATCACCTTGTACAATCTAAACATGTACACACCACCATGGGAATTGCCTTATATTTAATAGCTGAACAGACATGCTACCCCAATGCAAACGGCATGTCTTTTAAGCCGGATAAAATAAAAGACCAATTTCAATCATTACCAGAAATCGAAAGTTTAAAGCATTTGTCTGTTTTGTACTAAACTGGCTGTACTAAACTATTACAATAATTTCAAAGAAAATTATAAACCCAATTACATAGAATAAGTAAAATAATTTTAGGCCCAAAAGAGAAGAGTGGTGGAGGAGGACTGGGCCTGCAAGTTGTCCAGAACAGTAAACAAGCTACATTTCGCTGCAGCTGAAGGATAAAGCATTCAAAAAACGTTTTGGTTTTCTCTACCTGGCTGTCGCTGTTTTAGGATCGAAAGGACAGAACGAAATTGTCACTTTTGCGACTTGTTTCAAAGAAGCACCTCGGATAGCCGCCATTTTGAATTGATTGATGCTCACGTGATCTCCATTGATGACATCTTGCAAAAACCTGTTTGATTGGTTTCCGAAGAGCGTGAGTCACTTTTCGGCGCCATCTTTTGGGAGGATTGTGAAGGTGACATTCATTGACTGAAAAATGCCAAGAACCGCACGGCGAAAGCGTTCTCTTAGCTCTGGAGAGAACAGTTTAGTAACTTATTACTCGAAGCATAGATGTGTGGACAGGGAATATAGTCCTGCCTCGGAAAATCGCCATTTTAAACGCTATAGCTCGAGAAGTCGCAGTCGAGAATTAAGACGGAGGCATCATCGCCATCACTCAAGAAGCAGAAGTCATAGCACGCGACGTAGTGATCGAAAGTTGAAAAGGCACAAGCATCGCAATGACCCTTCTGTCGCGGTAAGAAACGTTATTTCTCTCGTCTTCTGTTTGTAGTTGTAAATCGTATAGTGTGAAGACCGACTAACGAACCTTCAAAAATGCGCGTCCTATAGTTGTAAAGTTGTTTGGAATTCATAATTGAGTACATACTTAAGAAAATTTTGTTGAAATTAAGCTCAGTAGTAATCTTAAATCTTTGAGTTCCACTGTTAAAACATATGGAATCTTCGTTTTGACATGGACCAAACTTGTCGATTTCGTTTGAAATCAACAATGGCACGTGTCCGAAGGAACAGTGGCCGTTCTAAGTCACCTTTTAGTCACATGACTTTAGAAAGGTTTAGGGGTTTTTACGCAGAATACTCAGCCTGGAAGAAAGCTTATGCAGTCATTGCTAATACAGAGTTGAAAATAATATCATTTTTGGGGTCAGATATTCATATAATTACAAATTGTGGTGTTATATGAAATATTGTGAATCTTCAATTTAGCACAAGCTGTCAGCCACTTTTGTGTTGTGATGACAGAGGGATTTAAAAATTAGATATTTGGATTTGTGTTGCCCTTATTGGGTTTTAAATGCTCTGGTATACCTAAATAAGTAATATCTTGTAGCATGTGTCGCCCAAGGTCACATTTCTATTCCCCATTTGGGCACTTCATACACATACGTTATCTGGATCTTCTTCTATTAGTTGGAGGCAGTTAAATGTTGTCTGCAGTGAAAAGTGCAAGAAAATTCAATTATCCCAATTAACTACTAAGAATTCAAAGCAAATACATGTACATCACCTTTGCCGGTTGGAGAAAATTCTGCGCAGCTGATTGGGTTGGCAAAAAAGCTTGGTTGCTTTGACAAATTGGAGCAGGTGGCAAAAATTTTTTGAACCAAAGTAAAAAATCTGAAGTTACTTTAGACAGCCAGTTACAAACTGCTGTAACAATGTTTTATGAATAAAACTCATGTGCTTCCTGTGTGTGTATATTTTGCTGTTTTCTATATGTTTGAAAACGGGGCGGATCTGCGGACATGAACATGCTGATGCAAATTATGATGGGATGAATTGCTCCCGTGGCACCTGTGAAATATGTCTATGAATGAATGAATCGCACATATCAAATGGATGCGCTGCCCGGCCGGTAACAGAAGCAGACAAGCGAGGATGATACGAGTAGAGGCTTGTCAAGTGTCAAGGATGACGAGGACGGTCACCTGATTTATCGCCGTGGCGACATGCTGCACTCAAGATGTACTAATTTTTCTTGTTTCATACAGTAGCCGGTAGATACATGTTACTAATAGGTCATTATACCTGCATTTTCATCTCTTCTTTATTTTAACGTTGCTACGCCATTTATTATTAGTGGCATCTATGACTGCATCTTTCTAGTTAATCTTTGTTTTATGGAATATTCTTTAACTTGTGTCCTTTACAGGGGATAAGTTGGTTGGTACAAAGTTTCTTTCCTTTTATGATTTAATAACTTTTAAAAAATGCACAAACTTGTAATTATACCATGTTGTCTTAGATCAATAATACATTTTAGACTCTGGATGAAATATTTTTTGACAGAATTATGATTTCTTTTATTTGGGTTATTTTCAGATGAGATTAATACTTTGTTAGGTGAAGGAACGTTTGGAAAAGTCCTTGATTGCTATGACAGGTTAGCCCATGTTCATGATCAACTCCTATTTTCCTCTTACAATATCCAATATGTGTCAAACTTGAAAGGTAATGAGAACAAGGAGAGTTGCTAGAATGGTATAATTTTTCTTGCTTACATAGCCAAAGCAGAATGTGTTTTGTCCTCTGAGACTGTTTTTCATGGTTGAACATTTTATGCGATTTGTTCAGGAACAGGTATTTTGTAGACATAAGACAGGGTTGTCAGTAACAGCAGCAAGTAGATTTATTCCAAACTGAAGTAGTCTTTACAGCTTGTGAGCAACTTTATGTCACACAGACTGGATGTCTTACTCGGCAAACAGCTGGACACACATGCATTTCAGTGAACTCCTAGCTTACTACTTAATTGACTATTTTATGAAAACTGCATTTAGCTGCTGGCTTATCACAACATGCTCTACTTTCAGTAAACTTCTGAGAATCTGTTTTAGTAATATTACACAGTAACTCTGCTAAGGAAATATATATTATTACTACATATTTACCTGACTCATGGTTTCATTTTCCATACACAATTTAAGAAGGTAACTGGCATAAACCATCTTGGATTATGTTTACTTGGGCTGAATTAAAACATTTCAGACATTTATTTACTAGGCATTTGCAAATGACCAGCCGTAATTTTCAGCTCAGTGATTGTGACTTGAGGATGTTGCTTTGATGAACCAGGTTCCACGAACTTGTTTCTTTCTTTTACAGGAAAACTAATACATATGTTGCCGTGAAAGTAATAAAGAATGTTGAAAAATACAGGTTTGTATAGTTCCTGTAGTATAGCGTCATTGTAAAAACTTTTTGAACATTTTAATTTTACTTTAAACACCTAAAATTGGGAACCGTTCGACTTTTTTAGGGAAGCTGCTAAGTTGGAAATTAAAGTTCTTGAGAAGATCCAACAGAGAGATAGGAATGGCAAGAGGTATTTTTATTTTTCACTATTTCACCAGTCCAAGTAGTTTTTATAACTGGAGAGTAAAGCTAACAGTTGATTGTTTTGTTTGTTTTTCAGCTTGTGTATCGCATTACTTGATTGGTTTAATCATCATGGACACATGTGTCTTGTGTTTGAGAAGATGGGCTTGAGTGTGTTTGATTTTATGGTAAGTTACTTTTTTGTTAATTAATTTATCAGTTTGTTTGTCTCTACGTTTATTTTTGTTACCTACAGTTTTCAGTATAACTTTTTCCAGCAATGCAAGTGCAAGTGAAAGCTCAACCTGAAGGATAAAGATTCACTTTTTTGTTGCTCCTAGTTGAATCAACTGAAGAAGGAGTGTTTTTGTTACTCTTATGTTCATACTTGCTCCAGTTTTTGTTCAGAGCCATTTAAAATGTTTTTTTTTTCATTATCTGCTGAGACTTTCCTCCATTTCAATATGCTTAATTTTCTCTTGGATTTTGTGTTTTTAGAAGGACAACAGTTACGAGCCATACCCCATGGAACAAGTCAGACATATTTCCCATCAACTTGTTGTTGCTGTCAAATGTAAGTTGTTACTGACTTTGTTTCAAGTAATGTAGAAATTTCCTTGCAGCCCAAAAAATGATAAGCATCAATTTCAGAGTTGAAATCAAATAGACTTAAATTTTCAAAAACTTGAGTGAACGTCATGAGGTTGTCCTGTTTTTCAATGATTTGGAAGAACTGCAAGTTTGTCTTTTGTTTGTCTTCATGAATTGAGGATGGGTAATCATCATTACAGGAACGGAAATTAGCACTAACCCAGCCATCTAGGCATGTGTCAAATCTTCTTGGGCGAGTACAAGATGATTTCAGAATTTGGTTTTCAATCCTGTCATCATCATCAACATCATCATCATCATCATCAATATCTTTTTAACTGAAACTTCTGTTACATTTTCTGTCTGAATTTCCTCGCAGTTTGAACAGGCATTTTATAAAAAGCATGCTTAACTTGATTCCCTGCCTCTGTCAGGATTAACAGAGTTAGATTTTCTTTTCAACATTTAAATAATAATAATAATAATTATTGTTGATTTTCAGTTCTTCATGACATGAAAATGAGCCACACAGATCTCAAACCAGAGAACATGCTGTTTGTGAATTCAGACTGCAACGTCACTTACAATCCAAGAATGGTTTGTGTACTTTTGTTTCATTTTGTGATCATATCCTTTTCTTTTCCTCCTGGGTATTCTGAGAAGTGGGTGGGGCAGGCAGGTGGGAGACCAGGAGAAAAGGGGGCCAGAGGTGTATGGGAGGCGGCAGAAGAGGGGGCGGGAAGCGGGATTCCCAAGGTGATGGGAAGCGAGAGAAAAAGGGAAAAATTATGCAACATTGCACAATATTGGTGGGAGCCAACAAATATAGGGCAGGAACCGGGATTAAAGGGTACGGGAACCAGGAGGTTTAAACCCCCTGTCCCTCCCCCCAGAAAAGCCAAATGAGGCTTGTTTTACTAAAGAGAATAAATGAATAGATTAATGAATCTGTTGAAAAAGGCAATCACTTAGTCATAGGTTTTAAGTCCAGAAATTTTTTTTTAATGCGGTAGTGCCAAATTGTGTACCTCATTAATATTCCTAACTTCTAAAGGGTACGGGAACCAGGAGGTTTAAACCCCCTGTCCCTCCCCCCAGAAAAGCCAAATGAGGCTTGTTTTACTAAAGAGAATAAATGAATAGATTAATGAATCTGTTGAAAAAGGCAATCACTTAGTCATAGGTTTTAAGTCCAGAAATTTTTTTTTAATGCGGTAGTGCCAAATTGTGTACCTCATTAATTTTCCTAACTTCTCCCTGAGTTGCGCTAAGATTCCACGTGATTTTCAGTTCAGTATGTTCCGAAGTTCCAAATGAAAAAAAAAATTAAAAAACTTGTTATATCTGGGTAACATGACTGTTAACTGCAAATTATAATTTCATGCCTTCCAGTCTTCAACCATGTCTGAGATATAAAGTAGACGTGTATAGTATTCTGGTTTATCACATTACTTGTAGGTGGCTTGTTGTTTCTACGTAAACAATGATTGCTGCAAATTTGTTTCTCTCTAGCTGGTTCAGTGTTAGTTAAGTGATTTTGTGTGTTGATATTTCTTTGTCAAGATTCGTTGTTAGTTACACTGCTTCTTTGTTATTTCAGAAAAGAGATGAACGGGAAGTGAAGAGTTCTGAAATGAGGCTAATTGATTTTGGATCTGCGACGTTTGATCATGAACACCATAGTACCGTAGTTTCAACAAGGCATTACCGTGCACCAGAAGTCATTCTTGGTAAGTTGTTTGCTTGTGGGAGGCTCGGGGCGGGGTGGGAGGGACACCCTTAGGGTTGTCCACATTATGCCGGCATAATTTTGAGCAAAATAGTGAGGCAAAAGAATCAAGCATTATGCTGGAATAATAGTGCAAAGTTTCTTGGACTCTTTGTGCTTCATAAAAACTTTGCCAAAACAATGGGATTCCCATACAAGAAACCAACCCAGGTACCAAATTTTAAGACCAGACCTGGTTACAACTTAGCAAAAACATGGCTTCCAGCAGTTCCAGTTCTACAACATTGTCAGCTGTCTCCTCGGACTGTTCCCATTTACACTTGTAATCAACATTAACCTGTCTTCTGTGGTCTTTTATTTATTTTTATGTAAATTATAGTGGAGCATAATAGTGATGCCATTTGAGCATAATAGTGACATTTGTTGAGCATGAAGAATTAGCATAATAGTGTGAAACATTGAGCATGATGTGGACAACCCTAGACACTCTATAGTTGGCTATATGTGGAGGCTCCACCCAAAAGGGGTCCCTTTTTTACACTCGTAATATACTAAAGGAAACTGAAATTTATGGCCTTTTTAACAAGGAGGGAGGGTTACCCTAGCAACCGAGTTAACCCTAGCAGGAGGGTCAAAGATAGCCCAGGTTTACAAGCAAAATTTCACAGGTAGGGTAACCCAACCACCCGGGACAACTTAATGCGCTTGGTAACCAAAATGCGGTTACCAAGGGTCTGGAAACAAGTAGAAAGTTTAACCCAGGTAGACGGGTTAACCCTACTGGGAGGGTCAAAGATAGCCCAGGTTTACAAGCAAAATTTCACAGGTAGAGTAACCCTACCACCCAGGACAACTTAATGCGCTTGGTAACCAAAATGCGGTTACCAAGGGTCTGGAAACAAGTAGAAAGTTTAACCCAGGTAGACGGGTTAACCCTATCTCGAGTGTTTACAAGGGGAAAAGTTAACCCGCCTTCCAGGGTAACCCTAGCACGCAGATAGGGTGACCCGCCTACCCGGATAGCCCTAGCTGCCTTGTAAACAGGACTAAGAAAAAAAGAGGAAATGTGTGAGTGCTAGAGTAACCCGCTTGCTAGGGTAACCCTCCCTCCTTGTAAACAGGCCCTTGCTGTTTTAGAATGTCTAAGGGTCGCTGAAATACACCTTCAACTGAAAGAGGTAGCGAATGTAAGTGCTAAAAATTTTGAAAAAGTTTGACAGAAATCACAATGCAACAGCAAGCATAAACGAAAGCTTGGAGCCTTCAAGCGACTTAATTCGTGAGATGATTTTCTGTTTTTGGCTAATTTTTTGAGGTATAAAAGAGGTAGAATTTTTGTTCTAGTTAGATAAAAAGGGTATCTTTTCGATTAAGCTTACAAGGTTGACCTTTACTTGTTTGCAGAGCTTGGATGGTCGCAGCCGTGTGATATGTGGAGTATTGGATGTATCATGTTTGAACTTTACACAGGTTTCACACTGTTTCAGGTAACTAGTCACACTTTTGTCTTGTTCGTGAAGGACACTGCCTTCATCGTAGCGTAAAAACTGTGTGACGTGTGGACGTTGGTCATTAGAGGAGGTCAGAGACTTTCAATGCGAAGGATAAAAATAGGTTACAATATGGAGAGACTTCTAACCCTTTGGGCTGATTTAGACGGTACAATTTCTTGCTCACGTCATGTCTGCAACACGAATTGTGTCGTCTAAATCAGGCATACAACAAATTCGCTGTTTTGACATCTGAGTAGCGAGTGACAAAGTGAGGGGGATGGGGGCCCCCCTCGCTTTGTCACTCGCCCCAGACCGATTTTCGCTCGCGTCCAAATGGCGCCGGCGATCGCGAACTCCGCGTTTTCCGGGTTTTCCGCGCTAAAAACACCCTCAAACCGCCTGCAAGCAGGCTAACATCTCAGTTCCTCCCGGCCTGAAGTTTAGTGCAACCCACCCCTGAGCTAGTAGGAAAACTACAAGGAACGAATCGACTTTTGGTGCAAAACAGTGGGATATCGTCGTATTTAGACTACGAGCAGTCTCTCTTTCCGTTCAGGGATAGTCGAGGTAAACCAACAAGCGAGCGCGAAATCGCCTCCCGCGTTGAAACGTGACGCACGTGTCGAGCCGCTGGTGTAGTGAGCCGGCTCACAACACTAGTGGGTTCGACACGTGCGTCACGTTTCAACGCCGCGAGCGATTTTCGCACCCGCTCGCTTGTTTGTTTCCGTCTTCTATCCCTGAGCGGAAAGAGAAACTGCTCGTAGTCTACGTTGTATTAAACGATAGTTTTTTTTTTAACGCAGACTCACGAGAACAGAGAGCATCTAGCTATGATGGAGAGAATACTGGGCCTAATACCGTCGCATATGATCAAAAAGTCAAGGTAAGGAATGCAGCTTCTTACGGCTCTACGTATCTTTAGCTTCTCTGTTTATGGCTTTGTTTGTTTGTTTATAGAAAAACGAAGTACTTTTACAAAGGTAAACTGGATTGGGACGAGAGGAGCTCTGCTGGTCGATATGTGAGGGAGAATTGCAAGGCTCTCAAGGTATTGACCTTACTTCGTTGCTTCTCCTTGTTTGAGCGTTTTGCCGCGTTTGTCACTTGCGTAAGCGCGTAAATTTGAACTTGGTGTAACTTGCTACATTTACACATGTCGTTTTTTTAATTGCCTCCTGCTTAATTCACGCACCTAATGTCAACAGCCATAACGAAAACGGTCTTTTGCCACCGCTTGACCTTTTTCAGGTGTTTCCCCACGCGCTTGGCCCCAGTGGTGTGTTTTCCTGCGCTGGTTACCGTGTGTTTTGACGAGTTGCCCATTTTCCCGCTCTTGACGCGGGTTCCATGTTTTCTGGTGCCTTTCGCTTTTTATTTTTGCGCTAAGCTACGTTTGCATGTTATTCCGCGCTTGTCTTTGGTTGCATGTAATTGTTTTTTAATTTTTTTTTAATATTACTTTATCGCGTTGCTTATTCTACGTCAAAGTTGTGATTACCTACATTTAGAGCGGTTTTCAAATGAGTGTCATGAAACCAAAACCAAAATAATTACTCTAACCAATCACAAAAGGAACAAAACACAAAGTAAACCAATCAGAAATCGAAGCAAATGCATGTAATTAGCGTTAAGTGCGGGAAAACGCGTGCGAGTGACGATTGCTTCTGGTTTTACGTCTGATTGGTTGTCAGAAAGTGGCGCGAGCTTCGTTAACCAAACAGGAAGCGAAGGACAGCAAAACCAAAGCAAACGCAACATTACTTTCGACACTCAATTGAAAACTGATCTAGTTGCGATGGCCATTTGTAAACCAATCAAACCGATATTTACTTGTATTTCCACAGAAATACAAGCGCGGGGAAGGAGAAAGCCACGAACTATTCTTCAACCTTATAGAACACCTGTTAGAGTACGAACCTGAAAAGCGGCTAACGGCAAAAGAAGCCATGACTCATCCTTTCTTCTACGGCATGAGCGCTTCTTACTCGTCCGTCAACAGACACTCGCACAGCAAGAGCAGATGACTAGACACGGAATACAACGAGGCTAAAGCGTGCTTTGGACCAGCGCTGTTCTATTACGCCTTGGTTTTCTTCTTTCTTCTTTTCTCATTTGCCAGCTCCATGTAAATCAAAGAATCATTCGTTCTCCATTCGCGAAGCATCCGTAACATCTAAGTTCTCTCATTCGCTAGACATCGCTAGCGTCTTCCACAGTCGGGGGAATTCAAATGTCGTTTTTCGCAACTTATCTTCGCCGAAACTCGTGAAGCTCCAGAGCTTTGTCATCCATTCACAATACAGCGCCGCGCGCGAGCGCCCCGACGTTTTTCACGTCGTCTTATCGACATCAGGGTATGTCATGTTGCCTAGTAACCTCAACTAACCTCAACGGTCAAAAACCACAGGTTCAGGAATTCTCCAGAACTGTATTCGACCGGCAAGTTGTATTCTCCCGACTGCAAAAATGTCGAGTCCTTTTGAAGTATTACAAATGCGAGTCAAAACTCTCGAATACTCAATTTACTGTATTACTACGTTATGCCGAGTACCTGTCACGTGAACATTATGTTAAAATGCCTTTTTCAGGCATACAAGCTGGATTTGTCAAGAAAGACAGAAACGTAGAGAATTGAGAGGGAATTTTTAAGTGCCTGCTATAGCCATTTTAAACTTCTCATCAGTCATGCCGCTTATATCAGAACACTTGATCAAAAAAATAAACCCTTTAGCCAAAGAACTGTGGAAATCAAATTAATTGCATTTTGCCTTTTATCTCGTTGGTTGGGAATAAAATTAGATTCAGAAGCAGTCCATCTTGCCCAGCAGACAGTATAAATATCTTTCTAAAGACGTCAACTATTAAAGCTATCCGTAACAGTATTGCATCGTACGCTGTAAAGTAAAGAAGTTTCAATGTATTTTACACAAAGTTATTTTATGGAATATCTGTTGTACAGAATTGTCATATTAAGTACTTGCTACTGTACATATATAAATGATAGGAAACCCAGAGACAATAAATTATGGAAAGTGTATTTTTATTTCTGTGGTCTGGTTTGGATGAGAACTTTTGAAGCTCGGACGAAATGGGAACGAAAATCGAATGGCATGAGTTGCACTTCCCTGCTAACCGGCTGGGAAAGGGGGCAACAAGAAATCGGGGAGCGAAGACGGCCCATTACGTCCTTGGGGGTGGGACGGAGCGGTGCTCCCCTCCTAAATCGCCGTGCTTCACCCTATTCTCCGCAGCCTAGAGTTGGACAAGAGTCAGGGATTGGGGGGGGGGGGTTATACCTCAGCCATTATCACCAGCTCGACTTCACAAGGACAAAGGTCGTCTAGAGTCTCCGAAAACTAACTACAGAGAAATATCTGTTAGCCACCCACCAATAAAGTAATCCCGCAATCAACTGAGATGTAAACCCAGCACTCTGAAAAGCAAAGAGTGATTACCCATTCCTCTACCTAGAGCCCTTCTTTTGGCAAGCTTAGTTTTCCTGTTTCTTTGGAGCCTGGCGAAGAAAACAGATTTCTAAACCGTACTTTTCGACAGTTAGAGATTTTTTTCTCTCTGATCTTTTTCGATAAAACTTCATACAGTGAGGAGGTGAGCTTAGGAGGAGGTGTCCCATATGTGCCTGCTACCCTTTCGCTCCCACCCCAGCATGACGTTCCAAAGTTCCAAACCTGCTTTGAATATTTCAGTCTCAATAATTAGTTTGCTTCCGTTTAAGGAGTGTATGGGAAAAAATGATGAGCATGGCCGTGAAGATGAATATCTCCTGACGGGTGGGTTTAAAATTGCGATATTAGCCAGGCAACGGCTTCGTGGTCTTTCGATTTATATTGTCCGTTTTCCGTCACTATTGTCTGTTGACCATTTCAAATTATATTGACCCTGAATTCCCCATTGGAGGAAACAATTTAGCATGGAATGTCAATATTATATTGGATTACCTGTCACGCGAAATTTCTGGCGATGTGAAAATCTGTGATTGAAACCAAGATGTTTCCTTTCAAGTGCAGTAACGTTTCTTACATCTTGTTGCTTTAACCTGAGGTTTCAAGCATCTCACGAGCAAACATATACACTTTGAGTGTTGTTTTACATCAAAAGGTAAGAAACGCTGTTTATGGTACACTTTCTTGACATTGTGACAAGCTAGATGTTGAAAATGGCTCACTATAATCGAATGTTACGCGCGAAGTGCTCTGAACTGAATCGTTTTCTACGCATCCCACTTGAGTTTTTCTCTTTTCAGCACATACACAAACTATCGGAGATCATTCCTTAAAGCGATTACTACGATTTGGGTTTCCTGCTTGAAAACCAAATGTTATTAAAAAGGAAAAGGAGCTTAATAATCGTTTAAATCTGTTGACCAGAAGCGATTGATCTCCAGAATGAAAAGTTCGATCGAAGAGAGCATCTTACAGGAAATCTCACAAATACAACTGTCTGTTTCAATTACGGCGGATTTTTTTCTTAGATGTCGGATTATATATAGCTTGGGTTTGCATAATTTGATGCTAGCGTTACTTCTGACCATGACTTGTCAGCCTCAGATCATTGTGGTGACATGTAACTGCAATTGTAACCGATCACGTAGCTGGGCTTGCTATGTGGGAATTTCTGACCTTTGTTCTCTTTCAAAACTCTTTTCAAGCATTGATGCTCGAAAGGGTCGGGGAAAAGGGTGCTCTCCTCTGTATGCGTGACTGAGTTCTCTGCTGCCCCAATGGTTATGGTTTTTGAGCCGTCTTGGATGTTAAAAGGATGTAGATTGTGCCCATTTTTGTCTGAAATAAGGTGTGATTTTTCGAACTAAATTTAGAGTACCGATAAACAAGTTAGATCCAAAAATGGAGAGCTAAAAACTCTGGTGAAATCGTCTTTTTAAGAAAGCAGTTGATCGTTATGAATGCATATGGTGTGTGGGGTTATTTTGTTTTATTAAATTTACTTTTAGGACTTTAGGATTGGATTTTCTAGTTAGATTTTTAAATTTTATATGTTTTAAAATTTCTTGTTAAGAAGCTAGAATACGTTGTAATGCACATTTTATGATGATGATGATGATGATGATGATGATGATGATGATGATGATGATGATGATTTCCTCTACCCAAAATTCCATAGTGAGAGCTCTCCCCCCGGCATATCCCCTCTCCAGCATCCCGCGAGCAGAAATGCGATTACACTGCACGCGTGATGTTTCAAGTTCGCGTGGGGTGACTCCGCCGGCGAATTACGTAGGAATCTTACAATCTGACTGGGTATCTGAGGGATCGGAGCGCACGCGGAACATTGCTAAAATTTAAAGCGCAAAACTAACTCGAAATAAGGCATCTGGCTGTAGAGCAGTCAAGAAACGTCTGTTGGCAAGGCTAGCGTAGCCCCAGGCACTCACGTGGTACATTATGTAAGACACACTAGTTTGACTTTTGCGTCACGTTGTATCCATCGTTCATCGCATCTCTTCTGAGGAAGACTATCCTGATTTGGACTGATTTTATCCCCCGACTGAAACGTCTCCACTGGATACGATAAAACAGGTTGCAAAACTCGCTGCCATTTATACCGCTAATTTGCGCTCATTTCCGATTTACTTGGTTATCTGAAAGGACATGTTTGTAGGGCCGCGTTTAATAATCTATTTGGAGTTTAGTTCGATTCTTTTGACCGGATCTTTCTTTTTCCTTTCTCTTCTACTTTATATTTAAAATCCTGATTCCGCCTTAGTTGCTCTTTGCAGAGAATAATGTTTTTACAGGAGCTCCTGGTTCTTATGCAGCTCCGCCCTTTTAAGTGTCATAGTTGATTTTGGGTATTTCGTGAGATCAAATTTGGGATTTTGCCGCTTTTATAAACAAGCCCCTTAAGACTGCAGAAGATAAATAACCTGTTACGGCTTTTATAGATTCACGGTGGTTACGCCTTTTGAGTCCGTAGATTAAATTCTCAAGTGACTTTGGCACGACGGGTTGATTTCACAGCACTTTACTTCAGAATTTTTTTTAACGCGCTTTGAAAATGAAGAGTCATAAAACATTCTGAATGCATGTAATATTATTGTAAGTCAGGAACGTATAACTTTGATAGGCCTCTGTGTAAATACAAATTTAGATCTTCAGTGTTGAGATCACGTATCACTTTTGTTTTACACCGCCTTATCTCTCTTCCATCCACTTATCAATAGCTTAATCGCTAATCAGCTTCCTCTATCTGCGAAATCACTGGCAACCGCGAGAAATTTTAATTTGCGTTATTGTGAATCTGCTGGCTAAAATTTGGCGAAATTTTAACTTTTCTAAAGAGTTGGTACCAAAGGGAAATTGAAAAAGCCTTGGGCAATAAACAGAATATCTTTCTATGAGCTGTAACAAACTCTTGCGCGATTTTTTGCTCATTCAAACGAAAGGCAACAGGGCGTGCAAAATGGCTTCCTTATAAAAATGTCAAAACAACTAAAAATTCATTCCTAGAAAGCTTCATGCTGTCACAAATTGTTTGTTGGTTTACCCGATTGGAAGCTTTTCTTTCATCGATTTTATCTTTCGACGCTGAGCTTATCAGATTGTTTTTCTGCTGGCGGGAAGTAACGAAGCAACATCCAAGGTGGAAGTCGTGATGTTATGTGAAATTTAGGACACGAGGTGATCTCGCGCGAACTGGATGAAATTTGAATTCGCGCCAAGCTTTGATAAACAGTCCTACAATCTACAGAGATGTTATGCTAATGAAATGCTGCTCTAGGCAGAGAGTAAGGTAGGAAATTAACGCGCAGATGGCCAGTGGCTTGTAAAATGCTCACCGTGAAGGATAGATTTACCTTGAACCTTCCATTCCTTCGGTCATACCGTACCACTATGAAGTTTGATTTGCATGCACCACAAGAATTAACCACATGTCCAAAAACCAATATGGTACCTTACAACTCGGAGCAGACGTACCGTAATTTTGTCTACAAATAATTGCAAGAATATCCACAGAAACAATGCTTTAAAGTTATGATGTCTGTAGTGGTTGATTGTCACGCCACGAGCTTAGAGATCAAGGTTACTGCAGCCTGATTCTCGTGCGCTCTCAGTGTAAAATTTAAAATCTGTAGCTTGCACACTTGGTTGTGACAAATATGGTCTGATATAAATCCCCTGCATTGATCTAACGTACGTTTTGCGGCAGGGATGCGGTTTTTGCAATATCATTGCGGGAAGCGGGATCGAAGGAACTCTCTTCTCTAAGCGGGATTCGGGGAAGTACTGCAAGTACTGGAATCTCGGGACGTACGGTCACGAATTGAAACAGCAAATTTCTCGACCCCAGTCAGTTGAGTCAACTTGCCATTGTCCAACACACCAAGGATGGAACGGGACAGGGACGGGAAGAAGATTCAGACTGGCGTACCGGGGATGGCGGACGGGACAAAAAATAAAAGCAGGAAACGGGATTGAAATGGCTTGTTTTTGACCCTCATCTTAGAGAGTTGTCTCGGCTGCGCTTGGTCCGTACGCTATGATCTTGAGCAAAATATTTTCCGCCTAGCCCTCCCACTCAGTTGTTTTTGTTATGGATATAAGGAATAACTTTTAATTAGTTCCCTCCCTCCCTTCCCTCCTACCCTCCCCCGTCTGTTCTTCTTACCTCTATCCGGTGGTTTGAGCATTCATGTTACACTCCATAACTGGAAATTACCGTTGTACTTGAAACAGCTAAAACGCAATAACGCAATTTAAGTCTTGAGTTTAATCGTCCATTTAATAGTCATCTTAGGTGTCTTGACCATAGCCTGTTCCAGGTGTTCGGATAGTGGAGCGCAAGCGGGGAAGAGTCTCCCCTCGTTTCTTTTTTTTTTTTTTTCGCGCTCTTTCGCTCGCTGTAATTTTCGCTCGCGCTCCACTATCTGAACGCCTGGAACAGGTTATCTTGACCAGAGCACAAGTTCTCGTAAATCAACCAAGGCCTCACTAAGGTCCTCACTATGGTCTCAGGGTTTGGAAGGGTATTCTCGGGATCCGGGATTTGGCCAAAATGCGGTGCGGGATTCGGGAAAACGTAAAATATCTTGACAGGATTCGGGATTTGACTGCTTCCAGGGAAGCGGGATTCGCCAAAATCTGGGCACGGGATGCGAGATTTTTTTGCTTGTCTGTCGGGAATTCAGGAAATCGTCGCCACCCAAGTAAACGTTCTAGCGGCAAAAGAAAATCAACCAGGCGAGTGCAAAATATCAATCGAAGGGGCCAATCTACATCTTAAATTTATTAGCTTTTGCAGATATTAGTGATTTTTAATGTATTTTTGGCAAAGGAAAAACGGGATTCGGGATAGCGATGAAAATAGTGCGGGATGCGGTATTCTTGTGAAAAAGGAGCGGGAATGCGGGATCAGGACCGCCCCCCCCCCCCCCCCCCACCTTCCAGACCCTGTGGTCTCGGTCATCCGAGACAATCCTCACCCCGAGGCAACTTTACAGGTACCGAGCGTTTATTTGATAAGAAGTTGGCCCTACTGACCGATCGAGAGAAAAAGTTGTCCCCCCTGCCAAGGTGAGGCAAATCGCCTCCCGAGTAGTCTCCCCTACCCCCTCCCCGAGACGAGTTGGTAATCGGCTCAGTATAAAACTTGTCAAAGGTACTGGTGGGAAGTTAGCTTGCCACCCGATGCCGAAAAACTGGGGCCACGCGCAGAGGAGTGTGGACAATTTTAAGGCTTATCTGCTTTTAAGGGAGAAAAGTTGCTTTAAAAAGTAACTTTTTTACCACGCTCATTCTAACAAGAATTAAAAGATTTAGTTTAATATCCTAGAATGTTTAAGGGAAACAACTGAAAGGATTTCGGTTGATGGCCTTACTCCAGCTCCAGACAAACAATGGTTTTCGAAATGAGGTTGTTCATGCGCCCGCGTGCAGCGTACGCTTATCGGAAATCGAAGTAATCAAAACAAAAAATTTCTTGTGATCTTCTGATGCTGGGGTTTTGCCGGTACTTTAAGCGTTGGAGGACACTGAAGAAATTTGCAAGTTTAAAAAGCTATTTGTTTCGCTTAAATTGCTTTATTGATGGTTTATATGTGAAAAGCTTCACTTAAGTGTCGTGTAGTTTGCGGTGGAACACTTCAAAAGATGGCGGAGGTAATTCAAGTCGCTGTTTCCGATTCTGTATGATTATCAACAAGCACTTTCTTTATTCATAAGCTATTGCTGCATATTGGCATGGCTAAACGATTACTAAACTTGTTGTTTGTCCTTGTGATTGCAGAATTTCCTGAAAACAGGCTGTATTTCGATGCAAATTAATCGCTCAGAGTTGCAGAAGGTTCGAGTTAAGTTATCACGAGATGCCTTGACCATACAAAAAGAAGGCGTAGGGAGCATTTCTACCGCTTCTTCGCAAGCTAATCACCCAGAGGTGAGATTGAACAACTCTTTTCCCTTTTATTCTGGTATTTGTTTCAATTTGAAGTCAAATTTAGCGCGAGATTTTAACACAACGTTTTGATAAATTACCTTAGATCGCTTGCATGCTGGGATCAAATTCATAAAAAAATTGTGAAGTGTCGTCTCACTTTACTGTACGAAATGCACATGAATGGTTCGAAATTTCAAAGCTTTTCGATGTCTTGTGACTGTTCCCTTTTGGTTTACTCTGCCGATTCATTCATAATGAACAGAATAAAAATATTTCAATGCATTCCCAGATTTCCCGGGGCGTCACCGCTTGCATGCTATCGAGATCAGCTTTTAATTTTCATTTCTCTTCGGGAGCCGGGTGGCCGTACTGAATACATGAAGTTAATTTTGAAATCACACAAACAAATGATTACAATTACTTCCTTTGTCCGCATTTACTCTCTTTAGCAGATTTGCATAACACCTCCGTAGGAAATTCCATGTTTATTTCGATTCTGCTGTCTGGCTAGATACAAAATATCTACGGAAGTTAAGACTTAATTAATCTTCCTTCGAAAGAAGCTCTGTAGAGATCGCAGTTTATCTTCACGGCAAGTGATATTACGAAATAAATAAGCAGTTTTGGCAACTGTTTAACTCAGAGTATGAATAGGTATTTAACTAGTGAAGCATAACGATAATAAATTTTTGTTTGTCTGCTGGTTAGATGTATAAAATCGTGAATTTTAAACATATGCTTATGAGTTCATTTAATCACGAGGCACTTGGCTGCTGGAGATAAGCTGTCATTATACATACATTTGTCGTTCTTTATCAGTGATCATCTCTCTACAGCGATGTAAAATAAACTTTTTGTCACGAAACGTCCAGTTTTTTCCCAAAATCGTGGAAACTACACAAGGGTACTATACACGTTTGTAAAATTCTAGAACAGCAAAAAGTACTAATTTTACATTGAAAAATAAGAATTTAAAATCGTTATTAATTTTTTTAAAAACGGTAAAATTCCGATAACCTGCCTGGGCTTATATTCCAAATGACTTTTTTTGGTGGGCTTATTTTTGGGGGGAGCAGGGCTGGGATATGCTTTTTTTTGTGGGGGGAGGGGGCGTATTATCGGAATTTTACCGTGGTTTATTATCTCATTGAGGAATACCAAATTTGATTTGACAGAGTTTCAGTGAAACCCATTAAACCATAAACGCCTAAAATTATTTCTGGAATGTTTATTGTTCTGCGACCAATCAGATTCGAGACGTAAGCGCAACAAACTGCAAGAGTAATTAGCTGAGAGGTTTCGATCACGAAATGAGTCAGTGGCTTTTGCGTCCACAGTAAATTCTCAGTTTCACTGCCGATTATTGCAGTAGAGCAAATGTAGTTTCTGTTAGACTCGAGTTTTCACAGCAAACACAAACATGCCTGCCGTTGTAGATACAAACATGTGTGCAACTTGCATACCATTGCAAAAATTTTGAAAAATTACACTCGCTTTTGATTGGCTATTAAGGTCTTAGTTCGGTAGTTGTGTTACTTTGGACCAACAGAATCGAAAACATCAAATGACGGCCAAAAACAAGCACGTTTTGAGGCAAAACCAAAGAAGTGATAAATGGGATGTTTATGCAAACACCGAAGGAAACGTATCTTTTTTAAAACATGCTAAACGCGCGAATCGCTTCTACTAGAGCTGGACATTTGTTCACTTGTGCCGTCTATCCTTCGCTCATACAGAAGCTATCTGAAATAAAAAAGAATAACAACTTCAGTATTTCCAAAGGGTATAAAAAAATTGAGAATCGTGGAAGAAAAATCCAGCTCGTTGTTTCATGTCCATTACGTAAAATGTTCAGCTAACGGCTTGCGTAACATCTTGGTCGGAAGAGTTTTGCTGTGAATGGGCTTGATGCACTGTTCTCCGCACCAAAGTAGGGTAAAGGGAAACTTTTGCAAAGTTTATTCAGTAAACTGTTTTGGTCAAACAGGGAAAAGGCTAAAACCTACAAATGATTATAACTGACAACACCGGAGAGGCCGTTTTTTAAAAAATCAAAAACTGAATCCAATAATTCTCCTCCCAGACGCGCTGTCTAGCCGTGTCTGTTTGATTATTTATCTCTTTTCAGTAAAATATCATTTATAGTTATTCTTTGCTTATACATACAGTTGTAAACTCTGAAATAGAAAAAAAATAACAATTTCAGAGTGTTTGTTAATCGGCAGTGAAACTGAGAATTTATCGTGAACGCAATAAAGCCATTGACTCGTTTCGTGATCAAAACCTTTCAGCTAATTACTCTAATTTACTTGTGGTTTGTTGCGGTTACGTCTCAAATCTGATTGGTTGCAGAACAATAAACATTCCAGAAATAATTTTAGGCGTTCATGGTTTAATGGGTTTCACTGCAAATTATTTAAAAATTTTTTTTTGTTTTGAATTGTTTTGTGGCAGATACATGAATAAAATCCTTCCCAGTGTATTAATATATGTTTTGCACTGCTTGCCTAGGAGAATTACCTTGTACGGGCCATAGCAACAGTTGTTTATAACCTTGAGATTCCTGAAAGGAATTAAAACAAATGCCAATTTTTTGCGTTAATGGTGAATTACAGTAATGGAGTAACAGTCAAATGTCACACCAAACCAACTTCAGAAATGTCTGACAAATTTTAAAATGTTCTCAGACGTGGTGTGGTGTTCCAACATCGCTATTCAGCATTTGTTGGCTCAGCAATGTTAGAACGTTAGCACCACATGCCAGATGATAATAGATCAACATTGTTGTGAAATGAATGTTGGAGTAATGTTAAATGACGTGTAGCCGCACATCTAAAAAATTGTAAAACAATTTATGTTGAAATGTTTAGCTGCAGCTTAAGACTTTGTCTTCAAGATTTTGTTATCTAGTACGGGGGTAACTTTTTTTTTTTTACTAAAGACTTTCAAGACAAAAAGTCACCTTGATCTGCCTTTTGCTTAGCTACACAAAACACTCTGAGCTGAGATTTAAAGTCATATGAGTTGATTATGACAGTGTGTTGTGAAAACGATTGTATAACTATGTTATATGTAGGCTAATGGGTTGTGTCTTGAGGAAAAAAAACCAAGATGGCTGATGTCCTACCAATTTTGCAATATACCTGTTCAAAGTAGATTTTGAAGGACACATGAACTGCCAAGCGAGAAACATCATTTTTAGCACTGCATTTTGATTTCAATGGAGTATTAGCATGTAAATTTTTGTTTATGAAAAATAATTGATTTGTATTTTTTTAGAGTACAAATGGCAAACCTGAGTCACCAACATGGAAGAAATCCCCACCAGGGGTAAGTTCAGTAAAAAAGAGAGAACACTGTAGATTGAAAAACAAGAACAAGAGTTGCTGAAAGCTAATAGGAATTCAGCCAGGGCTCGAGACTAACGGTAGCCAACTAGTCACAGACTAGTAGAAATTCCATTTTGGCTAGTACGTTTTCCGCTTTCACTAGCCATTTTGGCTAGTGAAAATTCCAAAGCACTAAAGCACCGGATGGAAACCAAACTAAATATTGCTTCTGATGATCGGATCCGAAAGCAAAATGAGTGGGCAGAAACTAAGGTCGTGTTCTATTGGGATCAACCATTTCCACCAAAACTGGTTTTTGTTGAAACGGTTGAGGTTTCCAATAAAACACTTTTTCAACCGTTCTTGGTTGACATGCAGTTGTGACTGGGCATAGTCATTTGCCGACTTCCTCAACTTTTTCTGCCAAGGTTGGCAAGATGGCGGAAGCGCAACTCGTAGCATTGGTTGTCCTTCAAGAACTGTTAGAAGAATTGGTTACACCACATTGTGAATCGGATGATGAATTGGCATATATAGCAACATCGTTACTGGAAATTGAGAGGACACCTGCCACTCGAATTACGGGCTATTTTGAGAATGTCGTCCCCATTGTTTTTCAGACAGGAAGTTAAAAAGACTTTCGAATGAGAAGAAATACGTTTTTGGCTGACAGTTTACGCGTGATTGCGTGCAAATTATAAAGACGGAATGCGTGAAAACCGATGCTTGCTACATGTCAGCGGACGCTACCCATCGTTTTCAACCGTTTCAACCGAGCTCAGAGCTGGTTGGAAAAGTTCCTCAACCAAACCAACCGAAAACGGTTTTTTGCCCATAGAACACGAAAAAACCCAACCAACTTAACCAACCAAAAACGGTTGATCCCAATAGAACACGACCTAAAACTTATGCCGTAGAAGGATATCATAATGTTGGTATGACACGTGTTTTGTCCTATCAACATTTTTCCCTACTAACTCTTGTCTCAAATGGCAATGGCAACGTTTCTCCGTCATTTCTACATTTGAATGAAATTAGCCGTCTTCAGAACGTTTCACCATACGTTTCCTTGAAAGTACCATCAGTGCGTTCACATGATATTTGTCTACATGTTTGTAGTTTCACACAATTCTTTAGTCTTCTGTTATCGACTTTTTTGCCATTAATTGCTACGTTTGTACAATAGTTTCTCTTCCCAGCATTTCTCTCTATGTAATGTCTTCACAATGTTTCTCCATATGTAAGGAGGTTTGGAATTAGTTTTGTCTAATAACGTTTTTCCGTAAGTTAGTAGTTGCGTATTTTATTAGTCTCTGTATGTTGGTATGTTGGCAGCGTTTTCTCCCTACTGTAGTGCATTTGCAACCAACGTGTTTGATTTGCTTCTTAACGTTTCTCCGTACCTTAGTAAGTTCGAACCTTATTAGTTTTTTCTGCTCAATGTTCCTCCGCACATAAATACGCTTATAATTTACTAGTCTTCTCGTAGACATTTTTCCCTGCGTGAGTTGAGTGCTGTATCAGTCTTGTCTTTTTGACGTTTCTCCATACCTTACAACGTTCGTACAATGTTAGTCTTGTCTTCCCAACGTTTCTCCGTACGATGACATGCTCATCTGTATAAGGTTAACTGTTCGAGTTATTCGCCTTGACCTGACCGAAACGGAAAAGAGAGGTGTGAACTACATCGTGCCTGGGAATTTGCCCTGAAGGCACAGAGTACTTTGTATTCCGCACGTGAGGATCCTTAACCGTTGGGAAGAATAGTCAACATTCAAGTTCTTCACTCTTGCGATAATTACAGAGAGGCATGTTTACAGAACTTAACTCGGCTAAAAATTAGACATATTTAACACAGTATGAGATTATGCAAGAAAGTCTGGCTAGTGAAAATTTATTTTGGCTAGTGAAATCAAACCTCTCACTAGCCACTTGGCTACTAAGTTGAAAAGTTAGTCTCGAGCCCTGCCAGCCATCACCCCTATTAACCCTTTGGAAACTCTCAGTGACCCTCTGCATCTTTTATACGCTCTAGTAAAACTTGAACCAGCTTAAATTCCCTTGGGGTGGGTAGTCTCACATAAAAATGACAGGCTGGGATGATCATCGGAAAACACTTAAAAGGGGCGCCACCAAGCTCTCGGTATGTTTCACAGAATTGACTGAGAAAACAATAAACAAACTACAGAATCAATGATGCAAGCCCTGAAAACAATAGAGCTTCATGGTAACAAGGTCCACAGAAATTAGAGGTTTATAGAGCCTCGTGCACCCTGACTTAAAAGGCACCAGAATCTTATTTTGTGGGCATGCATGGCTTCATTTGTAAAACCTGAACCAGCTGAAATTCCCTGGGGGGACTGATATGATAATCACAGGCTGTTGTGATCATCAGAAAACACTTAAAAGGTACCAGAATCTTACTTTGTGGGCATGGTTCCATTTGTAAAACTTGAACCAGCTGAAATCCCCCCCCCCAGCGGGGGGGGGGGGGGGTGAGGGGTGGTCGCTCTTGCATACAATTGACAGGCCAGGGTGATAGTCAGAGATTAAGACGGATCCATTAGGAAACTGAGTAATTTTAATTTTCAGTGGACAAAAATCTTGTACCAGAATAATTTAAAGCATACCGCATTCTTTTTTACATTTTTTGAGAGCTATGGATGTAATTTGTTATCTGTAATAACCCCAAAGACAATTTCTTATGGGAGCCCGAGAAAATAAATTTCAAATTTCACAAAATGAAATCTTACGCATAAAAATTTACCTATTTTACCTGTGTTTACACACTCCCTGTGAAATTTGAAATTTAATTTCACGGGCTCCCATAAGAAATTGTCTTTGGTGTTATTACAGGTAACTTACTACGTCTATAGCTCTTAAAAAATGTAAAAAAGAATGCGATATACCTTAAATTATTCTGGTACAAGATTTTTGTCCACTGATTACTCGATTTCCTGATGGATTCCGTCTTAACACTTGTTTTGTAATTGTAAATAAAACGTACCACAATCATATTTTGTGGGCATGGCTCCATTTGTTTTCACCCCTTAGAGGGGCCAGCTCAGTTGACTATGAAATGCTACCTAGCTGTTATGTTTTTCAACTCAAAACCTGGAAAGGTGCTGCAATAACTCTAAGACTTATCATAGATTTGAGATTTTTCACCAAAGGTGGTACCATTCCACAAACGTTAAAACCTGAATGGTACACAGGTCCTCCTGTCATTTTCATATGGAAGACTTAATATAGTGTAAAAGGAATTTAATATGGTAGAGAGTTTTGAAGTGCAATTCTAATTTTACAAACAGTGGTCATGTGTGACTAGACTCAGTCTATTATGTAATAACATCACAGATTAAGTACGAGCTCCTATCTGGTGTAGGAGTGAGATAGTTATTACTAACAGTAGTTGTTTTAATAGCAAATGATGGTTCATTAATTTCCAGAGCACAAATGGTGATGCTCCCTCGCCAACACAGAAGAAGTTTCCACCAACAGGGGTAAGTGCACTATCCATAGAAACAGCACTTCTAAGGCCAAAGAGAGGGCAGAAGGGCATGAGATATGAAGGTCATGGAATAATCTCAGGAAGGGTACTCTGGATTTCAAGTGACCGGGAAGTGCAAATGGGGACATAGATTAAAATCCTGAAAAATCCCTTGGGCTTGAAGCAAAACCCAAAAAAATCCCATACTGAATTTTGGAGCCTTACAAGTACCCAGAAGGGATTTAAAACAATAACAAAGAACAACAGTACTTTTTCAATGGTCATGTTTGTTTGTTTATTTATCATTATGGTAGTGATACTATCACAATAAACTTTACCAGATCTAGTAGTCATTCGTACAAACTACCCCCCAAAATCCCAAAATCATGAATTTCAAACCAAAAAACATCCTTCATACCTCCCGGTCGCTTGAAATACTGAGTGCCCCCCCCCCCCCATGGGGTTATTATCAATGAAATAAATTTGCATAATTTCACATAAAATGTAAAACTTTGTAAATCTGCATTAAATTGCCATAAATTCACATAGACTAGTAAGGGTTCTTTGGAAAATGACAAGGCACTCCCTGAAATGGCAAGTGCCTTTTTCTGTTGTTAATGGCCATAGCTAGAACAGTGGGTTCACTAAATTGGATTCAATACACTATAAAAATGATATTTCTGGTTTAACTTGTAGGAGAGGAAAGTTAAAGTTACAAGAAGGAAAGTTGGAGGTCTGGGGATGAGTATTAAGGTACATCCTATGATACTTGTCCCTCACAATGAAACCCTGTGTCACAATTAGCTAGCATTTACTCACTTTTAGCACTTATATAATTATATTACTCTAAAAAATATTAACATTGAATTTCGTGAATGTTGCACTGTTTCTCCTATTGTTTGCTATTAATTTGCTACTGCCTTGACTTAATAAATATATAAATTACTGGCTGCTCCCAGCTTGGCCTCATGGTTCCTTGTATCTCAGTTCCAGCCGGGAAGAGAATTTTTCTCTATGCCTTGGTGTTAATTCTCGGATTTCCCTTCCAGGGTCATGCCAGTGACCCAGTGAAATTCAAATTAAGGCACTTTCTCACTTTCTGGCACTCAGACACATTCTAAAAAATATGTGCTTTACATTGATTTGCACTAGCGCTATGTGCTTTCTCCTTTCTTTGTTTTTTTTTTTTTACTTTATCCTAACATGTCCTTTGCTGCAACTTAGGTATCTAAATATTTCTCATAACCTCCCAATTTAGCTGTGTAGCTGAAGAAGACTTAGAATGACACAAAAAAACCTATTTTAAAATTCATCTTTAGCTACCTTTTTGGGTCAGATGTTAATAAATTCTAAGCCCTAAACGTATCACCATCATATGGCTTTCTTGCAGGGGGGACGTGAAAGCAATCTTCCAATAGCGATTTCAAGAATATACAAGGATCAAGCGGGTATTTCTGTTTTATTTTTATTTTTATTTTGTTATTTTTTATGTCAAGTAGTTTCACATATGCAGGTAACCTGTCTTTGCTAAACATGTTTTCTTTTTTTTTTTCAGCGTATGACACAGGCCAGCTTCATGAGGGTGATATTATACTTGAGGTAAAGAAACATTAATTTTTGACTTTTTTCCATTTTCTGTCTTCTGCGAGAAAAATCTAATTTCTCCCTAAAAAATCCATGACAGTGGCTTGTAAGACTAGGATGGTAGTGTGTCTACATTCAATCCAATAAATTTGACAAGGTTGCCCATCGATGTCAGGGTATTAATAGCTCCAGCTTTAACGCTAGTCCATCAAGTTTTCTCCTGGGAGTAGCACTCCTGATTTTTTGGTGGGAGTGTGCTGACTAATTCTTCAAGCCCTAACCATCTTAATGGCATACCAGTATACATCACATCATTAGACCTTCCCACGTAACCCTGTTACTGCTGTCGGAAATGCAGAATTTTTCAAAATTGATAACTGTGAACCAGAAGTAGTCCACATGAGATACACCATTTGAAAGGTGTTTTCTGGAGTATTCCTATAATCACACAAACAGAGTTATAGGAGGGCACAGATTAGATTGAGAAGTGTCCAAAAGGAAAAAAATAAAAACGTTTAAAAATTCCTTATTCCTTATAAATATTGGGTATGCCCCTAAACTATAGCTTAATTTGCAGCTCTCAGTGCATTGGATGTTGTCAGACATCAATTTCACTATAAATGTACAAAGGAAAAAAGCTCAAAACGTTATGGGGGTGGGGCATGATTTTATGCCTTAATGACTTGTGCAGATTTTTCCAAGATCTTTTGGTTGTGAAAATTTCATAAAAATTGACTAAATGCTGAGCAAGTAATGGCATCTTGTGCCATGTGACACTGTCTAATGCCTATTTTCAGACCCACCTTCCAGGTTTCCATTCCTTTTAGGGTGTTGCATATCTACATAGACCTTTAAGCCCCTGCAATAATGATCATCATCAAATTTCTCCTCATCATGTCAGGACATTACAACACACCAAAGTCATGAGAATTTACGAAATGATCACCACGGATGAATTTCCTTGATGTTTAAACAAGTTCTCTTAAGGTGGCTCGATCGAGTTTTTGAGTGACGATACCTCTCAACTTTAAGCAACTAGTGCACCACAATGAACAACCCAATAGATAATCGATCGTTACTGCTGACCTAGAAAAAGATAAAAGTTTTACATGAACTACGTTTCATCAAAATCGGAGTTACCATAGCAACGTAATGACGTCATCCCCCATTTTACATGAGAGCTGATTACTTGTCATCAAGAGATAATTCTGGGAAGCGCTCGACTGGATCTTCGACTTCACATATTTGTCTTCACGTCTACAAAATTTGAAGAATTTCTATGAGAGAGTTTTCGAGAAATGTTCGGGTGAAGTTTTAAGGTGTTAAAAAACAACAAAAACAAAATAATTTTGAGCTGTTATTGAAAATTATGTCCACAGCGACTTGATGAAACAACATTTTGGCTTTAAATGAATGTTATATCACCTAATTACTTTGTGTGAAAATTTCGAGGAAATCGTTTCATTTGATTTTTAGAAACGTTGGCTTGAATATGAACGTGTTTAGTGTGTTACGCGGCTTTTTTATCGAAAATCGACCCTTCACTTATTAAAATGATTATGAATTAAAAAGCGGTAGATGAATTTTTTTAAAACTTTGCTTTCAAGGAGAATAATCGATATTCAATACAATCCCCGAGTCTCAAACTCATTGAAACGTTGTAAGGCTATCAATTTAAAGCCTAAACTTAGGAAATTATTGGACTGAATTTTACGCCAGTGGCTTGTTGTCCTTATTATGCATCTCCATTGTTTCGAACAGGCGTGCAATTGTAAATTTCAGTACATCATGAATTCATATAACGCTTGATTGCTTTCCGAAGATGTTCCGAAAAACGTGCTAATGTACCAGGTCAGCATTACAATAACAATGGACAGGCTGACAGCAGTGAGTGCAAACCTCAAGGTTAGCAGTAAGCGCAAACTTCGGTTAACAGAGAGCGCAAACGGAAAGCTGCTGTGCTCAGTCAGTGTTCCACATTTTTATGGCAAGGAGTCAACGAAAAATTTAAACAGGTCAGTAGACGTGGGTCTCCCCCAATCTTATCCCAGTCTCAGCACGTTTTCGAAACATCTTCGGAAAGCAATCAAGCGTTATATGAATTCATGATGTAGTGAAATTTACAATTGCACGCCGATTCAAAACAATGGAGATGCATAATGAGAGCAACAAGCCACTGGCGTGAAAATCAGTCCAATATTTTCCTGAGTTTTGGCTCAAAATTGACAGCTTTATAACGTTTCAATGAATTTGAAACGCTGGGATTGTATTGAATATTGATTATTCTCCTTGAGGACAAAGATATAAAAAAATTCATCTACCGCTTTTTAATTCATAACCATTTTAATAAGTGTAGTGTCAAGTTTTGATAAAAAAGCCCAGTAACACACTAAACACGTTCATATTCAAGTCAACGTTTCTAAAAATCAAATGGAACGATTTCCCCGAAATTTTCACACAAAGTAATTAGATGATATAACATTCATTTAAAACCAAAATGTTATTTCATCAAGCCTTTGTGGGCATACTTTTCAATAACAGATCAAAATTATTTTGTTTTTGTTGTTTTTTAACACCCTAAAACTTCACCCGAAAATTTCTCGAAAACGCTCTCATAGAAATTCTTCAAATTTTGCAGACGTGAATACAAATATGTCAGGTCGAAGACCCAGTCGAGCGCTTTCCAGAATTATCTCTTGGTGACAAGTAATCGGCTCTCATGTAAAATGGGGGATGACGTCATTACGTTGCTATGGTAACTCCGATTTTGATGAAACTTACCTCATTTAAAACTTTCATCTTTCTCTAGGTCAGCAGTAACGATCGAGTTTCTATTGGGTTGTTCGCTGTGGTACGCTAGTTGCTCAAAGTTGAGAGGTATCGTCACTCAAAAACCCGATCGAGCCACCTTAAGTAGTAGTCAACAAAAGTATGGAAACCAGTGAGGAGAATTTGTGTGATGATACTAGGGTTTAATGGAATAACATGTAGGGGAACACACTTGGGGAAGGCAGGTGTGAGTTTTCCTGCTAACAGTTCTCTGATAATAATTCAATATATGCCAAAAGGTAGAGAGTCATTGTAGAGAAATAAAAAGAAAATTGTGGAGTAGGAGTACAGTATATTGCAATTTCTTAACCCGTTTTCCAATCCTGTCTTCTGTAGTTGAGAAATAGTTTAGTGGAATAACAAATAATACTGTACTTTATCTGATAGGTTTACAGACATGTGAAATGCTCACTGACATTTTGCAATCTCTGCTTTCTGTAAAACCAGTGGATAAGTTGTTTTTTTTATCTCCAAATGATAGGTCAATGGGAGAGACATAAGGAGGGCTACACACGATGAAGCAGTAAGTACATGCTATCGATAGTTCCCAGGGTAGTAGCTGAACAACATTCTACCAACTAGCTTAGACGAGCGATGTAGCAGCTGTCGTAAGGTCTTCCACGATTAGTCCGCTAAACAATAGAACAAACAAAAGAAACAAAGAACGAGGCGTAAAAACAATAGAGCTGCTACATATGGCGGTCCAATGAAAATACAAGCTTTTGAGAGGTGCTACACTACCAGCTTAGACATAATGGGGTGTGATTGGCTGGGGAAGGGGGGGGGGGTGGGGTGGGTAGTTAGGAGATCTACCCAAATGTGCCCACACAGTGCAGTCATCCTAATACAGGAGAGAGACAAGATCAGCAGATGTTTAAAACACTACCTTAACTGTATTTTGTGCTTTAACAGTTTTCCAGTTCTGAGTTAAAACCATGGAGGTGTGGCTTGAACAAGTGTGTTGTTGATCATGTTTGCTTGAGCATCAGTTTGACTGGATTTTTTTAATTACCTGTGCTCTAAGTTTTACTAAGCAGGGGTTTTAAAGAGTGAGTCTGGCATAAAATTAAATGCACAATAATGCTTGCCTAAGGGCCCTAACATTTAGGTGTAGCTCAAACACTGCATTTTCTTCTTTGTATTGTTAAGTAAATTTACTCCTTTATACCCTGTAAGTATTAATTTTTATTAAGTTGAAAATTATTGGCACTTGTAAATGTATTTCACATGAATTTGGAAATCTTTTGACCATCAGGTAGCAGCTCTTAAGAAGGGTGGATCAGAGATCGAGTTGACTGTGATTCATTCTTCCATTGGCTCTCTAGGTGCGATTTATTTATTTATTTATTTATTCATCTATTTAAACAGAGATTCCCAGTTAGCATAATTTATGCTGGTTTAAATGGGGCTCTGTAAGCTATCTAATAACTATCTAATAAAAGACAGAATTTGAAATAACCTTGAAGAATAAATAAATAAATAACACACACAAAGAATAAACAATAAACAATAAAAGGCCTATTGATGCTTGCACTTTTCAGCATCTGAAGTGCTTTTTAGGCCTGATTTAAAAAGCGACATATTGTGCACATTTCTTAGATCCAACGGCAGCATATATTCCATATTTTAGCTCCGCTGTACCTAGACAATCCCTGGTACTTGGATTTCCTTGCCAGGGGCAGTTGGAGCAGACCTCTGTGTCGCGTGTTATATGAGTGATACTCATGCGAGCGGCTAAATTCATTATTGATAAGTAAGTAAGGTGGCGCTAAGGCATGTATGCACTTGAAAACTAGCATGCATTTTAAATAGTCTCTACGTGACTGAAGTGAGGGCCAGCTGAAGGTGTGGTGGACCTGAGATTGTGGAATTCTGTGGCCTTCGATAATACTAGCAGCACGTCTCTGTAGCTTATCAAGGTAGTCTCGATTAGTCTTGCCCCAACAGTCCCAGATAATTGCACTATAATCAAATAACGGCAGTATTGTGGCATTATACTGGGTGATACAGCTCAAAAACAGTCTTAGAGCATCACACAAGGCAATTTTTTATGCTTGTAAGAGTAATCAGCGAAAATTGCTAGGTGTGCCGTCTAATGCAGTGGCAATTTCCACCAACAATTTTGACCAGCTTGACAAGCGATCAAAATTTCTGATATATGGCATGTTATACATTGGCAGTTAAATACACCAGCAATTCATGGAAAATCACTGGAAATCATGTTGTGTGCCCAGCTTCCATGAAAATCACTAACAATTGCTGGCAATCAATAATTCAGTAAAATTACCCTAGTGTGTCGCTAGCTTTCACAGCTGTGTTTAAGATTGGCTGCAAAAAGGGTGGCAAATATCATGTCGTAAAACTCACTTAACTAACATGCAGTGCTTACAATGCTACGCACATTTTCTTTGAAGAGTAACAATAGTGCATCCTTGTGCCTGTTAACTAAAAGCAACTCATTAAAGCCCACCATTGTTTAGACCTGGGAGGGGAGGGTCCTCAATAAATTTTCTTACAGGGGGGGGAGGGGGTTACCAGCCCTTATTCTTTCAACAGGACTTTCAAGGTCTGATTCTCTTTCAGAGTCACTTCTCTACTTCTCAGACTCTTGGCTTTGTTCATGTTTGCACCAACCAAACTGTTCACAATAGGGAGGTGTTCATGTTAGGGAGATGTCCACCGGAAAAGGTTTCAATTGTATTTTCTGTTTGTTCGGTAGATGATACTGTTTTGACAGCAGGAACTACCTCAGAAGTAACTCGGTCCAGTGTATCTAAACAGGGTATGTTCATTAAAATGCTAATATGTTCATTTAAATGCTAAAACCATCATTCTGAGTGGAGGCACTATGGTGTAGTGGTTAGCATGTTGGTTTTTCATGTTTGGTCTTTCAATTAGCCAGCATAGCTGGCAGTTATTTGTCAGGGTACAGAAGAAAAGTTTTAGTGGCAAGGCTGCCAGGAGTTGCACAAGCCGTTGCGCCAGTGAGGGTGTAAGCCACTAGAAAACGAAAACTTTGTCTTTGCCCAAACAATCCCGTCATCATGTTGTATTGTTTCCTGGGCCAACAAACATTGCCTGTCACCACCCAGGTGTGTAAATGGATACTAGCAAACTGTTGAGAAATCCTTATAAAATGTTAGGGGCTAACCCAGCAATGGACTAGCCTCCCATCCAGTGGGTATCCTGTGGTGGACTTGAATCTCATCCAGGGGAAGTAGTACTAGTAACATTCCTAGTTACTTTATGTTTAGGTACCTTGCAACGGATTAGCATCCCATCCAGGGGGGAGTAGTAATACTCCTAGTCACTCTATGCTGTGATGGACTAGCTTCCCATCCAGAGTCAGTCACTTTATGATGGGTATCCTCTGATGGACTAGCATCCCATCCAGGATCGGTGGTAATACTCCTAGTCAATTTATGCTGGGTATCCTCTGATGGACTAGCATCCCATCCAGGGGGGGGGAGTAATGCTCCTAGTCAATTTATGCTGAGGTACCCTGTGATGGACTAGCATCCCATCCAGGGGGGGAGTAATGCTCCTAGTCAATTTATGCTTAGGTACCCTGTGATGGACTAGCATCCCATCCAGGGGGGGAAAGAGTTACATCCACTTAATTTATTTATGTCTCATTTTGCTCACAGCTAATGGAATAGTTAGAAGTATTGAGGAGTCTTCAAGTGATGCAGAATATAAAGAAAACAGCAGTCAAAAGGTAGCTTGCAGAGCTAATCTGAAAAACATGAACACCATTTCTGGAATGTTATAATTGTGTTGCTAGTCAGAACCAGTTTTTGAGATAGTTAAACTGTAAGCTGTAATGGAAATTATCCTAAGCCTTGTGGTTTGATCTTTTCAAAGTCAAAGTTTTCAACTGATTTGTGTATGTGCACGGTAATCCCATTTTGCTGTTGGGTTTGTATCTTTGTAAAGGGAACAGGGTTACCATGCATAGAGCTCTGTTAGGTCCGTTTCCCCATCCACATGATAGGCACCCTCTCTGAAGGTCATAGCTTGATCCAGATTAAACTGATGAAAATACAATCTTACAATAAGAATACATGTCACATTCTTCCAGTAGAGTTAAACAGAGTTCTAATTCATTTGGCAACTTCTTATCTGAGATCCTGTAGGTTTGTATTGTCATCTGAAATCTAAATCTAAATCTAAATTGGGCAAGGAATACAAATTTGGTCAACAAATGCACAGACGCAGCAAGTGAAACTTCCAGGTTGTTCCATTTATGGAGTCTGGATCTAACTTTTCTTTGCAGTCTTCTGAAGTTGGGGAAACAGATTCAAATTCTTCTCTTCAGAGCTGGACAGACAATATAGTTCTTCCATTGACATTTGCGTCAATATCCAGGTACAAGACAGGGGAGGATTCTCTTAGGTGAGTGAAGTCCAGCAAAGTAAGAAAGCAAAATCTTGTTTGTGTGGTAGCGGTGATTGTGATGTCAATGCTGGTAATGATTGTGATGGTAATTTTGATGGTGACAGTGATGGTGATGACGATGATGATGATGATGATTGTGATGATTATGATGATGGTGGTGGTGGTGGTGGTGGTGGTGATGGTTATGTTGGTGGTTGTGGTGGGGATAATGTTGGTTAGGTGATAAAAGTGGTGCTGGTGGTGCTGATGGGAGTGGCAGTTGTGATGGCGATGTGATAGTAGTGATGGTGGTAGTGATGACAATGGCAATGGCGGTGATGATGGTGGGATTGACAACGGTGGTGATGGCAGTGACAGTGGTGATGGTGATAGCTATGAGGATGGTGTTGAAGATGTTGTAGCAATTAATGATGATGGTGATGGTGATGGTAATGAGAATAAAAATGATGGTGGTGTCGATCCTTTTGTTAAGGGATGGGGAATGAGCTTTGTGATTGGCATATTCAGCTTAAGCTTTCAATTCAGTTGCTCTTCAATAGATGGTAAGTAACATTAAAGAGTACGACAAAAAAAGAAAGAAACTTGATTCCAGTTTCACTGAGTTTATGATTATATTTACCTCTCCAATTTTCACCAGAACACCCTTCAGATTCTGATTCTACTTCAGACTCTGCTGCAAACCATTCCTTACCCTTCAGCTGTTTTATTGCAGGAGCAATGCATTTGAGGTCAGCTCAATGGATGGTGGGGCATCTGTAGTACTTTACAGTGAGAACAAAGTGGAACTGTTATCATGGTATTCAGCCATCAAGGACAGAGTGGTTATGCTGTTGGAACAGTCTGTGAGTTATTTGACTGTTAAGGGGGCAATATACGTAGATGCCTCCCCCCCCCCCCAACGTTTTAGCCGTTTTTCTTAATTATCACATGAGATTTCATTCAATCCAAAAATGCTATCATAGGATCATAGTGCAAGCTCCCATAAATCTGAGAGAATTTTTTCCCGATTTTTAAAATGGACGTAAACAAAGAGAAGGGGGAGGGAAAATGATGAATTTTAAGAAAATTGAAAATTGTTAAGATGAGGTAAAATTAAAATTTAAAGTTAATGATTAAAATAGATGGACACCAAAACAGTCCACAAACAACCCAAAGTGCTCTTGCATTAGGGTGGACTGTCTTGGGGGGTGTACAAAAATGCAATCCCTCTTTCATGTATGTTGCCCCCGCAATGTATTCACCCTATGTTCAAACCTTAAATTTGTACCCTGGGTGGCTATCTCAAATTTCATGTTTTTCCCTTCCAACCGCAGGGTTGTTAAGGAACCACGTGTATCTCCCAAGTGAGAAATGAAAAAAAGTAGCGAGGGATGAAATTCTTACTTGTGGCGGTGTCTTGTTTCTCTATCATTATGTCAAATGCTAGCTATGAAAATTCTTATGGATGTGAATTATTGTATTTTAGATGAATCTGTCCAATTCATCGCTGCCGTCTTCTGAGCAGGTCAGCCTTTGTTTTGTGTATGTTTGGTTTTTTCTTTAAAAATGAAAGATGTTCCTTCCCCTCAGCTACAGTTTCTGTATTATGATGCTTAGTAACTGCTATGTACTTCGTTCCAGTTAATCAGATTTAAGTTCATTACTGGATTTAGAATTTAGAATGATGTAACAGGGGCTCTTCTTGCAAGCCCAGTAGGGTTTGTTGAGAGCTCCTGCTCCTAATCATAACTGTAAACTGGAATATTGTAACCTATCTATAATGATCTTGGGGTAAATAAAGTAAACATTAGGATTGTCCCCAGCATGAGGTACCCACTCAAGGCTGTGCTCTTGGAAGAAACACAGGGAGCCCAGAGGATCTCAACCATAAAAACTGGGTGCAGCTGTAAAACTACATTTTAAAAGCAAGATTTTCTAGACACCTCGCTGATGCCCCTGGGCTCTGCTAGAATACAGCCATGCCACCTGCTCACCTGGGTGAAGTGAGACATTGTGGAGCAAGCTTGCTTATGTTAGTAAACTGTACTTGTACTTGTACAGTGTACCTGTCACTTCCAAAGACTAAAACTGTAATCACTTACCTAAATGCTGCAGCTACTAGGCAACTTATGCTTATGTTGGGGTGATTAGTGTAAGCGTGTAATTTTGTTGACAGTTTCTGTATATATTGGCTGAGTGTTATATTGATAATATTTTTCAGGTTGTGTATATGGGCTGGGTGTGGGAAAGGATGAAATCCACAAATCATTGGAATGTCTGGAAAAGAAAGTTTTTAACGCTTAAGGGATCAGAGCTGCAGATATTTGAAATGCCCCCAGTAAGTTAACTTTTGAAAGTTCAAGCAGTCAATCAATCAATCAATCAATCAGTCTGTGGGTCAGTCAGTCAGTTTCTCGGTCCGTCAGTCAGTCAATGGGTCAGTCAGTCAGTCGGTTAGTCAGTCTGGCGGGCAATCTCTAACACAGTCAGTTAATCAGTCATTCAGTTAGTCAATCCATCAATCTATCAATCAAAAGCAATCTAAAATTAAGGTTTTTTATAAGCATTGTGATGTTTTAGCAGACTGCTTGTGTAACTGTTACGCTTACAACCACTCTTCATAGCTGTAAACAGCAGTTAGCCTTCGGGCAGCACTTACAGCTGACCAAAAGCTTTCTGTGTCCAGCAAAATCCCACCTGTCATCAGATATGATGACCAGGCAAATGTCATATCAAATACCGAATGTGAGCGACCATCATTTTGCACTATCCACATCAAGTATAATGTTTTGTCCGCCGAGAATGGTCCCTTAGTCCTCTATTCAAGAGACAAAATTATTGTTTGTAGCCCTGCTCTTTTGTGAAGTTTTGAATCTGATCATGAATCTTACTGTCTCAGTTTTACTGATGCAGTTTAGTTTTTTTTTTTTGCCCTTTTGGCCTTGTAATTGCACCTTCACTTTTCTGACATCTTAGTTCCATAATATCTTAAAGATGCTTATGAACCTCATTCTGGTAGGTCGTTACAAGAGACTGGCTCAGAAGTGAGGCATCATACAATGTAATGGAAATAGTTTGTCACATATGCAGGGCAAGTAAAAAAAAATTTTTCTTTCTTGATGTTCCTGGTGTTTACTAACATGAGTGATTTTACATGTAAAGTAACATATGCTAGTCGGTATGTACGAGAAATTTTTACATTTTGTCATCATCATTGTCACTAACATTATTGCATCATCAGTGACAGTACTGTTGCCCATACCACCATTGTCATCATCCTTACTATTATCAACATCACTGTTATCACCACCACCACCACCATCCTCATCATCATCATCATCATCATCATCATCATCATCATCATCATCATCATCATCATCTTGGACATATACACCCTATTATAGTCAAAAATCGTGATTACAATAGGTGTTGCATCACTTGCCCACCCTGGTTCTTAAACAAACCCTCCCCTCCTGTTCTCTTTGCCAAAAGCCTATCTGTTCTGTTATGTTTACGTGAACTACGGTACTTTTGTTAGGATGATGAACTTCTAGACAAAAGAGAGTTCTGCTTTTGCATACAATCGAGTTCTGCGGATAGTCGCTACCTTGGAGTGGGTGAGCTGTAATGTTCATTGATTTTCGTTTTTCGTTTGGTGAAATTGTTGTCATTGCTTTTGTAAGGTACTAGAGTTACGTCAGGTTTAAAGTAACTGAAAATGTAAGTGCTTTATTATTTTTTTTTTTAATTACAGACACAGAAGCTGACCTGACTGAGATCGTGAATCGTGTGCAGAAAGCAACTCACCAAGCTGTCATTCAAGTGGAGGTACAGAAGAAACTGAATCATTAATTTTCTATCAGAATGTGGGACTGAGGGCCTACACAGAAGACATAATTACTCTCGCTAATTACCTTCCCTACTCTGGCTATTTGGTTGTTAGTTGTGATCAGGTATCTATATGTTGAACTGCCAAACAAGAAAAGGTCTAAGAAAAGATGGAATGTTCAACATGTCGCTAGACTGCGAGTAGTCTCTAATTTTGGCGATGGCGATTGTGGGGCGGCGTGGTGGTGGCGATTTTCGGCGCTCCCTTCGCGTCGCGTCTCCTCGAACTTTCGCGCGCGCGTGTATTTTGCCCGCCCCACAATCTCAATCACCAAAATTAGAGACTACTCGCAGTCTAACATGTCGCGAGCATGGGAAAAAGAAAAAATCTGAATCCCCGACAGGAATCGAACCCATGACTTTCCGTCCTCTGGACAGGAGCTCTATTGAACCAGTAAACTACTGGGAGACTTTGTGGCTAGCTTAGGTGATATTTTCTGAGTTCGTGCTGAGGTGACACGCGTCCTGCTTACTGCTAGGATTGTAGCCTGTGAACAGGCTCTCTGGTCGGGGAAAGAGCGAAGAACACAAACGGCGAGGACAAGCGAAGAGACGGGAAGGGGGTATACGATCGGTTCGCTTCGCTCGCCGATTTATTTTCGCACTTTTTCCCCACTGCACAGCTTGTTCACAGGCTACTAGGATTGTGTCCTATAGGTGATAAATAAAGAAAGATGGTAAATTTGAAGCTCGGCGAAAAAATAAGAAAAGATGGGATATTTACCATGTCACGAGCGTGGGACTGAGTCCCCGACGGGAATCGAACCCATGACCTTCCATGCACCGGTCGGACGGCCTAACCACTGAGCTACTGGGAGACTCGTGGCAAGCATAGATGATATATACTGAGTTCGTGGTGACGCGCGTCCTGTATACTGCTTTGTTAACGTGTTCATCGATATTGCAATGAAAAATGAAGAAATAATGAAAGCTAATTAAGGTGGATAATGGTCAAGCACTCATAGCTGTGGATTATAGTGAGTTACTGAAAAAACCTCTGATATTCCTAAAATATTCAAGTGACTCCTGTTTTGAGATTAAATGCATTATTTCATTTTTTCTAGTCTCGCACATTTCCTGGAAAATGGCGCGGTCAGAGTGTAAAGCTCGTGTTTGACTTGAAAAGAGGATTGAGGCTCTACAGTGCTACAGATAGGGTTTGTTTTCTTTTTCTTTTTCCTTCTGTTTTCTTTTTTTTCTTTTGGCATAATCTCGATCCTAAGTTCCTTTCTCTGGTTATAAGCCGCCAGCCTTTCCGTTTGATAACAATTAATATTTTGTGTGTATGAAAAGTGAAGTGGCTTTTTTCGCCATTATCTTTCTATCGCAAGAATTGAGTTTTTAAATTGTTTTGTTGCGACCAACCAAAATTTCTTGAAAGATGATGAAATAGCTTTTACAAGAAAAGGCTGATTTATTTTCCATGAAACATGAATTGAACCCACTCGCCAAGTTGTATAAGCCAAGGACGAATGCACTCTGCAGACCATCAGGCATGGTACCTTATTGGTTTTATTTCATAAGGCGCTTTTCAAATGAGTGTCGTAAAACCAAAACCAAAGTAATTACCCCAGCCAATCACAACAAACACAAATTACCCAATGAACCAATCAGAACTCGAAGCAAGTACATGTAACCGGCGTCAAGCGCGGGAAAACGCGTGCGAGCGCGAGCAAGTCGCGACTGATTGGTTTGAGTTTTACTTCTGATTGGTCGAGAAAGTGGCGCGAAAGGTGTTAACCAATCACAGAGCGAAGTAAAGCAAAACCAAAGCAAAACACGAATTACTTTCGACACTCAATTGAAAACCGCTCTAAGGCCTTTGCGTTTTTGTTAGGTGCCTGATAATTGGTCTATAAAATGCATCTTTTCCTTTCCTTCGTAGTCTCTTCTGTGGCAATATCGGTTCTCATTTCTGCGTGGGTCTTCCGATGATGGTTTTCGGAAAATTGTGTTGCTGTTTTCCTCATCCCCTGCTGGTCCATTTGATAGACAGGTTAGTCTTACGTTATTTCGGACTTTTGAGAGTCAGTGTTGATTTGTTTTTAATGAAGTCAGTATTAATTTATTTTTTGTTAAGGTACATAAATTGGCAAAAGTTTTTTAAATGTGAATACGATTCTACAAGGCATTCTTAAGGTAGCTCGATTGGATTTCTTAGTGGTGATACCTTGCAAGGTTGCACGCGAATTACACCACCATAAGAACACCACTATTTCTAAGAACACTTTTCCTATAAATAGATTGAAGTCTCAGTTTCAGTGATTTTTATTGCGATCGAGGTTATCATAGCAACGTCATGACGTCATTTTTGTTTTTACACATAGTCAATTTTGTGGAATTTTGGAGGTTTTTATTCGAAGCGGTTCACGGTACTTGTAGTTCACGTAGCTGCCTCTTTGTGTACTGAGTTTAAGAAAAATCTCTGAGAGCGTTTTTGAGAAATTTGCAGTAAAGTTTTAAGCTTTAAAAATGAAAGAAATTCACTCAAGCTGCTTTAACTTATATTTACCGGACTTGAGGAAAATACGTTTTTAGCTTATACTCTTCTAATACCTATCAATGAATATCCGTGAAAAGTTGACAAAAACTGTTTCATTTGATTTCGAAGAATATGAACTTAAATAAGATGTGTTTTTCGCCCTTTTGACCTAAATTTACTATGTTCCTTTTTCCCGAGAAGTGAGGAAAAAATCGCGCGCGAAATCCAGAAAAATGCCGGGAGATGAATGGAACCCTGAAACATGATGCGAACATTACTTGGAATGCTGTGACTGTACATGTATTGATTTTTTGTATTATTTTTTGTAGGAGTTAGAGTTCCCCAACATGCAGCAAGTATTGACAGTGATGCACGCTTTTTATGCTGCTAAGGTTGCACAAGTTGATCCAAACTTCAATTTTGATAATAGTTTTTAAGTATCTGATGGGAGGCAAATACTTTGAACGGCATCAAGCTGACCTGAGTATCGGTCTGTGCTCTGTTAGAAATCAGAACTCAACAGTGACATTATTTTTGAAAGCAAATTTGCGTGAACATTTGTGACTTCTGTTTGTCTTCATCAGAGCACCGAGAAGTGATTAAGGTTGTCAAAGCTCAGTGGAAATTCAGTATAAAGAAAACAGATGAGAGCAACCTATCTTTAAATGAAATTAATGCATTCTTCACATCTCAATGCTGGCACTGACAATAGCATTATGCCCGGTTTAAGTTCAGTTGATTAGTGCTGTTACGGGTTTTTTCGTCACTTGTTAGTTTTATCTCAGACATTTGGCTCAAGAAGAGTGGAAGAGTAAAAAGGTATTTTAAAGTACGTCCAATTTCAAGATTCAGAATTTAAAAATTAATTTTTGAATTCAATGTTTAATCAACAGCACCACAGAAACGTACTGCTCGGTAGCTTTCATTTGAATGGTCACACTTTAGGATTTTATCCACAGACTCAAAGTTAGAACCACCTCGTACAGCATAATAAAAAGAACTACAGGAAAGTACTGCTCAGTAGCTTTTATTTTGGTGGTCACTCCTTAGGGTTTTCTCCACGGATTTTGATAGAATTAGTTAAAAACTCTTTCCACAGCTTACAATGTTTTCAGTACCTCGAGAGAGTATTTCTTATCAGCTTCACTTTTTACCAACAAGTTGACACTGTTTACCACCTCATTGTCACACTGAAGTTGCTTACTTTGACTCTTACCAACTCATGTTTGTCAACTTGAGTTTGTTCTGCTAAGGTGCCTTTACAACCTCAACACTTGTACCAAGGTTTGTTTCTAAGATTCATAAGCTTGTTGGGTCAACTCGTGTTTGTCAACTTGAGTTTGTTCCGCGAAGGTGCCTTTACAACCTCAACACTTGTACCAAGGTTTGTTTCTAAGATTCATAAGCTTGTTGGGTCAACTCGTGTTTGTCAACTTGAGTTTGTTCCGCGAAGGTGCCTTTACAACCTCAACACTTGCGCCGTGGTTTGTTTCCGGAATTCATTGGCTTGTTGGGTCATTAATCTTTGAGCAGATGTATGTTTGATGGCTATGCCAGACCGTGACGGGGACACTGTGTTTTGGCCATATAATTACTTTGATGAAGATGTATTGAAAGAACTTGAAACTTTGATCGTATAAAATATTACTATCTTGTGATGAATAATTTAAGATTATGTTAACCAGTAATACAAAACTTTATTGGCACTCGGTAAAGTGGTGTGTTAGGTTTTAGTGGACTTTATCTTTAAAAAATTGTATATAAACCTATCGAATTCAATAAAATATCTTTTATTACAAAAGTAAAACTCATGATTATTCAGTGTTTTGCTGTTTTAGTCCCCTTTTTTAGCCCCCCCCCCCCCCCCCCAAGTGTACGAGGCTACATCATGACGATTTCTAAGTTTTCGGGTAAAACCTGTCCTGAAATCAGGGTCCCAAAGAGTTTTGAGCCTTGAGGGCCCCGGCCTAAAAATGGCAGGGATCCAGGGCCCCAAGAGGGAAAAATTGGGGTTCTAGGGCTCCATTTAACGAGGCTCCCTTGCGCTTGCCCCAATTTTCGCGCGGTCGAAAAGCGGAAAATGCTTTAAACCTGCGAAAAACCCTACCGTAACGCTTGATACGCTGGCTAAGAACAGCCTTAAAGGCTCTGGGCTTGTGGAGCTCTAAGGCGTCAGGGACGCCTCCCCACTCTTCCCCCTTTGGGACCCTGTTAAAACTAAGTGCCTTGTGTGGTACACAAGATGCCCCAAGAATATCAGGATTGGAATATCTGGAAGGTGATGCTTCCAAGACACAAGCTAAGGGAAGAACTTGAAAAGAAAAAGGATCAATCTCCATCCAGGCCATCTTTAGCCTAACAATCTTGCTCATAGTTTCAGAAAACTAGTAATAAAAGTATTTTAGAATAAAAAAGGAATCGTTATGTTGGGGCTTCGCCAATTCCTGTATGGTTATGTCTTTTAGCTTTATAAAGCGGTGCTAAGAATAAGCGAAGTGTTTCCATGTATTGACAAAAACAATTGCCAATTTTTAAGAAACAACACTTAGGATAGCCAGTCCCTGATGTCTCGATAGAATTATCGCATATAATGGAACCTCTGTTAGGCTGAATTTCTTATACGTGGGTGGAAACCGTGTTGCTACTTCTCTGTCTTCACTGTTCAAGAAGGATCCCAACACAGCCATGCAAGCCAAGTGATTTTACTATGGCTGGTTGATTTTACAGGTGCATTAAATCCTCATACAACTTCTTTAGTGAAATTCTGGCAATTATCCATGTAACAAGATCAACTTATGAGTTAAAAATTGAATGCATTGAAGGATGAGATCAACTAATTTCACAGCCTAATGTACAGAAGCCACAAGTTCATTGAATTCTACTCTGTTTTACATGGCGTCTGAATGTTCCAAATAAAAACCTCCTTTCTGTTTTCAAATGACGTTCATTGCAGCGTAAATATGAGAAGAACGGTTTAATACGAGGAGGTTTTAATTTGAGCATGGTAAATAGATGAACATGTTTCTGATCTTTGTTACAAAATAAAATTTGTTACAACTAACCAAGGAGGAACACCAGCTTAAATACAAGACTTCCATTATGTTGCGAACAATGCAAGCATAAGAGGAAAAAAATTATTCACAATTTTAATGCAAAAATTAGTCTTGTAAATGCTAAAACAGTTTAATGTCTGCTAATTGAAGTATTGAATGCAGATGTAGGTTTTTTTTACTGCTTGGTTATGCAGCTTTATGCAGCTAGCGGGAAATGAGCTTGAAGTTAAGACGCTGTCTACTGCACGCTAAGGTATGTTAATTGTATGCTAATTTATTATCCAACTATTATCCCACGATATTGTACAGTTAGTTACTGCACAGTACCGTGCGCGCGCTCATTGATCTTGTTATACTTGCAGTTTTCTTTCAAGGTTTTTAAGAAGGTTGACAAAGGTTAAGTTGGATAATAAATCTCTTATGGCATGTTTCGGTGTGAAGTGTCGTCGTATATTTTTTACTCGTAAGAAAATACGGCGATACTTCATACTGAAACATCCAAAAAGGTATATGTATTTCTACTTTAGTTTGCAAACTTACGGAGTGCATACTTGCACATGATCCTAATGCATACCAATAAAATTTCCAGTGTTTTGGGAACTACCCCAAAATAAGGAAGTCCGAAGTTTTTTACAGCTTTAGCAGCGATACACTTAAACTCCAGTGTTTTTCTCTCAGAAAGAATCCTGCGTACCTCATCAGTTCGAGCCACGTCCATCGCTGTTTTACCGTCATTGTTGACAAAATCATGATGAGCACCTCCATCTAACAAAACCTCCAACATGTCATTAAAAAAAACAGAACTCGTCATCTACGGCCTCAAAAGTCACAGCTCTGTGAAAAGGAGTATCCCCATTGTGGTTGGCAGCATTAACATCGATACCCATCCTCAAAAGAATCTTCATTGTCTTAGGGCACGGATGTTTAAATGGTGCGGGAAGGAAGTGCTGTGGTAATTGAAACAAGTTTTCTGAAACAAGGTATAACAGTGTATCTCCACGATAACTGCGAGGACTTAAGGAGGAAGGCTTTTGCCGCAACATCAATTCACTTGGGTTTGGTCATCCTCACAAGTTCAACTTCCGCATTAGCATTGCAAAAGCCCCAATAAAAAAGCAAACAGTTCATTTGGGTACTGTCCTGTAGGTCGCTTAGCTTCTGTTATCAACTCTTCCTGGTTCTCGTACTCAAAAACTGTTTCCTCAAGGATAGATCACATTACCCTGCTATTTTCATTGCGTATATATTTCATGCTAGACAAATATCAAAGTTCCCAGAAAATTCAAGCAAATCAGCAACGACGACAATTGGCAAAATAAGGGCCTGGTGGCCTGATCCAACGATTCTTTCTCTGACAACAAGGCTTTCCATGATGATGGTACCAACATCACCTTCCATCTGAACAAGTTCCTCAAGAGTTTGAGACTCTTTTCTACTCTGATAAGCCTCGACTGGCTCCATTGGTTGTTTCAGCAAAGGATTTAAATGACTTGAAACCTTTCTTCCCTACCGCGCTTCATGTACTCAAATGCTCTTTCAGTGTCGGGATTATCATATGGCTGAGTAGCAGGAGAGGCACCTAGAAACTCCAGGGCTTCACTTCTTTGTTGAGTTCTCCAGTCTGTTGATGAAATCCTCCACCACAGAAGAGTGTTAGACAACGGGGATGCTCCAAGACTCAAAAGCTTTTGATCGACCTCAATCTTCTCACCACGCACAGCATAATGCAGAGCTGTGTCAGCCTCGTTTTTGTCTTGAAGATCCATGTTAGCTCCATGTTCCACAAGAAAGCTCACTACATTCACGTGACCATCAGTTAAGCTCGCTATCATCAAAGGGGTGCAGTTATCATGTGCACCTTCGTTCAAATCAGCTTCGTTTTCAACCAAGCAACTCAAAACCTCAACATGTTCTTTACCGGAGTGGGGAGGGGGGGGGGGGGGGGGGTTGCATGGGTTCAGCTTCCCTCTTCTCGCTTCCCGCTTCCCGTGCCCTTTAATCCCGTTTCCCGCCCTACTTTTGTTGGCTCCCGCCTCTTTGCATTTTTCGATTGCGAAATATTGCACTTTGTTGGTCTCTTTGTGTATTGTGTGGCTTTTGGGCGGATTTCAAGCGATTCTTCGGAGTTTCACTTTCAACGGTTTCTTCTCTATCACTTCAAATCCACCCAAAAACCACACAATACACAAAGATACCACAATGGAGTTCAGATAAACAACTTTTAAATGAAGATGTGACCATCGCAGTTGTAATCGCAATTTAAGCAATTACGAATCAAGCCTGAAAAAAGGGATCTTTTTCGAGGCTTCAATGGGACTCGAACCCGTGGCCTCTGCGTTCGCGCTGAAGTACTCTACCAACTGAGCTATGGAGACCCATGCCTTAAGAAGAGACCCATTTATTGAGTTCAGTACATGATAGTTCTGACTTGTGAACGGAGAGAGATCACTGGGTTTGTTTGAGGCGAGAAGTTGATACGAAGGAATCGTCATTAATAAGGAGATCAATTAATAGGGTAGGTGTTACGAGTCTTTTTGCATTGAAAGAACGAAAATATCTGAATATTATCGACGGATTTGTGTGGTTTGCGTGTGGTGTACGCTAAAGGCTACGTGAGACGAGCAGTCTCTCTTTCCGTTCAGAGATAGTGAAGGAAAAGAAAAACAAGCGAGTGAGCGCGAAATCGATTGCGGCTCGACAGGCGCGTTAGCTTTCAAAGACGTGGGCAACTTTCGTCCCCGCTCGCTTGTTTACTTTTGCAAGGGGATTCCCGGGTTAGCAAACCGGATTTAAACATCACGTCATGAGATATGCCTTGACGTGCCCCATACTCTGACGATCTGCTCGAGCTCGTGTTTATCAAGCGTTATATTTTGATTCTACTGCTATGTTCACTGTTTGTATTTAACGTCTAGGCACAACAGACAACTTCGTCGTCGCTGTGTGAGTATTCTCAGTTGTAGACGAATTTATATCGACATTCAACGTTTGAGTGAATTTGCGTTTTTCAGCACAAATAAAAGCGATAAAAAAGATAAGCTGAGTCATCAGAGTTTAAACATTACGTCATCCAGTAACGCTATAGTAAAAATATTGTGTCACACAATCACACTTTTCGTCACGCCGGTTCGTATAAATAGAGGATCGCGCTACCATTTGTGAAACCTAGGGGTGGGGAGGGTCAGAATGGCCGGTTAAAATGCCCAATAGGCTTTCTTGTCTATTTTAAAGACGGAAACGACGAAAGAAGTACACTGAAGCTGGGAAAGATAATTGATAAATAGATAGCTATTTGGGAGTCATACATAACGGTCTTGTGTTTTATTGAGACAATTTTCACGTGTCAGATCTGGACATCATGAAATCAAAAAATCTTTGCGCAGCATTACTCAGTTTGGAATTATTTTGCTTCGAACTGGTACTTGAAACTTCAATTTTTACGAAGTACTGTCTGGAGTCTATCTTTTTGTCGAGGGTAGAGGGTAGAGGGTTTCATGTCGAGGGTCGAGGGTAGCTTTTTTTCCCATTTTTTAAAAATTAATAAAGAAAATTAAACCGAATTTAACTGAAATAATTAAATATAATTAAAGAAAAAAAACAATCTTATAAGATACAGATTGCACGTGGACATTAGATCTTTTTATACGAGGACATCGCCCCCAAAAATAGCGAGTGGGGGAGGGGTGAGATAGTGAATAGCACGTGGACATCCCAGTTCGTTTTCAAAAACCTGATTAGTTTTCAAAGAATTACATTTAGAACCCACAGAAAGCTGATATTCGATCATAAATCTGGCGGTTAGATTTCCCGTGTTACTGTAACATCACGAAGCGAAGAAAAAGTGCCATGTCTTTATAAATGGTTTCACAACATGGGGTGTAATCCAGCTGTCAAGGAAACTCTCTTGACATGTCCAAGCTCCAGACAATAAAATTTCCCGGGCAGAATCGGTCACATTTACTAACTTCTACGTTTTGCCGACGGAAAATATCGGCAAGCAAAAGTAGCCACCATAGTTCCATTTCGTAGGTTTTGTAGGTTTTTACGCAAGAAGTGATGGCAACAGCCCGGGCAAATTGCGAAACAAACCTAGGGGAGTCGCGAGGTTGGAAAAATAAGAATGGCCGCGATTTCCGGTGTCGGCACAAAATCGATATTGCGTAAAACTTTAGAATTTTGACAAAACGCGCGTGAAATTATTTCCTAATTTCACTCGTCACCATTTGATTACACATACTTAAATTCGGTTTAATTTTTCTTTATTAATTTAAAAAAAATTGGGAAAAAAAGCTATCCTCGACCCTCGACATGGTACCCTCGACCCTCGACATGAAACCCCCTACCCTCTAACCTCGACAAAAAGATAGACTCTACTGTCTGTGTCACCGCTGGTGGGCGCAAGACTGTGATGGATGGCCGTTGGCTCATAGAGAGCTCATCTTCTCTTTAACTAGCCTCCGATCCTACGCAAAGCTAAGGTTCTTTAGGTTGGTCACGAAACGATCCTCCCCAACAAACGACTGGATGAAGGGTGGGTGGACGCTCAGCGAGAATAAAAACAAGACCCATTAGGGACGGACCATTAGGAAAAGTATGGAGGGGGTGGGAGGCGAATCAAGGAGAATTACAAAAAAATCATGAAAGGGAAAATTTTACGAAAAAAACCGTTCACACCGAGCAGCCTAGAAAAATTCTTGCATCGATCTTCCGAAGTATTTCACAGAAATCTTAGCAATGCGCACCAGAGAGCAGATTGGAGTAAAAAACTTCTGTAGTTAAATACATGCCTTCTTTCCTGGCCTCTGTTCAAAGCGGATGTTTATTCAAAACGACGTTTTAACCAATAATTTTTTTATTTATTTAATTCTTTCGCCATAATGAATCAACACAGTGAGAGGATAAAGCAGGACTGCGTCCCAATTGACATCAACTACCTACCCAATTCATCAAGGGTTCATCACACCAAAGGGGTTTACGTCCACTACTCTTTTCGAAAAGCAGTCAGTGGGTTCTTATACGTCTCACACTGAAAGTGCTGTCAGACGAGGCATACGGTTTTTCGTTCTTATCCGAGAAAACTAGAAAGTCTAGCAATTTGCAGATGCGAAACAAAGGCAGCACATTCTACTCAATTATTTTAAGACCCTGAGTGTTGGCCCGGCCGGTAATCGAACCCGGGCCTCACGCTCCGAAGTCTGGTACCCAACCAATTGAGCCAACCAGTCGGCAGTTAATTTTGGAAGAGGCTGCCTCCTTAGTAGTGGTGTCTCTGCCGATTACCTGAGGTCCACTGCCATCTATAGGGCCTAATAAGTACCCCTTTCTATTAATGCTTTGCTTTCACGAGCCTGCTGAGAGTTTATTGAGAGTTTATGAAAGAAGGAAACAACAACAACAGCGACTGTAAGTCGTTTAAATTCTATTCTTCACAGAAAATAGTCACCATATCGCAATGAAAATTTTCATGAACGGAACTCTATTTGACGTCTAGAATGTTGGAAATTGCATTTCCGAGGATCTAGATTTCAAAATTTTCTGGGGGATCATGCCCCTAAGATTAAAAGGGACTCTAACGTCGCCTTTTTTTCTAAGCAAGCCGCCGCTTATGTCGCTTATTGGAAATTTTCTGAAACCCTGTGTCTTAACATTTAAAATCACAAGTATTTGTATGTAAAAACATTTGAACAGTATGTAAACTGTGCTTTTTAGCATTTTTAGACTTAAAATTCTTGGAGGTGTCCACTATCATGACCGGTCGTCAAAAAGTCGTATAATTATATTTAGAAATTTATCCATTATAGAGATGCATCAGCATTAACACATGCCTTAGAAATTACAATAAATGTTGATCTTTTAGAGAGCAAATGAACTTTCCTGTTTAGAAAGATGACTTCAGATACAGTTTAAAAAGTACTGGCCTTTGAAATACGAATGAAAACCAGAGTCAAGAACTTTGGAATCCGGAATCACAGAAGGTTTGGAATCCGGAATCCATAGGCTTGGATTCCCTTACATGGGGCGATTAAGATATTATAAGCGGCTGACGGTCAACTTAAGGCATTAACAAACCAATCTTTATATCAAGAATTACTTTACTTTCGACTATATTTCAGGACATTGCCCCGAATTTAATAATAAAAACATTTGTATTAAATAATGGAGATAAACGACAGAATCACCTCGCTTCTTCCAGTCTTTCGTCAGTGTAAGAATCAATGTTTTGGGTATCCCTACCCGGGATACCCATTTCACTAGGGATTTGGGTATGGGGATACCCAAAACAAGGGGATACCCAAATCACTGTGACACCGTCAACAATAGTAGAAAGTTAATGACTGGCTGACAATGATCACAAATAAAGTCTGCAAATTCTAGGAACGTTTGGCCTGTCGTGGAACTAATTTTAACAGTCTTATCTATTTAGGACTATTTCTTTGTTTATCCTGGAGTTTGCACAATCAATGTTTGATCAGAGTAAGTTAGGAGACTGGGAACAAGTTAGTCTACATAACTTGTTTTCCCGAATACAATTGTCTTCTTTGTATTTAGAAAATAGGTCATAGCTTGACGAAGTGCTTTTTTAAACCGTCAAAATTACAAAGGTTTTCTAAATTTTTCATATGTCAGTTTCCCCTTTCTTTCACTGAATCCTCTTGGCGTCAAACTAACACCAAGCGTGCGTTTCTCGAAAGCCCCGAAACGTTTCGGGTCGATGTCTGGTACGATAATTCACTATGTATCTTGAAAACAAAGACAGTGACAAAGATTTTGCTAAACGTGACACTTATCTATACGCATAACATTTCTTATCTTAAAGACGTGTTAAAATAACAGCTTTGTAGAATGAGTGGTTCATATTTTTACAAATGGCTTTTCGGGTTCGAAAAGTTTTTCGGGCTTTCGAGAAACTCACGCCAAGTCCATTAAACCCTTTTCACCATCAGGCCAATCATTGTGTGCGCAATCTGAACATTTGAAGGAAGTTGACGGCTGAGTGATAAATGATCGCAAATAAGGTCTACAAATTCTAGAAAAGTTTGGTCTGTCGTTGTATATAAAATGTAGAAGTAATTTTAACATTTTTATTTAACATGTACACTAACCCTTTATTTATCCTGCTGTGTCTCAAGATAGACGGCAACAAGTTTTCAATTTTATGGGGCATTAAATTTTCAATTTGGGCAAAGCAGTTAGCCAAATTAATGTTTAATCAGGTGCGTTAGAAGAGTGGGAACACAAAAGTTAGTCCACTCAACTGCTGTCCCAACATAGAGTGAAATGATGGCCAAGTCCATTAAAAGCTTTTCTCCCTCAGGCCAAATTTTGTTGCGTCACGGCACATCAGTGGAGGAATGAGAAAAATACAAACAAAGTTAAAAAACGTTTGTAGTTTTGATGCTTAAACACTTTTGTCAAGTCATGACTGTTTAGTAGATGTAGATCACCACATAATAGTAATCAGAACAACAAGGTCAATCGACATCGTCTCTAGAATTTACAGATCTATTTGCCTTCATTTATTACCCAGCCGTCAACTTCCTACTTTTTTTTAAAAGGAATTGAATTTTTAGTTTGGGCAATCAATGCTTGACCTGATGGTGAACAGCGTTTAATTTGATGTCAGTTTGACGCTAATGGGATTCAGTAAAAGAAAGGAAAAAACAGAAACAAAATCCAAAAGCTTTGTAATTTTGTTGCTTATACACTTTCGTAAACTATGACTGTTTCCTAAATATGTAATGGCAACACAGTTGTTCTCAGGGAAAGAACTTAAGGTGACTAACTTGTCCCCAGTCTCCTAAACGCACTCTGATGAAACATTGATAATGCAAACTGCTTTCATGCCGTCAAAAATGTAGAAAGTTGATGGCTGGGGGCGGGGGTGGGGGGCGTAAAAGATCACAAATAAGTTTTGAATAAATTCAAGGAAAGTTTGGCCAGTCTTTCAACTAATTGTAACAGTCTTACTTTGTTTTATTTAGCACTTTAACTTTGTTTATCCTGCTGTGTTTAAGGGGATCAAATTTTCAATTTGGGCAAAACAGTTTGTGTAATCAATAATTGATCAGGTGTTTTAGGAGAGTGGGGACAAGTTAGTCTGCTTAACTTTCTTTTTCTGAGTACTATTGTGTGGTGATTTATATTTACTAAAAAGTCATAGCTTGACGAAACTCGTGAAGCATCAAATTTACAAAAGCTTTCAAATTTGGTTTATGTTTTCCCTTTTATCCACTGACGCAGCAAAATTTTGCCCTGAAGGTGAAAAGGTTTCAGTGGACTTGGTCACAGTTTCACGCTATGTTGAGACAGCACTTAATAATTTGTCCACACTCTCCTAATGCACCTGTTCAAACATTTATTGCGCAAATTGAAAATTTGACTCCCTTAAACACAGCAGGATAAACAAAGTTTAAGGTGATTCCATCAAAAAAGAAGTTGTAATGAGAATTTGTTGAAACTTTGCACAGTTACTAATTACACCTAGTAGATTAAAAAAATACAATAAAAAGAGGGGGTCACCGTGTCTGATTTCACGCTACGGGGCTGTAGTATATAGGTACTTTGCTATCTTTAGACAGCAATATTAAAAAAACCTATCCTTGTACTAGAGACACCATTACTTCAACAAAGTTACAACTAGCAATGAAATATAAGCATTATTCTTATGATAAAAGTACAATGTTACAGTGAAACGTCTTAAAATTGCCGTAACAATGACACTAATTTGAAACAATAGGCAAATCGAGCGTCCGCACGGTTCCAGTGAAACGCCTAAAATCTGGCTGTAGTAGTGAATCTAACCGGAATATTTCAAAATTGAATAATGAAAAGTTCTTCAAATTTGAATATATCATGTAAAGTCGTATTTTCCTTAAATAAATGGAATAAAAAAGTGGGGTCACCGAGTTCGTTTAGGAGAAAACGACCACTTATTTCTCTGAACAGCTCAGCTTCCATAGAAAACCTATCAAGTTCCGAACGCGCGAGCGCTCGTGCGCGCGCTAATCACGCAGAAAATGATGCCCAGAAAGGATGCGCAATGCAATTGAATGGAATCACCTTAAGTGCCAACTAAATAAGATTGTTAAAATTAGTTCCATGACAGGCTAAACGTTCGTAGAATTTGCAGTTTTTTTTCATGTGACCATTGGTCACGAAGCTTTTTTGACGGCATCAAAATTTCAATTTGCACCAAAGTAGTTTGCGCTATCAATGTTTGACCAGAGTGCGTTTAGGAGACTGGGGACAAGTTAGTCTCCTTGACTTTTTTTCCCGAGTACAGTTGTGTTGTGATATATATTAAGAAAACAGTTATAGTTTGTGAAGGTTTATGCTTTGCCCTTTCCTTCACGGATTTCTCTCAGCGTTGTAAACGCTGTTCACCATCAGGACAAACATTGATTGCTTAAACTGAAAATTTGATTCCGTTTCAAAAACATAGGCACGCAATGCGCGCAGAGCCAATGACGTTTTTTTTCACAATATGGTGAAATTTATCCTGACAACCTATGGGACTTTACATCTCCGGTAAGTCCCCCCTAACCCCTCAGCCCCAACCCCCCCCCCCCCCACCACCACCACCAAAAAGATCTTGTGGTTATCCACTACAAAACCTGGTAATGATTGAGCAGCGTGACTACGCGGAGTAAAGAAACCGAAGAAAGCTCTTTATTTCACGGTTCTTCAAAGAACAGAGACAAAAACAAGTAAACTTAAACTTAAACTCACCGTCGAAAAATATTGCATACATAATTTAGGCAAAGATCAGTGGAAAGTTAACAATTTTACTTCAGAAATAAATGCAAGTTGCAGTTGAACCTTTTAATTTCTTACTTCTACCGGCGAATATCCAATACTTTTCAGTGCTCATAAACGGCCAACTTTCTAAAGGGTGCCGTTTTGACGCTCTGCGTGATTTGCGTGACACGCGACTCGCTTTACTTTGTTTAATTTTTAAGGTTTCAGACGTTTCAGTCAACCACTTACGTTCTTAGTACATTGTATTGTCAAAACAGGAGTCTGCCATCAAACGGCGTCTCTTGTATCCACAATATTTTCGTTCGAAATCGGTTTGAACTAGCGTTTATAAACACGCCTGAAATAGTTTTGCAACTATATTTATTTCCCCTGTTGATTGAAGTTGCTTGCTTTGTAATCAAGTCGGCTATAATAATTTTCGTCTTTTTGCTTCACAAATCGACCAAAGTATGTTTACATTTGTAACTTTCCCACGGTACAAAGTTATTTTTAGCGCACGTGTTTACCAACAGCCGAATAAATTTCGTTTGCTTTGCCTTCGAACAGTACGAAAATGTTCAAATTCAGCTCCCTTTCCAGTAGATCCAACAGGTCTCTATTAGAATGCTTTGTCACATATCTGTTGTTGTTAATCTTTCGGTACTGTTTCGGTCGGTTCGAGATGTTTTAAGTGTTGCGTTACATTCCTATCACTGAAATTACAGCTGTCAACTATGCAAATTTGCTCAACATACGCTTTATACTTTGAGCTATGAATAACCCCGAAATAACATTTAGTATCTTGTAAAGATTTTACTACATCCATCCTCTAATTCCTTGATCACCACTGTGACTTGGATTTTAATACTAGTTTCATTCAAGTTTTTCAGTTTTAGGAATAGCTAGCAACAAGCCGAGCAATTTCCGATTTAGTTTTAAATGGGGTTCAACCGTTCATGTTTTATAACACGCACTCAAAAATGACACTGCAAATTTTAGATTCGCTGTTACCGAGAGATAATCCCGAAAAATTTTATGCTGTTTTACTCTAGTCTTTTCACTATCGTTATTAACTTGGGCTTTAAATACTGTCTCTTTCACTGTTAATTAGGGATCGAAGTAACGTTAATTTCCATGTTCTGTTCATACAACATCTCAAATTGGCAAGTCCATCTTGTATTTGCTGCTGTGGAAATTTGTACTTCAGTTAAGTAAACACAGGACTACAACGCGAATAAAATCCTGCCAGACCTCACGTACACAAAACAGGCATTCGAAGTAGATCCACACTTGCGAATGCAAAACCCTTGAAAGCCCGGGGGACGTACTCCTATAGTATAAGCTGTATGGGTTTGTGCCGCTGATAAGGTAAGAGTTTCAGTCTCCTGAAGCACACCCCCACCCATCGTCTCACAGAATATCCCCCCAGCCTCACAAATCGTAAGACAGACGTCTCACGTTCGTCTCATGCTCACGTAGATCGTTGATTTTTAGGCTCTGACGTCACTAACGTGACGTCATTGGCTAAAAAGTAGGAAGGTGACAACTGGATAATAAAAGATCTGCCAATTCTTAATACAATTGGTGTTCTTGTTCTGAATACTATTGTGTGGGAATTTATATTTACTAAACAGTCATAGCTTGACAACAGTCTTTAAGCATCAAAATTAAGAAAGCTTTTGAATTTTGTTTATATTTTTCTCTTCCCTCCACTGAATCTTCTTTGATGAAATTTGAGATGTGGCGTGACGCAACAAAATTTTGCCCTGAGGGTAAAAAGCTTTTAATGGACTTATCCATCGTTTGACGCTATGTTGAGACAGCAGTTGAGTAGACTAATGTGTTCTCACTCTCCTAACACACCTGATCAAACATTGATTACGCAAACTTCTTGACGCAAATTGAAAATTTGACGACTTAAGATTGAAAGTTTGATCCCGTTTATGTTTACAGGGAGGAGGGTAGTACGACAGCTGGTTGATAAATTATCACAAATGAGGTATAGAAATTCTAGGAGCGTTTGGCAAGTCTTTTAAGACTAAGTTTGGCAATCTCATTTACCTAATTTGACTAGCAGTTTTGTTTATCCTGCTGTGCCTCAACATAGCTTTAAACTGGCCCCAAAGCCATTAAAGAGCTTTTCACCCATAGGCCACAATTTTGCGGCGTCACGTCATATTTCGAATCTTATGAAAAAGTATCCACGGAGGAAAGTTTGAATGCGTTTGTAATTTTGATGCTTACAAGCTATAACTGTTCCGTGAATAAATATATATATCACCACACAATTGTACATAGAACAAGTTAAGTAGACAAACTTTTTCTTAGTCTCCCAACGCAAGCTGATCAAACACTGATTGTGCAAACTCATACTTAGGCAAATTGAAAATATGATTCCGTTTAAAAAAATAAAAACTTTAAGCTGACTAATTTTAACAATCATATTTATTTAACTTGAGTAGCAGCTTTGTTTATCCTGCTGTTTCTTAATATAGCGTGAAATTGTTGCCAATTCCATTAAAAGCTTTTCACTCTCAGGCCAAAATATTTCCATGACCTTAGGATCGAGAATCAAAAACATATTTAATGCCAAGTGATCAGAATAAAAGCCCCACCTCACTTTATTTGGAGAGCACTTTACTCAGACTGTCACCGAATGCCCAGCACATGGTAAGCCTCAAGTGAGATACAGAATGGAATGTTTTAAGGAACTGTTCACTCCTAAAACATTTAACAAACTTGGTTTCGTTCTAGTGGCTTCCTGGATTCCTTTGGGAGTAATTCTCTTGGGAATCTTTGCGGGTATGGAAAACAGCGAATCAAGACTTGATTTCAGCTGTGGCACAAAAATGACAAAAAGCAACAAAGATCTTATCGAAGGAAAGTGTTTCGAGCAATACGACAAGCGATACGACAAGCTTGGTATACCATTGTACAGCTTCGTTATAACGAACGTCTCGTTCATTACGTAAATTATAAACTAACAAGCTTCAACCTCAGGAGAGTAACAGCATCACCGCTGGAGGTGTAACGAAACTGACTGACGCACTAAAGCACAGCGAATGTAAACTAACAGGCTTAGACCTCGCTTGGAACAACATAACCGATGAAGGTGTAACGCAGCTGGCTGACGCACTAAAGCACAGTGAATGTAAACTAATATAACATACTTAGACCTCGCTGATAACAACATAACCGATAGAGGTGTAACGCATCTGGCTGACGCACCAAAGCACAGCGAATGTAAACTAACAGACTTAAACCTCAATAATAACAACATTAACGATAAAGGTGTAACGCTCCTGGCTGACGCACTAATGCACAGTGAATGTAAACTAACATACCTAGACCTCATGAGTAACAACATAACCGATAAAGATCTAGCGCAGCTGGGTGACGTACTAGTCCACAGGGAATGCAAACTAATAGACTTAGACCTCGGTGATAAAAAGATAACCGATGAGGGTGTAACGCAGCTGGCTGCCGCACTAAAGCACAGCGAATGTAAACTAACACACTTAAACCTCACTAATAACAACATAACCGATGAAGGTGTAACGCAGCTGGTTGACGCACTAAAACATAGCGAATGTAAACTAATAGACTTAGACCTCGGTAATAACAAGATAACCGATGAAGGTATAACGCAGCTGGCTGCCGCACTAAAGCACAGCGAATGCAAACTAACACACTTAAACCTTAATAATAACAAGATAACCGATGAAAGTGTAACGCAGCTGGCTGACGCACTAAAGCACAGCGAATGTAAACTAACATACTTATGCACCTATCAATGTTAAGCCCCAGGAGGGGGGGCTACCCCCGGGTAAATGACATACAAGGCTGTCCCCTGGGTAGGGATTTTGAACATACACGGTGCCCCAATTACTTGACTTTCAGAGAAAAAGTTACTCTAGGGGCTGATATTTGACATTTATTAGTTGTCTGGGAGTTGGGAATTTGACTTGGCTTCCCTAAAAATGCCAAATTCCCCGGGGGTAGTCCGGCCCCCCAACCTGAGACAACATTGATAGTTCACTGATAACAACATAACCGCTCAAGGTGTAGCGCAGCTGACTGACGCACTAAAGCACAGCGAATGTAAACTAACAGACTTCTCATAATAACAACATAACCGATCAAGGTAAAAAGCTCTTGGCTCAAGCAAGCTCGCTAAAAACTGAAATCTTTTATTAAGACAGTTTCAGACTTTGTAGCCCTTGGCTCAAGCAAGCTCGCTGAAAATTGAAATCTTTTATTAAGACACCCTAAGTCTGGTGCTTTCATCGTTAAATTTAAAATAGTGGAAAAATTGTACGCATGGTTGTTGCCGTGGGCGATGTAGTGCAAATACAAATGAACAAAGAAGTTCACAACAAATTCCAATGAGCCAAAAACACTTTTATTGCGTCTCTAAATAACCTAATACAAAGACAACAATAAAGGCGCGCCACCTCGTTGTTTTTGGCAGTCAGTTGAAATGACCTCCAAACGTCAGCTCAAACGTCTTCAGCTTTGATTAGCGTGTCTCGTTTCTCCATTGACACAACGGGACAAAAATGCAAAGAATAATGAAAAAAGACAAAAACTGTTAAACTGAAACAGACAAGATTATAGAATTACCACAAATAGACCAAACATTTATTGACTATGTCCGCTTGCTTTTTGTACAGTCTGCATTTCGGATCAAAATCAGCCAACCATAAACTCACATCCAGTCTGTTCCCTCTACGGTCAGCATTTCAGAAAAAAAAAAAAGCCGATCAGAAAATGAATTTGATATCTGTTTCCTCTGCGGTCAGCATTTCAGACCTGTTTCCTCTGCAGTCTGCATTTTATTTCATTAACCAATCACGAGAAGGCAGCAAAACTTCCGATCCTAAAAGCTTTACATGAACTCTGTTTGAGAGTTTTGTGTGAACTTAGCAATTAATAGGAGGAATATTTTAGAAAAATAATTTACCCGGGATTTCTAGAAATAGAGACAAATTTTGTAGATCCCGGGAATTAAGATTTAATAAGGGAATAGCGATCACGGATTTTTCCATTGTCAAATCCAGGTTTCAAATTGATGATGAAAAGGCTTTATTGGAAGTTCGAGTGGGTGGGAGGGAGAGGCAAGTTTGTTTGCTTTAAGAACGTTAACGCCTTAACGGTCATTTTATTAACTAGACCTTTTTAAGCCACACAAGTTTTCTAATAAAAATATTTAAATCAAATCAAAATGTTATTTGTCAGTAAGTATTTAACAACACATGTCCAACACAGATGTTGCACTCGGGCATGTGCACAATATATAGCAATAAAACGAATCAAAAATGAACATTGTACATAGACTTCTGACTGTATGAACATCAAGACTAGTTTTCCACTGTGCACAAAACATGTCACTGTAATAAAATTAGTTTACAACAATTATTGTACGGGGACAGTGCTCCTAAGTTCTGTGATTTAAATAAAACATTCATATGAAGTTTTGGGTCATGCATGATCATGTCTTTACTACAGTTAATCTGTCTCAATGACGAAATCACCAGGTCACTGGTGAAGAACCATTAGGCTCCATTCCAAGGGTCAAAATTTCAATTCTCCATACTTTTTGACATATTTGGTTCACTGATAGTTATGAGAATTTGGTGGTACGTCAAGACAATATCCCCCAGGTTATGATTTTCTTTGTTCTTATCAATTGTTTGACAAATTATGCATCAAAATTGTTATGAGAATTTAGATGTTGATCACCATATTTTGGTGGTATATTAAAACAATGTACCCATATTGATCTTCCTAGTTCTCATAACCTGTCCAGCCTCACAAACATTGTAGCGAGAAATAAAATGTTGATCACCCGAATTTGATGGTACATTAGGACGGCACCCCTCCATGAAAATTCTTTAAGCTCTCGTCGCCCATCTCCTTGACACTAATACAAATATTTTGGAAGAAATCGTACAGTTTAATGATGCTGGTGAATTAAAAGATGAAAAAAGAGAAAAATAAAAATAAATAACAACTAAGTACACTTCCTGAGGCACAGAATTCGGTTTTTATCGTGTGAGTAGGATCATCACCCCTTGCCCAGCCTCCTCTCCCACCCACTTATTACTTATGGCCTTGCCGAACACGTCACTGTAGCAACACCTGAACAAGGAAACAAGATGCCCTCTTGTAAACTACGTATTTTTTCCCCCGAAATTAACTGAGAATTGACACGGTTGCTATTATAGCAAGTATAACATTGGAAATTTACACCCTCCCCCCCCCCCCGCCCAATGACACAGAAACAACAGGAAAGCCTAATGGGCATTTTTACCGGCCGTTCTGATCCTCCCCACCCCTAGGTTTCAACCGGCGTGACGAAAAGTGTGATTGTGTGACACAATATTTTGACTATAGCATTACTGGATGACGCAATGTTTAAACTCTGACGACTCAGCTTATCTTTCCTACCGCTTTTATTTCTGCTGAAAAACGCAAATTCACTCAAACGTTGAATGTCGGTATAAATTCGCCCACAACTGAGAATGCTTACACAGGGACGACGAAATATTTACTGTTGTGCCGAGACCGTGAATACAAACAGTGAACATAGCGGTAGAATCAAAATATAACACTTGATAAACACGAGCTCGAGCAGATCGTCAGAGTCTGGGGCACGTTAAGGCATATCTCATGACGTGATGTTTAAATACAGGTTACCCAATGAGAAAACTTACAATCCACTTCGGAAACCGTGCCCCCATAAAACACCAAGGGAAACTGCCTCTCACGCAGCACAATATTACACTGCTGCTATACAAAACGCAACTTTCAAAGCAAATCCTATTGTTTTTTTTTCAATGTGGATAAAAAGGACTCTTTTAGGTTTTGACCTGGGCTGCTGGTCTTTTCTTGGGTTCAGTTTTACCCTTATGGGACCTTTTATCGGTATAAAAATTTGGGCTCAGTCACATCTCCCGGTGCATTAATATACCGCCTGCGTACCCCGCCCCGAACTGCATTGTCGGACAAAATTGAATTAAACGCCCAAAAAATGGATCATCTGATCATTAAAATACCCAAACTTTAGTACTAACAAAGGCCTTACTGTAGTGAGCATTAACGAAGCAATAAAATAACTGAAAGTGAAACTCCACATCTTCCAAGACATCATACTTTTCTCTAAAACTAGCTGGTACCCGTGAACAATCCACCACTCAACAACACGGTTAGACTTTCCGAAGTCCTTTAACTTTTTTTCAGGTTATAAGGCCTCTCGCGACTTCGTCGCTCGCTCGGTCGCTTCGCGACCTCATTGAAGCTCGCTTCGCTTGCTTTACTCGCAAAACGCAGGGCAAATTAACATCAGTCGAAGAGGTCGACTTGGATCAAGTCTACTACACGATCTTTTGAAAACCGACACAAATTTGCGTAAGAGGTTGAAAATAGTCGCACATCAACAGACATGGCGCGGTGTTCCCTTGCTGAGAGAAACGTGCAACTCTTCGGCAAAAGTGGATCTTTTCGATTTAAAACCAAATTGCGCACATCCTTGCCAGGAAAGTGCAGAGATGGTGTGGTTTTGGCTTTTTGTAACTCAGCCGTTTTTTCGTTTTTCGTGTATTATATATAATACAGATAACTATGGAATAATAACTGCTTCATTAAGACATCACCGGAATATTTTATTTATTTTTATTTACCAAATAAGTTTACACTCTTGATAGAGTATTTCATCTACTTTTCAGTATTTTGGACTCTGTATTTACCAGAGCTTGAAGCTTTTTTGCTTGAATTAGAGATTGGTTGCATATTTTGTTAGCTCTTTGTGATTATATAGTACAACTGGTTGTGCTAGTATAGTATGCTAACACAGTGGTACACTCAGACTTGTACCAGTTGGTTGCGCTAGTCTAAGGAATAAGTTACAACCAATAAATTGTTTGTTTATTAATAATCCCAGTGAATTTATAATGACTAGCCTGTTCTCTTTACTTTTTTGCCATGTTTTGTGACAGTAACAAAAAAGTATGAAAATTATCCCACCTTTTTTTTTAGTTTTAACTTTAAGTCCTGCTATCAAAACAAGTGTTTTAATTCCCTGGAAGTCCGTACAAATATAAATTAAGCATTGAAAATTCGACACAGTTTTATTTTGCGGTACTTGCTTCGCTGTACACAGTTCTCAAAGAAGGGAGTACGTGTGTCGTGATGTTTCTGGCCAAACACCTCAAAGCCACGCTCCAATTACCCGCCCAGTATTGCATGCACTGCAAGTTGTGCGCGTGAAAAGTCGTTCTCATATTTGTCAAGACTTCCTGCTTATACCAATAGCCAGTTTAAGACAGTAGCCACTGCTTTGCAAAAATACTTACTAATTTAGTTTTAAACAAAAAATTACACCAAGTCAACTTTCAGGACAGCTAGAAAAACTAGTGCATTAAAGCAAAACAAAACAAAACAAAACAAAACAAAAAACATACAAAAAAACATTAACTCGGTAAGTTTAGTTCCTTCCTTTCAACAATTAAGGGGTCGAGATTGGACGTCAGCATTAAGTGTGCCTATGGCAACTGACTACTGACTGATCTGATTCTTTACACCTAACTTTGAATGAAAGTTAACAGAAAAGACCGCAAAAGGTTGTAAGTCACTGCAACTTTGAGACTTTAACTAAATTGCACCTTGCATTGATATCTTCATTTTGGCACCTGTCCAAAATTATTGGTCACATACCATGTATGTTGTCTATATAACTGTCTACATAATTGTAATTATCATACTTCAGCAAAGACCTAACCTCCCATGCAGACGTTCTTAGGGCTTCGCTACGCATTCCTCCCCCATGTTAATTAAGATGAAGAGCATGGATAAATATTTTAGCTCTGAAAGCAGTTTTGCAGAAATTGCCCGGCGGGTGACAATATCCATTGTTACACAAGTTTCCATTTCGCTATGAATAACTGATTGGTTTTTTTAACAAAGGCAACCTGGTGATGAACGGAAGTGGCTGCGCTGTTGAGCAGACGTTTGTGGTGGAGGAACATGTGACAAAGCCCTGATTAAGAACGTCTGCGTGGGAGGCTAGTCAAGACCATTTTGCAATAATCATGTGTTAAACACATTTTCTGTCGGTGAATAAATTAAATTTTACTCCTAATACCTGATTCAGTGTTTTTTCTGACCAAAAGCAACTGATGCAGAATCTTGTTTTCAAAATTTTCAAAATAAATATGTTTGAAAACAAAGGGTGTTTTTTGAAAACATAATTTTGTGTCAGATATTACTATAGAGGTGAAATTTTTCCAGAATCTATAATTTTTGTGGTTTTTAGTTGCCCTTGATTCACTGAAAAAAAAAACAGAAAAAGAAAAAAATTACAGACTGAACAAACTTATGCAAAAGTAACTCCTGTATGCAAATAACTGACTCAGCTTTTTATAACCGTCCAAGCAATAGATACAATATTGTTAAATGTTGTACAAACAAAACTCTGATTCCCATTCCAACATCATTTTTTGCCTTCAAAGATTGTGGAGGTCAGTAAAGAGTATCTTAAGCATTGTTGAAGCACAACCTTACTGCAACTCAAAATGCAGTTAAACTTGACAAGGCTTTGTTAACTTTCCTCTTGTTTTAAAAAAGTTCCTGACTGCTTGAATTGAAAGTATTGAGGGAAGTTCCCGCAAAATACTTAAAATCACCGAAATAATCCAAAAACAAAAACAACTTCTGCAAAAAATTGATGCAGCACGGAATCAGTCAAATCTGTGATGACCACAACTGCTGTCTTGCAATATTATTAATATGCATATTGTCAATACTAAAAGCTTTTACTAAAATAGGTATTCCAGTAAACACTTCACTGGCCACAGACATACCAGTGTTTCCCTTACACCCACCTAGAGCCTTTTCCCAGCCCCACCTTACAATCTTCTCCAAAGCCAAACATCCCCAGGGGATAATACTTCCTCCTCCTAAAAGTACACCTGTCTAATAATAAATTATTATTATAACCCACCCTGCAATTCTTCTTTGAGGGCTGTAATGAGCCAAACATAGCTAGACCCTTTTCCCCAGGGAATATTGTAACAGGTAACCCCCACCCCCCCAGTCTTCCCCTTGGGGGACTTAATAAGCCTAAAAGATGGTCTTTTCCCCTGAGAGTAAACTTAACTTCCCTGAGCCAAAAACTGTGAATTTGGCTGTAAAGTATTGCATGATAAGAAGGTTTCCATGTGAATGACTTTTTCACCCATAGTTAATAAAAGAAAATTATAGTAAGAACTAAATTTCTTTGTTTTATGTTTTTGTTACTGTTTTAGCCTTGATTGTACACAGACCACAATGCGTTTTGAATTGCACTAAAGCACCCAACCAGTAGAAATTTTTCGGTTAAACTCTTCAGCCGAAGTGTGAACTTGAACAAAAGTTGAGTTGTGCTTTCAACAAAAATCGTGCTGGCTTTGTTACTGCCTTTGAAATTTGCAAGGCTAATTAACCAGTCTCTTAACACCCTAAACAGTTATAATATTATATTTAATAACCTCTAAATATTTGTTTATCCCTAATTATATGTTATTTCTAAAAGTTATTGTATAACATTACTATTTCATCCTAAGTTTCATGTCCGTCTGATGCTGGTGGTTGCTCTGCTTCTATGGAATAAATAAAAACTATGATCAGCTTGTTCCTGGAGGGATAAAAATTCACCACTGAAAGGGGATTATGATACTTATTAAACATCAAATTAAAGTCATCTAAGTGCCTTTACAACATCATGTCTCAGAGGTTTAATTCATCATTAAAAACAGAATGGATCAAATCAATATGAAACATTTTAATTCAAAAACAGTTCTCTGTCAGTGCTCTTTTCAACAATTATAGACACAGTAGCTCAGTTTTGAGTTCATCACTTGCAAGACTGCTGGATAAAAATAATACGACAAAAGACTCATTTGTCCAGGGTTGTAGTCTCAACCTGTCGATCGAGTAAAATGTTCACAAAAACCAACAAGATGATCAACTATTTACACCTCTGTGTAAACTATTGTCAGTTTTATTCTAAGATTCAGTACTTTCCTGCCTGTGCACATTAATAAATAAATGCAATGAACATTTATAAGTATTATTATTGAATGCACAGTAACAATGTCACGACATTCATTATCATCCCTGGCACAAAAACAGCCAATAACCTTCATATTAAATCGACTAACCTCTGATTTTTAAAAAGTTTCATTGTCTTTTTCATCATTGGGGCTGGCTCTGAAGAAGAATTAAGGACACAAATTACGTCAATGTTTAACCCTTTAAGCCCTAACAGTACAAAAATGAAATTTCTCTTCATATTATCACTACTTGTCCAAACAATCAAGTGAAGAGAATAAAGAAAGTGATCACCAAGGATAAGATGTCTTGATATTAAGACAAATTCTCCTTACTAGTTCCATGAGAAATGTATGGAGAACAGTAAGGAGAATATGCATTTTTATGTCAGGGTTTAAAGGGTTAATTGAGGACTTTATTTAAATAAGTGGCTTCCCAGCTCAATTGACCTAACTAATATTTTGATATGGCAAATAAATGATGGCGATGATGATGACGATGATGATGATGATGATGAATAACACCTGTTATACATGTACCTACTTAATTATGTTTTATCCCATGACATTGGTCAAATTTGTCACAAGATGCAATTAATATTTTCCCGAAAAAATGCAATTATCCATGGATACTGCAAGAGCGTGTTTTATCCCTGCCCCCTTTTGGATGTCAAATTATGTAAGAAATTCCTTCTTGGTAGTGATTAAAATGTAGAGATGGTACTTGATGAATAAACGAAGATGGACAAACTAATGATACTCTCACAGTTATTTAACATTTAACTGGCTATTTTTTCGCATATGAATTGAAAAGGCAGGGTATTTTTGGTGAAGATTTGGCCATGAGGATTTTTTTGGTACTATAACAATTTGCCTTCAATTGCATCATTTCATCACTTCTAAGGTAATGTACTCTCCCTGATCGCTGCTCACCATCCCCCTTCCCCCATTTACCTCTAATCCACTCCACCCACACACACACACACACCTTAGACTCAATGCCATATTCAGTTATACCTGCTTGTTTCTTTGCTGGTGATGAGCCTGTATTTCTGTGGTGTGTCTGTGGAGTACCTCTTGAAGGAGCTGTCACAGGGATACTAGGATTCAGTCCTGTGCCAGTCCCGAATTTTGCCTGCTTTCTGCGTACATCACGTGGAGGCTTAGCTTCTGTTGTAACATAAGCAAGCTTGACTTGCCGTTCTTAAAGAAAAATATTGAAATATTAACTGAAGCAAATATAAATCTAATTAATCAGTAATTTTAGACCATAGTCATAAGGAAAGCATGCTAATTGGCTGCTATTCAGGAGTTTTTCTTTTTTCCCACATCCTGTACCACTTTCTGCAGCTTTCCACCCCTTCCTTGGTGGATCCCACCTCTTGTTTGTTATTGATTATGTTGTGAATTGTACTATTTATGTTGCAAAATGTTTCCTACGTTCTCCCACTTTCTGCCATCATGGAAAGACTGCATCCTGTTCTCCTTTGTTTCACATCCTAAAGACTTTCCCACACCCTTTATTACACTGTTCCCACCCCCTGTCCATCTTAGAGAGCACCCTGCTTAAGAGCAGTGACTGTCTAAAGGAAGATGCTGTCTAAGGGAGGTGATTGGTCCTAATGTCTAAGAGAAGTGACTGTCTTAAAGAGGTGACTGTCTATAAAGGGCAGTGACTGCCTGAGAGACGTGCCTCTCTAAGGGAATGTGTAAGGGCTGTGTAAGAAATATGCTTCTGTCTAAGAGGGAAATAAGTCTAAGAGAGGTACCCATTTGCAAGAGATGACTGTCCAAGAAAGGTGGCTGTCTAAGAGAGGGGCCTAAATGTGTGTAAAAAGGGAGCATCCAGTTGAGATGCCTGCCTGCCTAAGAGAGGTGACTGTCTAAGAGTGGTACCTGTCCAAGAGGTGGTGACTGTCTTACAGTGCGCTCGGTGACTGACTAAGAAAAAATACTGTCCAAGATAGGTGTCCAAGTGGTGACTGTCTTACAGAGTTGACTGTCTAAGAAAAAATACTGTCCAAGAGAGGCGCCAGTCTGTCTAAGAGATCAGAGGTAACTTTCTAAGAGAAAGGACGGTGAGTCTAAGAGAGGTGCCAGTCTGTCTAAGAGAGGTTACTGTCTAAAAGAAGAGACTACCTAAGAGAGATAAAATTTTGTCTAAGAGTAGGTGCCTGCTCAGGAGAGGTGACTGTTTAAGAGAGGTGCCTGTCTGAGAGAGGTGACTGTCTGTCTAAGAGAGGTGGCTGACGTCTGAAGTAGAGGGAAATGAAGTAACAGGACTTTTAATTGATAGTATTTCCGCAATGAACTCCACATGTGTGAAATAACTTACTACACTCACCTGGCTTTTTAGCCATTTGGCTTGCAGCAATTTTTTCATTTATTTTCTTCAGCCTTTCTTCTCTTTCTAGTTGATTTTTCTGAAGAATAAACAATAATATTATTTTTAGCATTAGACTGGTATGTTGGTTCATTCTTTCATGATTTTGCCATGAGGACAAAAAGTACAAAATAGAAGCTAAAGATATATACTGGTACTGTCCTTATAGAGGGGGACATTGGGGAACTGTCAACCCTGCAACACCGCAGAAAAAAAATAACGAACACCGCATCACCGCAAAAAAAGTTGACGAAACACCGACACCACAATTCAATTTTTGTCCTACGATTTAAATGATCTAAAAAGCTTCTTGGAAAAGGGAAAACGTCCGCACATGATGTAATATTTTTCATTTAAACAAATGTTATTACCTCAGCAATTTTCCACTCAACAGATACAAATCACAAAGCCATACTGTTTTCACCTTGTGGTCTGCACGTAAATCACGCGGACACTGATGATGTCTGTATTCTTGCTGTAGCCAACATTTTGTCGTATGTACATGACAGGAGGGAGTGATGAACTCGCCGCTCGGCTGGTTTGAGGTGTCTGGCCATCGTGACGTCACGACGTGAAAAGCGCGCGAGTTTGCCGAGTCTTCAAAAATGGCGCTGGCAACTATGTTAGAGTTCGGGCTACAAACGTATTTTTTGTGCTATTAAGCTTTCAGCTAAGCTTGTTTTCTTGGGTAATGGAATTTTAGTCATCCCTTTTTTCGATATAGGTAAGTGGCTCTTTGTCTTAACGTTAAAATCACACTTAAATAATGTTTTAAGAGTCATGTTTACTCTCTGCGATCGAAGAATTATGCGGGAAAATTGTTATTGTCCGCGTCCCAAAAAGTGTGTTTATTTCAGTTATATACCACAGGGAAACTTGAAACTTGGCTACGGACTAGCCTATAGTTTAACAAAAGTACCCAAGTTGAAACAAGTGGTATAGTATTTGCCAAAAAAACGATCAGTTCGTTTGTTTAGCTGAGTATAATAGAAGGCGAACCCAGAAGGGTATGTTTAGCACTTAAAAGTTAACTTTTCTTACAGTATTTGCTTCCATCTTCTGTATAAGGAAAGAATAGTGATATCTAATTGCTAGGGAAAGAGTAATCGAACTTAGGAAATTTGTGCCACCTCATTTAACCCGTGTAAACTACACTTTTGCAGAACAACATAAAAATCTGAATCAGCTCGCAAATTATGCGGGCGCCTGAGGAAACAAGTCTTCGCTGATCTGGTTCTGTACTTTTTTATGAAAACTAATAGATATATTTGAGTACCATTTGGATCAGTGATTCAGTGATTTATTCTCAATACCTCCAGTTTCCTCTAGATTCATTTGCTGTCCAGGTTGCATAGTGTTTTAGAAAGAGTTTGACCGTCTACTTGATCCACAACTGACGATGACCGTTTCGCAAATAAATTGAATTGGTCCTGTCATTTGATTTTCAAAGATTAATTAATTTTAACACAGTCAGACTGAGGACCATTCTAGTAAAGAGAGAGCCTTGTTAACCCTAAACATCAGTAACCTGAGAAAGTTGGCGTTTTAGATAATCTGTGGTTTCTTATAATTATTCGATAAGAGATCAGCACAAATTTGGCCGGAAAGCCGGCGTGTCAGCTGTTTTGCCTCGCCTCCAGCAAAATGTTGTCATCTTTGTCGTTTTTTACAAGATAGTTTAGCAAAGTAAGGAATTACTGTGGTCCATTATTAACTTCGAACCAAGCACATGAAATCACAGTAAATATTTCTTTGTGTTGAAGTATTCTTCTCCACATTTTAATGATGTTTAAAGCGACTGATCATTTTAATGAAATTGTTACGCAATTTTATTTTCCTAAAATTGGAAAGAGTTTATACATATAAAAGTTATGTTTTTGTCTCCAAGCGACACATCTTAGGGTTTGTGAGATACAGCTTCTGAAAGGTGATCTTGATCACGATTTCAATCGATCGACCAAAG